>JBBPBO010000005.1:23756182-24114357 GCA_037974295.1 Cicer cuneatum
TTTTTATTGTTTAATGTAATATTATTTTTTTAATTCATCAATATTATATTCGTCACTTTAAAATCGTTATCCTCTCATTTGTATTTATTTATGACAATAATAAATAGATGAATGCATAGTCAAGTTAATTTGATAGTAAAATTATTATTCACTCAACACTTTAAAGAAGTGTATTAATAATTTTTTGATAATGGATATATATATATATATATATATATATATATATATATATATATATATATATATATATATATAGCAATATTTGATCAACCATACTAGATCCAATTATTTATTGTACGTAAATTGTATAGGCCCCTATTTTCCAACGGCCACCATACCAACCAAAAAAGCAGAACACGAGAAAATTCGATGACTTGGGGAAAACGATCGTTTGCTTTTGTTGTGTTGTGTGTGTTTTTTACATGTCACCACTAAATTAATTAATTTACTTGTACTAACCTTCCAAACATGCCATGTGACAATCGTTCTATGACCAAAACACCAAAAACATTATATGCTTTGTTTGGATGACAAAAATAAAGAAGGAAAGAAAGTTAAAGGAATGAAAGTTAGTAGAAAGTAAGTTGAATTTTGAGTTGTTTGGTTGAAACGAAACTGAGAAGAAAGTGAAAGAAAAGAAAATGGTGTATGTATTAAATGATACAAATACCCCTATGTAAATTTTCTTATTTAATATGCATATTATAATTTTAATTAAATTACAGTATTTAATACATAAAATTTAATTTATATTAATTACTTTATTTACGTAACAATATTTTTTAAATATTGTCTAAGGGCACTTAAATTAATTTAATACAAAATCATATATAGGTTGCAAATAATAGTAAAGTAGCAAATAAAAGAAAAGCAAAAATAATCTATGCACATTAATTAAAACAATGACATAAGTGACTTTTAAAAACTTGACGTGCTTTTTCAGTTTTCTTTTCAATGAAGGATATGTTTTGTGTGTGAGACCCACTAAATGCAGTATTTTCTCTCTATTAATCTAGTATTTTCAAAAAACCTTTCTATCTTTTATAGGATATTTCCTTCCACTGAATTTATTAACAACAAATAGTTTATCTTATGGTCACACAATCACATCTGTTGCAGATCTAGATCTTTGATCAAATGATTCATGTTTTTACTTCGAATTTTAGATATATTTTTGCAAGTCTAAAATCATATGATTTGAGATTCTTTTGACTACAGAGAATCTTTCCGAGTTCTCTAAGTCAACAAAATCCAACTTTTTAAAAAGAGCCAACAATTATCTTTGAATTTAGAAAAACCACTGACATTAAGAATAATTATAAATAGCAGGTTCAGAACTCCATATCTGCTAACATTTTCCCCTACCAATGTATATACTAACTACTAACATTCGACTATAAAAACAAAACAAAAAACAAATTATGGAGAGTAAGAGTATATATCTAAAAATCAATAATGATGAATAGTCATTACTATAAGAACAAAACACTTTCATACAAAGAAAACAAAAACAAAACAAAAAAATAATACTTCATCCCTATTATTATTTTTTTTTTCCCATTATCATTCTAGCTTTTGATTTTTTCTTACTTCCTAGATCTCCAAGTTGATATCGCAAACAAGGACCTATCTTGCCAACATATAACTACACAACCATTTTCTTCCTTCATTCTATATCCCTCACAACCATAACCTTGCATGAACCTCCTTGCTTGCAACATACCAAAATAACTTAAAGGCACATTGCCAAATCCAGCTAAATCAAATCTCATAAACCATTTATCAAGCTTTTCATGTCTTTCCTTTCTTTCATATCCCTCACATGCTATAATGTTCTTGATTTCCTCTCCGAAAAGCATCTTCTCCACCCTTAATCTCTCCAACGAGGTTCTTGAAACTGTGGATTCTAAACAATCAAATAATGCTGCATAAGAATATAGCGCTTCTAGTAACCTATCCATAAGAGTTGAGCCATTATGATTAGAGTCTTGTTCTGTTACAACCATGACTTTTGGTGATAAACACCACAAGGCATTGAGAAAACTTTCCATGTTCATTGAATTTGAAGAGTTCAAAGAAGCCGGCGACGATGAGGTTGAGTCGGGACTTCTGCTATATCCATTAACCATATCTTTCTCGAGCAAATCGCCTAATGTGCTTTGGTTCATTGGCTTGAATCTTTGCAAGTGAATTCCATTTGAGCTTTTTAACAAAACAGGCGATTTTTTCTTCATGGTTTCATCATCGAAGGCTAAAAGGGTATGCAATTGGAGAATAGAACTAATTGCTAATGCCTCCCCGGTTTTAACACGAAGTTTGTCGAAATCGAGGTTTTCTAATTTGCTGACAACAGGATTGAATTGGAAGGGTATATCCAACTTTTCAGCTTCTTCGATCAGTCTATGAGCTATTGTATCCAGAACCTCTTTCTTCTGATGAACACCGGTGATTCTCAAATGTGGAGGGCCTTCGGGACGCGCACTCAAAACTTGAAGTAGTGCAATCCACTGAGCAGGTTCAGCAGCATTGAGATCAATAATGTGAATCATTTTCTCACCTTCCATTGCTTCAATGATAGCCTGATTTGTTAGAACAAATACTATCTTCAAGAAAGGGAAAAGCTCAAAGAAGAGCTTTTGCACAAGAATTTCTTCTGAAACCATAACCATTCTAGTAGAGTTGAGGGCTTTGTGAAGACCAGGCCATGTCTGAAGTATCCTATCAGCAAGTGCTTCGGTAAAATACGCCGCGATTCGCTGCATTGTATCCCCATCAGGGGAAGCAAGCATTGAAATTTGCTCAAGTGTTGCATTTGCATTCTCAAGATTACAAGCAGCTACATGATTTGCACAAGTGAGCAACAAATGGATTAAGTACAACCCCCTTTCCTCAGATTTCAGTTCTCTAAGCCAAGGGTGGGGAGATCCTAAGCTAGGTGAAAGTGACATCAAGAAGAGCTTTTTTTATTGTAAACCAAGATATATTCGCGCGCATATGCAGAGACTAATCCCACGAAGTAACCGAAGAAGTTACTTAAGATGACCCTTCTTGAAACATAAATACCATGTTAACAGCAAAAACAATCTTAGGATATAAATTTTGGAAATAACATAATGTGATGATTGTTAGTAGTTGGAAAGAGGCACAATGTAATCACATACAACTTTCAGTTTTAAAAAAAAGACTTACAACTTTTTAGGGTCATTTTGATAAAATAAAAATCTCACCTTTTACAACAAATGAGATGAATTTGAAGAAGCCAATGAATACTTTATAAAGAGTAATGCACAAATTCAAAGCACAGAATGTACCAAAATTAGGAAGATTCAACAGTTGACTTGTGCAAATCCAATAAGCAAAGCACAGACAAGTAAAGAAAAAATTGAAATGATTTAATTACAAGATAATGTAGAACAGACATTCAGAACTTTGATTAGAAGCTCAAGCTTTTATATCCCAGAAGCTAACGAGCAAAAAGTTATGGAATAAAAAATGGAAAAATCAGTTACAAGAAGAAAAGAGGAACCTACCAAAAGCATGTCTAAAGAGGAAACTGCTATGATATCCCTTGGTGGGTTTTGAAATTGAAGAACAATGGAGATGAAACCCCAAGAAAATTCCAAAGCTTGCCCCTTGGAACAATGAAAAACCAGAACCTTTTAATGAGTTGTTTTGCTCTGTAACTGTTGTGTTAGAGTGAGTTTTAATGTTTGAAGTGTTTTTTGTTTTTCTGGTTTCAAAGACTTGTTCTTCATGGCTACGCTGTCGATAAAGCGTGAAGGGTCCCTTTTGTCTTTACTGTTTTGTTGTCCTTTAGTGGAACATGGAATTTGTGACAATATATTATAGAGGTAAAGCCTTGTAAATTTCTATCTCTCTCTAAAAACTTTCATTTTCTCTATCTAGACCACAATTTTTTTAACTTAATTATAGGATTTTTAAATAAATAAAAATTAGAATGATTTTGAAATTATTTTTTATAACATTTTTAAAAATAAATTTTCATATAAAAAATTAGTTTAAATAATTTATCTTAACAATATTAGTTTAGTTTAAGTATTTCATCTATTTACTATAACATTTTTTGTATGATAAAATTTTAAAATAATTAAAATGAAAATTTTTTTTGAGAAACAATTTTATTCATAAAAATCATTTTTGAAGGATATTTTTATAAAAAATTGATTTTTATTATGTTCAAATCTCTAGTAATAAATATCTAAGTTATTGAATGTCAAAATTACTTTATTTAATCAGTAACTAATGAGTATAAAACAACTTTTGCTATTTTTAATTAAATTATCATAAAAATCATTTTTAAGAATATAAAGTTAGAATCACTTTTTAAAAGTCTTAAACAAATGAATCCATAATTGATTAGGGTTCTCTCTTTTTCTCCTTCATACTAGATTTTTTTTTTATTAAAATGATATTCTTTCATTTAAATTGGTAGAGTACACAAACAATCGACGGTTCAATTTTATTTTGGGTAAATTTCATTAATTTTGTTTTGTCTCTATATCTATCCTAACATGAAAAGAAGTGGTCTAAATCTAATTATAACCGCTCAATGTAGCTAAAATTCATTAAGAAACTATTTTCATTCCTACAATATATTTTTATGCATATTAAAAATGGAAGTTTTAGAGTAATCATGACTTTCTATATTCTATAAAAGATCTACAATTAAATATGATCCTTTAAATTACATGAGTGGGAGAAATTACAACTTCAAACCCTAAGAATAGTTCATTTCTAAATTTGACATACTTATATTTAAGTGTAGTTGTTCCAAAACTTTTGTATTTTTATTTTAACTACAGTGAAAAAAAATCTCATTTTTTTTACACTCAATGTAGGTTACAAGAAAATATAATTGACTTAATCAAAATTAACACGGTGTTTTCTTACTTTTCTATATTAGAATTTGAATTGATACTATAGGATTTTAGAAATTGCTCTATTAATTGTGTTTAAGATCAATTTGTTTTTGAAAAACCCCTAATTAATTAAATCAATTCAAATAGAGAGATCATCTTTTTTATATCAAATAGAAATTGCTTCCTACAATTTTTATTTTGATATAAGGTGTCTCATCATATCATCATATATCTAAATGATCAAATTTTATAATTGTGACGATTTTTTATTTTTATTTATAAATAAGATGATAAATATTATCAAAAATATAAATACACATATGCGAAATCTTAAATTTGAATTCGTATTATAATATTCAATATAATAATTTTAATATTTATGATTTGAATTAGAATTTAAATTCAAGTCCCATGATGTATATAAATTAAAAATAAATACTTTTTGTTGGTAGATATTTAATTTGTGTCTTTCATCTTAGGTGGGTAGGGAATCAGGGGTGGCCTAATACTTTAAAATATTCCGAAATGAGTACGTGAATCCAAATATGAATGGACAAAGACAAACATTGCCGTCAGATTTACTTGTGAGTGGGGTGGGTGTGTGTGAAAGAGAATGGTAAGAAGGCTCCCAAACATGCTTCCAAACTATTGTTTTGTTTTATTTTCAAAAGAATGACCATACAATTGGTATTATCCTCTTCTATGAGTACAAACAGACATGTAGTTAAGGATGAGTCCAAAATGAGTTTCAACATTTATCTCTACTTGTGGAATCTTAGGTGTTCCTTACGGAAACCCTAATGTTCATAGGAATTCCCGATTTTCATAGGAGATTGCCTGGAATAACTAATATATACTTCTTCTTCTATTTAGTGCATGTTTGATTTTAATTTTGAAGAAGTTAAAATTAAAACTTAAATATACTTCTGATGCATATAAATATAAGTTATTTTAATTTTAATCTTTGTAAATAACTTTTTTTATCTTTATAATTTCTAAAATAATTTAAAATAGTCTTCCATGTATTTTTTTAATAAAAAAATGCTGATGTGGTCATTTATTAACGATTTGATATTTGCTGACTTACTTATGACGTTGACTGGTCGTTTTTTATTTGTTATATTATTAATAACTTAAAATTAATTAATATGAAAATAAAAAAGAATCTTATTTGATTATCATCTACTTCATGTCCTTCTATAGAACAACTCAGAAAATAAAATCGTTAAAAATAATAAATTTTTTTTTTTAAAAAATTCAAGTTTTCTTCGTATCCTTGTTTATCCTGTTCAAAAAACTAAAATCGATTAAAAATAATAATAAATCCATAACAATAAATTGGTATCTACTCACCCACACTCATAAACACAGTAAAGCAAAACAACCATACCCATAAAAGTAATCATGTTCTGTGAGAGACGCTGCAGAACTTAGAGAGGGAAAACACAGATCGATGAAGACAGCGCAATCAAGTTCTGGATTTGATGATTTTTTTTTTGTGTTGAAGGGGTTGATCAATTTCTATGTTTGGATGTGAATTTATGGGTTTTGAATATAATTTATTGATTTTATTTTTATTTATAAATGAAAGTTTACATATATTTTTGGTAAATTTCTAAATTAAACGATTAAATAAATTTTTAACAAAAAAATGACTAATAAACATCATTGATACTGTAAGCAAGTGCCACATAATCAATAAATGGCCACTTTAGCGTTTTATTTATTAAAAAACACATTGAAGGCTATTTTAAAACTTTTTAGAAATTACAAGGATATAAAAAAATAAAAAAATTGCAGAGACGAAAATCAAAATAACTCATATATACAGGATTAAAAAATATATTTAAAATTAAAATCAATTATGAAATTGTAAAATTGATTTTAATATGTTTGGATGATATCGAACATAATTGATTATAGGCTAAATAACACATGTAGTGTCTTAACTTAATTTTTTAGTCTTTTATTTTATTTTTTATTTGTTCATTTATTTTAATTTTAATTGATAATTTAATCTTTTATGTTTTAAAATGTCAACAATATTATTCTTTTTTTTTTACAAAAATTCAAAAAATTCATCAAAATTTTCAATCAAAACCTATAAAATTAATTATATTCTTTAACATAATACAAATTTTATTAAATTCATAACTCAAATGTTCAAATAAACTCATATTTTTATTCTTTATTTGATGTTGTTAGAGATGTAAATATGAGTTTATTTGAAGATTTGAGTTTCGAATTTGATGAAATTTGTATTATATTGAAGAATATAATTAATTTTATGGGTTTTGGTTGAAAATTTTGATGAATTTTTTGAATTTTT
Source organism: Cicer cuneatum (assembly GCA_037974295.1). NCBI lineage: Eukaryota > Viridiplantae > Streptophyta > Magnoliopsida > Fabales > Fabaceae > Cicer > Cicer cuneatum. Next base: position 23,763,392 of record JBBPBO010000005.1, read on the forward strand.
GTAAAAACAAAGAATAACATAATTGACATTTTAAAACATAAAAGATCAAAGTGTCATTTAAAATTAAAATAAATGACCAAATCGGAAAGAAAAAAAAAGATAAAGGACTAAAACTGACGCAGTCGGAAATCGCAAAGGGTTAGCAAGCGCTAATCCTAAAAAAAGAACAAGTTCTGGAATCCACCAGAGAAGAGAAAAACTCTCAAAATTAATTATTTTATTAAAAGATACCGTTTGTTACAGCATATAAAGTTTTTAAATAGATAATAGAAACCCTAATACGAAAATTAGGTAAAACAGAAAAGCCCGAAATTACGGGAAAAACTAAAACGACTGTTTTGACACCCAAGACGAGCTCAAAACAGTTCTAGAGCCTCATACTTCATGGCAAAGCCATGAGTTGTGTTCGTGGCGCGATTCCCTTTTCGGAAAGGTATAATAATAGACAATCTGACACAGGACGATCGTTTTCCGCATTTTCTGCTGCTTTTGTCCGCAAAGTCGTTTCTTCCTCGATTTTGGTCGTGAACCCTCCTACATCAGTCTCCTCCACTTCTAAAGAACTCGACCCCGAGTTCATACCAGAATAATGGTCAGCATCTTCATGGAACTGATAAATATCAGCCACATTAAAGGTATTGGAAATATTCATGGATCCCAGCAAGTCGATCACATAGGCGTTGTCATTGATCTTCTTCCGCACCTTGAAAGTCCCGTACTTGCGAAGCTGAAGCTTCTTGTAAGGGTCAACTGGAAACCTCTCCTTACGCAGGAACACCATCACATCATCTCCCACAACAAAGACCTTGACTCTTCTGCGCTTGTCAGCAGCTACATTGTTCTTCTGCCCAGTAGCCTCTAACTTTGCCCTGACAGCTTCCTTAATGGCTTTCACATCCTTGGCCACCACTGGGCAAAACCACTCAGTTTCCTTGAAGGTATCAGTCAGGTCATGCTCATCTTGCGTCATAACAAGAAAACTGGACTTCTCATTCCCTGTTTTTCTATTAAAACCAGAAACCGGGGCCATAGCTATCTTGTGCGTTCCCCAGGTGAACATCATCACATTATCTCTACCTCTATACGTGATATCATTGTCATACTGCCAAGGTCGCCCCAGTAGGACATGACACACATCCATATTCAGAATACCACACACTACCTCTTCCTTGTAATGCCTTCCGATGGAAATAGGCACCTTGCAAGTCTTCGTCACCTTGAACTGCGAACCCTTACTCACCCAGCCCAAAGCATAGGGCTTGGCATGCGGTTCTGTCGGCAACTCTAGGTTGTCCACCAGCTTCTGGGAGACCAAGTTCTCTGTACTCCGGTTATCCATGATCAGATTACACACCTTATTTTTAATAGAACAGTGTGTTCTAAAAAGATTCTTCCTTTGCCCCTCTTTCTTTGAAGACAATAGGACTCTCTGCAGCACAAAATTCACTGCTTCTTTAGTTTCTTCTTCAGCGAACTCAACACTGTCATACTCATTGTTTTCTTCCTCTTCCTCAGATTCCTCATTCAAAACTGCACTCGTTCTCCTGGAAGAACAAACATTCGACTTGTGACCCTGCCCCGCAACGGAAACACTTATCTCCCGTCGGTTTCGCGTATGGGTTGGCTGACTTCTGGTTCGCCCTCTTGTTGTTGGACGTAGCACTACTGGTTCCACCAATTTCCTTTGTTGAGGAATTACCCTTATCCTTATCACCAGCAACTTCAGAATTACCCTGCGGAGTGAATCTGTGAAAAGATGAGAAATTTCTGGGGGATTTCTCCATCAGTTCCGCTTTCAAGGCTAGCGTAGAGACCTCTGTCACGGTCCAGACAGTCTGCATACCCATCTTCTCCTGTATCGACCCCTTCAAGCCATTAATATAGCGAGTCACCTTCTGACCCTCAGTTTCTCCTAGTTCGTTGTGTTCTGAGAAATGCAGGAACTCTGCTGTATACTCGGTCACGCTCCTTCTACCCTGAACGCAATCGATATACATCTTGTACAGAATCTGCTCGTAATCTTCAAGCAAGAAACGTTCCAGCATCAACTGTTTCATTCGCCTCCATGTTCTGATTGGCGCTTTCCTCTGGTGCTGCCTTTGAACAACAAGCTTATCCCACCACACATCAGCGCTACTCTTCAATCGAATTGCCATCATCTTTACCTGCTTGTTTTTTGGCACACCCATCATGTCGAAGAACCGATTAACGTCAATCTGCCAATCTAGAAACTCTTCAACCCCCATAGTTCCATAGAACAACGGGATGTCAGCCTTGACTCTGTAGTCGGTTCTATTCTATTGATTATCGAAACCCTGATTCTCCTCCTGGATATCTTCTTCGGAACTAGAGTACGATTCAACACGAGCCTGCAAGCCTCCATATGGACGCCTGGGCGGTTCATCTCTCCTGCCTCTGTCCCTCCTATTATTGACGGCGTTCACTTGAACCGTCAAAGCCGCCATCTGAGTAGTCAAAGCAGTAAGGGCCGCGGTAAAAGCTGCAGTGATACCCTCGATGTAAGACCCTTAAATTTAAAATTAAATTCAGATTTGATTTTAAGGGTATTTTGGGAATATCGGTGTAATATTCAATATATGTATATTTTGTGTAAATATATATATATATAATTAATTGTTTTGGAGGTGGAATTAAAATTATTGGATAATGGATGAATTAATTTAATTTTGAGTAATTAAATTATCAGACCGTTAATTAAGATATTCTCTGCTAATTTCGACGGAAACGGGTTAAGTGCTGGAGGATCAAAAGATATTTTGATATAAGAATTGGTGAGGTGGCGTAGATATTTGTGAAAAAGGAAACAATTCCTCTCTCCTCTGCTGTGTCAGTTGCTTTATGTGGATATTTAAGTAAGAAGCTTTTCCTTCTTTCCTCTACGCGCCAGTTCTGCTTTATCTTCTTCTTCTTCTAATTTTCTGAGTGTTGGTGAAGAAAAACAGTTTACTTAAAAGTCATCGTTCTGGAAAATCTGAGTGTCGAATCAGAAAGTTTCGAGTACGAAAGTCATTCCTATGATCGTTACGGAGCTAAAGAACTAATTTTCGTAGCGGCGAACGCGAACGGGAGTATCGTCGGCTTTTGTCGCAGAAGCGTACGAGCTAAGGGAACGTAACTAAGGTAAGGGCACCTTCCAACTTTCTAGATTGCATTTAGGGCTGTAAATGCATGTGTGATGAATGATATTTGGTTTATGATTGTGAAAAACATTGTATTATGTTTTGAAAATCATTCTGTGAGCGTTGAATGATGATTCTGGTTCTGATTTTGTTTTGTTAAAAATCAGTGAGGTTATTCTGGTTTGAGTAAATATGTGTTTTGCTGTGTTTTGTTAAACAATCTGGTGTTGATGGTTGTTTCAAATGAAAAGGGATTTAAAATGGTGGAAGTATTTTTATGAAAAATCTGTTGTTGGTATTTGATGAAAAATGTTCTGAGTTGAGGTTTTAAAAGAGGGGAATTAGGATTCTGGTGTTGGGTTGGATTTTCAAAAGAAAAGGTTTTGAAAATGTGTTGAAGTTTCAGGAAAATTCACTGATTTCGAAGGTGTATTCGAATACGGCATTGAGTGTATTCGAATACAACCTGCAAAGCTTCTGTTTTCCCTAAGTTTTCAAACTTGTATTCGACTACGAGCCCCTGTAGTCGAATACAGATTTTCCAATTTTGCTACTGACTTAGCATCTGTATTCGACTACGACCCTCTGTAGCCGAATACAGATTTTCAATTTTTGCTTCTGTTTTAACCATTGTATTCGACTACAACCCTCTGTAGCCGAATACAGATTTGCAACTTTTGCCACTGACTTCGCATCTGTATTCGACTACGAAGGCCTCGTATTCGAATACAGAATGCTGATTTTTCACTGTTTTAGCTTCTATATTCGAATACAAGGTAGCTGTAGTCGAATACAGATTCGTGTTTTTCAGAAATTCAAGTTTTTAACATTGTTTTATAAACCTTAAGTGTTGGGGTACCTTAGGAAGGTTTGTGGTGATTAAAAATGGAAATTTGGTGATAGTTTGAAGTGGTGATGATGAAGTTTTTGAGAATTTACTGAAGTTGTAGAAATTCTGATTTTTGTATTGTGACAGCCTCTGTATTCGAATACTAGGAGTCTGTATTCGAATACAGGATGTTGATTCTGCCTTGTTTGGCTTCTGTATTCGAATACAATGAAGCTGTATTCGAATACAGATTCGTATTTTTGCCAGAAACCTCAGTTTTAATCACAGTTTTGAATCTTAACAGTTGGGGAAAAACCTTTGTTAATAAAGAGTGGAACTTTAAGGTAATGCAAAGTGTAATGCTTGCTTGAATGGTTAATCTTTGAATGTGTTGAGATGTTTTGACAAATGAGGAAAATGCATGAATTTTACTAAGGTTGCATACTGTTTTCAATGAAGTGAAACAATGCATATTCATGCATGGCATAGTCAGGTGGTACCCGCGATGGGCCACAGAGTAATGCGCATCCACGTGCTGATCTGTAGTGATTGCACGAGTGCTGATCTGTAGTGATTGCACTAGGTACTAATCTGTGATTGTACCTTGGTATATAAGTGTTGGTCAGATAAACGACTGCACTGGTACTGGACTGTAGTGTCTGTATCCTGAAATGCGCAGCCACGTGCTGATCTGTAGTGATTGCACGAGTGCTGATCTGTAGTGATTGCACTAGGTACTGATCTGTAGTGATTGTACCTTGGTTTATGTCAAACGTGCTGGTCTGTAGTGACTGCACGAGTGCTGGTCTGTATGCGACTGCGCTGGTGCTGATCTGTATGCGATTGCACCCTGGTCATGAGGGCCGTTAAATTGTGCTGGTCTATAAGCGACTGCACCTTGGTGATTCCAAGAATTTATGAACATGAGCATATACATATTGCATCGGAGTGTTTGACCGGAGGGTCACGTTTGATTTTATGTTGATGGTGGAAAATTGTTGTGTGAGTAAGTATTTTTTTGAAAATCTGTAATTTCGGATGAATTGATGTTTGTGCTTACATCATGATTTTTATACTTACTTGGTTGCTGTTTTGTAAAGTACAAATGACATGTATTTCAAAATTTAGCATCCTTATTTATCATCATGTACTATGAATATGTTTGATATTCTTGATATAACTGCTATGTGGTAATTGTTATTTTCGGTCGGTGACCCTTTACAATTATTGTGGAAATTGGGCGTTGCCCTCAGATGAGATTCAGAACCGTACCCCTGATGGTCATACTAACGACAGGGAACGTCGTTAGTTTCCCTTGATCTTTACTTGTGGGCTATGCAAATAGATGAGCAGCTGGGTGAAGAAAAGACTTGTGAATATTGTAATGCTACTGTAGCTTAGGGTATGATCAGAGTAGACTTATGTATAGGGTTTTGAACTCAATGGTTGTAAATATTCATTTTGGGAATTATTGTAAAACTCTTCCGCACTCTGATAAATATTTTGATGTATCTTTATTTTAGTATATTATAAAGATCAAATTTCGATAAATATCTCATTCGATTTAATTGTGATGTTGCTGTTTTAAATTCCTTACTATTTTTGATTACTAAGTTGAATGATATTTAATTTGATTGATTTTAATTTCCTTGAAACGGAATTCTGAAAACTCTTTTATTTATGTATTCATTTTAAAAATAAAAAACTCTTTTATTTATGAATTCTGAAAACTCTTTTATTTATGGCATAGTCAGGTGGTACCCGCGATGGGCCACAGAGTAATGCACATCCACGTGCTGATCTGTAGTGATTGCACGAGTGCTGATCTGTAGTGATTGCACTAGGTACTAATCTGTGATTGTACCTTGGTATATAAGTGTTGTTCAGATAAACGACTGCACTGGTACTGGACTGTAGTGTCTGTACCCTGAAATGCGCAGCCACGTGCTGATCTGTAGTGATTGCACGAGTGCTGATCTGTAGTGATTGCACTAGGTACTGATCTGTAGTGATTGTACCTTGGTTTATGTCAAACGTGCTGGTCTGTAGTGACTGCACGAGTGCTGGTCTGTATGCGACTGCACTGGTGCTGATCTGTATGCGATTGCACCCTGGTCATGAGGGCCGTTAAATTGTGCTGGTCTGTAAGCGACTGCACCTTGGTGATTCCAAGAATTTATGAACATGAGCATATACATATTGCATCGGAGTGTTTGACCGGAGGGTCACGTTTTGATTTTATGTTGATGGTGGAAAATTGTTGTGTGAGTAAGTATTGTTTTGAAATTTGTAATTTCGGATGAATTGATGTTTGTGCTTACATCATGATTTTCATATTTACTTGGTTGCTGTTTTGTAAAGTACAAATGACATGTATTTCAAAATTTAGCATCCTTATTTATCATCATGTACTATGAATATGTTTGATATTCTTGATATAACTGCTATGTGGTAATTGTTATTTTCGGTCGGTGACCCTTTACAATTATTGTGGAAATTGGGCGTTGCCCTCATATGAGATTCAGAACCGTACCCCTGATGGTCATACTAACGACAGGGAACGTCGTTAGTTTCCCTTGATCTTTACTTGTGGGCTATGCAAAGAGATGAGCAGCTGGGTGAAGAAAAGACTTGTGAATATTGTAATGCTACTGTAGCTTAGGGTATGATCAGAGTAGACTTATGTATAGGGTTTTGAACTCAATGGTTGTAAATATTCATTTTGGGAATTATTGTAAAACTCTTCCGCACTCTGATAAATATTTTGATGTATCTTTATTTTAGTATATTATAAAGATCAAATTCCCATAAATATCTCATTCGATTCAATTGTGATGTTGCTGTTTTAAAATCCCTTACTATTTTTAATTACGAAGTCGAATGATATTTAATTTGAATTGATTTTAATTTTCTTGGAACGCAATTCTGAAAACTCTTTTATTTATGTATTCGTTTTAAAAATAAATAAATAAATACACTCGCGCTGTGTTTTAAACTCGGGGTGTTACACTCGATGTCTGCTCTTGTGACTGGTTGATCTCCCATGGCTGTTCAAGCTACGAAACGAAATAGGAGAAAGCCTGCTCTGATGCCACCTGACGCAGTCGGAAATCGCAAAGGGTTAGCAAGCGTTAATCCTAAAAAAAGAACAAGTTCTAGAATTCACCAGAGAAGAGAAAAACTCTCAAAAATAATTATTTTATTAAAAGATACCGTTTGTTACAGCATAGAAAGTCTTTAAATAGATAATAGAAACCCTAGTACGAAAATTAGGTAAAACTAAAAAGCCCGAAATTAAAGGAAAAGCTAAAACGGCTGTAAAACAGAAAAGCCCGAAATTACGGGAAAAACTAAAATGGTTGTTTTGAGGCCCAAGACGAGCTCAAAACAGTTCTGGAGCCCATACTTCATGGCAAAGCCATGAGTTGTGTTCGTGGTGCGATTCCCTTTTCGGAAAGGTATAATAATAGACAATCTGATACCGAACGATCGTTTTCCGCATTTTCTGCTGCTTTTGTCCGCAAAGCCGTTTCTTCTTTGATTCTGGCCGTGAACCCTCCTACATCAAAAACGTTAACTAAAATTAAGTTAAGGGACCACGAGTGTTATTTAGCTTTGATTCTATGACAAAGTTAAGATTTGTAACTTTTAATTTCAAACATAATTTTTACACTAAAATTTATCGTTGAACTCATTTTTACCTAAACATATCTAAACATAAAATTATTTTACATTAAATTCACTTTTAATTATAATTAATTTTACAAAATCAATTTTAACCGGCTAAATTATTATTAAAAAAAATATGATCTTAATTTTACGAAATAAGTCTATCAATTCACTATTATCATAAATTCAAAATGTAAGACATTAATAAATAATAAATAGGATCTTAATTTTACCGAATAACCCCTACTAATTTACTGTTATCATAAATTCAAAATGTAACACATTTAAGAGTCATACGTATAATATTAATAAATAATTTGGGAGTTATACAATAATATTAATAGTACAATTAGAAGAATAAAAAAAATTAATATGAAATTAAAACATAAAATGATACTAAGTTTTAGAATATATTTGTTTTTTCAAAGAAGAGATTCATATTAAGATGCAATAAATATATAGTAACATGCGGGATCCTTGCCTCCTTGGTGTCCGATGAATTAATGTATTGGCTGAAAAAATACTAATATTACTTTTGTACTTAATTATAGACAATATTTAGAAAAAATATACTTAAATATAAAAGATCTTTTGAATTATCAGGTACATCTATTTTTTTCACATATCCCTTATTACTAATATTAATTTATTTTAAAATATGAAAAATTAAGTTTGACACATACAAATATAAAAACTATCTTATAAACATTCATACATAGAATAGATACATTAAATTTATTATCTATTTTTTTAATATATGAAAAAATAATTTATACTTATAAAAAGAAGGCTAAATAGCACCCGTAGTCTCTTAATTTAATTTCAGTTAACGTTTTAGTCCTTTATCTTTTTTTTTCCTTCCCGATTTGGTCCTTTATTTTAATTTTAAGTGAAATAAAGAATGAAAATATGAGTTTATTTGAAGATTTGAGTTATGAATCTAATGAAAATTGTGTTATATGAAATAATATAATTAATTTTATGGGTTTTTGTTGAAAATTTTAATGAATTTTTGTAAAAAAAAGGATAATATTGTTGACATTTTAAAACACAAAAGATCAAATTGTCACTTAAAATTAAAATAAAGGACCAAACCAGAAAAAAAAAATAAAAGACTAAAACGTTAACTGAAATTAAGTTAAGGGATCCGTAAAAGAACATACGTAATACTAAATTTTTGAGTGAATCCTTCAATACTTGATTCATGAATCATAGTGAATCTAGGATGCCACAAATTTTTCTATGAAAAGTCTTTCTTTCTTAAAATTTACAAAATATAACATGTAAATTCCAAACCCTATATTTTTTCTCTTCAAATCTCTAATCCTTTTGCCATAAGACATCGAAGTAAAAGAAAATACACATTCTTACAAAAGAACATACTAACACGGCATATAATTCACTTTTTTAACACATTTTATTTTTTTTATTGATCGAAACTTATATAGATTATGTTAAATTTAAATAAATCCTTGCACAATTTAGTAAATCTCAATTAAATGAGTATATAAGAAAATATGTAGTATTAATAAATGTTGGTATCACTCATCTCTTATAAATCAGAAGAAAAAAAACCATTTATTCAATTAAAATAATATAACACACAACTAACTTCATAGATAGTTTTCATTCCGTTTTGAAATAAGTATTATTTACAAAAGTTAAGGAGGTATTGACTTTATTTTTTATATATTGTTTAGTATTTTCAATAAATAAAAAGTTATTAACGAAATAAGAAAGTAAATCAAAGAAATTTGAATTCCTCTAAATAAAAAGAATTTGATATATTTTTTTATCTTCATTGAAGACCTTGAAGTTGAACGAAAAGTGTTTTGTTTAATAGAGAAATTAAAAGTAATTTGAATCCACAGCAAATAATCTAAATCTAACAGAAAATGCAGAACATCAAACAATTAGATAGATAAAACAAAAAAGAAATTTTCCCATACATAAAAACATCAAACCAGTAGATAGTGGTAACTTTCCTTGTGTAACGGGAAATGCATTTTAAAATCTAAAATATTTTTCTCACAATCTAAATGGTTAATTTTTTGCACAAAACACTTAACTTTTAAAATGCATCACTCACTTTTAGCATCTATATAGTGAAACAAAAACTACAATAAGAACTCGTGCTTTAATGAAGTTCCGTGGCAAAAGGTCTCATCTACCACAAAACTTAAGATTCACATTGCTCAAGGCATGCTCGGCAGAAAGAAGAATGAAGTTATTCTCTCAAACGCTCAGTGGCATTGAGATATAGCTCAAACATACACGCTGTCAGATGACAGATGTCAAACCTAAATGTTGATTTGATAAACAACCGCTTATAGCTGATGGAGTCAACTGTCGTTGCCCGCCATTAATGTACAGTCAGAAAGGCCAACATGATGTTTACAGGATCCTTTGAACATCAAATCCTTCTTCTTCTCTATCCTCTTGACTCCAACAAAAACTGTGTCCAACTCATTGGAATCTCAAACATCTTAAGCTAATTCATGCCGTACCGAGGTTGAAGAGTATTCTCAAAACCACCAGGAACAAACACTGGAAGCTGATTTGAATGTGAATCTCTTCTATACCTTGGCTCTTGGGGCAAGTTTACTGTTGTGCTATCACGGGCCTCCACTGAACCCAAATGTCTTTCATTTTTCAAACCATCCTTAGCAGGGACACTCAAAAATGGACCACCAAAAAAGATAGAATCTCCTGTATACATCAGATTCTGTGCATGCTGCCTTGGAGACTTAGGTACAGATGACGACAACTCCTGTGGAGGTATCGCTGGTTTTCTTCCAATATTGCTTGTTTCAGTAATTGCATTCGGCAATTCTACTTGTAGGGATGGCCTATTTCGAGCTTCTGAAGGCAATGAAGGAACCGAGACATATCTACCAGCTTCTTGATCCCAAACAACTGATGTCCGTTTCACATCTCTTAGAATGGACGGGCCGGAAGCTGAAAGCAGTAACGGGTCGTTACTTGTTCCCTTCGTCGTCAATGTTCCATCAAATCCAAGAGAAGGATTGGATATTGGGTTCCTGAAGTTCGGCAATGTTGTTTTAGAAGTTAAAGGGTGCTCAGGCACAAAACTAGGAACTGAAGTACCAGCCCTGAAGCCACCCAAAGTGCGTCCCTGTGAAAGAGGGCTGAGTGTAACTGCTTCTTGAACATGGCCTGGACTACTGAAACTACTCATACTTAAAGTTCCAGTTTCATACTCGTCACGACTTCCTTGACTGGGAGCAATTGAATTCCTTACCGGAGACAATCTCGACTCATATTTTATTTCCTTATTAGTTCCAGTCTCTGTGCTCATACTACTTCTCATGCTCATGTTGCCACTAGAGCTTAATTCTGCATCAGGTGGACGGTGGTTATCTACAGGTCGCAAAACTGAAGAAGATGCCCTTGCTTTTGCAGCAGCTCTCACCGCCTCTTGAGAATCCAACTTAGCTAGCTTCCAAGCACTAATACGAACAGGCCTTTTCGGCATCCTTTGCCCTCTTTCTGCAATCCCAGCTGCATCTGGATCAACAGTCGATGGAAGCATTCCAGGCTCCAAGTGAGGCACAACTTCATCCTAAAACCATCAATTAATGCAAACTTCATAAACCAAGTCACAAAAATACTTTTTAAGAGTAAAATTATTAAAATTATTTCTTGTCATGAAAGACAGTCAAATGTGTTAACATGTAACTTGCATAACTAATGTTTTATTAGATATAAGTATAAAAGATTTAAATTAAATAGATTAAGACATGAAAGATAACTAATAAGGCACATTAATGTGAATTTCTTTTGTATATATTTTATAAGATTGTTACTTGTACTATCACGACTTGGTTTTCTAGAGAGTGGAGTACAACTGTAGTCGGTACAACAAAGTGTTAACTGTAAACTACAAATCTTGTAAAGCCAATGCAGTAGTTTTCTTGATATTAGGTCTAAAAACTTTCTCCATGGCATGAGCGTGCAAGAGTTACTTGTCATCTATTTGAAGAAGCAACTAGATACAGAACAGCTTGCATAATTTAAAGTAAAAAAGAATCTTTGGGTACTTAATATCACAGCATAATTTATTGTGGTTCAATCAATAATTACTCGGATGAAAATAAATTTCAATCTAAGTACCTGATAATCCACGAATATCCTAGGAGGGGTACACCATGCCCCTTTGTACTGCAACCCAAGAGAACTTCCTCCACTCAAACCAGTTGTGGCTGAGCCTGTTGGAGAGTAAAGTACATCATTTGGCAAATCCTCATCTACAGATGCCCCAGCAGGTGCGTCGCTCATGGCTCTCATTGCTACAACATATTCATAGGTTGTGATACCCTGAACCAACAGAAGAAAGTATAGAAGATAAGAGTACCACTCTATGTGTGAAATGGCTAAAATTATGGACAGAAACTTAAAAGCTAATAGTGATATTTAAATCTCAGGGTAATAGCTAAACATCTCAGGCACAATTCACAAACACTGAAATGTTGCTTTTATGTTGCAACTTTGTGCACCATGTATACAGCTGTTTCATTAGAAGGATGTTTACCCTTCTCTGTCTTTGTATTCTAATTTTGTAAGTTAAATATAGTTTTTCTTCTCTCATAATAGAAAAACAATAAAATTAGCTTTCCATTCCTAAGCGGACAATTACTTCCAGAAATCCTTTTTGAAACTTATCCCAGAAAATTTTATGCCGTGGCCATACTGCTATTTTCTTTTCCAAATAAATGGGTTTCAATTATGGGAGAACAAGTTTATATATACCAACTCATTCAAAAAATGATCTATTTCTAGAAAAATAATCTAGAGCTCCAATATGTGTAACTTAAGATTCATTGCATAGAGTTCCCTCAATCGAATTAGATTAGAAAAGCAGTATAGGTTTTATAGAAGCATATATAACGGAATGGGGGTGGGGAATAAAAAAGAACAGAAAAACAACCTCAGAATCTCAGCCACTGAATCACTGACCTTCCTGATTAGGATCATGTGGAAAAAGAAAAGCTCACCCAAAGGCACACAAGCCAAGACAGAAACTGCAGTACATATGACCTACACATATTGAACAGAGAAACATAAATTTTCAAATATACTTAATGATGGCCCGTTGCCATATCCAGATTACTATAAAACATAAATAGATAGAAGATATACCACAACTACAGCAAATGGGGGACGAGAGAATCCATTTCCAAGTCTATCAATGATTTCAGATTCCATTCCTCTCTTGTTAACAAAGAAACGCACTAAAACAGCAATGCCGACTCCAGCTTCAATAACAAGCTGAAGTGCAGAAGAATAAGTACAAAAAACATTATTAGCAACTAAACAAATGATTGCTTTTAAATCAGAAGTACTTTGTGGACCAACATTCGTACCCATGCAAGACTAAAGGCCATAAGAGAAATAAAAGAATGGTAATTTTTCTGCCCCACACAGTTGTTAAGCCACTGCAGCAATGTGATGTATCAAGTGAAGATCAAAGTTGAAAAGAAATGAATAAAATGTTAAACCAGAATTTAACAACACCAAGATGTAAGCATTCACTCATTAAGACAAATCATACCCGACAATGGTGATCAAAGCCATCAACACATTTGTCACAACTTCTACAATGTTTACTGAACTTGCGCACCTACATCATGGAAAACAAATCATACAAACTGAGGTAGAAGCAGAGATCAAAGGTTTATAGCTACTTCTCTAAACTGTTAATATTCGCAACTGAATGCAACCACAAATGTTTATAAAACTAGATAAACCAAAATTGTGTCCAAAATTTCCAAAAATAGATAAAGGAATGAAAGCAAAAGGGCTCATAATTCAGTAGTAGCTCTACATCAGGAAGTGGAAGTCCCAAGTTAAATTAGCACCTCAAGGGTAAATTAGCATCCCATGATTTGTTGTTGTACTAGTGACATAAGTATATGCAATGCCATTAATAGCAAAACACGGGTAAAAGAAAATGTAACAAGTGTCACTAACAACCAATGTATAGAAACAGAAAGAACTAAAGTTGAAATATATTCAGCAAAGTATCAAAGAGTCACAAATCACAACATAATACCTCCGCGTTGCACAAAGTGCAGAACAGAGCATCTTCCCCACCACCCTGCTCATCGGCTGTTGCTTCCTGTTTCCGGCAATCTTCATGAGAAAACAAGAAGCAGAAAATTCCTCCAATTATATCACATGAGTTTGGATTATTCTGATTTCTCAAATCATCTACTCTGCCAGGATCTTCCACTGAACTTTTCTTGCTCATATTTGTCACAGACCTTCTGGAAGTGGCGGAATACGTGGAAGAGTGCTCTCCTGCAGCAACATCACCATGTTCAGAAGATTGTTGCTTACCCAATAAACCATGGGAAGAGTCAAACTTATTTCCCACTCTACGGTCAAATTTAGACATAATGCCCGGATCTGCAGGGTTAATTGCAGTACATCTGACATAAAGAATGAAAACAATGAGTGCCTGCAATGCCACAAGAATGAGACAATATAAGTCATACCTCTTGTAGGTAAGTAAATAATATAGGCGATATAAGGTGGATTCATAAAAAGGCAGTTTGCATACCACAGGAGAGTAGACACCAATAAAGGAGTATTCCCATATATGACCTCCAACAAATGGAGCAAGGAAAGCATAGAAAGCAATCACCAACAGGCAGAATACAGTGATTGCAACAACCTATTCATGTAAGAACCAACAATTTTAGAAAAATAAGTTGACATGCCGGCAACGGATAAAATATAAGTAACTGGAGTCATTGTAATCAAAACACTGACCATTGAGTAAATCAACAAGAATATGAAAAAATAACATTTTTGTTTTCCTGATGCGAGGATCAAAATTATTTAAATAGTGCATGGGTCATGTAGTCAATAAACATTAAGTTACTTATTATATATAGTAGGGTAAATTATAGTTCTCTGCCTGTGAGAGATGCTCTGCTTACATTATTTTTTATTTTGAAATACTGCACTTCCTTCCTTAGATATATTAAAATGTGTTACATTTACAGTTCATATTAATGTGAATGAACTTCTAAGGGGTGGGTTTTCTCTCTAAGCATCATCATTAACTTGTTTTAAACCCCTTAACACTGCCATCAGAACTTTAGAAAATGAAATAAAGATTTCGGTTGAAGAACTAAAGCCAAATACCAGAGGTATTCAAAACTTCATTTTCATTTTCTAAAGTCTTATAGGAGTGTTTAAAACGAACAGAAAGTGACATTAAGAGCCTCAGAAGCTTAATCATAAGTCATGACGACTGCTCGTCACCGCCAACAATTATGTTTACACTAGAATGATGTGAAGTGGTTGTGCATTTTCATTTCTGAGAGAAGGAAAGGGTAACTTTTCAAAATGAATTCAGATCCTCCGCAATTTACTTTTAAAATGCACAAGTTCCCGACCTTTCGAAAATTGTAGTTCTATAACAATTTGTGTTATAAAATTCGTTGAATATAATGGATTATAACATCAGCGGTTGTAGTTTATAGAAGTGCCTTACAAATTAGAGGGGAAAAGAATGCAGTTTGAGTATCTAATGGAAAAGTAGTGTCATTTACCCTACATACAATAACACAATATATTTGTGTATGTTTTATGAGTATTTACGAAACCTGATTTTGAAAGTACTTGATTTTGCAAAATTAATATTAACTTTTTTTACTCAAAAATTAATATTAACTTGATTAAAGAAAAATCACTTTTCACACCCACCAAACATGAACTATATCATAATTGGCATCCTAAAAACTTGCAGCACATTTTCTTTCAAGTACAGCCCCCTATCGCCCACAGTTCCAGTATATCCTCCAAAATTAAATTTTTTACAGTCCAATCTACCAGAATGAGATTTATAGATATCACATTTAAATTCTGCATCATCAAATTTATCAACTAACAACCAAAACACAACACACTTGCCATTGCATACTTACTTGCTGGTTTATAACTTCGGAATTAAGACATGGAATATGAGAAACGTACAGATGTCAAATTCTACAGTCTATACTATTTCATTTAGTTCATAACTAAATGAAGATCTATGCAAGGCATAATAGATAAAAGGGGGAAAGTGAAACTATTCGATCTTTACATCTCATCTTCACCCACCCCCAAAAAAGACAATTTGCAGGATTGTTATTATTCCAAATAATTTTTCTCTTTTTCAGCTTCGAAGAAAAAAAAACTGTTTATGCTATGTTTGATTTCACAGCAACTGTGCCAATTTCACATTCTAATGCAAGATTTGTTGGAAATGATGATAGTTAGAGCTAGTGATGTGAATTGAAAAAATAAGAAAGTCCCACATAGGAGGGATTACACACACCAGTAGTGTTTATATGGTGGAGGTATGGAACTTGGGGTGTGCCGCAAAGGATACTCACTATTGTGAACTGGTTTGCGTTTTTATTTCTTGAGCGTCAGTTTCTGGTCAAACCATAACTGTTTTCTCATTTTTTTTGGTGGACTCGCGCAGCACACCAAAATCAGAGGCTTTTCTCTTGCTTCTCCTTCTTTTTCTTTCTTCTTCTTCTTCTTCTCTTTTTTCGAGTGGTCGTAGTACCATATTACGAGTGGCAATCATTTGACTGTCATATTGATGGTGTATTTCTAGGACGGGTCGCCAACCTAATCCCGACTCAACCCAGTAATATTTTCGGTGGCATAAATTGATTTTTAAACTGTTTGTTCAAAACTCAAAAATAACAATTTGCCGTGAATTTGTGAAGCTACAAATTCTACCGTTTAACTAAACCCATGTTTTCATGGTGAATCTCTATATTTCCAAACTTACACTTAGTAGATAATTTTATCCAACGAACAAAATTCCCTTTCTTTTTATTTGGAATTTTGCAAACCTTCATAAAAAGAAAGGGGAAAAATTAATAAAAAAAAATCAAGATAAAAAACACCCTGAGTCTTCAGATGCTAAACAAAAAATTAATTCCTAACTCAACTACCAGAAGTAAACCTTCCTAAGATAGCAGCTAAATCATGCGTTAATCATAGAAACGACAGAAACTTTTCTTTATTTAAAAATGTAGGAAAATCAAGCGATTAGAGGAACCACGCAATGAAGATAGATAATATTAAATCGGGGAACCAAAATATTGATGAATAATAAAGGAATTGAGCAAACCCTAACAAAAAAGAGGTGAAAAAGGTTAACCTGAAAAGTGTGCGCAGGTAATTGCCAGCCATGTTTTCTGACCATGTCTGAAGCTTTGGTTAATTCAGAATTATGAATTGAGAGAGTGTCACTCACTCATTCACTGACCTAAAACTAGCAACACAAGCGCGCGCACTCCCTTGCTATTTCCAGCAGCAGAGAGACAAAGGAATAATAGGAAAGGAAACCAACAATAAATTCATTGATTAATTAATTTTTTTGAAAATATACCTAATCCCAAAATAGAAACATTTCTTACACACTAATAATATACCAACTTCTTTGTTTTTTCTTTTTCATTAATTATTTAATCTTTTTAAATAATTATGTCTCAACTACTAGGACGCGTTTGTGATTCTGACGATGGGTTTCTTTGGAATTTTATCGTATAAAATACTGTTTTTTATTTTCAACAAATATTCGAAGAATTCTTGGACTAGTCATTGATAAAGACAATTTCTGATTTAATGCATTTTAAATAGATTTTCTTATCATTTCAGTTTAATTTAATTTAAAAATTTTTCTACTCAAAGTTTAATTCAGACACGGTAACTTTTGTGTTGACAAAGACATGGTAAAATTGATATAGTCTTTAAAATATTATTATAGAGATTATCATGTAAATATTTATGAAGATGCTTTTTTTTACTTAATTTATAAAGATGTTTTTGAAATTTACGTAATTAAGTATTATCAAAAAGAAAAATTTATGTAATTAAATGACATTTTAATTGTTTTGGACTGAACACAATTTTGATTCAGATTAGGCTTAACTCAATATCACTTTTGTCTAAACTCAATATCACTTGTTTGTTTGCTCTAGCATCATTTAATATATGCTTCCAGTTTTAGCCTCCACCTCAAACACAAATTAACGTTAAGCATCGGAGTATTTATAAGTACAACCAACTATTGATCTCGTTAGACTAAGCATCACATTTGAGATTATTATTTTAATTGATCATCGATTACCACCGTAAATATGAGTTCCCAATACATCATAATTAAATCACTATATAAATATAAAAAATAGTTACATTGTCAATGTATATAATATAGAATTATCAAAGATAAAAAATATATATTATATCGTATAATTTAAAAGAATATATTGTATAATTTAAAAGAAAAGTGATATATGTTTTGAGTTTCCTTAAAATAAATTTGATTCAAATTTAGCATGAATTTTGTAATTTAATTTGATTCAAATTTAGCATGAATTTCGTAATTTAATGCAAAAGCTATTTGTTAAATTCAGTGGAAAATCAATTTTAAGAGAATAATCAAACATCTAATTATTAATTTAAATAACTTTTTATATTTTTATTTATTTTTAAAATTTTAACTTTAATTTTTTATTTTAAATGTTTTTATTTCAACAGATTTTTAGGGTTTTTATTACATAAAAGATAAAATCACCACTGTAATAAGAATTTCACACAATTTTTAAAAATTAACTATTTTTAAAAACTAAAAAATATCAATAAATTCATATTTTATTAATTAACTATTTATATCTATATGAATTCATATTTCTATTTATTTCTATTTATAAATTTAAATATTAATATATTATTTTTACTTTTACTTAAAATATTTTGATTCGGCTTTAAATTTCGAATCATAATCATATTTTGAAATTCTATTTTATAAGAACAAGTGAGAAAAACAATTGAATGATAAATTTAACTTATCATATTATATCTCATCTTTATCTTTATAATAAGATAATGTGTTAAATTTAGCGGATCATATATTATATTTGTTCGTTAAACATTGAGTTGAAACAGAATTATTATATCAATATGACAATCAAATCCACCATAAGTTTTTAACTTAAATGCAAAATATTTAAAAGGTTAAATAGCACATGTGATCCCTTAACTTAATTTCAGTTAACGTTTTAGTCCTTTATCTTTTTTTTTTTCGATTTGGTCTTTTATTTTAATTTTAAGTGACAATGTGATATTTTATGTTTTAAAATGTCAACAATGTTATCCTTTTTTTTTTTACAAAAATTCATCAAAATTTTCAACCAAAATCCATAAAATTATTTATATTCTTCAATATAATACAAATTTTATCAAATTTGAAACTCAAATCTTCAAATAAACTCATATTTCCATTTTTAACAACATCAAATAAAGAATGAAATTTGATGAAATTTTTGTATGAGTTTATTTGAAGATTTGAGCTACGAATTTGATGAAATTTGTATTATATTAAAGAATATAATTAATTTTATGAGTTTTGGTTGAAAATTTTGATGAGTTTTTTGAATTTTTGTTAAAAAAAAGGATAATATTGTTGACATTTTAAAACATAAAAGATCAAATTGTTACTTAAAATTAAAATAAAGGACCAAATCGGGAAAACAAAAGATAAAAGACTAAAACGTTAATTGAAATTAAGTTAAGGGACCACGGGTATTATTTAGACTATTTAAAATAACTAAAAGTACTATTTGCGTCAGTTTTTTTTTACCATTTACATCAGTTAGAAATAAAATTTTGTAATTGCATATGTATTAATTAAGTTATTTTATTCATTTACTAATATGGTGAAAACTCGTATTTGTTTTCGTTTTTAGCGGGTATAAAATTTAAACTTCATCTCCGCTTGCAACGAGTTTTCCCGCTTACACTCGCACTCCTTCGTATATATAAAATTCTAAATTTAAAAATAATATCCATTATAATTAATATAATAAAATTATTATTATTATACGATAATAAAAATAAATAAATAAATATTTTTTATATAGATGAGGTTATAATTTTAATATTTAAAAAATATGAAGTATATTTAATATGTGCATGTATGTAAAATTTAAAATTTATGATATTAATATTATTAACGGGACAAATTAAATTGCGGTGTGGGATAAATATCAACACACCGATCCTGCCCTTAGATTTTGATTCCGGACAAAATTGACACTTCCAAATCAAGCAAGTTATTTTGTCATCCCTGCTACTTATACAACAAAAAAAATTCTTCTAGCGTAGAATTAAATTGAATTAAAAGTATAAGCGCAATCTTTCGTGAAGCAAAATATCATTTTACTTTTCGTACGCACATGCAGCCATAAGATCAATAGAAAATGTCAAAACATGAACTAGGTATTTTTATAAAAATCACGTAGGTGGTTTTTGGAGTTACCTAATGGCAACATTGAGCTATTGAAGTAAAAAATTAGGGTAGAAATGAGATTTTGATCTCATACAGTCACATCTGCATGCAGTTGTATAGTTAACATATTAATATTGACTGATCAAAATCGAGTGGTTTAAAAATAAAGTTTGGAATTCAAAATTTTAAAAACTAAAGTTTTGAATTGTCTACCGTGTATCTGTCTCTCTGATGTGCTGATCCATTAATTGCACAATTCATGCAATTGTGATTGCACAGGATCCACATCCGTAGATGCAATCACTTGAATAAACAAATATTAAGTTGAATTTAAATCATCTTTTTCGGTTTTTCTTTATCAACTTCTCTTTTTTTCTATCCTCTTAATCTTACTTTCTTTCTTCATTGTGTTTTTTATTTTTTAATGAATAAAAAGTAGATATAAGATAGATAGATAGATAGATAAAGAGAGAGAGTGATAAAGAGATAGAATTAATGAATAAAAAAATTCAAATTCATACTTATATTAATTTATAACACCATACTTTAAATTATGTTTAAATATATTTTTAGTGTTTATAAATATATAGAATTTTAGTTTTGGTTGCTTTAAATTCTTTTTTGCCTTTTGTCACTACAAAATAATGTCTTCAATTTTATTCTCCAACTTCAATTTTCTATTTAATATCGATGTTGCAAACAAAGTACATGTCATCGTTTGAATATAAGATGATAGTATCATGTGTACTCAACGTTTGATTACGGTGACATGTGGCATTAATGAATTATGTGGCATTTGCATGCTGCATCAAATTTATTGGATAACTGTCGTGTGGTTATATGTGGGTCACTCTTTAAGTGGACTCACACCAAATCATATATAAAAAAAACATAAGTAGTTTCTTCTTTCGCTTTTCTATATTTTTCAAATATTGATCAATTAGAACATGTAAAATACACTTTAAAATTAACTGATCTAGATAAAACTAAGGGACTTTTGAGAAAATAAGCTAAAAACAAGACATTACAGTGGGTTTGGCCTATGTCGGGGAATAAAAAGGGATTAAATCCTTAAATTGAAATAGTGTGCTCATTTGTGTTTTTGTGCACACCAAGAAATGAAAGTAGAAAACACGTCGTGAGGCGAGAGAAAAAGATTAATTGAGACATTAATGGAGGTGAAATGAAAATTCCTTTTTTTTTTAATAAAAACTTTTTTACAAGGAATTTTGAAAAGTTTCAAATACAAAATCCTTATGCTTTTAAAAACAAAATCCTTTCATCTTTTTCAAAATACTTAAAACATATGATTTAGTTGGAAATTCATCTAAGTATAAAATATAAGGATTTTTCTTTAAAATGAAACATGAAGATGTTTGTTTTACCTCAACCATGTGGAATTTAAAAA
Organism: Cicer cuneatum; assembly: GCA_037974295.1. Lineage (NCBI taxonomy): Eukaryota > Viridiplantae > Streptophyta > Magnoliopsida > Fabales > Fabaceae > Cicer > Cicer cuneatum. The sequence goes on from JBBPBO010000005.1 coordinate 23,784,763, forward strand.
ATAACTTTAAAACCAACTTTACAAAGTTATCTTTCACATAGCAAACATCCTCAATCAATGCAAAATTATTTTAACTAAATACATGTATATTTGATTTGATTATGGTGACACGTGGCATTAATGAATCATGTGGCGTTGGCATGCTGCATCAAATTCAATAGATAAATGTGGTGTGATTGTTTGTCGGTCACTCCCTAAGTGGACCCACACCAAGTCATATAAAAAAAGAAAAATACGTAGTTTCTTATTTTGTCCATCTATATTCTTCAAATATTGATCAATTAGAACATGTAAAATACATATTAAAAATAGTTGATCTTGATATAAATTAAGGACTTTTGAGAAAATAAGCTAAAAATAAGACATTACAACGGGTTTGGCCCATGTCGGGGAATAAAAAGGAATTAAATCCTTAAATTGAAATTGTGTGCTCGGAAGTGTTTTTGTGCACACTGGGAAATGAAAATAGAACAACATCGTGAGTTGAGAGAAGAACACTAATGGAGGTGAAATGAAAATTCCTTTTTTTATTTTAATAAAAACTCTTTTACAAGGAATTTTGAAAAGTTTCAAATACACCATCCTTATGCTTTTAAAAACAAAATCCTTTTATCTTTTTAAAAATATTTAAAACACGATTTGATTGGAAATTCAAAAGTATTAAATATAAGGATTTTTCTTTAAAATGAAACATGAGGATGGTTGTTTTACTTCAACCATGTGAAATTTAAAAAATAACTTTAAAACCAACTTTACAAAGTTATCTTTTGCATAGAAAACATCATCAATCTATGCAAAATTATTTTAACTAATGATACTTGTATATTTGATTTGATTATGGTGACACCTGGCATTAATGAATCATGTGGCGTTGGCATACTGCATCAAATTCAATGGATAACTATTATGTGGCTGTTTGTGGGTCACTCCCTAAGTGGACCACACCAAGTCATATAAAAAAAGAAAAATAAGTAGTTTCTTCTTTCACCCTTCTATATTTTTCAAATATTGATCAATTAGAACATGTAAAATACACTTTAAAATTAACTAATATAGATAAAAATAAGGGACTTTGGAGAAAATAAGCTAAAAACAAGACATTACAATGGGCTTGACCCATGTCAAGGAATAAAAAGGGATTAAATCCTTAAATTGAAATAGTGTGCTCGGATGTGTTTTTGTGCACACCAAGAAATGAAAGTAAAAACAACGTCGTGAGGCGAGAGAAGAAGACTAATTGAGACATTAATGGAGGTGAAATGAAAATTCTTTTTTTTTTTAATAAAAACTCTTTTACAAGGAATTTTGAAAAGTTTCAAATACATCATCCTTATGCTTTTAAAAAAAAATTCCTTTTATCTTTTTCAAAATACTTAAAATATGATTTGGTCTGAAATTCATCGAAGTATTAAATATAAGGATTTTTCTTTATAATGAAACATGATGATGTTTGTTTTACCTCAACCATGTGGGATTTAAAAAATAACTTTTAAACCAACTTTACAAAGTTATCTTTCACATAACAAACATTATCAATCTATGCAAAATTATTTTAACTAATGATACATGTATATTTGATTTCATTATGGTGACACGTGGCATTAATGAATCATGTGGCATTGGCATACTGCATCAAATTCAATGGATAACTGTCGTGTGGTTACTTGTGAGTCACTCCCTAAATGGACCCACACCAAGTCATATAAAAAAAGAAAAATAAGTAGATTCTTATTTTTTCCATCTATATTCTTCAAATATTGATCAATTAGAACATGTAAAATACATTTTAAAATTAACAGATGTAGATAAAAATATGGGACTTTTGAGAAAATAAGCTAAAAACAAGACATTACAGTGGGCATGGCCCATGTCGGGGAATAAAAAGGGATTAAATCCTTAAATTGAAATAGTGTGCTCGGATGTGTTTTGGTGCACACCAGGAAATGAAAGTAGAAACAACGTCGTGAGGCGAGAGAAGAAGACTAATTGAGACATTAATGGAGGTGAAATGAAAATTTCTTTTTTTTTTTTAAATAAAAACTCTTTTACAAGGAATTTTGAAAAGTTTCAAATCATCCTTATGCTTTTAAAAACAAAATCCTTTTATCTTTTTCAAAATACCTAAAACATGATTTGGTTGGAAATTCATCGAAGTATAAAATATAAGGATTTTTCTTTAAAATGAAACATGAGGATGTTTGTTTTACCTCAACTATGTGGGATTTAAAAAATAACTTTAAAATCAACTTTATAAAGTTTTCTTTCACATAGCAAACATCATCAATCTATGCAAAATTATTTTAACTAATGATACATGTATATTTGATTTGATTATGGTGACACGTGGCATTAATGAATCATGTGGCTTTGGCATACTGCATCAAATTCAATGGATAACTGTCGTGTGGTTGTTTATGGGTCACTCCCTAAGTGGACCCACACCAAGTCATATAAAAAGATAAAAATAAGTAGTTTCTTCTTTTGTCCATCTATATTATTCAAATATTGATCAATTAGAACATGTAAAATACACTTTAAAATTAGTTGATCCATATAAAATTAAGGACTTTTGAGAAAATAAGCTAAAAACAAGACGTCACAATGGGCTTGGCCCATGTCGGGGAATAAAAAGAGATTAAATCCTTAAATTGAAATAGTATGCTTGGATGTGTTTTTGTGCACACCCGGAAGTAAAAGTAGAATAACATCGTGAGGTGAGAGAAGAAGACTAATGGAGACATTAATTGAGGTGAAATGAAAATTCCTTTTCTTTAATAAAAACTCTTTTACAACAAATTTTGAAATTTTTTAAAGACATCATCCTTGTGCTTTTAAAAACAAAATCCTGTTATCTTTTTCAAAATACTTAAAACATGATTTGGTTCGAAATTCAAAAGTATTAAATATAAGGATTTTTCTTTAAAATGAAACATGAGGATGTTTGTTTTACCTCAACTATGTGGGATTTAAAAAATAACTTTAAAATCAATTTTACAAAGTTATCTTTCACATAGCAAACATCATCAATCTATGCAAAATTATTTTAACTAATGATACGTGTATATTTGATTTGATTATGGTGACACGTGGCATTAATGAATCATGTGGCTTTGACATACTTCATCAAATTCAATGGATAACTGTCGTGTGGTTGTTTATGGGTCACTCCCTAAGTGGACCCACACCAAGTCATATAAAAAGATAAAAATAAGTAGTTTCTTCTTTTGTCCATCTATATTATTCAAATATTGATCAATTAGAACATATAAAATACACTTTACAATTAGTTGATCCATATAAAATTAAAGACTTTTGAGAAAATAAGCTAAAAACAAGACGTTACAATGGGCTTGGCTCATGTCGGGGAATAAAAAGGGATTAAATCCTTAAATTGAAATAGTGTGCTTGGATGTGTTTTTGTGCACACCAGGAAGTAAAAGTAGAACAACATCGTGAGGTGAGAGAAGAAGACTAATGGATACATAAATTGAGGTGAAATGAAAATTCCTTTTCTTTAATAAAAACTCTTTTACAACAAATTTTGAAATTTTTTAAAGACATCATCCTTTTACTTTTAAAAACAAAATCCTTTTATCTTTTTCAAAATACTTAAAACATGATTTGGTTGGAAATTCAAAAGTATTAAATATAAGGATTTTTCTTTAAAATGAAACATGAGGATGTTTGTTTTACCTCAACCATGTGGGATTTAAAAAATAACTTTAAAGCCAACTTTACAAAGTTACATTTCACATAGCAAACATCCTCAATCTATGCAAAATTATTTCAACTAATGATACATGGTGTCCATATTTGTTATTATATGAACATCTTTTATTACCTGTCGCGGCCTAAAATTTTGAGTGTTTCTCGAAGTCAACAAAGTTTATTTAGGGAAAACAAAATCCTTAAATAGAAAAGTGGTATTTGAAACCAAATTTTGAGTTCGGGAGTCGATTATGAGTAGGAAAATATTAACACCATACGATATCCATTAAAATACGGTTATCTATAATTAATTGTGCAAAATTAATATTAACTTAAATATATTTATTTTTCCTTATTATTAAATATGAATATCAATTATTTATGTTTAATGTGATTTTGAAATAAATATGTGCTTAAAAAAAAGAGGAAAAAAATAGATTTTTATTAATGTGTTTGACAAGAATGTGATCTTGCTCCTACGTATCTCCCTGTGTGATGGAGAAATCAAAGCTACGTAGTTTTTGGGTAAAAATTACGGATGAGTTGATTATTTTTTTCAAAAGAAATTTGTTTTGTTGTTGATAAATAAAATTATTTTGACGAAAGAAAATAAGTTTATTTAATTTGAACAGTTATTTTAAAATATGAATTTTAAGACTACCTAGTTGTACAACTCGTGTCTCAAAAATTCAAAGATTAAAAAGATGTTTCATCTAATTAATCTGTTTAAGAATAGTTTTATTATTTTGGTTATAAGCATGAGCTTCAAAACCCTAAGTTGTACTACTTGTGTTATAACCACACCAAAATTAAGAAGATGTCATATCTAATTAACCACTTTAACATAATTGTTTTTGTATAATTAAATAAATAAATAAATAAAATGAGTTTTAGAATTGTCAAATTATTATAATTTATGTAACTTATTTTAAAGTGATATTTTATTGATTTTAATTTTTTTTAAATAAAAACAAAATTAAATAAATAATGATTTAATAAGGTAAGGTGGAAGTACATGTGAGGCAACACACTATGGTTTCAAGGCAGAAAGTTACGCATGACAATAGGGCTATGCATAGCGTCAAAAATCACGCATCGCTATTTTAAGGTAGAAAGCTACGCACACATGGCAACAGGGCTACTCATGGCAACAACAGACATCACACATCGCATCAGCTACGCATGGGAACAACAATAGACATCACGCATCATATGGTTTCCAAGCAAACCAACTTTGTTTTAACGGGTTGTTCATTGTTTTAAACAAGCCAACATTGTTTCAAATAGAAAGTAAACGCAACTCAACTTTCAATAAATCTTAAGCCAAACATCATTTCAAAAAGAATCCAAGTTTCAATAACTCAACCCAACCAAAATCTCATTTTTTTTTAATGTAAGCCTTATATAACTCATCCTTTCATTCTCAAAAATTAGAAACCAACAAAAAAACTTTCATTTTAACTGTAAAATCAGACAAGCAAACCAAATGAAGTGTTGTAGTAAAGAGATAGAGCATAACAACAAACATGAGAGTGACGCGAATCTGTGGTATGCTGCTAAGGAGAAAGCGGCGGCGATGTACGGTTGACGGTGGTTGGCGGCGATTATCGGCGAAGTTGGAATGACGGTAATGACATGTGTTTCTGTTTCTGGTTTTCTATTTTTCTTATTTGTTTTGAATTATATGATTTTGAGGATGAGATTATATTATTTTTTTACTCAATTTCATTATTTTTTCTTCAGAATCTCTCTTTTTTTAAAAAAAATTCTATCTTTTTCTTTACTTCTCTTTTGAAAAATAAAACTGTTCCCTCTTTCGGAATTGATTTTTGCCTTAATTTATAGAATTCAAGGTTGAATCTTTGTGTCTATGAGATAAATGGATGTCTGGTTTTTATATTGTTATTGCAACAATTATGGAACTGCAGAGATGAAAATGGAAAAGAGTGATTGACATTTTTTATTGAGTATTCAAATGGTAAAAATTTATCCTTATTAGGAAAAAAATGAAAAACAAATAAAAAAGGTGTGGTTGCTTGTTGGGATAAGAAAATGCATTGCAACAAGAAAACTTGTCGCAAAGAAGGAAGAAGAGTACTTTTTTTTTATTTCCTTAAAAAAATTTGTAACGTAATGGGAACATCTATGTAAATATGGATTTAAAATTGGACTAAATTGTAAAATGATGATTTTTAGATTTTATAATAATACTTGTAATGTATTACTACTTATTTATTAAATTACTTTTAGTCGGACAAAATTGGGGTACTACATTACCTTTCTCATCCTTCTTTTTTAACACAAAAGTTTTCATAAAGCGTATCTCTTTGAGAAGTTTTGAAACGTAAATCATCTTTGTCAAATATACATTCTTCATATATCATGTTCTTTTGAAAAGTTTCAGTAGTTTTTACCAAGTTGGATAAATCATTTTTCAATTTATGAACTTCTATTTTTAAAAAAGTACTTTTTTCCTTAGTTTCAGAATATTATGGAAGATGATTTTTTATGGTTGTCTAATTGAGAATCTTCAAAATGACTTTTCTTACTTGAACAAGTGTTGCTAGATTTCAAATTGAACTCTTGCCTTCATCTTTCAATTGACCTTCATTTTATAGATGATGAAATACTCTCAATATTCATTTTAAACTAAATATAGCCGTTAGAAACATCAAACAAATGTGAGATTTATTTTAAATCAATTTAACACATGTTTATATTACTGTTGAGAACATTATTGACAAACTCATAATGTTCTTGCTTTTGAGTCTGATGAAAAACGTGAATGTATAAGTTGTTGTATGTTAGTTAGTACTGTTCTAACTCAGAAGCATACAAGGCTATCTGCATAACAGTGTAAATATAGTGGACTTGTGTCCTTGTTGTCTTTACTTCCAGCTAATCAATATGGAGATCAAAACTACAGATCAATCTTCATGTGTTTTTTGCAAGTGGACATTCACTATTTGACTTCTTGAGGCTTGATTACTTTTGGGGACCCATGTGCAAATTATATCAATCTAGAACAAGCTTTTAGTGATCCCAAAAATGATTCATTTGATTCTTGTCTTTTATTTAAGACAACCAGAATATTCTGTAATCATTTTGTCGTCAGTCTGGGTACCATTTTACATATCAATTTGCATAACATTCTACATGTTTGTTTTTGCAAGTAGACCTTCAAATCTTGAGTTTTAATTGCTCATTAAATATTAGAAAGCCCATATGTGAAATGTCAACTAATTTACTACATGTTGTCATTCCAAAAAGATCTTTATTGTCAGTTGTTCTTAATAAAACTGTTTAGACAAAAATCCCCTTTTCAAGTGTTTTAATGATGAACAAAAACAAGCTAATTAATCTTATTAATTATGATTCTAATCACAAAAGAATTTAACATATTCTCTTGAGTGTTTTTATCAAAAGATAGGTATCAAGTAATTCTTTCAAAAAAGGATAAATCAAAAGCAAATACGCACAAGACTGTTTCAAGATCAATCTTGAACGCATCAAAGAACAACTTTCTCATATAAGATCGTTTCAGACGTAAAGGGTTCTTGATCTACAAGGCTGTTTGATATCTAGACAGTTATTGAGTAATCAAAAGAAACTCATCATATCAAAAGTAGTATGTGCAAATATTGGTCAGCCATCAAAACCATTCACGATTAAGGGAATCCTTTCCAAGAAGAATAACAAAGCTCAAGACTGATCCAGAAGGTCGATTACATCACAAGTATTATGCAGCAGAATCTGAAACCAAAGAACAAATAGAAAAGCAGTAAAATTCTAGAAAACTGGAAACCAAGATTAATCTGGAGATTAACTAGAACTATCTTCCTTTTATTTTGATACATGCCTAAAAGCTCATAGTCTTTATAACATGTATCTTAACGGCTTTATGAGCTGGCAAGGCCTCTAAAATGCCTATAAAAAGAACTCCAAGGCAAAGGGAAGATCATCAAATCCAAGAGCAATGATTCCCCATAAAAGATCATCATTCTCAAATTTCATCAAGCTTGAAAAAACATAGCAAGGCTTTCATTCTCTGTCATCATCAAAAGTCAAGCTTAGAAATCTATTTGCTCAAAACAGAAACTCAAACAAGATTTGAGATACTGTTGATCAAATCAAATCTCTTTCAAAAACAATCATTTGTTAAATCCAAACACTATAGAGATAGAAATAGTGTAAGGAAAGTTGTAAAGATCCTTGAGAGGATAAGTGTAACAATACTTTCAAGTGTAGGAAACTGATATGTAAAAAGGATAGATAAACTGTTGTAAATCAGATTTGATCTGTTAAGGTAGAAACAAGATCAATCTTGTTTTGACCAAGTTAGTGGAAAAACTCACAAGATTGTGAGGACTGGACGTAGCCCACAGTTGGGTGAACCAGGATACATTACTATGTGATTCTCTCATTTCTTATCTTTACTTTGATTATTACATACACATTATTCATCGCATTTCAATGTTTTACTTATATCTAACCAAAGATCAATCTGCATCCTTATTTGTCAAACCAAGATCAATCTTGAGTTTATATTTACAGTGCAAAAATTTTAAAAATGAGTCACAATTCAAATCCCCCTTTTCTTGTGACCAACATTGTCACTTCAAAAACAACCAGGACATTCTGGTGAATGCGTTTCCATCATTCTTTAAACAAATGACTTAATAAATGACTCAATCTTGAAATAATTTTTTCTTCAAAGTTGATTATGGTCATTTTGCTGAACTAATATGAATATTTATGAGTCCAGTTAACTTGTTCATCACGAGAACATTATTTCATAATAATTGAGAATGTTGTCTTCTATATGAGAAGAGAAATCTTTTGTTGAACCAATATTTCCTACATTTTTTTCTTGGTGTAACACACATTGCATCTTTTCCATCAAGTATCTCTGAGATATTTTAATATATGTATGAATATATTGGACACTTTCTTCATGAATATGTTATCTTGAAAATGCAATAATCATTCACTTGAATGATTGATATAGTATATGATATATTTTTTTTAGATTCTTTCATGAAGATGCTCTTTTACTTCTTTATTTATTTTTATATATGTTTGAATCTATAATATATCATTGGACATATTTTCTAAGGTATCAAATGATTATTTTGATCATTCTCCTTATTCTTTAGTTCAAAATGTTATGAACACTTGTTGTATTTGATTCTTGAGATAACTTTTGACTTGTTTGATTCTCATGAGTTCATAAACCTGTTTGGAAGATTGTCTTATAATATCTTCATGAAATAATCTTTTGACGTTACTTTGATTCTTTTGTGATTGAGTAGATACTTATGTACTTATTGATGTGAATGGATTCTTGCTTGTCCATTTATGTGATTCATGTTTATTAAATAAAACTCAAGTACAATCAATAGTAGATCACCATTCATAAAGCTTAAACATTTATTTCATAAGGTTTGTTGTCATTAAAATATATATAAAAAAGGTTTTTACCACAACATATACATTTATCCTTAACTTTTGACTCATCTCCTATCAATAATTGTTTTGCTTTTTTAATATGTAAATTGAATATATTTGGTGTTATGTGTGAATTTGTCGTCGATGAACTATGATCTCCACAATTTTTTCGAATATGTAAGTTGCTTTATTCATTTATTATCAATGAGCTACAAGGAATAAGGAGAAAGTGGTCGACATTGAAGGTGCAAACACGAGAAGGAAGGTTGAATTGTGTTTGTACTACTTGAATTCTTTTTCTGTTTTTGATAATTATTTGAAATCTGAAATATAATCAAGTAGAGTTAGCAGCGGATAAAGTAAAATAAACAACACAAGGATTTATCCTGGTTCACCATTAACTAGGCTACATCCAGTCCCTTCATCTTAAAGGATTTTTTCCTAATTCAAAACCTTTGAATTACAACAATAATACTGACCCTCCAAGTCAGTCTTCCCAAACAGTCTAACAATCCTAGACTTTTGAGGAACACAACACCTTGACTTCTCAAGTCAAGTCTTCTCCTACCAATCTGACAACCCCATATTGCAGAAGGAATTACAACACCTTGAATCTAATTGCTAAGTCACCTGCTACTTCTTCTGACTCTTCAGATTGTAGACTCTACTTCAACAATATAGATCTAACACAAGGGAACGAAAAACACGAGTACTTGCTTCTAGAAAGCTGAAACTCACAATTAACCTCACTGAAAACTCGAGTGTTTGCTTCTCGAAGTATATGACTCTTTTACTGATTTTCGATGCTAAGTCTTCTTCCTTGAGCCTCCTTTTATAGATGAAAATTAGGGTCTCTTCCATGATTAAATTCGAGCTGTATGTGTCCAGATTCTCTTGCAAAACTAACTTGGCCAATCGGGTTTCACTTAAATAAAAAACATATCTTTTTAGCTTCAGATTGCATTTGAAAATTATGTTGACCAATCTTCTTTCTTTTAATTTCAAACCATATCTTTTTAAGCTTCAAATTGGATTCGAATTTCTTCAAGTCTTCAGTAATTTTTTGAGTCAAGTCCCCTTAATACTTTGATCAAATTTCTATCAAAATTTAATCAAGTCTTCTTCGAGTTTTAATCAAGTTATCACTGGTTTTCATCATGATTAAAATCTGGACCGTTTGATCTTCTGATCTCGACCACCTATGGACCATATAATCTGATCTGCCCCCAATTATGTGATCCTCTGATCTCGGCCAACACTGGACCACATAATCTGATCTTCTGATCTCGGCCAACACTGGGCCAGATGATCTGATCTTCTGATCTCGGCCAACACTGGGCCATATGATCTGATCTTCTGATCTCGGCCAACACTGGACCATTGATCTGAACATTTTCCCTCTGATTTGAACCAAGTCTGGACTGAGTATGGATTGAATCTGAATTAAATCTGGACTTATGATATTTTAATCTGGACATTTACCTTCTGATTTGGATCAAGTCTGGATTAAATCTAGACAATCATTTCTTCTGAGCTGAACTTAGTTTTATGCTCTAGACTATGCTATCTTCTGGTATGGACCAAGTCATTTGTTTTGGACCAGTTATCTTCTGCTCTGGACCAAGTCTAGATTAAGTCTGGACTGATTCTTATAATCACTACCAAGCTATCTTCTGGTCAGGATTAAGTCTGGACCAAATCTGACTTATGATTCCTTCTGGTATGGACCAAGTCTCCCTCTGACAAGCTTCCTTCTGGTCTGGACCAGGTCTCCTTCTGGACTCTGCTTCCTTTTGATATGGGCCAGGAAAGATATCCTCTAATGATGTTATTTAACCTTTGATGACATCCTCTGATATCCTCTGGTGCCTTCAGGATGCATCCTCTGATATCCTCTGGTGCCTTCAGGATGCATCCTCTGGTACCTCCTGGATGCATCATCTGGTACCTCCTGGATGCATCATCTGGTACCTCCTGGATGCATTATCTGGCCTAACCTTCTGGTGACATTTCTATCCTCTGGATGTATTTTCTGGTGGTGTCATCCTCTGATTTTGCACAGCTTATGATTTGTTCTTCTAAGTAAAAAATACTATTTATATAAAATACTTTTGTTAACATCAAAACTAAGTATAGAACCAACTTGGTTCCAACTTCCAACAGACACAAGTTTCATTATTTAAGAGTGGTGACATACTTTTGAATGCAACCGTTGAAGTTGGAAAGTTGAAAATAAAGATTTTTATTGTTTTATGATTTTAGTCCATGTAAATATATTATTTTTTCTTTTCATCTTTGTAAAGTTTCCTTTCCATCCCAACATGTGAAAATCTTAATCGTATGCTAAGGTGCAATATCAGTGTCATGTGTTGATGTGTCTATAAATATCACGTGTCACCATCATTAAATGTAATTTGACACGTGCCGTTATCATTCTACATGAAAATGATGTTTTATTCTCTATTTGCCACATCATTTTTATTAGCAAGTTGTATCTATACATAATAATATTGTAAGCATTGTTTTATGGCAAGTTTGCCATTTGGCAATCATTAGGAGATTAGTTTATATTTTAAGTTTCTAATTATAGTAATTAAGTTTCTATTTATCTAATATAATTAATTTATTAGTTATGTACAACTTTCGTTCTTTTGGTGTTGACTTTAACTTTGGAGTATATAGAACAATCCGACACCAATTCAAATTGAATTTGCAAAATGGTACAATGGTCCGAGAATTAGGAAGCAGTTTGGTCACAACCTCTCCGTACTCATTTATTTCATTTCTAAAAATTTGAAATGTTGATATGAATTACTTGATTGGTAAATTTATTTCAATTTGTCACTGTTATTTTATTTTATTGAGTTAGAGTTAGATAAGTGAGACTTTTTATATTATATAAATTTTTTTAGTGTTTAATAACTTTTTTTTATTATTAACTAATTTCATTTTATTTATATAGTATGAGGATTGAATGTGCACTATTTGGACCTTATGTTGATGACTTGAATGCATATTTGCAATTTATTGTTAAATATCATGCAAATTCAAAGGATTGAGGAAGGATTCATTTCATTCCCTAAACCTTAAACATAAAAATAAAAATTCATTATTCAAATATTTACTCATCTCTAAATTTACTAATTTACTTAATATGTCTATGTCTATTATTTTAAAAATTCCTATTCCATTGAATTTAATTATTTAATTTTTCAATAATCATTATTTTTATTTGTTTAATATTACAAGCATTGTTTATGGTAAGTTTTTTGGAAGAAAGAAAAAATTATTGAAAGTTTAAAGCTTACTTGGAGAATTCAAATACAAGGCATCCAATCGATTGTAATTGCCATTGTGCAGTTTTTTAAATCTATAAATTGTAATATTATATTTTTTTTTTTGTTGACAAATTTATCGTTTATCAATCAATTGGATAGTTGATTATATTAAACTTCTATAATTAGTAATAATTTATAATTAATTAAATAAATTATTTAAATCAAATTATATATTAAATATACTTATCAATTATCATGTATTTGAATTTATTTGGAAGACGGAAACTTTTAAGATGGGGGTGTTTAATAAAATGACTGTGATTAAGGAACACGTATTGGAAAAAGAAAATGCTTTTATCATTGTCCCTTAATAATAATGATTTGATTGGTCTGGGAGTGGTACATTGTTTAAGAAAATAGGAGGTTGGACCGATGAATAGCTGTGTAATTTTATTTTATTTTATTGTCATTGTAAAGTTAATTTTATTTTATTGTCATTGTAAAGTTAATTTTATTTTATTGTTAATGTAATGTTTAGATTTACGATACATATTCAATCACAATTTTCATACATTTATTTAATACATCATTTTCTTTTCTATATCTTTATTGCTATTATATTATTAATATATTATAACTATTACAACACTTTTTTTCTTTTTTTTTTATCTTTTTAAAACTCAAAGTATATACACCCTATTGGTGTACCACATACATTTTTCTTAGTTTTATTATGATTTGGTTTTGTTATACTACCAGTTTTATTATGTTTAAAGAAAACCATGTGCCGACGTCACAAATATTGTGTACCAAGTAAATTTTTAATAATTTATAAACATGTAAACAAAATTTATTTTGTAGTTAGACTTTTTTTTAATTTTAAGTTGTTTATTTTTTCGTGTATAGGATTGAATTCAGTTTTTCTTTATGAAATTCAAGTTATGCTTTTAATGTCAATAAAATTTATTAAATAGTTTCTATAAAAAAAAGTTATATAAATTACTTAAACAAAAAATATATTATCAATGAAAATTGATATATATAGATTAATAGAATAATATATTTATCAAAATCGTAATTTATCTCCGTGCAATGCACGAATTATTAGTTAGTGACTAAAATTGAAGATATTTGATTTTGCAAAAATGAAAAGAAAAATATGAACCAAAATCAAAATTTGTCATAATCACGGGAGTTAAACAGATATTCAAACCTTCAAATTATTACATAGCACAGCAAAAATCAACCAATGATTTAAATTAGCGATTACTCTCTTTGTCTCATATTATGTTGTATTTTTGAATTTCAAAAACTATTTGAAAATCAATTTATGTCACCGAAGATATTACTGAGTTGAGTCGCGAACTAGGTCGCTCTCTTTAGACGTTTCGCGGCACTGCCCAAATTGTGCAAGTAGACTAGCAACAACGACGTCCCCAAGATAAAACAGCTCAGATTCACTGTATTAGAGTTTCACTACATTGTAGAAAACCGTTCAAGAATTACACTCTCAATATGACCGTTAAAGTCATTTTCAATATGACAGTTAAAGTCACTCTCAATATGGTGGTTAGAGCAACTCGCAATATGGTACTCAGACCACTCATAATCGAATAGCTCAAAAGCACTACGACACACAAAACCGCTCAAAAAGGACTGTAGTATGAAGATCACTCAAAACCAAAGGGACTACGTCATAAGAACCGTTCTAAAATGGCAATGGTATTATAACCACACAAAAATCGAAGGGACAAAAAGAAAGAGTAGACGTGGCTTGGAAATTCGAGCAAAATATAAGATAGAGAAAATAAAAAGTTGGGAAACGAATCCAACTTTGGTGTATTTTTCACAATAAATTGACACTCTTTATATAGTGATGGAAGCAAATCCACATATATTTTCTATCCAATGTGGGACTTCAACAAAAGTTTTAAAATCTTTATACAGTGATGAAAACTACTCAACATATAAGATTTTTCCAATGTGGGACTTTCAACAATTTTTTAAATTCATACATTATGTTCCAACAATCCCCCACTTGAATTAAAAAAAATGTTTAAGAAGTAACGTCAAACGTTTCTATAAGATTGTGCATAAGCAAATGTGTCTCTTGACTTGAACCACTGCATAGTAAGCGAGATTCAGATTACACAAGAGTGACTCGTAGTCTTGAACTCTATCTCTGACATCAAACCCACACACAACCTTTTCAAGGGTGTATTCTAAAAAGCATGTGCATTTATGGCCCTGCACGTCTATCATAATATAGTGAACGCTTTCGAAATTTTTGCCTCGAAATTCCATAGGAAGCGGCCCCACTTCCACATTCACATAGGTGAGTCTATCAAGAGTACTTTTGTAGCTAGGTACTCCCTCCACATAGAGTATAGATTTCATTAAGAGTTTCTATTATCTCAACCTTTCATCGCTTCAGGAATCATGCTTCTGTTAGATATAATAACATGTTCATCTCATATCACTATGACTTGTTATTACCCATTGAACCTAATTCTTGGGATCTCCAGTCTTTTAGGTTGAGTTACCATCATGAGTGACTCAATGATCTATAGGCAATAGTCCCATCCTTTTGGATGTATTTATGACTTTCTCTCTAGTCAATCCTTTCGTCAAAGGATCTGCTAAATTATCATAAGTGCATACATGATCCACTATAATAGCTCCTTTAGCAAGTAATTCTCTATATGTGTTGTGCTTACGACGTACTTGTCGTTTCTTACCGTTGTAATAACGATTCTCAATTTTTGCAATAGCTGCGGTACTATCGCAGTAGATCAATACAACTGACATAGGTTTTTCCCATAAAGGGATCTCAACTAGCAAGCATCTCAGCTTGCTTCTTCATTAGTACTAGCTAGTGCTATCATTTTAAACTCCATAGTGGATTGAGTCAATATTGTCTGTTCTTCGATTTCCAAGATACAACCCTGGTGGCTATATTAAAAATATAGCCACCGGTTGCTTTGGAGACATCTGACAAGGTGTTCCAATCAGCATCATTGTATCTTTCACGGACGGTAGGAAATCTTTGATAATGTAATCTTAGACTCATGGTCCTTTTTAGATATCTTATGACTCTTTAATGCTCCATACTAGGGTCTACTGGTAAACCTGCACAACAGTCCCACAACGTAGACAATGTCAGGTCTAGTACAATCAGTGGCATACCTGAGGCTTCCAATGATGCTCGCATATTTAGTTTGTCTAACATATTCACCAATATTCTTCAAATTTTTCACACTTGGATCATATGGTGTGCAAGCAGGTTTACGGTCAAAATATTTATATTTCTTTATGATCTTTTCAACATAATGAGACCGATCCAAAGAAATTCCCTTTTTGACCTAGTAATCTTAATTCCTAGGATTACACTCGCTTCTCCGAGGTCTTTCATATCAAATTTGTTATTCAACAATGATTTCATAATATTTACAACATGAATGTTTGAACTAAATATGAGTAAGTCATCTACATAAAGACATATGATAATGCAAATACCATTTTCAGATTTTTAACAAATACATTTGTCACTATCATTCACTTTAAACTCATTCGATATAATCAAATTTTCAAACTTTTTATGCCATTGCCTAGGAGCTTGTTTAAGACCATACAAAGATTTATCTAACTTATAGACCTTATTTTCTTGTCCATGAATTACAAAACTTTCAGGTTGTTCCATATAGATTTCTTCTTCCAGATCACCATTTAAAAAGGTTGTTTTAACATCCATTTGGTGTATCACCAAGTTATGAATTGCTGCTAGAGAAATGAGTACCCTAATGGATGTTATTCTAGTAACTGGAGAAAAAGTGTCAAAGAAATCTATATTTCCTCTTTCCCTAAAACCTTTGGCTACAAGGCGTGCCTTGTATTTATCAATAGTTCCATCGGGTTTTAGTTTCTTTTTCAAAATCCATTTACAACCTATTGGTTTGCAACCAGGAGGCAAGTCTACTAAATGCCAGGTCTTGTTAGATTTTAGAGAATCCATTTCATCGTTTATAACTTCTTACCAAAGAACTGCATCCAATGATGACAATGCTTCTTTGAGATTTGCAGGATCCTCTTCTAAATTATAGGCCATATATTCTGGTCCATAATCTTTAGCGACTCTGATTCTCTTACTTCTTCGAGTTTCCAATTCACCTTGTTTGTTGCTTTCAGTGCTTCTTGTCACGAGAGCATGGCTTGGTTCACTGCCCCCACTATTTCCCGATTTAAAAGGGAATTTATTTTCATAGAAGTCAACATCATTTGACTCTATGATCACTTTCGCATTTACGTCATAAAACCTATACGCTTTATTGTTTACTGCATACCCAATGAATACACATTCATAGCCTCTACTGGCGAGTTTAATTCGCTTGGGATTGGGGATTCTGACATAAGCCAAACAACCCCATGTTTGAAGATAAGACAAATTTGGTTGTCTTTTCTTTATTATCTCACTAGGAGATATTTTGCTTTTAGATTTTGGAACTCTATTCAAAACATAGCAAACAGTCAAAATAATTTCCCCCCACCAATGAGATGCAGCATCAAAGTTAATCATAATAGCAACAACTAGTTTAGTAAGAGTTCTATTCATTCGTTCAACTTTACCATTCACTTCAGGTGAATAATGTGTTGTGGTTAATTTCATGTATAATTCCTTCCATTTTGTAAAAATCATTAAATAAACTAGAATCATACTTTGTTCCTCTATCACTCCGAAATCTCTTAATCTTTTTACAAAATTGATTTTCAATTTCAGTTACAAAGATCATAAACATGTTAAGCGCTTCCCTTTTATTTTTCATTGGATATACAAAAGTATAGTCAGAACAATCGTCAATAAAAGTGATAAAATAACGTTTTTCATTTCTTGTTAACGTCTCATCAAGTTCACATATATCAGAGTGTAATAAATCTAAATACTCAGATTCTCTAACTACAGATTTATATGAACTCTTTGTTATTTTAGCTTAACTACAAAAATCACATTTTTTTTCAAAATAATTTAAAGATAACATTAGTATTAAATCTAAGTTACTTAAGTTTGAAAATACATGTGTTCACGTGACAGAGTCTAACATGTCAAATATTAAAAACACACAACATGTAAATAGAATGAGACATTCTTAATTTCAACATTTAATTTAAACATGCATCAGGTGTACCATTTGCCAACAAAAATATCATATTTGAAATTGGTGTACAAATATTCCCCCTATAGAGTAAGTAAACTCGCCTCATTCTGAAAAAAGTCATAAACAAGATTTTTTTCTTCTTATCTCTAGAGATGAGTTATCATACTCTTTAGAGAAAATTCTTTTGTTTTATGCTTGAATTTTTTTTTAAATCCTTCCAAACAGGGGCAATTTGTCGATAATAACAATCAATTTAAGATTCATATAAAGTCATACCTTAAGAGATGATATCATGAACTGTCTTTTAAATTTCACGAGAGTGAACCTCCACGGATCTGCCATCTAATACTTGAGGTAGCGGCTACAACACACTTTTCAGCTTCAACTTCCTCGGTATCATATTTCTTCTTTATAGCATCTCATACCTGTCTAATACTATTACTGGAAGTGTAGTATTCATACAGATCATCAGCAAGTCCATTAAGAATATAATTCTTATCGAGGTAATCATTACCCTCCCACGGGTTAATTTTTCAGTTTTCTTATCCTTTTCTGTTTGGCTCAAAGAAACAGATCCAGCAATGTCTTCGGTTGTCATGGCAGAAAGAAAACGTATGAAAATTGTTGTTTATTTGAATTTCAAAAACTGTTTGAAAATCAATTTATGTCACTGAAGATATTACTGGGTTGAGTCGCGGACTAGGTCGCTCTCTTTAAGACGTTTCGCAGCACTGCCCAAATTGTGCAAGTAGACTATCAACCACGACGTCCCCAGGATAAAATAGTCCAGATTCTCTGTATCGGAGTTCCACTGCACTGTAGAAAACCGTTCAAGAATTACACCCTCAATGTGATAGTTAAAACTACTCAACATATAAGATTTTTCCAATATGAGACTTCAACAATTTTTTAAATTCACACATTATGTTCCAACATATTATATTAAATGTCATATTTTCACTTTTTTCAGTCTAAAATTAATTGTCACTTTATAATACCAATTGAACTGCGACATTTATTGTTTTTTTCACTAATATATTCTAGTTTATTAAATTTATTTCACTCATAACTACTTCAGTAACTACAATTAATAAAAGTGCTTTTGTAAATGATATTTATTAAAGTCAAATAATAATTTTCTTAAGAATCATTCACAATCCAAATGTGACATTTAATCTCTGTTGGAACATAATGTGTGAATTTAAAAAATTGTTGAAGTCTCACATTGGAAAAATCTTATATGTCGAGTAGTTTTTATCACTATATAAAGATTTTAAAAATTTTGTTGAAGTCCCACATAGGATAGAAAACATATGTGGATTTGCTTCCATTACTATATAAAGAGTGTCAATTTATTGTTAAAAGCACACCAAAGTTGGATGCATTTCCCAACTTTTTTCTTTTCTCTCTCTTATATTTTGCTCGAATTTTCGAGCCATTTCTCCCCTTTCTTTTTGTCCCTTCGATTTTTAGTGGTTCTAATACCACTTCCTTTTAGAGCGGTTTTTATGCCTCCCTTCGATTTTTGTGTGGTTATAATACCACTGCCCTTTTAGAGCGGTTCTTATGCTGTAGTCCCTTTGGTTTTGAGTGGTCTTCATACCACAATCTTTTTTGAGCGGTTTTGTGTGTCGTAGTCCTTTTGAGTTATTCAATTATGAGTGACCTGAGTGCCATATTGCGAGTGGCTTTAACCGCCATATTGAGAGTGACTTTAACTGTTATATTGAGAGTGACTTTAACTATCATATTGAGGGTGTCATTCTTGAACGGTTTTCTACAGTGCAGTGGAACTCCGATACAGTGAATATGAGTTGTTTTATCCTGGAGACGTCGTTGTTGATAGTCTGCTTGCACAATTTGGGCAGTGCCGCGAAACGTCTTAAAGAGAGCGACCTAGTCCACGATTTAACCTAGTAATATCTTCGGTGACATAAATTGATTTTCAAACAGTTTTTGAAATTCAAAAAAACAACAATCTCATATGATAGAGTAGTAAAATGTTTTAAAACTTGAGTCCGTTTGATATATAAAACTTTTTGTATTGTTTTATATTTGATGAACAATGAACAACACAAAACAAGCAATGTGAAATTTACTACAATATCTTTTATGATATGTATAAACGTTTATGAATATAAATATTAGTAGAGGGAAAAAGAAAGAGGGGGATAGATGAAATAGAGTAAAAGTGAGAGAGATGATATAGGCAGATAAATAAATAGGGAGAAGGATAGAGAGGATAGAGAGGGATATGAGATGGTGACAAAGAGACATGAGAGAGAAAGCAATATGAGAGAGAGAGGGTGAGTGAGATAGAGAAATAACAGAAAGAGGGAGAGAGAGAGAATAGAGGGATAAAGAGAGAATAGATGAATGAGAAAAAAAAATCAATAAAAAATAAAAAAGGATATTTTAGTATTTTAAATAATATTTTCAGACAACAAAAAATTGTCTCAGTAAGTCGAAACAAGAATTACAATTTTTATTTAATCTCCTATCTCATGATTTATCCAATCCCATAACTTTTGCAAAAATCAAAAACATTAACAATAATTTATCAATTGACTCAATTTTACCATGATACTAAATATGTACTAAGTAAATAATTCTTAACATCATAAATGTTGAGTTAAAACATTTTATTTAATTTTTTGGAGGCGACTTTGTGGCACTTGGGAATCTCTGTATTTATAGGGGCTAAACGATAAAGAGATAAGCATCAATTTTTTGGATGATTATTGGGTTTCAAATGGTGGTTAGGTTTTGGACATAAATTCTTATTTTGATTTAACTATGAATGTTCGAAGCTATACTACGGACAAAGGAAATGAGACTTCCAGCGTTATTTCTTGTCAGTATTCACATTAATCGAAGTTGATTAATCTTTTAAGTTTGGTTGCTTAGTTCGAAAGTACTAATATATATTTAATTCAATGATCAATTTAATGTATAAAGACGTATATTTAAATGTTGATTTGCGTAAAAAACAGCTGATAAGGATTGGGTACTATAAAAAAAAGTTGATAAAAATTTAACTAATTTTCATATTTTTCCCATATGGTAAATTATTACGAATAAAATATCATGAATTTTCTTTAATAAATAAAAATATTTGATTCATATTTTATAAAGGCATAAATTTCAATTTTGTTGGTTATGTGAAAATTTTACTAATAGATAAAATTATAAGTATTTCTAAAAGTGTTTATATTCAAATTGATTAAAAAATCTGCGACCAAATTTAAAAATTTAGAAATCATGCAAAATCAAATATTACAAGTTATATTTTTGTGATAATCGCTGGTATGATATCAATTTTGGTATTTTTTTAAACCCAATTACGTATATAAATTTTAATACTTAGTATTAATACAGAGTATTTTATTTATATTTTAGTTTAATTGCAATTTTTTTTTCGTAAAGTTTTAGAATTGTGCGATTTTGTTTTATAATTTTAAAAGAGCAACTTTGGTTCGAAGTTTTTTAATTGTGCAATTTTACTTCCCATATTTAAAAAGAGTGTTTTAGTCTCTTACATTATTGCTTTCTGATTTCATAACCCCCACAATTTTAATTTTTTTTTTTACTTATGTGAGATTATTTAATTTAGAAAATAATTAAAAAGAAAAAGTAGTAGGTCACATGTATCAAATATAACAATCCGACTCCACTTATCGGCACTGTTGTTCAGCACGATCTTCTCGTCCCGCTTCCACCAAGTTAAGAATTAGCAGTTTTTTGGTTTCCATGAGAATCGAGTCTGATACCTAGGAGATAAGTACCGCCATTTTTGTAACAGTTTCAGGCGCAATTACAACACGGTTATCCACAATCTTCCACTTAGTTAGAAATTAGCAAGTTTTTTTCCTTCCGTGGAAATCGAACCAATACCTAAATGACGATATTTATCCTCAGGTACTGAAATTGATTTCCACTGACAAAAAATTCACTAATTTCTAATTGGGTAGAACAGGTGAGAATAAAATCGTAAATATCGGTAACCGCAGTCGGGCAATTACATCAAACAACACATCAAATTTTTTCATCAAGATGTTCCAACAATTCAGTTCCATTTTAAATAAAGGAAACTCAAATAAATAAATAAATGTATTTTCACTAATATAAAATAAACAAAAATCTAAAGCAAAATACTTCTTCGATAATCTTTTAACTTTTTAGAATGTTTTAAATATTTTTGCAAAATTTAATTCAAAAACTCAAAAGTTCGACAAAAAAACATGATTATTGTCAACAAAAATTAAATTACTTGTAGAAAATTTTTGTAGGACTAATTTTTTTTTATGCAATTAATACGAGATTTTAAAAATTTATTTAACTTGAAAAAGAAAAATAGTTCTATTAAAACTAAAAAATTTATTTATTTTAATTAAAATGGAATCAATATGGTATAAAAAAAATAGATCTATAGTGCACATTTCTCCACACAGGATCCTTGGACGTTAAGTAAGTTTGGGTTAAATGGTTGCATGATCGTTTATTTATTAGTCATTTTTTTATATATTATTTTTTTAGATGAATGAAATCTTAATAATTTAAAATTTGGTTAGAATGTAAATAATATTGACCAGAAATTATTTTAAAATTTAATTAGAATGTAAATAATAATTGACCAGAAATTATTTTAGTAAAAATTTAAGTTACAATTCACATTTAATTGAGATTCATTAACATTATTTGATTCTTTAGCCAGTAACACGTAATAATTGAATGATTCATTAATAGTACAAGAAATTCACCTACCATATGATTCATAGCATACAATTATTAGTTATTATTATTATTATTATGTAACGAATGGTGGATTATTAGTACTAATATTTTAGAATTAATGGTGGATCTCTAACAAATGTTGCTCAAGCCAGAAAGTTTGACACGAACACAATCTGGACACATGATTTAAAATCATAAAAAGGTAGAAGAAAAAATAACTAAATAATGTTTATTTTTTTAAAATAATTAAATAATATATATATATTTATTCCGATAAAAAAAATTGTTGTGTGTGTATGTTTAAATAATATTTATTTCCAAAGAATTTTTCTAGCTGAATTAGTAAATACTTAAATTATTTTGTTTACAAGATATAAATACTTGAATTCCACATCATCTTAAATAAAATATTTAAAAATTAATATATCCAATCTAAATTTAAATCAAGTATATAAATTTTTAAAATATCATTTTTATTTATATTTTATTTCAAAAGAAATATTCCATAAATGCTTTTTGAACCTTGAAAAAGTATACTAATTTGATAATCCTTCGAAATTCAATTAACCTAATACTCCAATAAGTATTTGAAATTCAATTCTTATTTTATTTTTTATTAAAAAGTAATATTTATTCATCTCAATTAAAACAACACAAATTAAAAATATTAAATTTACAAAGAAACTTATAACTTCTAAATTTATACTAACATATAAAAGAAAAATAGTTAATTAGAAAATTAAAAACGAGGATTGAGAATCGTCCAAGTAGACAAACATATTAATTTATTTAGTGGTTCAGTGGAGCCACCCGGTTCGGACCGTTTTGGTAAGTGGGTATGATTAGGACAGAGTTACGTGTATCATATCATATAAATCCAAACCTTCGTTTCTTTCTTTCTTCTCCACACTCACTCATCACTCACCAGGTTCACTGTCTCTTCTTTTCTCCACTCTATTCTATCGACGCTCTTTTAGCTTTTCATCGATTTCTCGCACAAAACTACTAACCATGAATAGCCTCATCCGATCCACTCTCAGAACTAAGGCATGTGTTTCTATCTTCTCATGTTTCCGTTTCTTATTTCGTTTTTTTTTTTTTGCTTCTAATTTTGTTTCTTACTTCCATTTCTGCTAATTCGACTTGCACTTATGAATTTGATTCATATCTGATTAAACATTTGGATCTGGTTTAATTGAACTATGAATCGGTCGTTATTGATTATTCTCGTTATTGATAAAGTGAATTGGAGTTTTATGAAATTGAGCATTACTTAAGCTTATGAAAATGGAAATCCAGTGATTATTATACTGATTATGTTGTTGGAATTTATATTTTGTAAACTTGAGCTTTTCAAGGACTTTTTTAGAAATCCGCGTTTTTTTTCAGTTTAATTAGTTTTTAATTTCCTTTTGCTGCTGTTATCTTAAACAAAAAAAAGATGTTTTTTTACACACTCCTGTGTATAAACTTGATAGAGAACAAAGATAGCAAGATAAGTAATTGGAAGGGAAAATAATTGCAATATAATTAAGAGAAATGGAGTGATCATATGATGAGTGATGCAATGTGATGAAAAAGAAAAGGGATAAGGTCTTAAGATTGTTTGATTTTCTGCTACTTGACTGAATGGAATTTTTGGTTACTCATTATATACTATGTTAATTTTACAACAGTATTTACATTTTTATACCTTTTGTTTAACAAATCTAATAGTAATTATTGTTCTAGGAATTCCAAGAATCGATTATATGTCTGATCATGATAATATATAGTTTACATGCTAGTAGATTTCTTGAATTTCGTCATTCTTTTCTTTTCTAAAGCCTTAATAAAAATTTCATTATCAGTGAAATAAGTTTAAAATAAATTTTTTACAGATGTATCATTCTCATTAAATTCGAGGATTCAAGTATCTGTGAATGCTGAATGAGAAGCAATTTAATTTAGTAATTCTTTGAAGGCATTGAATATGTTGTCCTGAATTTCAATATTTTGGTTGTTTTGTTTGTTTGTATTGCTGCATTCATAACGGTGATCTACTGCAAATGCTAGTTTATTCATCTGATTCAATATTAATGGATGGTCCGAAAATAATCTAGTCTGTTACTCTTACTTGGTCTTTTTGGGCTTACGATGGTTATTTTATTTTCTATTTACAGACTGCATCAGCTTTAGCATGTGCAGCGGTTCCCAAAGGTTTTCAGGAAAATCTACTTCAGGCTCCCTTATGGTCTAGGTCAAGTAGTACAGAATCTTCTTTGGCAAAGGATAACTCAACTGCTGATGTGAACCCTGATCAAGGGTACATGGTTCTTGTCTTCTGTGTTAACTGTTTTTGCACGTGTGCTTTTGAGAATTGAATGTAGCACTATCTCTAATTAATTTAAATTGGTGCCTTTGAACCTGATAAGACAACCACCGTTTTCTATGATAAACTATGGTGCTAAATTTTATCACTCTCTCCTTATGTTGGGATTTCAAACATGCTAATTGTATTAAAGCATGAGGTGTAATATCCTTTTATTATTCACTGGGAGAAGTGAATGATTGGGACAGCCACCTTTTTGGACCAGTGTTAATAATTCTGATTCATTCATGAATATGGTTGGATTACATAATCTGATTCCTTTTTGTAGCATCTATAAAAAACCATAGTCAAAAAATATTCTGGTGGAGAGTCCATGCAAGTTTTATTTTTTTTAAAAAGAAAACAGTGAAGAATTAGTCTAAGTTTAAGCTTGATATGGTTACCATGTGTAAATCTGCTGAAATATTTTGATTATTTCAGGTTCAAGGGCCATGATATGCTTGCCCCTTTCACAGCTGGCTGGCAGACTACTGATTTGGATCCGTTGATTATAGATAAGTCCGAGGTGTACTTCCATTCTATGTTTCTTTGATTTTTATTGTTACTATAATGTAATATATGTTGATAAATGAAGGTTCACTTTGTTTTTATTCGAAAGACAACTAGTTTTCGATTATGTAACTTACCTGATTAATGAATCCAGGGAAGCTATGTATATGACATTACTGGGAAGAAATATCTTGACCCACTTGCTGGTCTATGGTGCACTGCTTTAGGTATATTTGATATTTACTTTCTGCAAATTTATTTATTTATCTTTTTGTGTGAATGAAAGGGATTTAGTATGTGTTTGGATGGATTAACATCTGCAAATGTACTTTTGAGTAAATTTTATTTTACAAACGTACTTTTAGTGAAAATTGAGTTTTTTCTAATGTAATTTATGTTTGGATATTTTTTCTTCAAATGTCATTTTACAAAATAAAATTTTGTTTGGATTATATAACCTAATGTACTTACTAAAATTTTGTGTGTTTACTAAAAAGGGCATATATTTTATTATAATATAATGTGAATTTTGTTACTCCTAAACGATACATGGACAATACAAATTACCCATTGTGTTACTTTTGGCTAAACGAAGATTTGGAGCAAAATTAAATTTGTGAAATTAATTTTCAAGAGAACCCAAACAAAATATCAAACCACTTTTCCATTACAAAATTACATTTAGAGTTGTAAATGGAAAACCAAACTTGCTCTTAGTTTGACATAAATGCATTTTAATATGCAGGGGGGAGTGAGCAACGCCTTATTGATGCTGCCACTGCACAATTAAAGAAGTTGCCATTTTACCATTCTTTTTGGAATCGAACCACAAAACCTTCATTGGTATTCATGTCAATCTCTTATAGCTAACTCAGCATTATTTGATCCTTGTTTTTTTTTCTTTCTTATTTATATAATTTGCTTCTACATTATTTCTTTCTTTCAATTGTTCAAGTTAGAATTAAGAACGAATTCATCGGAGGAAATGTCTGGGTAAGACCTATTGGAAAAAGATGACCCATCCAGCCTTAGGAAGTTAGATCCACAGTGAATTAGATCCTTCACTGAACCTGGCTATGGCGGGAGTTTTCTTATACCAAGTTGCCCTTTTTAGATGGAAGGCTACTGTTATTTGACTCTCTACATAGGAAAATGAATTTTACCCTTTTAATTGTGGGGTGGGAGGGGAAGGGTAGGGTAGGGAATGATATTATGTTTTCATTGCAAAAAATCAATTACCTTCTTGTCTGTTAGAATATTATATAAAAGATATTATGTTTTATAATATTCTTACTGTCATGTTACACAGTTGATGTTGAATTATGCATTATTTGATTTCGCTTTGATTATTTAATTAAGATATATTTCCACATACAGGATCTAGCCAAGGAGCTCCTACAATTTTTTACAGCCAGAAAAATGGCTAAAGCCTTTTTTGTTAATAGTGGATCAGAAGCCAACGACACTCAGGTGTGTTAGATTAATTATCCTCTTTTATTTGTTATCGCCTCATATTTTCTCCTGTAAAATTTCATTCAGCTTTAGGATTGATTTTTCAAATATGCTCACTTTCTCTGCAAAATAATAGTTTAGCATAAAAATTCCAAGAAATATGCTGCATGCAACAGGAACCATCCACAGGGAAAATCTGTGAGCTATCAATCACCTAAAATACTCGAAGACAAAATCAAATATATTCTCAATGCAAATGTGGTTCTCAAAAATATATATAACACGTCTATATAAGGGTTCGAGTTTATGTAGAATAAATTGTAGCCATATTTCATTCACCTTAAAATATACATTTTCTGACAGGTAAAAATTGTATGGTATTATAACAATGCACTTGGAAGACCAAATAAGAAGAAATTCATAGCTCGTGCTAAATCGTACGTATGACATTTCAATCACTCAATCAATGCTGTGGTCTCTAATATACATGAAAAGTATGCATAGTTGCTTATTTATTTTCGCACTTTGTCAGATATCATGGTTCAACGTTGATAGCAGCCAGTCTTTCCGGGTACTACGAACCAACACTTTTTCCAGTAAACTTGTGCATATATGTAGAACAGTTTTATTTTATTTATAAAAGAAGTCTTTATTCAGTTAAATGGACAATGTGCATTTCAGTCTTCCCCCTTTGCATCAAAATTTTGATTTGCCAGCTCCTTTTGTCTTGCATACTGATTGTCCACACTACTGGCGGTATCATCTTCCAGGTTATTATTTAGATGGACATGTTTTTAGTAATATGAGAAACATTTACCTTAAGGTATAAATATTATGCATGCTTATGACATCTCAGGTGAGACAGAGGAAGAGTTTTCAACCAGATTGGCCAACAACTTGGAGGAGCTAATTCTGAAAGAGGGACCGGATACAGTAATTATACATTAATATGTATACAAAGTGTTTCCTTCAACTGGAAAATCAGCATTATGACTGACCTATATGTTTTTTTTATTACAGATTGCTGCATTTATTGCAGAACCAGTAATGGGGGCTGGAGGTGTAATACTTCCACCATCAACTTATTTTGAGAAGGTATTTTCTCATCATCAGTGTTTCAGACATGAGTTCCACATTTTCAACCTGGATGCAACTACTACAAGGACTGTTTGGCATGAGAAAACGTTATTCATTTCCATTTTTCATTACTTACAGAGTATCACTTTGTTTCCACCTTATTTTCTGTTTTCAAGGGTTTCAATGGTGAAAACAAAAATAAGATAAAGAAAACGTTTTTCATATTTCTCAAACCTAATAGGCCCTAAAAGTTGCTTTTAAGTGTCTGGCGGTAATGCTTTTTCATTTGTATTCTCATTCCCAAAGAAATGAAAAATGACTAGAAGGAATTCTTTGTAAAATATTTCTAGTTTAACAGTTAGATAATATTAGGGTTATTAGTATGGTAATATCGGGTTTCTGCTTGGAACTAGTAATACTAGTATTTGACCTACCTAAGTATATAAATAGGCGTATTTTTGTGTTACATGCTACTACCTATCTAATAATTCATTGTTGGCCATAGTTTTCTTTTTATGATTTTCCTTGTCTAAACTCTGAAAAAACTTATCAGGTGGAATAAATGGGAATAAGTAGGATGAATGATATGGAACTGATGCCATTTTGCACTTTCCAAAATTTCCTTTTTCAATGTTTCTTTAGTATGTGACATTAAATGACATAATTCTTGCTCTTCTACAACCCCCCACCCACAGAATATGAAACAAAGGAAACCAACATTTTTTCTTATAACATGTAATTCTTATGTAGATCCAAGCTGTTGTGAAAAAGTATGACATTCTTTTTATTGCGGACGAGGTACTTCCTTAACTCTTCAAATACTATTATACAAGATATCCTGTTTGGAGCTTTCCATTCTGATTGATGTGTTATATGTCTCTTTTGAAGGTGATCTGTGCCTTTGGCAGGCTTGGGACAATGTTTGGATGTGATAAGTATAACATTAAGCCAGACCTTGTTTCCTTGGCAAAGGTAAAATGGAACAGCTCTAACTACAGATTCACCTCTTTTTATTTTAGAAGTTTGCACTATGTTCCTCATTTTTCTGTTTGACTTCTAGGCACTTTCTTCTGCATATATGCCTATTGGAGCTGTCCTTGTGAGCCCAGAAATTTCAGAAGTTATACATTCGCAAAGCAACAAACTTGGTATAATGGTTCATTTTCATTCTTTCATTCATTCGACAAATCATCTTTAGGTTTAATATTTTTGACACGTTTTTGCTTATTTTAGGCTCATTTTCTCATGGGTTCACTTATTCTGGATCACCCGTACCCTGTGCTGTTGCAATTGAAACACTCAAAATCTACAAGTGTGTTCCTTTATTTCTAGCATTTTAAAAATAATATGAAGCTTGTTGTATCCACTTTATGGAATGTGATAATTCCTTATCTTCGCAGGGAAACAAATATTGTTGAGAAAGTGAACAAGATATCTCCAAGGTTCCAAGATGGCATAAAAGCTTTTTCTGACAGTCCCATCATCGGAGAGGTATATATCATTTTTTGGTTAATTTTAAGTTTGTGGTTGATATCAATGCATGAAAAACATAAAACTTCTGCATATGCAGATACGGGGAACTGGCTTGATCCTGGGGACTGAGTTCACAGACAACAAATCACCTAATGATCCATTTCCTCCTGAATGGGGCAAGTTCAAGACTTATTTTTCACCCATTCTTTGCCCTTTTAATTAATACAATATGGCTTTTATTCCGTCTGGTGGTATTGTCAGTAATGTAAGAAGCATATTATCTAATTTATGGTTATCCTTTGATACACATACACAAAATCTGAGTAATACATGTCAACATTAAGGGAGCTGCCTCATTTCAATTGTCGAGTCTATAAAATTTTGTTGTTAAATCTATGATGATTTATCTTCTAACAGGCATGCTGTTTTTATGTGGGTGTGGGCATATTTACCAGTTTGTTCTGACACTATGAGTCTATGATGTACATTATAGGAGTTGGTGCCTATTTTGGAGCACAATGTCAGAAGCATGGGATGTTAGTTCGTGTAGCTGGAGATAGTATCATGATGTCTCCACCATATATTATAACACCTGAAGAAGTTGATGAGGTAACTTCTCAAACAAACTCCTGTTCTTGCTACTAAAAGAAATATTGCAAAAACATTAGAGAAGAAACACACTTTTCTGTTCAAGCTCTTTAGAGATCTCATCGTTGGGGGACAGATATACATACTCTTTTGTTTTAGTGGACTTGGTTTAAAAATTATACATACATAGTAATTGGAAAAAATATTAGCCACACCTCCAAACATACAAGGACTTCTGCCACTGCTCATTCCCATCAAGGGAAACACTGTTTTTTCAAACTGAACTAATTGCAACTGCTCACATTAATTGACTAATTAATATGATAGTTTAAGGTTCTATTGATAAATGAAATAACATTAATATCTTAGGACATAGTTTTTTTATCTCCCTCATTTTAATAGTGATTCAGTACACAATTTATGCCATATGATACTACAATGCAGACTTTATTATAAGTAAGATTTGTATTCATTTTTCCCCCAGTTAATAAGCATTTATGGGAAAGCTTTAAGAGAGACGGAAAAGAAAGTACAGGAGCTCAAGTCTCAACGCAAGTAGCTGAAGCCGATGATGATGGTATAATAAAATCTGCTTTGTAATAACTTGTCAGGCAAATTACTCTTAATAGAACTTTGTTCCAACCTTTTAGTTATTGTAAATATTAGTCTGTGTGTGTGATTTGGATCCCTATTAAAGTAAACTGTGCAGAAGTGCAATTCCAAATTTAAGCATGAAAGTTTACGTAATTTTGTCCTTTTGCTCTTTACGGCTGAGACAATCATTCTTAATTCGATAAAAGTAAGAGAAAACGAATGTGTCATTTAAAATGTCGTCGATCGTTGTTAAAATTTTAAATAACTTTTAAGTAGTAGACTACTTATCAAAGTGGTTCATTGTGGAATTTGCCTCACATCTGAGGTTACGCGACACAATATTCATATGTTGTGTTTATATATGGAAAACAATTCTAATATCTGTCTATATGAATTAGTAGAAGTTATGTTGAGTGTCTGAGCTCCGAGCCATTAAAATAAAGTTATAGATTAGTAGAAGTTATGTTGAGCGTCTTAGCTCCGAGCCATTAAAATAAAGTTATAGTGATCTAGAGAAACTAATAAGTTAAAAATCAAGAGCAATATCAGACTATATCAATTATCATTACACCATATTTATGAATTTATATTATTTTTACCTTTGACCAAATTTATGACATTAAAATATAACGAGAAAAATTTATAAGGAAACGGAAGAGTCTGCTGAACCATCTCTGAATCTGTATTATGAATTGTTTGATAGTATAAGATCATTGTGATATTTATGGTATTTATTGTGTGTGTTTTGTTTTGAATTGTCTTGTCTTGTGTTTTTTGCTCTCATCATCTTGAGAATTGCATTAATCTCTTTCTCTAGTCCATTTTTGTTTGATATATGGCTGTCTGTAACGGATAGTTGGGGCTGAAAGGGGTATATCACACTGAAGGAGTTCAACATTTTTTTTACAAAGTGATGGTTGCTGGATCTGAAGCGTAAGAAGATGGTATACATTTGGTCTGCATGGCTGCGGTTTGATGTTTGTGGTTAATGAGAAATAGTTTAATGTTTTAAGGTGGTATTGCGGATTGAACTGCAATAGTTGCACAAATAAAATTAGTTTAGTGGTGGAGAAAAACCAGATTTTCTTATTTGGATTGACGCATGTGTCTAGTCTTGTGATAATGTAATTACAATCTGTATTTTGGGTTGTTATCCCATGGTTTTATTATAAAAAAGAAAAAACCTAGTATTACTCTTTTGATAATTATATTCGAATTCAAAATTCCCAAACAATTCATTTTTAATTAATTAGAGAGTCATTAATAGTTTAAAAGAGAAAACGAGAAGCCTTTACAGACCACAAATCTGCTTTTAATAATAAGTTTTGACTCTTAAAAATCACAACTTCTCACTTAGCTTTATAAATTCCAGTTAATCCTGCAATTCAACTATGATGGACAGTGTTACAAGGATTTCAATGATTTAAAACAAAGTTAGTAATTGTGCAACCATCATGATTTATTTACATCTTAATTCTATTCCTGCTACTACTGAGTATAATAAAAAAATGAATTAAAAAAACATTGGACTAACACTACTATCCATTGAATGGAATGAATCTAAAAACGTGGGTCTTTATTTATACTTTCCGACAATATGACAGCACAATAACAAACAAGTATAAAAATTAATAAACTAAACACAAAATAAAGAAATGAAAAATGATGATAATTAATTGGTGGAAGTTAGTTTTTGGTATTTTTACTAGCTTGTCTTCTAGCTCGCC
Organism: Cicer cuneatum; assembly: GCA_037974295.1. NCBI lineage: Eukaryota > Viridiplantae > Streptophyta > Magnoliopsida > Fabales > Fabaceae > Cicer > Cicer cuneatum. The sequence continues at coordinate 23,816,852 of JBBPBO010000005.1, forward strand.
TCTCTCGGGAGCTGGATGTTAGCCTATAACCTCCATTTTCGGATTCAGATTCATCATAATCTCGTAATGATTTCTGTCATAATTCAATTTCAAAATTTAATTACATAATAAGAATTTTATATATAAAGATAGCTGAAAATATTGCTTACCTCTCTGAGCTCATTGAAACTCACTGCATAGAAGGTCAAAGCTGCAGCTGCAACAATGCCCAAAATTGGTAGAGCTAGTTGCATTCCATTCATATCTGATAACTCTCTCTTTTTGTGTTTCTTTTTATTTTTATTTCCCAACTTTAAGGTTATATTATTTTTGTGTGATACATGGATAATATAGATACTAGTATTAGATAAGATATGCTTCTGTTCTACAGTTGCACTTTTACGGTCCCACCCCTGGTAACCTGTTATTACCTGTTTAGACAGACCATAAATTATAACCTGCTAAGTTTTTGGTTTTGTTGTTAAAATTCTTTTGTATTTGAGATAGTGGATATTTTTTATAATTGACTTATGCTGTTTAATTTAAGTGATTAAATTGATATTTTATAATTTTGAAGAATTCTTTTTTTTTTTTTAATTTAAATTTAATAATTAAATGGCCGAATTTTATAATACAAAAGATTAAAATGTTGATTTACTCATAGATTGAAATTTTGATTTTTGGTAAGGTTCCCGCATCTTGATTAGAGAGCTTGATAGCAATAAGAGCGTTCATATTTAAAAATTACAAATCAAACTGAAAAATATATAATACAAACTCGATAATTATTGAATACTTTTTTTATGTTCTTTTGTGATGATCGTATAAATCAACCTCTCCAGTTAACTCTTAAACTTTAATGAGTTTACGATTTTAAATTATGAAAATGAGTTAATTCATATATAAACTTTATATTTAATAAATTCTTATGAGTTTAAGAAAATTCTGGTAAAATTAATAAATTATATCCTATAAATTAGATTGAATAAAAATTAGGTTCATAAAAAAAATGAATTTATGTTTTAAGACATAAAGAATCAAATATCACATTGGAAAAAATATAAATGATTAAATTGTTGTCTGAAATTAAATTAAGGGACCACGAAATGTATTTTGCTTTTTATTTATTAGTACAAGATGTTGTATTTCTTTTTAAGTATCAAATTTTTAGGAAAAATTATTCAATTTATCTTTTGTTTTCCCATTTCAAAATTACATTAACTACTTTTTTTTACAAAAAAGAATATACTCGTTCGTTCATTCAAATTGATAAAATATATATAAAAAAACACAAATTTAAAGTTGCAAAAATTAAAAAAATACGAGTTTGTGATCAAACCGACAACATTCAAGTTAAAAACCTAAAATGGAAAAAATCAAAGTGTCAACTAATATGACCAAAAGTTTCCAAAATATTCATGTCTCCGATATGTAATGTTGACGAAACCAATGTCATTGAATGAACTTTAATGGAACGGGATTTACCTAACAATGTGAACTAACAAACACCACACAAATATAAGAAACCAAACACCGCTGTAATGCCCTGGATTTTTGGTCCAAAAAGTTACTAAAAAAATACTTTTAGAAAAATTTATGATAAATTTTTTGGGTAAGAATATCTACATTTATGCTTTTAAATAATCAGTAACAATCACATTTATTTAATATTATTAAAAAAGGTTTATTCAAGCTAAAATAAAGGAAAAATCAATTATTCCTAACGGAAGCGAAAACCCACTTCCGTATTTCTAGAATTCAAATGCATTTAAAAGTTTAGTGACAATTTTTTTTAAAAAAATAGACAAAGAAATGTTGCGCCAATACTTATTATTACAAAATTGTCTTGAAAACCCCATTTTTACCCCACGTTCGCCGCACGTTAATACTCATCAACTACTCTTGAATCTCCTCGAACTCATTAGTACCTAAAATGTTGTTGTAAGGGTCAATTTTTTTCATCATCCACATCAAACCAAAACTACATATATAGAAGAATAACACAAAACATATAAAGGTAAAAACTTCTAATTTAAAAGAAAAAATGCGCAAACAGCAAATCATATATAAAAAATATATGTATAATGCATGCTCTTAAAACTATATGATCCGGATATAAACTTGTCACTAAGGAAACTTCCACACAGAAAAATCACCCATACCAATGGGAGAAATAAACCTGCCACTAAGGCAACTCCCACAAAGATGCATATGCCATGACATGATCATATATTATCAAAATTATACTCGCACACAGCCCACTAAAAATCATGTCATATGCATTCAACAAAAAAATCACATTTTTAAAACCATTATCATATTCACACATCACAAAGATCACATATCACACATCTTTATCATGAGAATCATATATTCATAGACAAATAATCATTAAACAAAGATGCATATGCCATGACATGATCATATATTATCAAAATTATACTCGCACACAGCCCACTAAAAATCATGTCATATGCATTCAACAAAAAAATCACATTTTTAAAACCATTATCATATTCACACATCACAAAGATCACATATCACACATCTTTATCATGAGAATCATATATTCATAGACAAATAATCATTAAATAATAATTTTCACGACGTACGCATAAAAATCGAGACTTGACTTCATTTACACCATAAAGATTAAAACTTTATATATAACAAGAAACTTCAAACTCCAACTCATATACATCATCGAATCAAAATCTTGTCATATATATATAACATAAAAAAAAAATCATATTTTACTTCATACCCATCATAAAAATTAAAACTTTATCACGTAAAATATAAAAATTCACATTTTTACTTCTTAAAAGACATACATTACATATCAACTCAACGTAAAAGATTTCGGATTTTATTATTTTATTTTATTAGTCTACATTTATTTCTTTCAAAAGCAAGCAATTACAATATTAATTTAATGTATCCAACTAACCGTCTAACTACAATTTGTGCGGGGAAAAGCCCTTACCTTGGCCGCTTTTCTTCCTAGTACGAAGTTCTAAGCCCCCACGAAGTTTTTCACATGAAAAGTTTGTTGCACGAAGGAGATGAGGTGTGAAGGAGATGACGGCTAGGGTTTTGGTAGTTTTTTCTGCTTATTATTACTTAGTATGGAAATATTGTGGACTTTAGGAAAAATTTAAAGTGAAAATTATTGAGTAGATAGTGTTGGACCCAAATAAAGAATATAAGGGAGAAAATATTATTTTATTTATTTATTATTTCTTTTCTTAACCTTGATCATACAAAAACTAAGCCACCAACTCCAAGCCCAAATTTCTATTATGGGTTGGGTCACACCTAGCCACAAACCCATAGCTCAAATTCTTCTTGTACTAAAAAAACATATATATATATATAATTATATAAAACTTTTCCATTGATTAAATAATTCTTACTAATAATTTTATCAACTACAATAAGTCGAACAAGACAAATAATTATCACACCTAAATTAATAATGAAATATATATATTTATAAGTCTTAATTATTTTAAATAATAAATTTAGAGGATGTTACAATACTCACCCCCTTAAAAACAGTTTTGTCCTCAAAACTAGTCTAACATGAAAAGGTTAGGGTAGAGCTCTCTCATTTTTTCCTCTAATTCCTAAGTTGCATCTCCAGTTGTTTGGTCCCAAATTAGCTTGACCAATGTGATCTCCTTACCTCGTAGGTGCTTAGTAGTCCTGTCTCCAATGCTCAATGGTGGAACTGCAAAAGAAAGGTTCTCCTTCAATTGGATATCATCTGGCACGATAATATGGGAAGGATCAGCCATGTACTTCCTCAACTGTGACACGTGGAACACATCATGCAGCTTGGCCAAACTCGAAGGCAAGGAAATTTGTAAGCTACTAGACCCACACATCGGAGGATCTGGTATGGGCCGATGAATTTAGGAGTTAACTTCTTAGACTTCAATGCCCTACCAACTCCAGTAGTAGACGTCACTCTCAAAAATGCATGTTCACCCTCTTGAAACTCCAGCGGTTTCCTCTGTTGGTCGGCATAACTCTTTTGTCTGCTTTGTGCTGCCTTCATCCTTTCTTGCATCAAACGGACCTTATCTGTGGTCTGTTGTACCAATTCTAGCCCCACAATTAAGTTCTCACCATCATGATACCAACACAAGGGGGTTTGCACTTACGCCCATACAGAGCCTCGTACGGTGCCATCCCAATGCTTGCATGATAACTATTTTTGTAGGTGAACTCAATGAGAGGCAGTATATTATCCCAACTTCCTCGTTCATCCAGCACACACGCTCTCAGTAAATCCTCCAAGGTCTGAATAGTTCTTTCTGTTTGTCCATCGATTTGAGGGTGATAGGCCGAACTCAATCTCAACTTAGTACCCAACGCCTTATGTAATACTCTCCACAAACGAGAAATGAACTTCGGATCTCTATCTGACACAATGCTGGAGGGTACCCCATGTAGTATGACAATCTCTGCAATGTATATCTCTGCAAGCTTAGTCACATCATAATTAGTCCTCACGGGTATGAAATGGGCAGAGTTGGTCAACCTGTAGACAATCACCCAAATGGAGTCAAACTTCCATTGAGTCTTAGGAAATGCTACCACAAAATCCATGGATATACTATCCCATTTCCATACTGGTATGTCTAATGGCCTTAATAGTCCCCCTAACTTTTGATGTTCTACCTTAGCTTTCTGACAAGTCAAACACGAAGCCACATATTCTGCTACTTATTTCTTCATTCCCGGCCACCAAAACTTCTGTTTAAGGTCTTTATACATTTTGGTGGTACCAGGGTGAATACTCAGCTTGCTTTTGCGGGCCTCATCCAAGATAGTCCTCTTTAATTCGGTATTTTCGAGTATACAAACACGTCCATTACATCTCAAAATATCATCTGGGCCCACCTTGAATTTAGGTGCCCTAACAACCTCGATCAACTTTCTTTTCTCTTGAGTCAACACGTCTGTAACTTGGAGAACTTTAATCTCATTCATCAGTTCACTATCTATAATGATCATTCCACAATGCACTTTCCCCAATGGAGAATCCAAATTAAGATTCAAGTCACAGAACTTCTTTAACAACTCCAACCCCTTCATTGTAACAAACGAGAGATGAACGTGCTTCCTGCTTAGGGCATCAGCTATTGGAACCAAGTTGGTTCTAAATACTTAGGATTTTGATGTTTACAAAAGCACTCCATGTAACCTTATTTTTTACTTAGAAAGATTACATTAAATGCCACCAGAAGATAAAGGTTCCAGAGGTAGAAGATGAAGACACCAGATAATGCATCCAGAAGGTACCAGAGGATGCATCCTGAAATTACCAGAGGATATCTTTGCTGGCCCAGATCAGAAGGAAGCAAAGTCAGAAGGAGACTTGGACCAGACCAGAAGGAAGCCTGCCAGAGGGAGACTTGATCCAGACCAGAAGGAATCATTAGTCAGACTTAGACCCGAAGTTATTATGACTAGAAGATGGCTTGGCAGTGAAATGATAAAACAGCCTAGACTTGATCCAGACTTAATTAGAGGATAAATTAATGGGTCAAGAACAAGAGATTCAATCCATATTTGACCCAGACTAGAAGATAGCATGGTTCAGGGTATGAAACTAAGTCCAGACCAGAAGAAATGATGTCCAGATTTGATCCAGACCTGATCCAAATCAGAAGGTAAAATGTCCAGACTGAAATATTATTTGTCCAAATTTAATTTCAGTTCAATCCAGACCCAGTTCAGAATTGGTCCAGATCAAAGGGAAAAGGTTCAGATCAATGGTCAAGATTTAAGTAAATGGCCCAGTGTTGGCCAAGATCAGAAGATCAGACCATGGCCCAATGTTGGCCGAAATCAGAAGGTCAGAAAGTGTGGTCCAGCATTGGCCGAGATCAGAGGATCACAGCATATCAGTTTGCTAGACCAGGTTGGCCGAGATCAGAAGATCAGAAAGTGTGGTCCAAGGTTGGCCGAAATCAGAGGATCACAACAGATCACTTAGTATGGTCTAGATGTGGACTAGCGCAGAAGATCAAACGGTCCAGATTTAATCAAGATGATAATCAGTGGAGATTTGATTAAATTTGATCAAAGTATTAAAAGGGTTTGATACAAAAATAAGTTGAAGTCGTATGGGAATTCTGAAGCTATTGGCGGGAAGAAAGATTTGTTCCAGAATTAATTAAAGACAGGATTGGCCCAAGTTATTTATGAAAGCAAATCTGGAGCTAAAAAGATATGTTTTTTATTTAAATTAAACCCGATTGGTCAAGGTATTTTTGCAAGAGAATCCAACAAGATACAACTCGAATTTCAGCTTGGAAGAGACCCGAATTCACATCTATAAAAGGAGGCTCAAGACTGAATACTCAGCATCGAAAATAACAAAAGAGTCATACACTTCCAAAAGCAAACACTCGAGTTTTCAGTGAGGTTAATTGTGAGTTCCAGCTTTCCAGAAGCAAGCACTCGTGTTATTTTCCTTCCCTTGTGTTAGATCTAAGTTGTTGAAGTAGAGTCTACAATATGAGGGAGTCAGAGGGGGTAGCAGATTACTTGGAAATTAGATTCAAGGCGTTGTAATTCCTTCTACAATCTGGGGTTGTCAGATTGGTAGGAGAAGACTTGACTTAAGAAGTCAAGGTGATGTATTCCTCAAAAGTCTAGGATTGTTAGACTGTTTGAGAAGACTGACTTGGAGGGTCAGTGGTATTGTTTTAATTCAAGGTTTTGAATTAGTGAAATCCTTCAAGGTGAAGGGACTAGACGTAGCCTCGTTAACGGTGAACCAGTATAAAATTCTGTGTTTTTATTTTTACTTTATATCCGCTGCTAACTCTGTTTTATTCATACATCAAGTTTTGTTTTTATACTGCAAAAAAACCGAAAAAGTATTCAAGTTAGTCAAACACAATTCAACCCCCTTTCTCGTGTTTGCACCTTTATCAGCCACCACGTTCGCTTTCCCTGGATGGTAATGCAATGTGAACTCATAATCTTTAATAAACTCCATCCATCTCCTCTGCCTAATGTTAAGGTCCTTTTGATCAAACAAGTATTTCAAACTCTTATGGTCACTACATACATCAAAACTACACCCATACAAATAATGTCTCCAAATTTTCAATGCAAAGACATTTCCAGCTAACTCCAAGTCATGAGTGGGATAATTCTTTTCATGCACCTTCAATTGCCTCGAAGCATAGGCCACTACTTGTTTGTTTTGCATCAGTACACAACCCAATCCTTGGTATGAGGCATCACAATAAACTTCGTAAGGCTCTTCTGGTTGTGGCAACACTAACACTAGAGATGTAGTTAGTTTCTCTTTCATCAGTTGGAAACTTTTCTCACACTCCTTAGTCCAAGCATAAATCTGGTTCTTCTTCGTATGGTGTGTCAATGGAGCAGCAATCTTGGCAAATCCCTCAATAAATCTCCTATAGTACCCAGCCAAGCCCAAAAAACTCCTAATCTCTGTGACTGTCTATGGTTGTTTTCATGCCATCACAGCTTCTACCTTGGATGGGTCGACAACGATCCCTTCCTTAGAAATTACATGTCCCAAGAACTTCACTTCTTCCAACCAAAATTCACATTTTCCTAGATTGGCATATAGTTGTTGCTCCTTCAGTACTTGCAGAACTTGACGCAAATGTTCCTCATGTTCCTCCCGACTCTTGGAATAGATCAAGATGTCATCAATAAAGATCACCACAAACTTGTCTAAGAACGGACGGAAGATACGGTTCATATAATCCATGAAGATAGCTGGCGCATTGGTCACTCCAAAAGGCATCACCAAGTACTCATACTGCCCATATCGCGTTCTAAAGGCTGTCTTGGATATATCATCTTCTTTCACTCGAATCTGGTGGTATCCCGATCAATCCTAGAAAACACCTTTGCCCATCTGAGTTGGTCCATTAAATCATCAATGCGAGGTAAAGGGTATCTGTTTTTTATTGTGACTTTGTTGAGCTGTCGATAATCAACACACAATCTCGACTTTCTATCCTTCTTCTTGACCAATAACATGGGGGCTCCCCATGGTGACACACTAGGCCGAATGAATTTCTTAGACAGAAGGTCTTCCAATTGGTTCTTTAGTTCTGATAGCTCTAAGGGGCCATTCTATAAGGAGCGATAGAGATGGGTCTTGTACCTGGAATAACATCGATAGAAAATTCGACATCACGGACTGGGGGTAGTCCTGGTACGTCTGGTGGGAAAACCTCAAAGAAATCCTTCACTATCGGGATCTCATCGAGAACAACCTCTAGACTCATGCTTACTGAGTTGAGAAACACATATTTCTAGACTCCTCATTTTAGAGAAAACTTCAATCTGTTGGCTGAAAGGAACTTCGAAATATCGGGATCTGGTAATATCACGTTCCGTCAGGCACAGTCTAACATGATGTAGTTGCTAGACAACCAATCCATTACCAAAATTACTCCAAGATATTTCAGAGGAATACAATTAAATCGATCTTAAAATTCATTTTAAACACAGTCAGCGAGCATTGCAAACACGCCAAATTACATTTACTGGTTCAGCAGAGGGAATGGTAACCATTAAATCGAATGGTAAGGTAGTGACATCTAGTTGGAGCGATTCCACCCAATCTAATGAAATGAACGAGTGTGTTGCCCCAGAATCATATATCACAGAAAGTATTTTTCCAGCAATAAAACACTCACCCTGGATAAGTTCTGAGGAAGATGGTGCTTCTTCTCCTCTAATGTGATTAACACGTCCTCAAGCAGTAGGGCGTGCCACATCCTTGTTGTTAGCAGTATCCTTCTCCCGACAATCTTTTGCGATATGGCCTGGTTTTTAACAAGCATAACATATCCTAGTTCTTCTTGGACACTCAGTCAGCCTATGTCCCTCTTGTCCACAGTGATAGCATCGAACAATATGCGCCTAGTTTTGTGTTGGATTCTGATACCTCTGATCTCCCCTATTTTGGGGTCCTGGTCATCTCCAATAGTCCCTTGTGGGCGGGCATACGGCTTTTTCTGTTGGAACTGACTGCCTTTGTTTTGTTGGTCACCATTTCCCTGTTTGAAGTAGTATTTAGAGATAGAACCCCATAATTAAATGGTAAGGTTGTGTTTGATTTCCTACCTAGGGTCTCATCGGTCCCCCAATATCACCTCTGTTCAGGCAGCCCCGTTTCACGATCTCCACATTTTTGCACTTCTCCACCAGCACATGATATTGACGTATCTCTAGAGGTCCCACAGACTCTTTAATTTCATATCTGAGCCTGCTTTTAAACCTCATTGTGATCTCATTGTAACCTTAGGGTCGTAAGGAATATTTTATTCACAGCTATATAGTAGGTTCGGGTCACACAATAAATTGTGTACTAGGGGGTTCCCAGGAAAGAGAGGTGGGTCTACGGACCACTTAATAACCAATTCTTTCCTTTGCTAGAATCCCACTACTACAACTTTTTACGGTATTACTCTTCCCTTCTATTATGGGGACAATAACTTTAGGTGACACGATAAGTTGTGTACTAGTGGGGTTCCCAGGAAAGAGAGGTGGGTCAACGGACCACTTAATAACCAAGTCTTTCCTTAGCTAGAATTCCACTAATACAACTTTTTACGGTGTTACCCTTCACTTATATTGTGGGAATCATACAATTTTATACCAGTTAGAGATTTACCACATTGTCTTTATTACAAAAATTTAGATCATAACACAAAATTAAATAATTAAGGAATATTTATAATCATTATAAATTCAGTTGGCCTAATTAATTTCATAATTAAGGTGGAGACCAATTAAATGTTTATGTTTTTAAATCAAATCAATCTAATTTAATACGCAATAATTTCACAGTATAACAAAATAACAACTAATCATTTATAGTTTTAAAAAAAACATCAATCAGTTTCAATTAATTGATAATGTCATAAATATACAAATAATTATTACATAACGTTAAACTAAATCACAAATTGTAAATTATTAAAAGTTTAAATCAGGAGTAGTAAATTTGTAACGTCATAATAGTAAATTCATAATGTCATTAAATCACAATTATTAAATTCGTAACCTACAAACAATTATTAAAAAAATCAAATCACGGGTAGTAAATTCATAACATCGTAATATTTAATTTATAACGTCATTAATTCAAGAATAGTAAATTCATAACATACAAACAACAATTATTAAAAAAATTCAAATTACGAGAGTAAATTCATAACATCATCATATTAAATTTTTAACGTTATTAATTCACGAACAATAAATTCATAACATACAAACAACAATTATTAAAAATTCAAATCGCGAGAGTAAATTCACAACGTCATAAAATCAAAAACAATTATTACATTGAATCAAATTAAATTGTGATAATTTCAAATTATAATACAATAAATTCATAATTAATACCATCATAAAATCATAATTAATTATTGCATTGAATAAAATTAAAACTCTCTCAAATCGTAGGATCAAGAATTTAAGGCATATGATAATTGCAATTAATTGAAGAAAATTTTCTGTTTTTGAGAAGATAAATAAAAATCTATTAGTATTAAAAGAGACTAAATACTCAATGTAAAATGCTAGTTTTCCCTATATGAATATATATAACCAAAATAGTAATAAATTATATAATAAAATATACCAAAATCAAGCATCACACATAAATCAAGACATGCGTCATACAAAATCGTCCCACCCAAAATTTTTTGAGGATTATTGCTCTGATACTATAATGTAACGCCCCGGATTTTTGGTCCAAAACGTTACTAAAAAAAAAATACTTTTAGAAAAATTTACGATAATTTTTTTTTTGTAAGAATATCTACATTTATGCTTTTAAATAATTAGTAACAATCACATTTATTTAATATTATTAAAAGAGGTTTATTCAAGCTAAAATAAAGGAAAAATCAATTATTCCTAACGGAAGCGAAAACCAACTTCCGTATTTCTAGAATTCGAATGCATTTAAAAGTTTAGTGACAAATTTTTTTTGAAAAATAGACATAGCAATGTTGCGGCAATACTGATTATTACAAAATTGTCTTGAAAACCCCATTTTTACTCCCACAAAGATGCATATGCCATGACATGACCATATATTATCAAAACTATACTCGCACACAGCCCTAAGAATCATGTCATATGCATTCAACAAAAAAATCACATTTTTAAAACCATCATCGTATTCACACATCACAAAGATCACATATCACACATCCTCATCATGAGAATCATATATTCATAGACAAATAATCACTAAATAATAATTTTCACCACGTACGCATAAAAATCGAGACTTGACTTCATTTACACCATAAAGATTAAAACTTTATATATAACAAGAAACTTCAAACTCCAACTCATATACATCATCGAATCAAAATCTTGTCATCTATATATAACATCAAAAAATAATCATATTTTACTTCATACCCATCATAAAAATTAAAACTTTATCACATAAAATATAAAAATTCACATTTTTACTTCTTAAAAGACATACATTACATATCAACTCAATGTAAAAGATTTTGGATTTCATTATTTTATTTTATTAGTCTAGATTTATTTCTTTCAAAAGCAAGCAATTACAATTATTAATTTCATGTATCCAACTAACGGTCTAACTATAATTTGTGCTGGAAAAAGCCCTTACCTTGACCGCTTTTCTTCCTAGTGTTGGAACCAAATTGGTTTTATGCTTAGTTTTGTTGTTAACAAAAGTATTTTATGTAAATAGTATGTTGACTTAGAAGAACAAATTAGAAGCTGTGCAAAATCAGAGGATGATACCACCAGAGGAAGCAACTAGAGGATAGAAATGTCATCAAAAGGTTAGGCCAGATAATGCATTCAGAGGGTACCAGAGGATGCATCCTGAAGGCACCAGAGGATACACCTCCAGAGGATATCATAGGATGTCATTAAAGGCAAAATATCAAAGGTCAAATAACCATAAGAGTATATCTTTCTTGGCCCAGATAAGAAGGAAGCAGAGTTTCAGATGAGCATGATGGGAGAACTTAAGTTCTTCCTAGGAATTCAGATTCAGCAAGGCAAAACAGGTATACTTATTCACCAATCTAAGTACACTAAAGAACTTCTCAAAAAGTTCAAGATGAAATATTGTAAGCCTATGGCCACCCCCATGCACCCTACCAGCTCACTTGAAAAAGGATGACTAAGGCCAAAAATCCTACAAAGATACCTAAAAGGCACTATCAATCTCACCCTTTTCTATAAAGAAACTTCTACATATCAACTTAGTGGATATTGTGACAACACTTTCAGCCATCAACCTAACCAAAAACCCTATCCTTCATTCTAGAGCCAAGCACATAGAAATCAAACACCACTTCATCAGAGATTATGTTCAAAAAGGAACACTCAACATCCAGTTTGCAGACACTGACCATCAATGGGCTGACATATTCACTAACCATTGCCTGAAGATCGATTCGAGTTCATCAAGAAGCATCTCAACATAATCTCCAAATCTGACTAGATCAAGTAGTCTTTTTAGAGGAGTAACTTTTTAAATTTTTTGTCTTTTATTTTTTTTGTACTTTAGAAGATAAAAAAAATCTCTTTTTGGCTGATGACAAAAAGGGGGAGAGAAAGAAAGAGTGAAACAAAAGAAAGAGTTGAAAAGGAGAGGAGAAAAGAAGAGGGAAAAGAAAGAGTGAAACAAAGAAGGAGTTGAAAAGGAGAGGAGAAAAGAAGAGAGAAAGGAAAGAGTGAAACAAAAGAAGGAGTTGAAAAGGAGAGGAAAAGTCTGGGGCATTAGACTTAGGGGGAGAAGCTTGATCTGAGGGGGAGCCTAACAAAATAAATCATCAAAAATACAAGGTTTTGTCATCATCAAAAAGGGGGAGAATGTTGGAACCAAGTTGGTTGTATACTTAGTTTTGATGTTAACAAAAGTATTTTATGTAAATAGTATGTTGACTTAGAAGAACAAATTAGAAGCTGTGCAAAATCAAAGGATGACACCACCAGAGGATACATCCAAAGGAAGCAACCAGAGGATAGAAATGTCACCAGAAGGTTAGGCCAGATAATGCATCCAGAGGGTATCAGAGGATGCATCTTGAAGGCACCAGAGGATACACCTCTAGAGGATGTCATTAAAGGCAAAATATCAAACGTCTAATAACCATTAGATGATATCTTTCTTGGCCCAGATCAGAAGGAAGCAGAGTCTAGAAAAAGACATGGTCCAGACCAGAAGGAAGATTGTCAGAGGGAGACTTGTTCCAGACCAGAAGGAATCATAAGTCGGACTTGGTCCAGAATTAATCCTAACCAGAAGATAGCTTGGTCGTGAATATAAGAATCAGTCCAGACTTAATCCAGACATGATCCAGAGCAGAAGATAACTGGTCCAAAACAAATGACTTGGTCCAGACCAGAAGATAGCATGGTCCAGAACATAAAACTCAGTCCAGATCAGAAGAAATGATGTCCAGATTTAATCGAAACTTGATCCATATCAGAGGATAAATGTCCAGATTAAAATATCATAAGTCCATATTTAATTCAAATTCAATCCAGACTCAGTCCCGACTTGGTCCAGATCAGAGGGAAAATGTTCATATCAATGGTCCAGATTTAAGTATCATGGGCCAGTGTTGGTAGAGATCAGAAGATCAGATCATATGGCCCAGTGTTGGCCGAGATCAGAAGATCAGATCATATAGCCCAGTGTTGGCCGAGATCAGAAGATCAGATCATATGGTCCAGTGTTGGCCGAGATCAGAGGATCACATAATTGGGGCAGATCAGATTACATAAGTCCAGAGTTGATCAAGATCAGAAGATCATACGGTCCAGATTTTAATCATGATGAAAATCAGTGAAGACTTGATTTAAAATTTGAAGAAGACTTGATTAAATTTTGATAGAAATTTGATCAAAGTATTAAGGGGATTTGATTCAAAAATTACTGAAGACTTGAAGAAATTCGAATGCAATCTGAAGCTTAAAAATATATGGTTTAAAGTTAAAAGAAACAAGATTGGTCAACAGAATTTTCAAATGCAATCTGGAGCTAAAAAGATACGATTTTTATTTATGTGAAACCCGATTGGCCAAGTTATTTTTGCAAGAGAATATGAACAGATACAACTCGAATTTGATCATGGAAGAAACCCTAATTCTCATCAATAAAATGAGGCTCAAGGCAGAAGACTTAGCATCGAATATCAATAAAAGAGTCATACACTTCCAGAAGCAAACACTCGAGTTTTGAGTGAGGTTAATTGTGAGTTTCAACTTTCCAGAAGCAAGTACTCGTGCTTTCATTCCCTTGTGTTAAATCTATATTGTTGAAGTAGAGTCTACCATCTGAAGAGTCAGAAGAGGTAGCAGGTGACTTAGCAATTAGATTCAAGGTGTTGTAATTCCTTCTGCAATCTGGGGTTATCAGATTGGTAGGAGAAGACTTGACTTGAGAAGTCAAGGTGTTGTGTTCCTCAAAAGTCTAGGATTGTTAGACTGTTTGGGAAGACTGATTTGGAGGGTCAGTGGTATTGTAGCCTAGTACTGTTGTAATTCAAAGGTTTTGAATTAGTGGAAAATCCTTCAAGTTGAAGGGACTGGATGTAACCTAGTTAATGGTGAACTAGAATAAATCCTTGTGTTGTTTATTTTATGTTATCCGCTGCTAACTCTACTTGATTATATTTCAGATTTCAAATAATAGTCAAAAACAGAAAAAGAATTCAAGTAGTACAACCACAATTCAACTCCCCCTTCTCGTGTTTGCTCCTTCACCTAGTACGAAGTTCTAAGCCCCCACGAAGTTGTTGAAGTAGCAAAATTGATTTACAAGGAAGGGGGTTTGAATTGTAAATCTCCCTTTTTTTAAAATTTCCTGAAAAACTTCAGATTTGAACTCAAGAAAGTTCTTGGTTAAGAAAGCAGAAAAATGGAGAACGTTCTTGGTTTATCACAAAAACGAAGAATGTTCAGATTAGTTTGAAGAACCGAAAACAGTTTTGTATTTTTAATCTTGAAAAGCAATCAAACTGAATAAAGAGATAAAAGATAAGAAATACCACATACAGATGTATCCTGGTTCACCCAACTTGGGGTACGTCCAGTCCTCACAATTGTGAGATTTTCCCTTAAGTGTTTAAAACAAGAACCTTCTTGGTTTTACATCACCTAGCCTAGATCAACCTTGATATTTGTGAAAGAACTTAATGTAATTCCACCCATAAAGAGATTAATCAAATCACCTACCAACCTTGATAGTGATTTCTTACAATCTACCCCAAACTATACTTAACTCTTATAGTTTGAGTTTTACAATAATGATGAGATTGTTTTGTTAGAATCCGAGATGTCTCAACTCTTGTTTGAGATTCGATTCTTTACAAAGAATTCAGTATAAATGTATCAGAGTAAAAAGAATTTAATCAAACTGATTCTTGTAAATGATTGGAGAATTTCAAGTATATAAATGTAAATGATTTTGAGAGACTTGTTAGCACTTGAACTTCTGTGTTTTCCTTGAGTTGTGACCTTCCTTTTATAGGCTTGATAGCGTTAAATGGAGGTCAATAGAGCTGTTGTTAGTGCCCTTGTCAAGCTTGACCAGAGGCATTATTTCTGAATAAAAATAATCCAACTTTTGACTATTTTTATTTTCTGTTTTGACTGGGCTGTGTGTTGCATTTTAGATCAGTTTTTATTGAGTAATTAATGATCCTCTAATGCTTCTGATAAGTGATAATATTTCTGGCTTGAACTGGAGCTTTGGATCATTTAAAACAGATTGAAAACGATCACAGAACGTTGTTGCAGAAAACTGTAGTGTAGTTGCTGGAGATTGATGATCAATCTGGAGCTTTAGCTTTTGGGTTTCCTGGAGATTGATAATCAATCTGGAGTAATTTCGGAACATACTGGAAACTGACTTGACTTCAAGATTGTTTTAACAGTCTCGATAGTCATTTCCAGAACTGTCTGGACAGGCTTGTTTGAGAGTCTTTTTCTTTTGCAATTCGAATTTCCTCTTTGATTTGAATAGATCCTATGTGTTCTCTGCCATGTAGTGATCATATCCATGTAACTTCCAGAGTCAATAACTTCAATTAAGTGATGGAGAAAGATTGGTCTTTATGCTGTCACGGCCTGGCGAACATTCTCCGGTTTCGAGAATATGTCAAGAATGTTCTCTGCCTTTGTTTATGCTGTTTTCTTTGATTCTTTTGAAACCTATCTTTGAATTAACACACTCGAAAGCACAGGTTAAATTAACAATACATTTAGAATCATAATTAACAATCTTTAATTAACCTTTGTTTATTTTCATCAAAACTTTAAAAATGAGAGTTTGTCTTAACAATCTCCCCCTTTTTGATGATGACAAACATGTTAATTTAGATTTTAATTTTGATTCTAATTTCGAAAGAGCTTGAAAGCTCCCCCTCAATTTGTGCAGTGATTTAATTTTGACAGAAGATAAAACATGTAATTTCAAGAGATAAATCATTTCATAGCAAATAGATTCATAATAAAGACTTTTCATTAGATGATATCAATTGATAATTACACAGTGAGATTAAGTCAGAAGATATATAGAAGTACCATATATAAAAGGACTTCTATCTAATTACAAAAAGCTTAAACTTAATCTAAAATCTTCAAATTAATTCTCCCCCTTTGTCACAACAAAAAGGAAGGAGAAACAGATTCTAAGATGCCAACGATGGTGAAGATCCTTCTGAAGAAGAGGACTTGGCAGGATCAGCAACAGGTTGAGGAGAAGGAGAAGGATGAACAGGAGGAGGAACAAGTCCAAGCTTTGGAGCAAGTTGTTCAGTTATCCATGTGCGCATGAGGGTGGACTCTAAATCTTGTTGAGTCTGACGTGCCATAATGGTTTGAAGGGTAGCCATGATCTCAAAATTTGTAGGTTCTTTTGGTGGAGGAGGAGGAGGAGGCATAGCAGAAGCATGATGAATGGAAGTTGGAGGAGTGGAGGCAGAAGGTGAGGGATTGGAGATGGATTTCTGGTTAATGGAGGGTCCAGGTGTATCAGAAAAAGTCAAAAATTGACTTATCCCAAAGAGTGAGGGACTGGTTTTCTGATGGGAAATGAATAATGGTGACATGGAGGAGACTTGTTGGTTGGGAAGGAGGGTGAACATGTCATCAATGGGTGACTGGAAGTAATGGAGAAAGTTTGTGGAGGACAAAGTTGAAGGTTGAGGAAAAACGGAGAAAGTGTGGAGACGGTTTGGTTGGGCAAGTGAACTTTCTCGGTTTTCAGCTGAACATTCTTGAGCAGTTTCTGCTGCTGCTTCAGGAAGTTCTTGTGAGGGTTATGGTGAGGCTGGGGTTGGAGCTGGAGCAGCAGCTCTTCTCCTTGAGGAGCGCTTCCTTTTCAGTGAAGGTGGGAAGAATGATGATGGAGCACTTGTCTCAGAAGATGTTTTCTTCATATGAGAAAAATTCTTTGAAGAAAACTTGGAGATTTTGATCAGACTCTTCTCATTACTGAGAGGGATTTGAAAATGCTTGAAGATTCTGGTCAGAATCATCCCATAAGGTACAGTGTTTTTCCTGTAATCCTTATTTGCTGCAGCTATCATGTGATGGATGATGATGTGGGAAAGGTTGAGACGCTTGCAGTTTAGGAGATGATGGATTATGAGGGCATCATTGTCAGATACATACTCATGACTTCCACAGTGGGGAAGTATGGTATGGTGGCTGATGCTGTTAAAGATTTTTGGAAGGGGTTTGAGGAAAGTTGAGAGCTGATGCTTAGACCCTTCTTGGAGAAGATCAGAGAGCACCTTTGTCTTGTTCAGATTTAAAGCTCCATACCATTTATCTCCATAAACAGCAGGGCCTTCAGTAGGAAGGTTCAGAATAGAGGTCATGGATTCTGGAGTTAGGCTTATTTCTATCCCCTTGACCTTGGAGATGATCAGGGACTTATCAGAGAAAGTCCTTGCTTGACAGTAGAAAGCCCTAATGACATCTGGGTAGTAACATTATGATATCTGAAGAAAGGAGGACCAGCCTAAAACATCAGTGTGATGTTTTACAGCATTTCCATCAACAATTAGGTTGTCAAATATGACAACTCTTCCCACTCCAATAGGGCGTTGAGCCCATTTCTCTTTGAATAGCTTAGATGCAGATGAGGGAATCAGAGGAATGTTGTTGGTATTGTGGAGAGGAGAGTTTTGTGGGGCAGAAGGAGATGGTTCACAGAACGGAGAACGTTCAGGTATTGATAAACGTTCTGGAGAACAATCTTGAGAACGTTATGGAGTTTTTTCAACAGAAGGAGAAGACTTTTGTCTGGTCTGTTTTGGAGCCCTTGATTTGCTTCTTTGAGGGTTCTTTAATTTCTTTTTAGCAAGAAATTGAGAGAGGGTTATGGTGGATTTCTTCTCCGTGGCTTTTGAAGGGGGTTGAGATGGCTTTGAGGGAGAGAGGATTTCATCTATATTATTCCTCTTCTAGTTAAGAAGAGTTGTAAATGAAGGTTCAGAAGACATAGTTTGCCTTTGTGTTGGGGGTGTCTGAGTTGTTTGCTGAGAGGTTTCTAGAGGGACATTAGACGGAGGAGCATTAGTTTCTTCCTCATAAGAGTCAGAGATTATGAACATGGGAGAATCAATCATTTTAGGATTTGATGTCCCTATTCCAGCAAGAATTCTTATAGACCTTTGTTGAGTTTTTGTGGGTCTTGTTGTATTTCTTAAGTGTGGTGGAACTTGAGCAGTGTTTGGTACAGATTGAGAGTGAGAAGGAGGGAAAATAGTTGCGAGTGGTCTAAGAGGGAGAGGGATATGACTTGATTCCCTTGATGATGAAGATGAAGATTCTGATGATGAGAAAGGCATTTTAATGGGAGAAGGTCTGGGTGGTGGAGAAGGTGAACGGTTGTGAAACGGAGAAGAGGGTGGTGGTGATGGTGATTCAGTGTATGCATTTTTGCGAGCACAGGATTTCGTTCTTGCCATTTGAATTTTTTCAGAGAGGAAGAAGGGTTTAAAGGAAGATGAAGAGAAGGATTTGTGAGAAACTTCAGAGGCAGTGTTGCTTATTTAGAAAGAAATAAGTAATGATGAGTGAAACCTAGGGAAGGATGATTGAGAAAATGAAACGCCTCAATTGACAGTGTGTCAGGGCGTTTTTTTTTTTGGAGGTAGGTGACAAGAGCATTAAATGCCAAGACTCCCCTTTTTCCTTTTGCCTACACAGAGAAGAAGTGACACGCAGAGGAGAAAGTTTTTTCTCAAATGGAGAAAGTTGACTAAAAAACGGAGATTGATAAACGTTCTCCGTTTTCTTCAGAAGCAAAATTTTAATGAGATTTCTCTGGATTTCTCATGATTTTTAGTCTTTCCTTAATTGAATTAAAACTATCCTCAACTAAAGGCTTTGTAAATATATCAGCAAGCTGATTTTGGGTATCAACAAAGATTAATTCAATGTTTTTCTTGCTTACATGATCACGAATAAAATGATGTTTTATTTCAATGTGTTTTGATCGTGAGTGCTGAATGGGATTTTTAGATAAATTGATAGCACTAGTATTATCACAATAAATTGGAATACTTTAGTAACTTACAGAGAAGTCTTCAAGTTGATTTTTAATCCAAATTACTTGTGAGCAGCAGTTTGATGCTGAAACATATTCAGCTTCGGTGGTTGATAAGGCTATTGTGTTTTGTTTCCTGCAAGACCAGCTTATCAATGCTTCACCCAGGAACTGACATGCTCCACTTGTGCTTTTACGTTCAATTTTATCTCCAGCGTAATCAGCATCGCAATAGGCTACAAGATCAAAATGTGAACCTTTTCTATACCAAAGGCCAAGATCAGTAGTACCAAAAAGATATCTAAAGATGCACTTTACTGCTGTTAAATGTGATTCTTTGGGTGTAGATTGAAATCTAGCACATAATCCTACTGCATATACAATATCAGGCCTACTCGCAGTTAGATATAACAAAGAACCTATCATTCCTTTATACTTTTTTTCAGAGACAGATTTTCCATTTTCATCTTTGTACAATGAAGAAGATGGATGCATGGGAGTAGTCATGATTTTGGCTTCATTCATATTATATTTTGTTAAAAGGTCTATTGTATACTTTTCTTGACAAATAAAAATGCCATCATCATGCTGCTTGATTTGTAAACCAAGAAAGTATCTCAACTCCCCCATCATGCTCATTTCAAATTCACTTTGCATAAGTTTTGAAAAGGCATCACACATTTTTTCATTGGTTGAACCAAAGATTATATCATGAACATACACTTGAACTATGAGGAAATCATTTTTATCATTTTTCTTGAAAACTGTAGTGTCAATGTTGTTGGAACCAAGTTGGTTCTAAATACTTAGGATTTTGATGTTTACAAAAGCAATCCATGTAATCCTATTTGTACCTTGAATTAATACATTAAATGCCACCAGAAGATGAAGTTTCCAGAGGCAGAAGATGAAGACACCAGATAATGCATCCAGAAGGTACCAGAAGATGCATCCTGAAATTACCAGAGGATATCTTTGCTAGCCCAGATCAGAAGCAAGCAAAGTCAGAAGGAGACCTGGAGTTATTCCAGAAGTTATTCTAACCAGAAGATGGCCTGGCAGTGAAATGATAAACAGCCCAAACTTGACCCAGACTTAATTAGAGGATAAAATAATGGGTCCATTACAAGAGATTCAATCCAGATTTGACCCAGACCAGAAGATAGCATGGTTCAGGGTATGAAACTAAGTCCAGACCAGAGAAATGATGTCCAGATTTGATCCAGACCTGATCCAAATTAGGAGGTAAAATGTCCAGACTGAAATATTATTTGTCAAGAGTTAATTTCAGTTCAATCCAGACCAAGTCCAGAATTGGTCCAGATCAGAGGGAAGATATTCAGATCAATGGTTTAGATTTAAGTATATGGCCCAGTGTTGGCAGAAATCAGAAGGTCATAATGTGTGGTCCAAAATTGGCCGAGTTCAGAGGATCACAGCAGATCAGTTTGCAAGTCCAGGTTGGCCGAGATCAGAAGATCAGAAAGTGTGGTCCAGGGTTAGCCGAAATCAGAGGATCACAGCAGATCACTTAGTATGGTCGCAGAAGATCAAACGGTCCAGATTTAATCATGAGGATTAACGGTGGAGATTTAATTAAATTTGATCAAAGTATTAAAAGGATTTGTTACAAAAATAAAGTGAAGTCGTATGGGAGTTCAGAAGCTATTGGCGGGAAGAAAGATTTGTTCCAGAATTAATTAAAGACAGGATTGGCCCAAGTTATTTATGAAAAGAAATCTCGAGATAAAAAGATATGTTTTTTATTTATATGAAACCTGATTGGTCAGAGTATTTTTGCAAGAGAATCTAGCAAGATACAACTCGAAATTCAGCTTGGAAGAGACCCTAATTCACATCTATAAAAGGAGGCTTAAGGCAGAATACTTAGTATCGAAAATCACAAAAGATTCATACACTTCCAAAGCAAACACTCAAGTTTTCAGTGAGGTTAATTGTGAGTTCCAGCTTTCCAGAAGCAAGCACTCGTGTTATTTTCTTTCCCTTGTGTTAGATCTAAGTTGTTGAAGTAGAGTCTACAATCTGAGGGAGTCAGAAGGGGTAGTAGATTACCTGGAAATTAGATTCAAGGTGTTGTAATTCCTTCTACAATCTGGGGTTGTCAGATTGGTAGGAGAAGACTTGACTTAAGAAGTCAAGATGCTGCATTCCTCAAAAGTCTAGGATTGTTAGACTGTTTGAGAAGACTAACTTGGAGGGTCAGTGGTATTGTTGTAATTCAAGGTTTGAATTAGTGAAATCCTTCAAGGTGAAGGGACTGGACATAGCCTCGTTAAAGTTGAACCAGTATAAAATTTTGTGTTTTTATTTTTATTTTATATCCGCTGCTAACTCTGTTATATTCATACATCAAGTTTTGTTTTAAAACTGCAAAAACAGAAAAAGTATTCAGGTTAGTCAAACACAATTCAACCCCACTTCTCATGTTTGCACCTTTAAATGTTTCCTCTGGAAAATCCATTTTTTATTAAGAATGAACTTAATCTTGTTGGAACCAAGTTGGTTCTAAGTACTTAGGATTTTGATGCTTACAAATGTACTCAATGTAAACTTATTTTGTACTTTGAATTGTTAAGTTAAATGCCCCAGAAACTGAAGGAAACAGAAGAAGAGATCAAAGGAAAATGAATTCTGGAATTTCCAGAAGATGTTCCGGGATGTCAAAACATCACCAGAGGATATGTTTGGTGGCCCAGAACAGAAGGAATAAAAATCATAATGAAACATGGATCATACCATTAGAAAGCCTGCCAGAAGGAGAGTTGTTCCAGACAAACAGAAGATCCAAGGGTGCAGATTTGATCATGAGGATTAAAGAATCTGAGAAAAACGTTCCAAAACAGAATTGGAGAAAAATGCTCAAAACAGAATCTGAGCAAAAGGCTCAAAACAGAATCTGAGCAAAAGGCTCAAAACAGAATCTGAGCAAATTACTCCAGAATATTCTCAAAACAGACTAATCTAAATATACTGCAGAAGTAAAGCATCAGTGAAGTTCTAAAGTTCAACTATAAATAGAGACTTAATGCTGAAGAATAAATTAATAGAAAAACACAAGAACTCAAGCTTCAATTCAAAGATATCTGAGAGTTCAAAAGAGAGAAACACAAATGAACAAGAGCAATATTTTCTAAGTGTTTTCGAGAGAGAAATACAGTGCAACAAATAGCTTTCCAGAAGCAACGTTGCAAAGTTCTAAACCTTTATTATAGTGGTGTAGATTCCTTCTTCAATCTGGGGTTGTCAGATTGGTAGGAGAAGACTTAGCTGGTTTAGTTAAGGTGTTGTTGTTCCTCAAAAGTCTGGGGTTGTCAGACTGTTTGGGAAGACTGACTTGAAGGGTCATTGGTGTTGTAATTCAAAGGAGTTTGAATTAGTAAAAGGCCTTCTGGAGGAAGGGACTGGACGTAGCCTAGTTAACGGTGAACCAGTATAAATTGTTGTGTTATTATGTTTATTATTATCCGCTGTTGAATCTGATTAATTATTTATCGAATAATTCAAATCAATATTTAATATAACATCAAAAGAAATTAAGTTTGACAAACACAATTCAACCCCCCCTTCTCGTGTTTGCACCTTCAATTGGTATCAGAGCTCGGTCTCAAGGCTGAGCACTTTGCAGTGTTTGAGGAAAGATCCAAGGGATCAACATGTCCGGATTCAATGAAAAAGCTACTGGAGGAAACATCAACAGACCACCTCTGTTTGATGGAGAACGATTTGAATACTGGAAGGACAGGCTGAGAAGTTTTTTTATTTCACAAGATCCTGAACTTTGGGACTTGGTGGAAGATGGTTATATTGCTCCAGAAGATGCTAATGGTATTAAAATTTCCAGAAGAGATATGGATGCTGATCAGAAGAAGATGTTCAAGTTGCATCACAAATCCATAACGTTCATGATCAATGCAATCACGTTCAAAGAGTTTGACAAATGCACTAAAAGAGAAACAGCAAAGAGCATCTATGATAGTCTGATTCTGACTTACGAAGGCAGTAAGCAAGTCCAAGAAGCAAAGGCTAACATTCTAGTCAAGAAGTACGAGTTATTCAAGATGAAAGAAGATGAAGACATTGAAACTATGTTTTCCAGATTCCAGACTCTAGTATCAGGATTAAGGGTACTAGAAAAGAGCTACACTACTGCTGATCATGTAAGGAAAATACTTAGAAGTCTGACAATCAAGTGGAGACCAAAGATTACTGCTATTCAGGAAGCTAAAGATCTGAATACTCTAAAGCTGGAAGAATTAATCAGCTTCCTCAGATCACATGAAATTGAATTGGAAGAAGATGAACCCAAGAAGAAGAACAAAACTTTAGCCCTCAAATCCAAGCAGAAAAAGGCTTTGAAAGCAACATCAGAAAATAGTGATTCAGATGATCAAAGTCTGAACTCAGAAGAAGAAGAAATTGCTTTCTTATCCAGGAAGTTCAGAAAGATGTGGCATAACAGAAGGAATAAATTTCCCCAGAGATATTCCAATCAGTCTAACAAAGGAAGTGATGATACACATGACAAGAAAGGTATCATCTGCTACGGATGCAATGAATCTGGACATATCAAGTCAGAATGTCCAAATATGGAGAAATGGAAGCACCAGAGGAAAGATTTCAGAACTAAGAAGAAAAGCATGATGGCTACATGGGATGATTCTGATGAATCTTCTGAAGATAAACAAGCAGATTTGGCTATGATGGCTCACACCAACTCTGGATCCAACACAGAATCTGATTCTGGAAGAGAATCAGAAGATGATGAAACTGAGATTTGGGTACCAAAAGATAAAATTGTCTATGTTGCAGATGTTCTAAGCAACCAAATTGAAACACCAGTCATGGTGCCTGGTCAATGGATGCTGGCAATATATGAAGGGAAAAAGGTCTATGTTCCAACATCTACCAAACAGAAGCCAATTGACTCTGGTAGAAGAAGAACTGGTCAACACAATACCTATCAGAACCAGAATCATAGGAAGCACAGAAACTGGAACCAGAACCAGAACTGGAACCAGTACCAGAAGCACAGGAACTGGAACCAGAACCAACACTGGAACCAGAACCAGAACTGGAGGCACAGAAACTGGAACCAGAATCAGAATCAGTACCAAAACCAGAACCTGAACAGGTATCAGCATCAAAGGTTGAGGTATGATCATCAGAACTACTTTAATTATCACAATCAGTATAATTACCAGAATCACCATAAGTTCCAGAATCACCACAGGAACATGGTGTATCAGCCAAAAGAGATGAATCAGAATCAAAATCAGGAGAGTTCTTCAAACACTCCAGTGAGATTCATCAAAACTACAAACCTGGAAGGGAATTCAAATTCCCTCATGCAAACCATGTAATCTCAGAACATATAGATTAGGAATCTGAAAATCAGAAGCAAGAGGATTTTCAGAACTGAGGCTACATCTTGATGTATATACTATTATTATTTTATATTTATGCTTACTGTGATAACTAGAAGCTTGATCTTAACAAATCAAAGCAAGATAAAAATAGTGCAGGGAGCAGAAGCACAAGAAACAGAAGTACCTGGAAAGAACCAGAAGCTGATTTATCAGAATCAGAAGCTGTTACAGAACAAGAAGCTGATGCGAACCAAGCAATGTTGATGAAGTTTTGGCAGAGGAAGGTTGGATACCTGCTATACAAGAAGAGCTGAATGAATTCTAAAGGAATGATGTTTGGGATCTGGTATCCAGACCAAACAAAAACGTTATTGGAACCAAGTGGGTCTTCAGAAATAAGCTAAATGAAAAGGGTGAAGTAGTCAGAAACAAGGCAAGGCTTGTGGCACAAGGTTACAATCAACAAGAGGGCATTGATTACACTGAGACATTTGCTCCAGTGGCCAGGTTAGAAGCTATTCGTATCTTATTGTCCTTTGCTGCAAATAATAATATCAAATTATTTCAAATGGATGTTAAAAGTGCTTTTCTCAATGGTTATTTGAGTGAAGAGGTATATGTTAAACAACCTCCAGGTTTTGAAAATTCCGAATTTCCAAACCATGTCTTTAAACTTAGAAAATCCTTGTATGGGTTAAAACAAGCACCTAGAGCGTGGTATGATAGACTCAGTAATTTCTTAATTAAAAATAATTTTGAAATAGGAAAAATAGACAATACTTTGTTTAGCCGATCAATAGACAATGATATTCTGATCATTCAAATTTATGTTGATGATATTATTTTTGGATCTACTAATGGCATTCTGTGTCAAGAATTTTCTGAATTAATGCAGCATGAATTTCAAATGAATATGATGGGAGAACTTAAGTTCTTTCTAGGAATACAAATTCAACAAAGTTCAGAAGGTATTTACATTCACCAAACTAAATATACAAAGGAACTTCTCAAGAAGTTTAAGATGAGTGATTGCAAACCTATGGCTACACCAATGCATCCTACTTGTTCACTTGATAAAGATGAATCAGGAACAAAAGTTGACCAGAAAATCTACAGAGGAATGATAGGATCATTACTCTACCTTATCATATTTAGTGTGTGTGTATGTGCTCGATTTCAATATGATCCTAGAGAATCTCATCTAACTGCTGTTAAAAGAATCCTTAGATACCTAAAAGGCACTACCAACCTCACCTTGTTTTACAAGAAAACTCCTACATACAAACTGAGTGGATACTGTGATTCTGACTATGCTGGAGATAAACTTGAAAGAAAAAGCACCAGTGGCTATTGTACCTTTTTAGGAGACAATTTAATTTCGTGGTCCAGTAAGAGGCAACACACTATTGCCATGTCAACAGCAGAAGCTGAATACATTTCAGCAGCTGGCTGCAGCTCTCAACTACTCTGGATGAAGCATCAACTTGAAGACTACAAAATATTAGAATCCAACATACCCATCTATTGTGATAACACCTCTGCAATTTGCCTAACCAAAAATCCTATCCTACATTCTAGAGCCAAACACATAGAAATCAAACACCACTTCATCAGAGATTATGTTCAGAAAGGAGTACTCAACATTCAGTTTGTGGACACTGATCATCAATGGGCTGATATCTTCACCAAAGCTTTACCAGAAGATAGGTTCGAGTTCATTAAGAAGCATCTCAGCATTACCTCCATACCTGACCAGCTCAAGTAGTCATCTTAGGAGTTTTTAAAATTTCCTGTTATTTTATTTTCTGTCTTTTAATTTATGTTCTGTACTTTGTAAAAAAAAAATCAAAAATAGTAGGACCACTTTTTGGCTGATGACAAAAAGGGGGAGAAAGAGAGAGAGAGAAAGAAAGGAGAAATAACTAGAAAAGGAGAAATAAAAAGAAAGAAGGAGAGAAAAAGAAAGAGAGAAAATAGAAGGAGTTGAAAAGGAGAGGAAACAGAGAGAGAGAAAAACAAAGAAAGAAAAAGAAAGAGTGAAAACAGAAGGAGTTGAAAAGGAGAGGAAATGTGAAGAGAGAAAAAGAAAGAGAGCAAAAAGAAGGAGTTGAAAAGGAGAAGAGAAGAGAAGAAAAGAAAGAGAGAACAAAGAAGGAGTTGAAAAGGAGAGTATCAGACTTAGGGGGAGAGATTGGTCTGAGGGGGAGTAATTCAAAGTTTTCGACTCATAAATTAGCAAAATAAGTTAAGGTTTTGTCATCATCAAAAAGGGGGAGATTGTTGGAACCAAGTTGGTTCTAAGTACTTAGGATTTTGATGCTTACAAATGTACTCAATGTAAACTTATTTTGTACTTTGAATTGTTAAGTTAAATGCCCCAGAAACTGAAGGAAACAGAAGCAGAGATCAAAGGAAAATGAATTCTGGAATTTCCAAAAGATGTTCCGGGATGTCAAAACATCACCAGAGGATATGTTTGGTGGCCCAGAACAGAAGGAATAAAAATCATAATGAAACATGGATCATACCATTAGAAAGCCTGCCAGAAGGACAGTTGTTCCAGACAAACAGAAGTCGAATATCAATTTTATTCCAGAAGTTATTCTGACCAGAAGATGGCCTGGCAGTGAAAAATTACACAGTCCAGACGTGTTCCAAACTTGACCAGAAGGTATGTTTATGAGTCCAGAACAAGAGGATCAATCCAGATTTGGCAAAGACCATAAGATACCATGATTGAGGACATGAAACTAAGTCCAGACCAAAAGAAATGAGTTCCAGAATCAATCCAGACCTGGTCCAAAATTAAAGGTAAAATGTCCAGACTGAAATATTTTTTGTTCAAGTTAATTTCAGTTTGTTCCAGACCAAAGTCCAGAATCTGTCCAGATCAGAGTAAAAACTTCCAGATTAATGGTTCAGAAATAATTATTTGGTCCAGTGATGGTCCAGATCAGAAAATCAGACCATGGCCCAGTGGTGGCCGAAATCAGAGGGACAGACTGTGCAGTCCAGCAAAGGCCGAAATCAGAGGATTACAGCATATCAATTCGGCTGGTCCAGTTGTGGAATATCACATGAAGATCCAAGGGTGCAGATTTGATCATGAGGATTAAAGAATCTGAGAAAAACGTTCCAAAACAGAATTGGAGAAAAATGCTCAAAACAGAATCTGAGCAAAAGGCTCAAAACAGAATCTGAGCAAATTACTCCAGAATATTCTCAAAACAGATTAATCTAAATATACTGCAGAAGTAAAGCATCAGTGAAGTTCTAAAGTTCAACTATAAATAGAGACTTAATGCTGAAGAATAAATTAATAGAAAAACACAAGAACTCAAGCTTCAATTCAAAGATATCTGAGAGTTCAAAAGAGAGAAACACAAATGAACAAGAGCAATATTTTCTAAGTGTTTTCGAGAGAGAAATACAGTGCAACAAACAGCTTTCCAGAAGCAACGTTGCAAACTTCTAAACCTTTATGATAGTGGTGTAGATTCCTTCTTCAATCTGGGGTTGTCATATTGGTAGGGGAAGACTTAGCTGGTTTAGTTAAGGTGTTGTTGTTCCTCAAAAGTCTGGGATTGTCAGACTGTTTGGGAAGACTGACTTGAAGGGTCAGTGGTGTTGTAATTCAAAGGAGTTTGAATTAGTAAAAGGCCTTCTGGAGGAAGGGACTGGACGTAGCCTAGTTAACGGTGAACCATTATAAATTGTTGTGTTATTATGTTATTATTATCCGCTGCTGAATCTGATTAATTATTTATCGAATAATTCAAATCAATATTTAATATAACAGCAAAAGAAATTAAGTTTGACAAACATAATTCAACCCCCCCTTCTCGTGTTTGCACCTACAAATCTTTCATATCAAGCTCTTGGTGCTTGTTTCAGACCATAGAGAGCTTTGGTAAGTTTAAAAACATGGTTTGGTTTTGATTGATCCTCAAAGCCAGGAGGTTGTTTCACATAAACTTGTTCATTTAAAATGCCATTTAAAAATCCACTTTTAACATCAATTTGAAATAATTTAACACGCTTATGAGATGCATATACAAGAAATATACGAATAGCTTTTAACCTTGCAATAGGGGCAAATGTTTCATCGTAATCAATACCTTCCTGTTGATTATATCCTTGCGCGACCAGCCTTGCTTTGTTGCGAATAACTTTGCCTTCTTCATTGATTTTGTTTCTGAAAACCCATCTTGTACCAATGACAGTTTGATCTTTTGGATCCGGGACCAAAGTCCAGACTTCATTTTTCTCAACCTGAAGCAATTCTTCTTTCATGGCTTCTATCCAAGATTGATCTATTATGGCTTCTTTGATGGATTTGGGTTCAATATGGGATATCATTGTCATGCCGCATTCGTCATTCTTGAATGATCTTCTTGTTCGAATTCCATCAGCAGTTTCCTGCACAACATTCTGTTGCTGCACAACAGTTTGAATATCTTCTTCCTCATCCCTTTTACTTAGATCTAAATCATCAAACTCATCAAATAACACGTGCATACTGATTTCAACAACCTTGGTTCTCAGATTAAACACTCGATATCCTTTGGAGTCAGTTGCATACCCCAAAAATATTGTTTTGTCTAATTTTGCATCAAACTTTCCAAGGACATCTTTTTGTTTAAGATACAACAATAACATTCAAAAATGTGAAAATATGAAATGTTTGGTTTTCTATTCCTCCAAATTTCATAAGGAGTTTTGTTAATGATTTTTCTAATAGATACACGATTTAAAATGTAGCAAGAAGTGTTAATGGCTTCTGCCCAAAAGTATCTTTCAACATTTGATTCTTCTAAGATTGTTCTTGCCATTTCTTGAAGTTTTCTATTTTTTCGTTTAACAACTCCATTCTGTTGTGGAGTTCTTGCACAAGATAGATTGTGAGAAATGCCAAGTTCATCAAACAAGTTTTTAAAAGAGGAATTTATGACCTCTCCTCTGTTGGAACCAAGTTGGTTCTAAGTCTTAGGATTTTGATGTTTACAAAAGGACTCAATGTAATCTTATTTTGTACCTTGAATTATTACATTAAATACAACCAGAAAATGAAGTTTGCAGAGGCCGAAGATGCATCCAGAATGCATCCTGGAATTACCAGAAGATACTCCAGGATCACCAGAATATATCTTTGCTTGCCCAGATCAGAAGGAAGCAATGTCAGAAGAAGACCTAGACCATACCAAAGGAAAGCCTGCCAGAGGGAGAGTTTGTCCAGACCAAGAGGAATCAAATATCAGATTTATTCCAGAAGTTATTCTAACCAGAAGATGGCCTGGAAGTGAGAAATTAAAACAGCCCAGACTTGTTCCAGACTCAACCAGAAGATAAGTTAATGAGTCCAGAACAAGAGAATCAATCCAGATTTGACCTAGATCAGAAGATAGCATGGTTCAGGGTATGAAACTAAGTCCAGACCAGATGAAATGATTTCCAGAATTGATCCAGATCTGATCCAAAATCAAAGGTAAAATGTCCAGACTGAAATATTACTTATCCAGATTTAATTTCAGTCTAATCCAGACCAAGTCCAGAATTGGTCCAGATCAATGGTTCAGAATTAATTATTTGGCCCAGTGTTGGCCGAGATCAGAAGATCAGACCATGGCCCAGTGTTGGCCGAAATCAGATGGTCAGGATGTGTGGTCCAGCAATGGCCGAGATCAGAGGATTGTAGCATATTAGGTGCAACTCCAGGATGGCCGAAATCAGAAGATCAGAGGGTTAGGAAGTGTGGTTCAGGGATGGCCGAAATCAGAGGATCATAGCATATCAATTAGGTTGGTCCAGATGTGGACTAGCGTAGAAGAATCCAATGGTCCAGATTTAATCAGGAGGATTAACGGTGGAGATTTTAATTTATTTTAATCAAAGTATTAAAAAGATTTGTTACAAAAATAAAAGTGAGGTATTGTGGAATTCAGGAGCTGTGGCGGGAAGCAACTAAAGTTCTTATTGACTAGTTATTTTTTGAAAGAAATCTGAAGCTTCAAAAAAGATATGTTTTTTATTTAAATAAAGCCCAATTGGTCAAGTTATTTTTGCAAGAGATTCCAGCAAGATTCAGCTCGAAATTAAGCTTGGAAGAGGCTCAAATCTGCATCTATAAAAGGAGGCTCAAGGCAGAATACTTAGTATCGAAAATCACAAAAGAGTAATACACTTCCAAAGCAAACACTCAAATTTTCAGAGAGGTCAATTGTGAGTTCCATCTTTCAAGAAGCAAGTACTCGTGTTATTTTCTTTCCATTGTGTCAAATCTAAGTTGTTGAAGTAGAGTCTACAATCTGAGGGAGTCAAAAGGGGTAGCAGGTTACTTGGCAATTAGATTCATAGTGTTGAAATTTCTTCTACAATCTGGGATTGTCAGATTGGCTG
The DNA here is from genome assembly GCA_037974295.1 of Cicer cuneatum. Taxonomy (NCBI): domain Eukaryota; kingdom Viridiplantae; phylum Streptophyta; class Magnoliopsida; order Fabales; family Fabaceae; genus Cicer; species Cicer cuneatum. The sequence goes on from JBBPBO010000005.1 coordinate 23,848,214, forward strand.
AAGACAGGAGATGTATTCCTCAAGAGTCTAGGATTGTTAGACTGTTTGAGTAGACTGACTTAGAGGGTCAGTAGAACGGTTGTAATTCAAGGTTTGAATTAGTGAAATCCTTCAAGGTGAAGGGACTGGACGTAGCCTCGTTAACGGTGAACCAGTATAAAAATTCTGAGTTTTATTTTTATTTTATATCCGCTGCTAACTCTGTTTTTAATCATACATCAAGTTTTGTTTTAAAAGTGTAAAAACAGGAAAAGTATTCAAGTTAAGTCAAACACAATTCAACCCCCTTCTCGTGTTTGCACCTTCATCCTCCATGATCACTTCTTACAGAAATGATGCTGGATTCTTTTTCATTTTGTACCTTTTCGCAAAATGTTTTAAATTCATCAAATGCATCATCCTTATTTTTTAAAAACAATACCCAAGTGTATCTAGAGAAATCGTCAACAATAACAAAACCATATTTCATTCCTCCTAAACTTGTTGTTTTGATTGGCCCAAAAAGATCTATGTGAAGTAATTCAAGAGTTCTATATGTAGTTATAAAATCTTTTGAATGAAAACTACTCTTGACTTGCTTTCCCTTTGCACAAGCTTCACAAATTCTATTTTTGTCAAAATTCAGTTTGGGCAATCCTCTAACAAGATCCAGTTTAGAGATTTTGAAATTGTTTTCATACTTATATGTCCAGCCCTTTTATGCCATATCCATTTATCTTTATCGATTGACATAAAACAGGATTCATCTGGTAATTCATCAAGATATAGGATATATAGATTTTTCTTTCTATTTCCAGAAAATAACACCTCTCCAGAATCTGTTTTTCTTACTTCACATACTCTTAGTTTGAAAATAACTTCAAAACCATTGTCACATAACTGACTTATACTTAGAAGATTATGTTTCAAACCTTCAATGTATTGAACATAAGTTATTTGAGCGGAGTTTGCCTTACCAATAGTTCTTTTACCTTTGATCTGAGCTTGATTGTTGTTACCAAAAGTAACTGATCCTCCATCCTTTTTAATGAAGGACATGAAACAGTTTTATCACATGTCATGTGTCTTGAACAGCCACTGTCCAAGAACCAAGGCTTTCTCTGGGCACTTTGAAATCCAGCCTGCATAAGAGTTTACATTCACTTTAGGTACCCACTTTGTCTTGGGTCCTTGAGAGTTAGTCTAAATAATTTCTTTCTTTTTAAAATAACATATTGACTCTTGATGACCAAATTTGAGACAATAGGAGTATTTAACTGTTGGTCTTGGTATTGATTTTGAAATATGAGTTTTAGAAGGTTTGAATCTTGATTTTGTAAAGGATCTAGATCGTTCTCTTTTTTCAAACTTTCTGGAGAAAGTTCAGTTTTTATTTTGGAACTTTCTCCGTTTTGAGAACAGTCTGGAGAACGTTCTCTGTTTTGCAGTTTTTTCAAAATTGGTTCTCTATTTGCAGAACTTTCTTTTCTTTTAAACATCCTTCTGCTCTTAATCTTTTCATCTCGTTTTTTGAAGTAGCAAGCAAATTCCAAATGTCCAAGTTTTTTACAGTATGAACATTTGGTTTTACATTTTTCAATCTTGCTTTCCGGAATAAAAAAGTTTTCATACATTTTGGTTTTTTGAGTTTGATTGAACCCAAGACCAGCTTTATCAAATATTCCTATTTGTGATCCCATGATTTTTTGAAAAGTTTCGGTAGCTTTAATAAAATTTAGCAAATCAGTTTTCAAAATTTCATTTTCAAATTTAAGGTGAACGTTCTCCGTTTTAGCTACAAAACGTTCTTGACCTTTCTGATTTTCACAACTTTGCTGTTTTGATTCTCTCAGTTCTTGAATGGTATTCTTAAGAATATCAATTATAGCCTGAGCCTTTTCTTTTTCTTCTTTTTCTTTAAAAACTTGTTCTTTTAAAGAACTACATTTTTGAATGAGAATAATTGAATCATTTAGCAAGTTGTCGAATTCTTTTCCCATTAGTTCACACAAAGCGCGAGAGTCAGAATTATTTACCTCACTTTCTTCTGTATCTGCCATCAAGCATATGTTGGCTTCTTCTCCTTCTTATGTGTATGATTCTTATGAGTCATCCCATGTGGCCAACATTGATTTCTTTTTAAATGGAGATCGTTTTGGTGTTTTCTTATTCAAGGGACATTCAGCTTTGTAATGTCCTAACTTATTACAACCAAAACATGTAATCTGGCTTTTATCTATTTCTGTTTTGGGATTTTTATTTGGAAATCCCTTCTTGATTTGATCTCTCCTTCTCATCATTCTTTGTATTCTTCTGGTGAGAAGAGCAATTTCTTCATCAGCATCTTCTTGTCCAATTTCTTCTGGTTCTTCATCAGTTTGTAGTATGATGCTCTCTTGAGATGCCTTCAGAGCCATTGCTTTGCCTTTCTTGGTAGGTTTATCTTCTTGTAGCAGTATTTCATGTGCTCTTAAGGTTCCTATTAGTTCTTCCAGGGGAAGTGTTTCAAGATTCTTAGCTTGGCTTATAGCTGTTATCATTGGTCTCCATACAACTAGAAGACACCTCATGATCTTTCTTACCCTGTCTTGTATTGAATAGGCTTTGCCAAAGGGAACGCATTTCATTCACTATTGTTGTGAATCTTGTGTACATCTCATCAATGGTTTCTCCTTCTTGCATCTCAAATAATTCAAATTTTCTTATAGCAATGTCTATTCTTGTTTCTTTGACATGGCTTGTGCTTCATGGTGAGTTTGCAATGTGTCCCATACTTCTTTAGCCGTTTCACATTCGTTTACTCTTTCACTTTCTTCCCTGCTCAGAGCACACGATAAGAATAAATGAGCTTTAGAATTTAGGAGTACCTTAGCTTTATCATCAGGAGTTCAATCTACTTCTTTCTTTTCTGCTGAAGTTGAATCTTAGCTTTATCATTAGAAGTACCTTAGCTTTATCATTAAGAGTACCTTCGCAAAATTGATTTACAAGAAAGAGGGTTTGAATTGTAAATCTCCCTTTTTTAAAATTTCCTGAAAAACTTAAGATTTGAACTCAAGAAAGTTCTTGGTTAAGAAAGCAGAAAAACGGAGAATGTTCTTGGTTTATCACAAAAACGGAGAACGTTCAGATTAGTTTGTAGAACAGAAAACAGTTTTTGTATTTTTAATCTTGAAAAGCAATCAAACTGAATAAAGAGATAAAGGATAAGAAATACCACACACAGATGTATCCTGGTTCACCCAACTTGGGCTACGTCCAGTCCTAACAATTGTGAGATTTTCCACTAAGTGTTTAAAACAAGAACCTTCTTGGTTTTACATCACCTAGCCTAGATCAACCTTGATCTTTGTTACAGAACTTAATCTAATTCCACCCAGAAAGAGATTAATCAAATCACCTACCAACCTTGATAGTGATTTCTTACAATCTACCCCAAACTATACTTAACTCTTATAGTTTGAGTTTTACAATAATGATGAGATTGTTTTGTTAGAATCTGAGATGTCTCAACTCTTGTTTGAGATTCGATTCTATACAAAGAATTCAGTATAAATGTATCAGAGTAAAAAGAATTTAATCAAACTGATTCTTGTAAGTGATAGGAGAATTTCAAGTATGTAAATGTAAATGATTTTGAGAGACTTGTTAGCACTTGAACTTCTGCGTTTTCCTTGAGTTGTGACCTTCCTTTTATAGGCTTGAGAGCATTAAATGGAGGTCAATAGAGCTATTGGTAGTGCCCTTGTCAGGCTTGACCAGAGGCATTATTTCTGAATAAAAATAATCCAACTTTTGACTATTTTTATTTTCTGTTTTGACTAGGCTGTGTGTTGCATTTTAGATTAGTTTTTCTTGAGTAATTAATGATCCTCTAATGCTTCTGATAAGTGATAATATTGCTGGCTTGAACTGGAGCTTTGGATCATTTAAAACAGATTGAAAACGATCACAGAACGTTGTTGCAGAAAACTGTAGTGTAGTTGCTGGAGATTGATGATCAATCTGGAGCTTTAGCTTTTGGGTTTCCTGGAGATTGATAATCAATCTAGACTGATTTCTGAACATACTGGAAACTGACTTGACTTCAAGATTGTTTTAACAGTCTTGACAGTCATTTCCAGAACTGTCTGGACAAACTTGTTTGAGAGTCTTTTTCTTTTGCAATTCGGTCCTCTTTGATTTGAATAGATCCTATGTGTTCTCTGCCATGTAGTGATCATATCCATGTAACTTCCAGAGTCAATAACTTCAATTAAGTGATGGAGAAAGATTGGTCTTTATGCTGTCACGGCCTGGCGAACATTCTCCGTTTTCCAGAATATGTCAAGAATGTTCTCTGCCTTTGTTTATGCTGTTTTCTTTGATTCTTTTGAAATCTATCTTTGATTTAACACACTCAAAAGCACAGGTTAAATTAACAATACATTTAGAATCATAATTAACAATCTTTAATTAACTTTTGTTTATTTTCATCAAAACTTTAAAAATGAGAGTTTGTCTTAACAGTTGTTCACACGATAAGTTTGTTGCACGAAGGAGATGAGGTGTGAAGGAGATGACAGCTAGGGTTTCAGTATTTTTTTCTGCTTATTATTACTTAGTATGGAAATAATGTGGACTTTAGGGAAAATTTAAAGTGGAGATTATTGGGTAGACAGTGTTGGGCCCAAATAAAGAATAGAAAGGAGAAAATATTTTTTTATTTATTTATTATTTCTTTTCTTAACCTTGATCATATAAAAACTAAGCCACCAACTCCAAACCCAAATTTCTATTATGGGTTGGGTCACACCTAGCCACAAACCCTTAGCTCAAATTCTTTTTGTACTAAAAAAACATATATATATATATATATATATATATATATATATATATAACTTCTCAATTGATTAAATAATTCTTACTAATAATTTTATCAACTACAATAAGTCGAACAAGGCAAATAATTATCACACCTAAATTAATAATGAAATATATATATTTATAAGTTTTAATTATTTTAAATAATAAATTTAGAGGATGTTACAACCGCCACACCAATACAACAAACTCATTGAAAAATACGAAAAAGAAAAAACGATGTAAGGGGGAATTCCAAGCCATAAATGACTCAAAATATCGCATTTCAAGTGGATGATAAAGAAGAAGATGCGAAGAAATTCAGAGGAACTAGTCATCTAGGTTTTCATTTATCAATTATTTTACAATAGTTATTAATTTTATTTATAAGTATAAGATGTATTTTTGTTTAAACATCACAATTTTGGGGGAAAAACTATTTCATTTCAAATTACATTAACTACTTTTTTTATTAAAAAAAATATATTTATTCATTCAAATTAATAAAATGTATAAAAACAACACAAATTTGTTAAAATCGAAAATTAAGAACCTGCAAACAAGGTTAAAACATCTAAGTTAAGAACATAAAATGAAAAAATCAAAGTGTTTACAAAACTAACAAAATCAAAGTGTCTGAAATACCAATATATCTGAATTTGTAATGTTGACGAACCAATGTCGTTGATTGAAGTTGTTTATTGGTGTGTGTAAAACAACATTAAGACTTTGTTTGGAATAGTGGTATGAGATGAAATAGAGTTGTATAAAATGTAGTAGTATTGTGGTTCATTGTTTGGATAAAATGGAGAGAATATTTTCTTCTTTTAGTCTCAGAAATAAGATGACTTTCTAGTTTTTATCAATTGAAAAAAAGACTTTAGATTCAGTATACGTAATTCAAGATTCCCTTTTTTTTATGTTATTTTTTCATCTAACTTCGATGACATGACATGTCGTGCCACGTAAAATTTTGTTGCACGTGACACTGAGTTGTCATATCTTTCGTGTCACGTTTGCATTCATTGAGTGACTATTATGTTCTATGGACGAAAAATAAAATAAAATATAATTACAATGATCAAAAGTAAAATAAAAAACAAAAATTACAGGGTGAATAATGAAAAAAAAATCGTTAATTTCAGTTTCCAACTTCAATTAATGTGTATATAAGTGTGTTATTGTTGTAAAATTATGATTTTTAGTCCATCTTCACTATTTTTTATAGTAAAAATTATCTTTTAAGTTGTTTTCTTTATATCTTTTTTTAGAGAAGTATAAGCTTCATTCATTCGTACTAAAATAAAAATAGTACAATCAGATATTAAGATTAAGAAAACAAAAAACACCTTAACAATAGCCATAAAAATTGCATAAATCAATAAAAAATAACCAAACCAAAATCTTAATCCTAAAACCAAACTAATTTCTTCCACTGACCAATGGTCAATAATATTGTGAGATCCAATGTCTTTAATATCATCTACCTTAAAAAAAATAGTTGTTGACGTTCGCTCATATCGACTATAGGTAGTCTATGACATGATCAATTCAACCATGTGTTGACAAATCATTTGTAAGACTGGAATTATGTTGAGTTTGATGGTAGCCTCCATAAGGCCCTTACTCAAAATATAGTACCGATAAAACGAGTCATTTGCATATGTAAACACCACACCAAAACGGAAAAACAACAAACGCCGCATCACGTGACAAACAAATTAGCACCACATTCATAAGAAGAAATCATAGATAAAATACGGAGAAAAAACAACTAAATATGTGTGGAAAACCAGTTATTAAGGAGGGTGGGAATAGGTCAGGTCAGGCCTGAGCCTGACCTACGATTAATTTTTTAGGCCTAAGCCTGGCTTACGGCCTATCATAGGCTTTTTTTCCGGCCTGACCTTTTTAAAAATATGGTCTGGTCTGGAAGTCTATTTAAAAGCCTTATTCAATTAAAACATTTAAATGTTATATTTTACATTTTTTTTAAATGGGCTAAATTAGACACTTTTATATAAGGAAAACTAATAAAATTATAATCAAATCTAATATAATAAAATAATATTAAAATAGCCTAATTGAGAGGCTTTAAAATAGCAAACAATGATATTAATAAATAATAATATATATACTTTAAAATAGGAAACAATAATATTAATAAATAATAATAAAAAATAACATTAATAAATAATCTATATATATATGTCGGCATGTGATGCCTAATATGCTTTTATATAAGTTTGAATCTAACCTATTTAAATAAATAGACTTTAAAAACAGTCTGAACCTAGCCTTCTTATTAAACAGGCCATGCCAGACCAAGCCATAAGTATGTCAGACTATAGGTCCCTGATGGACGGCCTAGCCTATTCCCATCCCTACCGGTTATTGTGGAAAACAACTATGTTTATGGCCATTTATTGTTTTAAATCACTCATCAAAGTTATTTCTTTATGTTTATTATCACTTAAATTTAAGTTTTTTTTCTTGTCATTTTTTATCCCAATAATTTATAGTTTTTTTTCTAGTCCCTGTAATTATTTTTTATTTTGTTTTTTAGCCCTACCATGTGACAACCACCCATTGATTGTTGATGTGACACTACTAATTTTGCACTTTATTTTAGTTTTTTTTAGTAATTTATAAATGTTTTAAAAGTTAATTTGAAAAAATATATGTAATTATTTAACAAAGGTAATATTGTCATTTAAATATGATACATTCTATCATATCATTGGGAGGTGTGTACAAAAAACATGATATAATAAAGACTAAATCACACATTTGATCCCTCGACTTATTGTTCAATTTCACATTTGATCTGTTAATTATTTTTTGTTCTGTTTTTTCAGTTTCACACATTTGTATGTCTTTGTGAGCTTGCCCATGTGTCATTAGTTGTGGTTAATTAGAATTTTTTATCGAACAATATAAAAATCTAACTTAAGAAATTCTAATTAGAGTTTACACAAAAATTCTAACAACAATGATTATTGTTTAATGGAAGTAGAAGAATATCTTTATGTCTTTATTCTTACTACTTAAAATTCCAACAACAATGGTTTTTGTATGTCTTTATTCTTACGACTGCGACAATGATTTAACATATTCAATAAAAATAAGAGAAAACAAACAAATATGTGTCGATTAAAACTAAATTCGTTGACTAATACCAATCAAGTCCCACCTTGATTGTAATGATGAAAAGAGTCATAAACTTCAACTTTCAAAAATGTCTTAATTATCATTTAAGTTTGAAGTAATTATACGTTGTTTTAACCTACATCTATCTACCGAAGTAAATGTCGTATATATCTAAATTGAATTTTTGAACCACAGAAACAATTACTAACACTATAATTTGAATTCACTACGGTCAACTGCAATGCAGTCAACTCACTTAGTTCGTCCTATTAAAATTAGACTGATTAAATTTTAATTTTAGATTTTAATTATTTTTAAATTAACAATCGGGTCCCTAATAGCAACCGCATGAAATCGTGCGTGTGGCATTTGATAGATTCCAAGAAAAGACAGGAGTCGTCAGTCGTGAATTGAATGTGTTGCAATTGCACACAATAGGAGGGCGGTTTGGTCGGTTGTATGTGGCCACCACTTTGAGCCAATAGACCGGTTACTTTTTCTATCCTCCTATAATATTTTCAGCGTGACATTATATTAAGTCCTTGATAGGAACATTCAACTTTTGTAAAGTTAAAATCTATTATGGAGAATGATACTCTAGAACACATTTATAGATGGTTTACGGTAGGTAATTGTTTAAAAGTTATTAGAAATTTTGATGATAATTGATAAAATTTATTAAAATTAAGATTTAAAAATTAATTTTGTTTTTTTATTTATCAAATTGATATTGATTGAATTATTGTCTAGACTATTAATTTTCTTAATTTACTTTTGAAGATTTTATAAACTATTAATTTTCTTGATAATTAGTATAAACTCCTTTATATTTTACAAATAGTTAAAAAATTAAAAATTAAATTGATATTTAATTAAAGTTAATGGATGGAAATATGTTGCCTCCAAGAATAAGTTTGAGATAAGTTATTCTATTTAATAATTTAATATAAACAATACATTTTACTAATTAAGTTATTGATCATTGGCGTAATATATTAATGATCAAACACACAAAGTTTTATATAAATTAAAAGTTCGTATTTATATAATCTAGCCATTAATATTTATTTATATTTTTTAAAAGTTTATTATATATTTGTTTGAAATTATTTAATGAAATACTGAATAGTTTAAAAAATTTATAAAAATTTGTGGAGTTGATTTACTTAATAAGAACTTTTGATTAAATTCATTGTTTATATTGAGTTGTTAACTGAAGTAACTGATCACAGAGCTACTCTCAGAGTTTACGGATCTCCACCTTAATTAAAAATTGATACCTTTTAATTTGTAGTTTTAATGTACAACATAAACTATAGAATTAAATAAGTTTGTAGTTCTTATAAAATAGTTTGTAGAATAATTTTGTAGGGATTAAAAAATATAAATTTTTTTTTACAGAAACTAAAAACAAATTTTAAAGTTTTATAGAAATTAAAAATTTATTTAACCTTAAATTATAACTAAAAATTAGTTTAAGAGAAAATAATATAAAATTAACAATGTTAAAGAGATGGATTCAAGAATTTTAACCGTGGAGACAATATTATACAATGTTTATATAAAAAATATATTAGTACATTTGTGATAAAATAACCGAAGGAATTCTAACTTTAGAAAGTAGCATAAATCACTAACTTATTTACATTGACTCATAAAAAGTTATAAAAAAAAAATTTGTTGAATAGAAATTGCAAAAAATTAGAGATTAAAAGAAGTATACTATTATTTACCAAAAACAAAACTAGTAAGTGATCGAATTTATGTGGTTAATAAGATTTAATTAAAGACAAATGTTGGAAAGAACTCAAATTTAAATTTTGGTTAAAACAAATTTTAGCCTAACTTTACTTACTTATAAACCGAACTACAGATTACTATGATTTTTCCTCTAGAAAATCAGTGAAAAAACCCAAAAAAAATTCAACAATTAATCTCTCAAATAATTTCAATTATTCAACAATAAAAACTAAACAATTGTTCAATGATTAATTTTTCATCCAGTTTCAATTATTACAACTCGCCACAAACAAAATTAAAACTACCTTTTAAATTAAAACTAACTTCATAAATCAAAAAACAATTGAGTATGTAATATGTTTTTTAATACCAATGTTTTAGACAAATCACTAAATTAGTGGGTGCAGCAATTAATTTTTTATGTGGACAAAATTAATTACTGAATTCCTACTCATTAAAAATGTTAAGCTAGTGGGGCCAAGTACCAATTGAACCCAGGCGAGTAATTTCTCATAATATTAAGCGGATATAGATATTTTAGTGTCCACTTTACACAACATCCATTGTAATGCCAATCATTGATAATCAAATGAATGGTTATGATTTTCTGAACATGCATGACCAATCATGAGTGGTTATAACATCAACTATTAATTTATTCATTTTATCAACTTATCATTTTAAAAGAATCAAATCACATATAAATATATTTATTTTGTGTGCATATATATATAATTTTTTTTATTATCTATATAAACAAGTTTATAATTTTATTTTTAAATCATCCTAACAAGTGTTAGACATTTGTTAAGAATTCTAAATAAAAAATTGACCCAACAATCTTACTTTTTACCATTATAAAGTTTGAGAAGACAACTTCTAAAAATTTGTTTCTACATTTATGTTTATTTATGTTTATTGTAATATATATTTGTTTTTGATAGTTTTTATGCTTTAATTTGATTAAATACTGTTATTTATAATATTTTATGAGTTGATTTGAAAGATTTTTAAATCATATTTAATTGAGTTTTGATATGTGTTTTTGTTATTTATTTCTTTAGGTATTCAAATTGCAAATAACAAATGCGCGTAGGAAAACTTAAGTATCAAATCAAAGAAGTATAAAAATAAACATTAAAGTTTTGCTAACGGAAAACATACTTGATATATGCATTTTTTAAAGCGGATGTAAAAAGGGACACTATAATACTCTACCTAAATATAAAAAGGGACACTATGATATAAACTTACTATATAAGTTAAAAAATGTGAAATAAAAGAATGAACATAAAATAAATATATATATATATATATATATATATATATATATAAATTATTAATCAGCTCAATCTTCAACCCAATTATCAGTCAAGAAAAAAAATCTTCAACCGACTTATCAACCTTTGATGTAAAACTGATAGAATTTTTATCAATCTTTTTTTTTTGTCTTTTTTATTCTCGTGTATTTATACTTTAACCAATATTTTAGACCTTTATTGGTTTAACAAAAATAGTTGAGAGAGAAATAGAGAAGAGATGACAAACAATTATCATCTGTTTGGTTTGAAGCAAAATTGAGAAGAGAGTTTAAACTTTAAAGTGGTGGGTCGCAAAGCTTTTTTACTTTCTCGTCACTTGGTCGAAGAAAGAGAGGTAAAATGGGATTAGTCTAACACATATCAATGCAAAAGTCGCATATGCCTTTAATGCAACACATTACTTTTGGAAAAAATTGATTTGGACACAAACCTTGATGCAATAATTAATAAGTTGCCTGATAAAAACATATTTCAATTTAGAATTTTAACATTCCAAGTGAAACAAAATTGATTTGACCACTCTCTACCGTTAGACGTTAGTCATGATGGGTTAAACAAAATTGGTAAGTGAATCAGTTTTATTTATCTATCTATTTTTTTCAAGTTAAAATAAATTTAATTAAAGAGATAAGTTAGTTGAAATAAAAGAAATAATATAAAGAGCACAACCTCAAATCAAATTGAGTATAAAATTTATAACAAAATAAATTAAATAATCATCAAAAATATCGTAGGTACATTAAAGGAAAAAAAAAAGAAAATAATTGATAATCATTTGACAATCAATAACCACCAAATTAAAATTAAAATAGGACAAATATTTGAATTTTACATACATTTTTGTACTTCATTTTTTGTAACAGTCCGACCCGGTACTTAGAAGATAAATACCGTCATTTAGTCATTCTAATTACCAATTGAAAGGCTCTTACAAATTAAAAGACAATATATCTAAATCTAACGTCAAGAGTAAACTAAATGATCAATTTTAAACCTAATGCTTCTGCTATATCAAAATTTATAGATGTATCAAAACACTAAGTGATCATAATTAACTACTCAAATACTCCATTTCTTATTCACCAGTCCCTTGCATCCTTATAAACTTTAGGCTAAATAGCACATGTGGTCCCTTAACTTAATTTCAGTTAACGTTTTAGTCTTTTATTTTCTTTTTTTCCCGATTTGATCCTTTATTTTAATTTTAAGTGAAATAAAGAATGAAAATATGAGTTTATTTGGATTAAATTTAATTATATTATTTCACTATAAACTCATATTTGAATCAATGTCCCGTAACTCAAATTTCAAAATTAATTTTGTTTGTAGTGTACCAAATACTATAACATAAAGATAATTAGAAGCTTAAAGATAAGTTAGAAGCTTCAAAATGTAGAAGGATTAAATTGATTAATGAAATACTCCAAATTCCAATATCACACATAATGAGTTGAAATACTTCTAAACTACGATGTTAAATTCTCAATTAACTCAAACTCTTACAAGTTTACAATTATAAACTAGAAAACTGAGTGTGCTCACATCATCACATGTAAACTCTCAAAAATAGTAAACTAGTTTAAGATTATACATTGGTTTGATCTTAAAATGTAAATTTTTTTATCAATATTGTTCGACGTCAGATTTAGTTTACAACTCTATGCAATATATATATTGATTTAAAGGTAAACTCACATTTATAAGGGATGACTATTATGCATCGATATCAATTTATTGTTTCATAAAATTCTATTATAATATATTTATCTAATTAAAAATATGATTTATTATGAAGATGGAATATAAGTCATATATGAATTATTTAAACATTAAATAAACTTTTACGAATTTACGGGTTAAGTCCAGGTATATGAGAGATATAAAGATTAAGAAACCAATTTTTTTAACCATTTTAAAAAAGCGATCAATAATCATCTCAAATATTAATAAAATGCTTAATTCTCACTCTCCACACACACAAACTTTGTTCTAAATTTATAAAGTCTCACCAACACTTCTCCAATTATAACTAGGCAAATAACCTCGCCAAGTTTTAAAACCTACAAAACTGATTTTGTCAGAAAGATTTTTTCCTCCTACAATGAAAATTATAAAAGCACATTGTTAGTAGTTAATCTACTAGACAGACCTGTTTTTATGATTTTTTTTAGTTGTTTTGTGATGAAAAAATTAGTGTTTCGGTCGCCATACTAGAGCCATAAAGCTCGACATTGTTGTGCCCACCAAATCTCCTGACTCTCAAACAAATCATCAAGAGTAGAAAAAAACTATCTTCTCCAATGAGTATTAGAGAGAGTTTATCTTCACATTGCGTTTTATTGATTAAAAAATTTAGATTAATCGAGAATCTTTTCGGTAAAGAAAAATTAATGTAAAAATATTCGTTTAAACAAGGTCATATATTTGTTTGTTGACGAAATTTTTCCTTATAACAATGTTTTATATGTAGGGATGGACAGAATAACAAATAAATATTAATTTAATAAAACCGTGGTTATTTTATTATTTATGGGTTAAATATATTTTTTAAATTTAAATTTTGTCGCTAATTTTTTTTCTTTCAAAATTTAGTGTTCACAATATTTTCCATTTGAAAGTCTCTTAAGTCAACTTATATTTATCATTTAAATTTTTAAATAATTTTTTGTAGGCATATTTAGAAAACTATAAACATCTTTTTCACAAAAATTTATAATTATTTAAATATAAAAAACTCATAAAATCAAAATAACAACTTGGAAATTAATTTTTGGTCCAGAACTACATCTTTAAATTGCTTTTTTTTTTCTTCTATTTAAACAAATGATTTTCACGTATATTTAGTTTTTTTTAAGGTGTTTTTTTTATAATTTTATCGTCTTAGCGTGACGTTGTTTTTGTTCGTCGTTTTGGTGCAATGTTTGTTTGTTCCGATTGAGATATCTAACTTTGATGGATCAAATGCAAATTTTTAGTCAATAATTTTACGTATTCAACATTACAGCTTCAGATACATGAGTATTCCAGATATTCAATTTTATCATAATTGTAGGTTCTGTCACATTTATAGACATTATATTGTTTTATGCTATTAAATTAGATGATTAATTTATTCACATATTCATCAATTTTATTTTTAACAATTTTGAATTTTATTTTTTTTAATATATATAATTTCTACTAATTTAAATAAAATTTTAAATTTTATAAATATTAAAGATATTTAACCATTTAAATTAAGTAACTCTACGTAAACATTAAAAATTTGATATACTAAAACACGAGTACAAATTCAAAAATACTACTATTTTTCATATTAGTATTAACGTTGTTAAACTATATTTAATCTAAAAAGAGATTAGGTGGCATAATAAAAATATGACAATCATATGTATTGAAAAAGCAGTGGCAGGACAATATCTAAACTAGCGGCGTTCCGGGCCGTTTATTGCCGGATTGGCTGTCGTGGGCCCCACTAATATTGTCATAGCCGAATACTAATTTTTTTTTCTCTTTCAACTTTCTCAACTTATATACTCTTTCACTTCTCTTTTTCCCAATCATCAAAATCAAATTTATTTCTCTCACTCAACAACAAGTCGCACAACTAAACATTTTCTTCAAACAAACAAAGCAATTCAATTTTTTTTCAGGCAAGAATTCTATTTCTCTATTTTTTTTTCCTTTTTATTTACGCTTAATTAATTTGTTTTATTTTTATTTTTATTTTTGCTATTCATCTACTTGATACTGAATTTGAAAAGTGATTTGTGCTGCTTTGATTCTTTGCATCAATTCATCTTTGATCTATGGAAACTTGATTGTTATGTTATTTATTCGAATGGATCAGAATCTGTTCTGAACTGCATGTCTATCACTATATATGATGCTGTATTTATATGATTCTTGGTTCTAATTACTTTGTTTTGTGCATAGTATATAATATTTTAGTGTTTCACTCTGATCAGAATTAATTTAATTGCATCTTCAATGTTTTTTTTCTTGATCATTCAATCTTAATTTGTTCCGAATTTTCTATACAATTTTTTCCCCAATTTCATCAAGCAATGGTTTTGAATCTTTTGATTGTCTATGATCAGATCCATCTCTGTATAAAATTATTCTCAGGCGTTTCTGTTGCTATAAAATTAAATTAAATTTAAAGAATAATTCTCTATGGACTTAAAAAGCTTTTGATTTTATTGATTTTTTGACTTGGCTTTTAGGCGTTAGGTAATTTTTCTTTTTTAACACTAAACTATAATATTTTGAATTTGTATCCGTTTATATAATCATTTTATTGAATCTTAATGGTGTATATATCACCCTAAATTTTCATTATAAAATAAAAAATAATGGTGTATATACGCTACTTTCGTAAAAATGATTTAATAGTAAAAAACATAAAAAGAAGAAAGAAACAGTAGTGTTCTCTCAATGCCACTGTGTCTAATATGGAATCTTGGCTCCGCCAGCATCAATGTTGGTGTCAATTTTTTTTATGATTCTTAAAGTTCACAACTACCCCTACATTTTTCGTAAAACACGAATCTAGTGTTGTTCACTTTTTTACCCAAAAGAAGGATTGGGGATCCCATTTTAAGAATATTGAGATTTATTAAAATTAAAAAAGACATTTGCCATTGACAATAGATTTTTTATTCAAACCACGTAATATAAAAAAATGTTACTGATATAAAAAGACATCATTACTTTTTTACGATAAAATTTTTCAAAGAGTAAATTGATAAAAAAAAATGTTTGATTTTTCATTCTTTATTTATAAAATTATTTACTGTAACATAGTTAAAATGATTTACTTCTTATCACTATGATGTATTATCGTGAATAATAATGATTGTGTGGATACACGTTGAATAATTTCCACTCCGAGATAACAAGATTTTTCACCGCAAAATTTAAGAAGCTACATATTGCGTAGCTTTCAACTAGACGTAATTTACTAGTGAAAACAAACACCTATTTAAAAAATTAAAATTATCGTGACCAATATTGTACCCGTCGTATAAACTGATATAAAATTTATTGAATTATTTTATATTTAAAATTTGCGTTGAATTCAAGACGAAATTACATTACAATAGTAACAACGTGAAGAGCGCAGATGATTTACAATCTACCTTAATTAATGAAAGGGTGCAATTAACGCACTTTAACTTTTCTGGATTATTGAGTCAAAAAAGAATTTCTGAATGTATTAAAGTAAAAAAAACTTGCTGAATATATTGTTTTAAAAAAACAAAATACTATTGACTATTTATTAATAAACTCCTTAAAAAGAAAAGGTTTGGTGGAGGTGTAGTAGCTTACCATCAAAAGCGGGCCCACTCATACCTTAGAGGAATCAAAATTCATTCTTGCAAAATTCATTTTTATCTTTGAATGAATGTTGATCTTTGGGTCCCATGATGTTTAAGTCTTAACCACGTTCCAGATGCAACCTTCTTCAAATTGGACGGTGGAATTTATTTTCTTTTTGGGTCAAAAAAATGGCAGAGTTGATTTTAGGTGAAAAATAGAAAAAGAAAAAAAAATCAGAGAATAGAGCCAAAGACATAAAAGGAAAAAAAACAGTAGGAGATATGGTATTTGGCGTGAACAGAAAAA
Organism: Cicer cuneatum; assembly: GCA_037974295.1. Classification (NCBI taxonomy): domain Eukaryota; kingdom Viridiplantae; phylum Streptophyta; class Magnoliopsida; order Fabales; family Fabaceae; genus Cicer; species Cicer cuneatum. Next base: position 23,864,875 of record JBBPBO010000005.1, read on the forward strand.
ATGTCTTATGTGTGTGATCTAGCTGTAAAACAGCATTGAGGGACCGGCACACGTGTCTCTACCACGTGACATGCCCCACAATACTGAATACAGTAGTCCATCTTTGGTTCCATTTGCTGGAGAGCAAAAAATTGAAGTTACATGTCTAAAATTGATTTTAAATTTGAATTATGATTTAAAACTTTTGAGTACAAATATTATTTTTTTTCTTGAGATTTATTGTTAAAATTAATTTTTACGTTAATATATTCAAATGAGAAGTGTTATTTATTTGAAGAATTATTAAAAAAAGAGAAGAATATATAAATAGAAGTTTCGATCAATCAAATTTTGAGTGGTCAAATATGAGACACTGGATAATTATTATTTAAAAGAGTGAGATGTTGAAGCATAAAATTTTTGTATTTTTTTTGCTATTATTTTTCATAACAGTTAATATTTTCCTATTTAAACATAAACAAATAAACACACGATATAGTGAACTGCTCCTTATATTTTGCAAGAGTTATTACTTTATAAATATTAATTAACTAATTAATATTATTGTCATACTACTGCTACATTTTCCATAAAATTTATCCAAAAAGCAATATTTTCATTAAAGAGATTGTTGCCTGTATACATCTAATACATCACGGCAATTGCACATAACTATTTTTAATAGTAGTATAAAATAATTCTATCTTGACAATAATTCCATATATCATATATATAAATATAAATTTATGTAATTATTTAATATTATTGCCTTACTGTATATGTATACCTTTTTATATCTTTTTTATGCGTCGAATCTTTCATTTATATTGTCTGTGATGCATGCCATTTGTTGTCATTTGGTTTATAAGCCATACTATTGTATATAAATATTTGCTCTTATTCAAAAAAGAAATATTTGCTCTTATTATTTTTCTCAAAGAATCTAGTGATGAAATTGAAATAATAATAGTAATAATAATAATAATAATAATAATAATAATAATAATTATTATTATTATTATTATTATTATTATTATTATTATTATTATTATTATTATTAAAAAAAGGTTGATTTCCTCCGATTAAATTTTTTACCAGCCAAACATTTGCCATTTGCCTTAGATCATGTTGAAACACATGAATATTTTAATAGTATTATATTGTTTTTGGGTACAAATGTTATATTTTAATTAGTTCTCGACAAGATCTATATGCCTTTTGATTTACAGTTATTATAATTATAATTCATTATTTGACCGTGTATATTTTATACAAAAATGTTTGGTGGACACCTTCTTAGCATATCCACCTTAAATTTTTAAAGGGTGCATGTGTCTCATTAGTCTATTTTATAATCCTATCTGTAGAAATAAATAAATAAATATTCCATCAAAATGGCATCATATTCCTATCCACACGAGCCAAGTCCAATTTATCATTACATGTAGAAAAAGGATTTTGGAAGATTTTATGCAATAAACAAAAAAAATTTGGTCAATTCTGCTATCTCCTATGTTTCTCTTCAGGGATGTGAATTTGTGATACAATATCCGATACTCCTAAAGCCTGCACCATTTTAATGAGAGAACCATGAATCTTGATGATCCATTCCAGAATACTATAAAAAAATTGAGTGTATACTTCTTTCTATATTTATTTTTCCGAGTGATACAAAAGTTATTGTGGAATCTGTTGCAAATGTTACTCCAGTCTCATTAAAAAAAAAATGTTTCATTTGCACTTTTTTTTGGGTCTCAAACTAATTATCAATATCAATGCAACATTTATTATCATTTTTCACTACTCAAATAACTACAATTAATATCCATAATTTATATCTTGATATTATTAGGTTGGTTACTATATTTCAGATTTGAGCTCATGACCTTGCGGTTGTTAGCAATTTTCTTTATCATTTCATTTATCGACAAAAAACTCAAATGTAACATTTAATCTAACACAGAAGGAGTAGATTGGATTGCCTATATATTATAAACTCCCAGGGATCCTCACCTATAACAACTGATGTTATTTTCAAAATAAATTTCATGTTCGATGTGAGCTACTAATTTAGTATTTTGTGTCATGTCGTTACAATGAATTTACAAATTAGGATGGCCTTAAAAATTAAATTAATATTTGTGTCATCATCTAGTAATAATGAAGATGATGATATTCACAAACTTCATTTTCTCCTCTCCTTCTCTCTCTTTTTTGGTTAGTTGACTGGACTTTTACTAATAGATCATTTTGAATTTGTAAAGTGAAATGATTTATATTTTATTTTACATCCACTCGTAACCCACAAAGACAGATAAATAAAGTTACTTCTATCAAAACCACATTTTAACCCCCCCAAACCTTGGAAAAATAAAGCAAACATGTTTTCAAATATCTTTAAAACTCACAATCACATTTTGAGCCTTAGAAACGTGATTTGGGTGATGTGAATTTATACACATTCTTCCTTTAGCATACTTCATTTAATAATAATGTGTAAGATTGAATGGATTGTGAATGAAGTATCTCTTACAAGACTACAATGATAACCAATCCTATTCTCACTAACTAAATTATCTTCGCTCATCATTTTTGTTTTCTTCTATAGAAGTTCAATAAAAGGAATCAAACATGGAAGAGACAACAGCTATTTCAGAAGTCACAGTGACAAAGGTTGTTGAAGAGGTCGATCATAAAGTTGATAACATTAAGGTACGGTTTTGAGAAGTTGCTTACACTATAAAATACTATTTTATAGAGAAAAGATTTTTAATTAGTGATTATATTAGTTTTCAAGATTTAAACCCTAGACCTTATGCTGAAAACTCCTTTTAGGTCCCTCAGCACACGAATCCAGTTGTCTATTTTAGACTACTTTATGTAAAAAGTTCTTTATGAAGTTTCTTTTTGGCATATCTTTCACTATTATCACATTGATCAATATGCTTTCTGGTTCCAACTGGGATATTTTTATGTAAATCCACAGTGAAATGAAAGAGATGTTGTTGTTCTGGTTTTTCTTTGTATACACGTTTATATATTTATAAATTTCAGTTGTATTGAGATTATTAGAGACAATGAAGCATAGAAGTTATTATATTTTTTTGACAGTTATTATTCACTTGAAAGAGTATAAACCTAATAGTATTGCTTAGAGCTTCAATTTCACTTTTTGGGATAGGACCTAATATTTACTAAGCTTAACGTGTTTCATTTAGTTTGATTCTTACAAAATAGTATTTTAGCCTTTTCCTTTAGTTGATCACCACTTGGACCTAATAAGTTTACATAAAATCATTCAAGCATAACACGAATTGGTTAAATATTGCATTGCTCACTTATTCTTCAGGGGGCAATTAGGGCCCATTTGGTGGCCAGAATAAGAAAAACAGGATAGGATAGACAATCATATCTTATCTTAATTTAGTGTTTGATGAGCCAGCATCATCTGATTAACAATCCTTTTTTTATAATTTATTGCAGGAAACAAATGTTGACTTGGTGCCTAAAGAAATAGGTGAAGCAAAGAAAGATGAGGAAGATAATGCCTCTGATGGAGAATTCATTAAAGTTGAGAAGGAAGAGAATACCTTGGATGATACTTCACACAAAACAGAAAGAAGCTCAGATGCTCCCAACAGAGAATATCTGGAAGCACAAGAGAAGATTCAGGAACTTGAAGTTGAACTGAAAACACTAGCAGAATCTTTGAAGACCTCTGAACATGAAAACGCTCAGTTGAAGGGAGACATCTCGGATACAAAAGAGAAATTGGAAGAAAGTGGAAAGAAATACGAAGAGCTCGGACTAAGTCACAAGAAACTGCAAGAGCAAATTGTTGAAGCTGAGAATAAATACAATCTGCAGCTTAACACTCTTGAAGAGGCACTTCAAAGTCAAGAAGTTAAGCAGAAAGAGCTTCTTCAGGTGAAGGAAGCATTTGATGATTTGAACGTTCAACTCGAAAGCTCACGAAAGAGGACACAGGAATTAGAGAGTGAGCTGCAACTTTCTATCGATGAGGCGCGGAAGTTTGAGGAGCTGCATAAGCAAAGTGGTTCACATGCTGAATCTGAAGGAAACAAGGCCATAGAATTTGAGAGACAACTTGAAGAAGCGAAATTGAGTGCAAAAAGCAAGGAAGACGAAATAGCTTCCTTGAAGGAAGAATTGAAGGGACTTAATGATAAAATTGTTGAAAATCAAAAAGTTGAAGAAGCACTTAAAACAACTGCAGCAGAACTCTCTACTATCCAAGAGGAGTTGACACTCTCCAAAACACAGATATTGGAAGTTGAGCAAAGACTGTCTTCAAAAGACTCTTTAGTAGATGAGTTGACTCAGGAATTAAACCTGAGAAAGACTTCAGAAACACAGATAAAAGAAGACATATCAGCACTTCAAAATATCCTTGTCTCCACAAAGGAAGAGCTACAAGAAAAAGTTTCTGAGTTGGAAAGTGCAAAGCTCAAGTTGCAGGAGGAAGAAAAATTGAGAGAATCAATTGAAGTTGCATCCAAGAGTCAGGAAGCACAGTTTCTCTCTGTACAAGAGGAACTCACTAAGCTTAATACAGAAAAAGTAAGACTTGAGGAAACTGTTGAAGATCTAACCATTAATGCGAAACAGTTTAAGGACTTGTGCACTGATTTAGAGGAAAAACTGAAGATTTCGGAGGAAAGTTTTAATAAAACAGATTCTCTTTTATCTGAGGCACTTTCAAACAATTCGGAGCTTGAGCAGAAGGTGAAGTCTTTGGAGGATCTTCATAATGAAACAGGGGCTGTTGCAGCTACTGCTAGTCAAAGGAGTATTGAACTTGAGGGGCATGTTGAAGCTTCGAATGCAGCTGCAGAAGAGGCAAAATCGCAGCTAAGAGAGCTGGAGTCACGCTTCATAGCCGTGGAGCAGAAGAATGTGGAGCTTGAGCAACAGCTGAATTTAGCACAATTGAAAGCCAATGATACTGAGAGAGACGTGACTGAATTCTCCGAGAAAATTTCTCATCTCGTTGCTAAACTGAAAGAGGCCAAGGAAGAGAAGAATCTTCTTAATAGCCAACTGCAGGAGTACGTGGATAAGGTAAGCCAACTTGAATCAGACTTAAATCAATCATCCAAGCAGAATTCGCAATTAGAGGAGGAACTGAACATAGTCAATGAGAAATGTTCTGAGCATGAAGACCGAGCTACAATGAACAATCAGCGCAGCCGAGAACTAGAAGATTTGATTCAGGGCTCTCATTCCAAATTGGAAGGTGCTGAAAAGAGAGTGAGTGAGTTGGAGTTGCTACTTGAAACAGAAAAGTACAGAATTCAGGAACTTGAACAACAAATAAGCACATTAGAAAAGAGATGTACTGATTCAGAAGAAGATGCCAATAAAAATCTTGACAATGTGTCTTATCTAACATCAGAACTCGAAGCATTTCAAGCACGAACCTCAAGCCTCGAAACTACACTGCAAGAAGCTAATGAAAGGGAAATAGAGTTGAAAGATTCTTTAAATGCTGTGACAGATGAAAAGAAAAAGTTAGAAGATGCTTTAAACAATTTGAGTGTGAAGCTTTCTGAGGCGGAAAACCTATTGGAAATTGTGAGGGATGATTTAAATATTACACAAGTTAAGTTGCAAAGCACTGAAACTGATCTCAAGGCTGCTGAATCGAGAGAGGGTGAGTTATTAGAAAAACTTAATGCTACTGAAGAGAATCTTACTGTAAGGGGAAGAGATATAGAACTTCATGCTGCAAGAAACTTGGAACTTGAATCATTACACGAGTCTCTGACGAGAGATTCCGAACAGAAGCTCCAAGAAGCTATAGAAAAATTCAACAGCAAAGATTCTGAGGTTCAATCTCTGCTTGAGAAAATTAAGATTTTGGAGGAACTTGTTGCGGGGGCCGGGGAACAGTCTTTATCTTTGAAGAATCAATTTGAAGAGAGTTTGAGCACACTGGCTTCTTTGCAAAGTGAAAATGAAGATTTGAAAAGGCAAATTATTGGAGCTGAGGACAAGATTTCACAATCATTTTCTGAGAATGAATTACTTGTTGGAACAAACATTCAACTGAAAACCAAGATTAATGAACTTCAGGAGTCATTGAACAGTGTTCTAACAGAGAAGGAAGACACTGCTCAAGAACTTGTGTCTCATAAGAACTTACTTGCTGAATTGAATGATGCACAATCAAAATCCTTTGAAATTCATTCTGCCAATGAAGCACGCATCCTCGAAGTAGAATCACACTTACAAGAAGCATTGCAGAAGCACACTGAGAAGGAATCAGAAACCAAAGAATTGAATGAGAAGCTGAATATTCTTGAAGGACAGATAAAGATTTATGAAGAACAGGCGCGTGAAGCTGTTGCAACCTCTGAAACTCATAAAGCTGAGCTGGAGGAGAGTCTCATAAAATTAAATAATCTTGAAGCAGTAGTTGAGGAGCTTCAAAACAAGTCACTTCACCATGAAAAGGAAAGTGCTGGAATAAATGAGGAAAAATCAAAACTTATTCAGGACATAGCCAGCTATGAATCCAAATTAAGTGATTTACAGTCAAAGCTCTCCGCAGCACTTGTTGAGAAGGACGAAACAGTTAAAGAGATACTCACATCGAAGAATGCCGCTGAAGACTTGGTGACAAAGCAAAGTGAAGAAGTGCAGACATTGAAGTCACAGGTACATCAGATACACACAAAACACACTGATATTCCTTTAATTTTCCTTTCTTCTTCTATTACTATTTATGTATTATAGCTTTCTGAAATGATCATTTTGTATAAATCATGGTTAAATAGTAGAGAATTGATCTCAATGAAATGTTATCAACTCGCAGATATCTTCAGTAATAGATGAGAAGAACTTGCTTGATGAGACTAATCAGAATTTAAAGAACGAACTTGAGACTTTGATTCTTGACCTTGAAGAGAAGTTGAAGGAACATCAGAAAAACGAAGAATCTCTGAAATCTGAAGTAGAAACTCTCAAAGTTGAGATTGCTGAGAAAACTGTGTTGCAAAGTCGGCTGCAAGAAATAGAAGGGCAATTAGTGAAAGCTGAATCTAGACTAAATGAAGAGGTACTGATAAAGTGCTTATATCTTGTATAACAAGTGAAAATTCAGAAGCAAAATACCTTTCAAATCGAAAGTGTAAATATAAAATTACATTGAAGGGCTTTGCTGATTAATATGATGTTTTGCAGGTTGGAAGTGTTCAGGCTGCTGCTTCTCAAAGAGAAGTAGAATTAAGTTCAAAATTTGAAGATTATGAACAAAAAGTCGATGAAATTACTGTGCTGAATGGAAAGGTGGTAGAACTTGAGAAAGAGTTGCAACTTGCACAGGCTACTATAGCTAACCAGGTGGGCTCATGAACACTCTAATCAATTTGTACATTCTTTCAAGGTTGCAATTTATGTTGAAAGTAAGAGAAATAAAATGAGATTTTGAAGCTGACCCTATTAAATTCAGAAACTTTTCCTTGGTGGTTTTAATTTTAAATTCGCTTTTATCACTCTAAATGATATGATATCATTTTTGCTATTCATAAAGTAATCTTTTAGATTTCACATGTACTTTTTTTTTTCAAACCATTAATATTTGAACTTAATTCTCTCATTACCAATGGTGTTCTTGTATGCTGAGATTGAGATAAAAATATATAACTTATATTAGTGATTTCTCTCATACTGATTTTCTTTTCTTAAAATGAAAAGCAGAAAGGCGCAGAATCTGAGAAGTTGGAACTAGAGGCAGCCCTGAAAAATTCTGTAGAAGAACTTGAAACTAAGAAAAATGAAATCTCTCTTCTACAGAAACAAGTAATAGAATTTGAGCAGAAATTGCAACAGGGTGGTGCGAAAATCTCAGTCCAGGTAATTATCCTCCCAAAAGTTCAAACATTAAGGTCTAGGATTATTTATAACATAACAATATAGACAGATTTTACAAGGGAGTCTAATCATATTTTACAATCTCATCACAGTGTAAGTGTATTATTATGATGTGTCACAAGAATCACGATGGAGAAATATGATCGGACCTTTATGCAAAACAAATTTACACTTGCTAGCATAGCAATCCTTGAACTCATGTCATGTTATAATCTGTTAGCAAATTTTAATGTTTCCATTTTCAATGATGTTCCAGGGAGAGGAGGGTGTTGATAACAAGGATGGGTTGGAAATGAAATCGAGAGACATTAGCTTCTCGACTCCATCGAAAAGGAAGAGCAAGAAAAAATTAGAAGCAACAACTACTCAAGCATCATCTTCTTCGTCCGAGACTCACACTCAAACTGGCCAGGATTCGCCTGTCGTGAATTTCAAGTTCATCCTCGGAGTAGCTCTTGTATCCATTATCATCGGCATAGTTCTTGGAAAGCGTTACTAATGAGGGCAATATGTATTTTCTTATGGTTATTAAATCCTCATGTTCTTTTCCTTCATGGTTTTTCTATCAGATTGAAAGCTTTCTTTGCATATATGCTTTCATACTCCAGACTTGAGTTGGTTAGGGAACTTCTTTTTTGTGTCTATCCCTTGCCTGTGTGCAAAAAAAAAAAGGATTTGATTTATGTTTTGTTTTTAGTTTGGATTTTTACAATTTGAATGCGGTTGTTTTGCTTTGAAGTATATTTTTCTTCTAAACTGATATCTGGAGGGTAGGATTTGGGGCAGCTACAAAATTGTGTTTACATATAGTAAAAATGTTAAAATGAAGTTTTTGAGAAGCATATTCGAAAGAAGTTAAAATCTATATATCTTCTTTAGTTGCAACCACCTATCAATTTTTGGGGGTTAAACTATAAATCTATCTAATGTGTACACTTTGATGTTTGGATCATTACATTGCCACTGAAGCTACACTATTCAAGCAGCCTAAAAGGGTAAGCAAAAATATTTTCTAGTTAGATATATTCACTATGAGGCAAGTCGAGCAACAGACTCTTTCACTAGGTTTGGTCTTACCTTGATTAAATGAAGATAGACCGTTTGGTTTAGTATCTGATTTTACTTTTTTTAATCATGTTGGTGATAGCTGTTCCTCTAGGTAGATATAATGGTAGATTTTCATAGCCTTCCCTTTATATTGCAAAAAACTCAATTCTTTTATAAGAAAAACATAAGATTTAAAATAAATTTAGAGTCACATACCTCATTTGATAAAGATGATCAAATTAAACCAATGTAAAAACTAAATACCCTTAGTCGACCACCACGAACCTCTTCCCTTCTTTTTGGTTCCCTCTCCCCCACCCTTGTATGTGACTGGTCCTAATAACACTAGGAATAACCCCTTTCAACAATCAAAGTCACTTTTGTGTTCTTGTGGTGTCACTGATAGTGACGTTGTCTATAATGTTTTTGAGTTACACGACTTCTTGTGACGAGGTCGTCGTTTTTTATGTTGCGGTCCAATTGCTAAAACTAGCTCAACTACCAATTTTTGGATTCTCTCCCGAAATATATTATTAAAATTATAAAATATCAATTAAAATAATGATTATGTACATTTTTATAGTTATATATTTTGATATGACATTAAAATTGAATATATGATTTATTTATGTTAATCTCATATCAATGTAGTTTTCTCGAAGACAAATTAAAATTTTATTATTTCCTAGATAAATTTATTTGTGATTGTGTATGGACGATTATGAACAAATTAATCTATAAAATATTTAAATTTCATCAAAAAAATTAGTTCACATATAATAACATTTAGATGAGACCACCATAGAGAATTAAATATTTAATTAACACGTTATATTTAAATCTTTAACAATAAAATTTTAAATATAAATTATTTTAATTAATATTTTATAATTTCAATAATATATTTATTAATTTATAAAATTCAAAATTAATTTAAATAATATTTAAATTTTAAAGAACTAATTTCCAAAGTTTGTCACGTGAAAATGGAAAGATGATATTCCAAAAAGAAATGTTAAACGAAGTGAGTTTTTTATTCTAGATGCATACCCACTTCACTTGCCTTTTTTTTGTCTGTCACTTCATTTGCCTATAATACCCGGTAATAAAACACTCACTTTTGACTTATATTATATATGCAGGGCCACACTATCAAAAAAAACCCATCATGATCTTATTGATTGACTATCAATAAAACAATTGCCTTAAACCTCAACAAAAGTTTTCTACACAACCATGTATATAAAGCAGCAAAAAAGATGACAAAGAGAAAGACATTATATAATTATCAATATATCCTAATTCTTAAAATTTTCAATTTTCTTTCCCGTAAACAAATTCAATGTGTATCTGTCGCGACCAATCAGTTTGTTTCGTTTCAAGATAACTCTTGTATGTAGAGTTTACTCGTTATGATATAGTTTAATGCATTTTTGTTAATTTTAATTATCGTCATAAAATTTTAAACTCACATTTTAAAAAAAAATTCCTGCATATTAATTAAAAAACTTGAATTAACAGCTTAAGCTGAAATAAAAATTAAATGTAAGTAAATTTACGTGTTGTCAAGTTTGTACATTAAAATATACTTTAATTTGATGTGATATATTGAGTCATCTTAAGCTATCCATGATGACTTGCAATCGTAGTATTGGAGATCTTATAAGATACTTCAAAAGAGAGAGAAATATGAACATTGAATAAAGAGAAATAATATTTGCAAATTAAGCAATTTTGTAATGAAACCTTCTACAAATATGCACAATGTAATTAGAATTGGATATATCATTGAAGTGACTCACTTACCTATTCAAGATTCAAATATCTGATCAAGGTCTAACTGTTTTTAATTAAATATAGTTTTTAGTTTTTTTAATAGTATATAATTTAATAATAAGTAAAATATTTCACAATATTCATAATTTCACACCATTAAAATGAAATTTCACATAAAATGTCATAAGTCAAATATAAAATTAAAACATTACACATGAAAGTTGAATCCAAATCAAATTACATAACCCTCAAGTTCAATAGCACAAAATAATATCCACTAACAACATGAAAACTAAACAAAAAGTCAAAATAGAAAGAAAGAAGAACTCGCTTGAAGAAGATTAAAAGACATCCTCGACCAAGAAGAAGAAGGATGACATGGCCAAGGAAGGAGGAGGGCGGGGCAACTGCTTTAAGGAAGGCTAAATAAACCGAATTTTGTATCCTGATTATTGGTCCAACCAGTCGCATCAGTCGGTTTAATCTGATTTTGATTAAAAAATTGTGTGAATATTATTAAATTGAATTGTCACACACAAATCCACTTTTTTATATATAAATAAATGTTAATAAATCAATAATTATTTTTAATTTTCTTAAGTTTAAACTCAAAATATACTTCTTAAAACTCATTGGATATTTCTTAGAACTACTTATAACATAAATTCAGTTAATGTAAAATGAGATGTTGCAATTTTACCATTAGAGATACTCTAACCTAGTGATTTCTTTATACACGTGAACAACTAGTTTAATAGTAGTTTGTGAAAGAGAAATCCAATTTAGGTGAAAAGAAAAAGGGAAGCTATGATGCAAGTAATGATAATAAAATAAAACGTGATGGTCAGGTAGGGAATATTATAATTCTGGTAAGATGATCAATAATTAAACAATACAAGACAGATCATTGTCTGCTTGTCCTACTCGTAGGACAGAGGACAAAATTAGATTAGTAAGTTAAAGGTTTTGGCACACCCAAAGACCCAAAGCATCCAAAGATGACGTTAATAGGAAACTTATCGTCCTTAATTAATCCTCATCCACAACTTGTAATGAATATGATTAACAAAGGCAATAATAGAAAATGACACAATATGTACATGTAAAACGAAGGTAACGACATATCCAAAACAAAACGGAGTACCCAAAGATGATAAAATAGCATAACACCTAAACTTTTCTGGGCTACAAAGTCATATCCCTTTCTGTCTCCTTTTTCTATCTTTTTTTCTTTTACTCCTAAAAATTTTCTCTCTCACCAAACGCTGAACTCAACACTCCTTTTCTGACATACCTTCTACCTATCTGTATCTGAACAAACTTTCCTTATCTTTCCCTCTCAATTTTTGTCATTTTTCTCTCAAAATTATCCTCCAAAGTTTTCGATTCTCTCAACAAGATTTTCTCCCTCTTCAATTCTATTCGATCATGCTTCAAAGCTTGGTCCCTCGACCTCCTCTCACTTCAAAACCTAATAACTCAATGAAGGCCAAACGCGCCGAACGTGAACACGACGACGGTGATTCCAACTTTCAGGAGCCTTCCTTCAAGAGACCTAACTACTCCGGCGAGAAGACAGTGGCGGAAGCAGAGGGACACGAGGAGGTTCAAGCTTTTGAACCTCAAATTGAAGGCGAATCAACCGGTCTCAAACTTCTAGGGCTTTTACTCCAATGCGCTGAATGCGTTGCCATGGATAACCTTGATTTCGCTAACGACCTCTTGCCGGAGATCACCGAACTGTCTTCGCCGTTCGGAACTTCGCCAGAGCGCGTCGGCGCGTACTTCGCACAGGCGCTGCAAGCGCGAGTGGTGAGTTCTCGCCTCAACAGTTACTCACCGTTATCCGCTAAATCGGTAACCCTAACTCAGTCGCAGAGAATCTTCAACGCGTTCCAATCCTACAACTCTGTTTCACCGTTGGTGAAATTCTCACACTTCACCGCGAATCAAGCAATCTTCCAAGCAGTAGACGGTGAAGATCGCGTCCACATCATCGATCTCGATATCATGCAGGGACTTCAATGGCCAGGATTGTTCCACATATTAGCTTCACGATCCAAGAAGATCCGCTCTGTGAGAATCACTGGTTTTGGATCCTCCTCAGAGCTTCTAGAATCAACGGGAAGGAGACTCGCCGATTTCGCGAGTTCGCTCGGGCTTCCGTTCGAGTTCCATCCCGTGGAGGGTAAAATCGGAAGTGTAACAGAGCCGAGTCAACTCGGTGTTAGGCCAAACGAAGCGATCGTGGTTCACTGGATGCACCATTGCTTGTACGATATAACTGGCAGCGACTTAGGAACGTTGAGATTGCTGAGTCAGCTTAGGCCAAAGCTAATCACCACCGTTGAACAAGATCTTAGCCACGCTGGTAGCTTCTTAGCGAGGTTTGTGGAGGCTTTGCATTATTACAGCGCGTTGTTCGATGCGCTAGGAGATGGTTTGGGTGCGGACAGTGTTGAGAGACATTTGGTGGAGCAGCAGCTGTTGGGCTGTGAGATAAGGAACATTATCGCCGTGGGTGGGCCCAAGAGGACTGGAGAGGTTAAAGTTGAGAGATGGGGAGATGAGTTGAAACGGGTCGGGTTTCGACCCGTTTCTCTGCGGGGTAACCCGGCTTCACAAGCGAGCTTGTTGTTGGGGATGTTCCCATGGAGAGGGTATACGCTTGTTGAGGAGAATGGTTCATTGAAGCTCGGTTGGAAGGATCTCTCTTTGTTGATCGCGTCTGCTTGGCAGCCGTCTGATTTGATTACTTACACGGATTGAATTCATCTTGATGATGATGATGTTCATAGTTTGTGTCTTTGGCGGGGGAGCAACTAACTCTTGATTAGCTTCTCTCCTGCCTCTGTGTCGTGAAACTCCAAGAAAGGACACGTTTGGCAGAGAAGAGAATCTTTTAAGTTAGTGAATTAATATAAGTGATAAATCATTCACATTACCAATTGTGGTTCCTTATAATTTGTTGAAATTTTATAATAATGGTTAATTGATTGATTGAAACAAAGTGAAAGAGGAGGAAGCTACTCATTGTCGGGGTCCCTAACATGTGGGAATCCATGGGGGAGGGAGGGAGGGAGGGAGGATGGTTTGTAATCAAACCCAAAAAATGTTTAGATAAATCAAAATTGTTTAATAATTTTTTATTAGAGAAAGTGTTGTATATACCATTAAGACACAATAATGTGTATTCTTTTCTTTGTATTTTTAGTAGCGCCAAGTAGAGCTCTCAAATGAGTTGGTCTAGTTCGGTCTCCTCTAACTCCAATGGCCTATACACATTAATGAGTATGTATGATCTGATTCACTTTGTTGAGTAGTTGTGTTTTATTAAGATTGACCCGTCTGTTATAGATTGTATGGGCCAACGACCCTACTAAACTCATATTTTACCGATATTTTTATTTTAATTAATAAAAATTCAAATAAAGTTAAATTCAATCACTTGTCACAACATACACAATAAAAATAAAATTATAACACATAACACCATTGCCATATAGAATCTGACCACGTTCAGTTTTCAAAGCTGGAAGGTGGAGTCCGAATTGATATCGAACCTGGTCAGCAGACGACATTCATGAATGGAGCTGAACCAACAAATGTGCTAGTATTGATCAGCGGCGAAGCACTCCAACGATGCTATGTTATTCTTGGCTTTCAACATAACACATTTTTTTGGTGTTTTTGTAAATTATGTTTTCTTTTCTTTGTTAGTTATATGATCGACTTATCACTTTTGTTTTTCAAAACCAACTCAAAAATACTATTTTTTAAAGTCAATCCGAAGATAGTAAAAAAAAAACTATTAATTTGAGTCATGTTAAATTTGCTTATAACTTTTTTTACAAAAATAAAATATATAATTTTTAGCTGTAGCAGATCGGTTCAATTTTTAATGTGAGTTAAATAGTCCCGACTAAAAAGACTCGTTCATTTATTAGTTTCTCTTTTTACCGTCCAATCTATACTAATATGCGAGTCATACAAACTAATCCATTTAGTCCAAACTGTTTTAACAACTCTATTAATGAATACTTAAGTGTTATGATAAAAACAATAAAAAATATGTGTTAAAAAAACAATATTTGAACTTTTAGGAAATTCAATAAAGCAACTCTAAGACATTTTATTTACAGTTTGTTTATTAATACGTGTTTTTATAATATCTCGAATGAGGATTATAAGATTTTTTTTTGGTCTCTTTTCATAAGATTTATTTATTTTAGTTGTATTAATTATTTTTTCATTAACTTATATTTGAATGATGATTATAAGATTTTTGTCTTTTTTATAAGATTTATTTCATTTTTTTTAGTTGTATTAATTATTTCTTTATTAACTTATACTGAACCAGGATTATAAGATTTTTTGTTGTCTCTTTTTATAAGATTTTTTTTATTTTTTTAGTTGTATTAATTATTATTTTATTAACTTATACTTTTAATTAAGTTTTTTTTTCTTCTGCAGTTTGTAACATCGTAGAATCAAATATTATAAACAACATTTCCAATTTTAAAATTTAAAATAATCCAAATTTTAAATTATTATTATTATTATAAGTATTATTATTAGTAGTACTGTTGTTGTTGTTGTAGTACTCTTTATAAATGTATTATGTCAAGAGTCCTAAATAAATTCAATATATACTAGTTTTATTTGGAACAACCAAGAGTTTGTGAGCAAATATAGGATATCTAGTCAAGTTGTCTTATAAATTTTTAAATATAAATATATTCAAAGAAAAAAATACTGAATTAAAAACTCAAAAGATAATTATATCAAAATAAAGAGTAACAAAAGTATTTGCAGTTGCAATAGCGATAATTACACGAGAACCCTTTCAATGATGCATTTATTTTGAGAATTTGAGATCGATAAAGAGTTAGATATTTTCTTATAAAAATATATTTTGTCAAAAACTTAACTCTATTAAAATTGAGATTTTTTTGAAATACAATTATAGATTATTAATTGATTTATTTACTATTTTGTTTGTTGAATTGTCATTTTTTTTTTATGATTGTTGGAATATACATTCTTTAAAAGATTGTTTTATTATGTGTTTTTGAATGATTGTTGTTATTGTATATTTAAATGAAATATTGTATTCTAAATATGATTTTATGAAGATGATTATTGAAAATGAATTATTATTATTATTATTTTATTTGTTTGACATGAGTTTATGCTCCATATAGATGAGTTTGGTACTCCACATTTAATTATCTAAATAAGCTACTTACTCCATATAGATAGCTCTTATTTCGCACATGAAATGAGTTTTAAACTTCACACGATGAGATAATATTCACTTCGCAAAAATAATATATCTCCATATAATAACGAGACGTCAACAAATTTATTGATTTACTTTATGCAAAATTTATTTGATTATTATAGATGTGAATTATTGTTAATTTAAGTGAATGAATTTTTATTAATTATTGAAAGTAATTGATTATTATAGAAAAATCTTAGTTATATTATGTATATTTTTAAAGAATACTTTTATAATAACGCACGTGCCATGATAGATTTTTTCGATTACCGTATCGAGTATGCCGACCGAGAACAATATTTGTTTTAAAATTGTGTATTTCAGATACTAAGACTATCGAGAGGTGAGAAGTCATACATTCTTTAAAAAGAGTAATTTCTTTAGATTATGTTAGTAGATTAAGAATAAGTATACATAGTGTCTACATCCTATTTTATTTTCGGATTAGTTATTAAATATTTTTTATTATTAAAGATTTTTCAGTTGTAAGGTATTATTTTTAAAGATTTTACAATATTATTTCTTTTGGACAATTCATTATTTATTATCATACCTTATTCTTTTATATAAATATGAATTTTTTTTCATTATTACCACAATTAAGTAACTAGTCTTACACAATTTGTAATAAATGTTATAATAAATTATAAATTGATTTTCTCTCTTAAAAGGTAAACTAGTAAAAAAATTCTAATTGCTCATAAATTTCATATTCCAGTCAACTTTCTTAGTTTTCAAGATTTAGTTAACAATGCCTTATAGTTCTTCTGTCTCACAATGAATATTAATACTTTAACAAAAAATATTGTCTCAAAATAAATGTTATTCATAATTTTCAATGTAATTTTAATTATTATTTTTTTATACTACATTTTAATAAATACTATATACAAAACTTCTAAAATATTTTTATACTTTATATTGATAATAGTGACATATCTACCAATAGTTGAAATGAGTAGTTTGATAAAATGACATATCTCTTTCTTTTAATTATTGTATTTGTGAGTATGTATACAAAAATTTTAAACGAAAGTTATTGTGACATTAATAAAGTATATAAGAACAACTTATAGTTTGAGGGAAAAAAAAGTGCTATAGTAATAAATGGAATAGATTAATGATGTAGAAAAAATATAAAAATAAAAGAAATGTTAACAAGTACATTAAAAACACTTGTTAAAAACTAAAATATTATTTTAAAAATTGTGCAATTTATATTTTAAAATTGTAAAAAATAAATATTTTTAATTAAAACTTAGTGTTTTATTTTGTTTTCAGTTATTTAACAAATAACTGAAAAACACTTAGAAAGATGAAAATAAAGTATTCGAATGTATCTTTGAAAATTTGAAGAGTATTGATTGATGTATGAAAAATTACAATAATGATGTTGTGGATATGAAACAGAAACACAGGTACTTTTTGTTTGAGGCTCTGACGTTTGAGAAGACCAATGGTAGTTGGGTTGGGATGAATAAATAAAGAATAGTTAAGCACTGATGATGACACAATGCTAGTAAAGGGTAAGGAGGTAAACATCAACGACCGACGTCTTCTACACGTCAGCGTTGAGTTAAGAATAGACTAATCAGGATACTATGTTGGGTTACTGTGTACACCCATATTTTTATTTTTATAAATACCACTCTGGAGTAATATATATATATATAATAATTAAAAAGATTAATATATTTAGTTTTAATTTTTATCAGATATAATAATTTTTTAAATAATATCTAATTTTATATTTTTATTTCGAAGAAAGTATGTATACAAAGATAAAATATATATATTTTTTTATAAATTATTTGATACTTTATTAATCATTGATTTAGTTTTTGTAAATAAAAATTCTTTTTTGAAGAATTTTCTTTTAAAAAACTTGCCATGCCTCCTAAAGTTGAATAATTTACGCTATTAATTTTTATTTTTAATTAGTCTCAAACTCTCTATTATTATTACTCATCTTTTATTGAGATGTTAACTCAATTAATATCAATTTAACATAAAATAAAAAATATGTGCATTAATCATTTTTTTAAACAAATTATTTTTATAATAATAAATAAATAAAAGTTAAATATAATTTTTTAAATTTTTTTTTAAAAATAATTTTTAAATTACTTAAAATAAAAATATTTTTATTTAAACTAAAAAAACGCAATAGTGTTATGCAGAATTTATAATCATTTCATGACACAGTTGGTTGTATATGATAAGTTAAAGTAAAGTTTTTTCCAATTGTTTGTACTTTTCTAGGAATTAAAATCGACGTGGGAAAGGAATGTAGGTGACGCGCAGGGAATGTTGCTCACCTAATACAACAACAGATATGAACAATGTTGCAAAATGGTTTGGAAACACACGCGTCCACACAAATGTTATGTCCAAAGTTCATGTTACTGAGATCTTATTTTCTTTCCACTTCCACCTTGATTTTAGTATTTTCCATGTTGCTGCATGTGATGTCATATTAATTTTCATACTATGTAATTATTACTCCATCATTCTAAAATAATTAAATTATTTTATTTTTTGATATATATTAAAAAGATTATTAAAAAAAATAGAGAAAATATTATTTTTTACTAAATTAATTTTATTAACTATTAATGTATTATTAGTATCATTTAAATAAAAATGATTTTTGTTTTAAATAATTTAGAGATTATTTTTTAGAGATTTTTTAAAATATGATTTTTTAACTCCCGTTTGTTTACTATTATTAAAATGATTTTTTTTGTACAATAATTTTTAACATGTTTGTATATAATTTTATAAAAATAATTTTTTTTAAACTAAAAAATTACCATAAAAGACATAAAAATGATTTTCAAGAAAACATGTTTGTTTGAAAAAATATTTTTTAAATACATGATTTTTCTAAATACACATATGTCTCTCTACTATCTTATGCATCTCTATCTCCCCTTCCAATCTCTATCTACTATTTCTCTCACTCTCTACTATCTCATGTCTCTCTACCTTTCTTTTTTATTCCAAACAAATCAACGGATTTTTGTCATTCATTTCATAATTTTCGGATCCCTCTGAAAAATAAACATATAAGTAAATCATCACGAAAATATCTTAGTAAATAGTAATAGATTTTGGAGGTCTTGTTCTAATCTTAAAAATTGGGCCCTTAATAAAAAAAATACAATTTTAATAATTAAAAAAATTTGAAAAATAAATTTTAGTCCCTATACACATATTTGATTATGATGAAGAGGTAAATAATTGTGATTTTATATTTAAGAGTTTTTTTATATTATTAATCGTGACTTTATAATTATAAATAACTAATATAATACACATATCAATTTTTTTACAGATCTCGGAGAATACCGTACAATGACTTGCAACTTCATAAAATATTATTATTTTTGATATTTATTGTAGTAATGTACTAATGTTGAATCATGATATATTTTGAAAGTTTTGAATTAGACAATATTTTAGTTTCTAATACTTATGATTTTTGATTTAAAATATTTGGGAATTTTTTTAAATTTAAAAACACAAATTATTTATCAATATATTTTTATTAAAGTGCGGGTAATGAGTATGAGTACGGGCACTTAAGTACCCAAAAGGTAACGGTACGAGTATTAAAGTTGATACTCACGAGAGTACGTGCACGTGTATTTTTTTAGACTGCGGGTATAGGGACGGATACTATACTACCCTACCCATATCCTACCCATTGTCATTCCTAGTTTTACCTAACTTTTGAAAAAAATATGCGTCACGGTTACATTTTTAAAAACTAATAGAAGGAGGTTGTCAATTATAAAAATAATCAATTTCTAGTTTTAGATTCTACAATATCAACATATTTCTTTGTCTTTATCTAATCACAAAATGTCATCTTCCGCAATTAAATAAAAACACAAAATATTAAGTACTAAATAGTTAAGGCAAAATGAGCTATAATATATGATATTTATTAATTACGTTTTAGGAAGGGTAAAACAAAAATGTTTAAGAGAATCAATTGTATAAATAAAGAGATGATACCATCATTACAAGTCTAATTTCTTTACACACTATTCAATAAGAGAACGCGTAATAAATAAGTGTCATAATTTTTCTATTTCACTAGACACAAGTAATATGACAAATAATACCATTGCGTTGCAATTGAAGCTTTAGATGTAAACAATATGCAAGCCACCAAGAGGAAAACATTTACTCTTGGTGGAATCTTCAAGTTACGAATAAACAACCAATTATTATCATTATTAAATTAAAACTCTACAAACATAAGTGACCTCTTCATAAATAGGTGCAAATATAATTTTCAATATTATATATGAAAAAAAAAACATATTAATCAGTTTGTCGTTCAATTGTTTTACATTTGATTTCAATAAATTTCTCACTTTTAAAACTTTTATAATAAAATTCATATACAAGAAAAAATAGGATCAATCTAAACCTCATCCATATTAAAATGTGAGATTAGTTGACATTTCCATAACATATTTATTAGTAATCGAATTCAGTACTTCATACATAACACAAACCAATGATGTATGCTAAACTTATTGGTATAACATATTCTAAAATGTATTTGTAACATTACGGAAGTTTCATTTTAGAATTTCAAATAAAAAAAAATTCATTTTACAATTCAGTAAAAAAAATGCATTTTTCAAGTCAAATTTCAGAAAATACATACATACATTCAAGAAATTAAATTTCAGTAAGGTACACAAAATAAAAAATGGATTCGAGAACTTAATTTTAGAAATATGCATTTCATATAAAAAATGAATTACGTAATTTAATGTCAGAATATAAATCAAGCCCATAATCAAAATTTCAAGTCTGTGATATAGAAATCAAGTTTCAAAAAGTTTTCGATATTGCTTATTTATTTAAAATAAGCCTAGAAGGTTAGAACAAGTAAAGGAGAAAGGGAATATATTTTCTAAAAGAAAAAAGAAGGAAGGTGTATGAGTAAAATAGGAGGTCCTAAAAGTAAATCCTAATTTTAACAAAAAATTCCTAAGTTTAATTGGTATTAGAAAAAACGTTTCGGCCCAAATATATGTTTTTGTCTGAAAAAACAAAATTAGCTGGAAGATTAACAGTTGTTTTCGGCCCTTTCATTTGACGACCTTTGCCGTGAAGGGCGGCGATGGTGGTGATTGTTCCCTGAGCTCTTGTCTTTCAAAGGTTCCGTCTTTTACTCTTTTTCACATCTTCATAGTTAATACTCAACTTCTAGTTTTTCACTTTTACTTCTTAAATTTGTTGTGATGTTCTTATTGTCCCTGGTGTTGTGTTGAACTGTTGATTTTTTATTTTTTTTAATTAAACCATTACCAAGTACAAAAGATGAAAATGATGTTTTGAATGAATGTGGTTTCAGAGCAATAATACTGATATTGTTTTAGGCGAATCGCATTGGATTCATTTTGCTGAAGTTTTAGGTTATGAATTGTGTGAATTTTACGATGACATTACATATATGATGAATAAAGATGAAATATTCCCTTTGTCCTGAAATATGAGCAAAAATAGGTGAAATAATGTTATATATTTGATTCAAATTTTGGATCAGTCTTGTTTGGATAAATGGCTTATTTAACAACTTATAGTATAAGTGCCTATGTATAAGTTATTTTTATAACACAATATAAAATAAACTCAAACTATTTTTATATAAGCTAGAAACTATTTTCATAAGTTATTCTGGTTTAGTTTATGAAAATTAGTTGAAAACAACATATGAACATGTCATAAGCTGTTGCCATTAGCTCTCCCAAACAGTTTCACAAGTGCTTATGCTAGTAGATAAGCTCAAATAAGTCAATCCAAACAGTGGGGAAGGGAAGTGAGTGAGAATGAGTTAGAAATAAATATCCTCCAAATTGAAGTAATAGAACTAAATCCAACTGTTGTTCAAGAGTTTATTGCCAATAAATTTTTCTTCCCTAGGCCTCCTAATACATACAGTAAGTTCTCACTTCGACAAGTGTGATGGGATTTTTGTATGCTGTTAAATTTGGGACAGTTAAGAAAGGGAAACATGATACTATAGAGCTGCTGCCATAATGGGGTCAAGGGAAGGGTCAAATTTTGTTGTGAATATATTGTAGGTACAAGGTGGTCTTACCTTGCATTTGCTAGAAAAAAATTCCACTGATTGAGTGACCTACTATTGATGGATCAACAATTCCAGTAATTCCGAATGTTTGAGTTGCAGCGAGCAGCAGCCAATGTTGCCAATTGTGGAAAATAATGTTTTGTCCAAAATCCGCTACGCTAAACTTGTAGCACTGGTATAGCCGTTTTTGGTATCAGTTTATACTAAATCGGGTATCATGGAACTAGTGGTTTGTTCAAATTTTGCTACGCTATATATCCGCTAGTTGACAATACAAGTGGGAGCCTAATTGTATCAATGGAGAAAGGGTTATTAAAGAGGTTTTTCATATTGATAGGTTCCTTAGAAGATGTTTATACATTATAGAAATGTCTTGTTTCCACATACAAGTATAGTTAACTTCTTATTTTTGTCGTTGTTATTTCGGTTTATTTCTTTCCACTTGAGCTATCTGGTTGATTTATATAACCCAAATTATTTTTCTGCTGATGTCACTTATTTTCTTACAAAAGTAGTATTCATAACTGATTTTGAGCCACTCTTTTATAGGAGCTTCCTTTTCCTCCAAATCAGATGGCTTTTCTATTTCAGAAATTTCAAGAGGTATCTCCCAATGTTATGTATGAATTGAAAAGTGAATACTTTTTTGCTGTGAATATGCCAAGATATGTGTAAGTTATTACTATTCATTTACTAAAAATAAAAAATATGGAAATGACAACACTTTTAAAAATGATGTTTTAATCTCGTTGCCCTGATAAATGACTTGTGGTCTTGACTGAGTGACAAAGTTCATTCGGAGCATAATATCTTTTTTTTCTTTTCCGGCCAGTAGAGTAGAAATGTAGAATCCAGTGTACTAGAAGAAACCTATATTATGGAAGTCTTATATCTTACTTATTGCAGGTTATGCTTGCAGTTTTAATGTTTTATCAATTCTTCATGGTTTAACGCTAATCTAAAGTTTTTTTTTTACCTGTTGTGCATCCTGTGAGTTTATCACAAAAATCTTGGTTTAAATTTTGTTTTCAGGCTGTGAAAACCCTTGCAAGAAGTCCCACTTTTGCTAGGGATCCAAGACAACTACAGTTTGAAGCTGATCTTAATCGTTTGTTCCTTTATACAAGGTAAGTTTTATTTTGCTCTCTGTATTTAATAATTAAGTGTGCATTAAACTTGCCTGTCTTTTTTTTTCTTCAGCATCGTCCTTCTTTTTATTTATATTTTCTGCCGTGTTAATGTAACAAAGTGCTGTTTGTACTTTGTCTATCGCATGAGCCAATGTTTTTGATAAACTCAAACTCTAAATTTCCTTCTCTCTTAATCACCCCAGTCACTTTTATGATACTTTAAAGAGAGATAGAAATAAAGAGCCACAAATATTGCTTATTACTGAGAATGGTTCAATGCAAAATTACAAGTTTACTAATTACACCCCCTACTTATAGTAACACTCAGAGGTGGCTCAGGCCTGTCAAATGGGTCTGTCAACATTCAGTTCAGCTAGCACTAGCAGCTTCCTTTTATTAAAAAATGTTCAGATGCCTCAAATATAGTCAATGGTGAGTGGAGATGTCTTCGGCGACGGTCTTCTATGTAGATACTAATTTGTTTTCCAAAAACTTAGCTGCCACATCAAGCTATGTTTTATTAAATATAGTTTTTTCAAAGACTGTTAATAATAAAGGAAAGAGATCATGAATGTTAGGATCCTGATTAACAAGGAAATAGATCCCAAATTATAAGAGCTTAATCAATTAAAGGACTATGCTGATTATAATTTAACCTATAAAGGAAACACAATAAAACAATTAACGAAAAAACAAAAATCTGATTCTGCTGCTGCCTTCTTCTCTGATATTGCTGTCCTACAAAAGCATCCACATCATCACTTCTCTAATATTACTCTTCTCGGCTTTGAACCTGTCCTCAAGCTCAAACTCTGGATGAAATTTGTAGAAGTGGTCAACCGGTTCCCAAATGGCATCTACTTGACGACATTTTGCTGAGTGCTCTAACTGCTCTTGTTTCTCACGGTTGATTCTACTGCAACAAATAGCATGAAGAGTTGGTAGGCTTTGCTGTTACATAAGGGTTGTAAATTGGTAGTTCTTCTACAGCAGCTGGTTGGGATCCATCATACTCTTTGAGGAGAGCCACCAGGAACACATCTCGTCTTCTATATACCCAATTCCCGTCTGTTAAATTCAACTTTATATGCCTCAGTTTGGCAGCTAAGCAAGGCAGCATGAAATACAAAAAACCATTCCGAATTTTTCATGTTTATAACCGAGGAACCCCCCTAAGTTTCAACTGCATCAGAATGTTACGATCATTGATCCACAAACAATCTGACCATTCCCTAGATCCTCCCCAACTGAAGTTTTCCCCTTTATAAACTATTGGATATCCCTTATGATGTTATTGAATATAATAATGATCAACTCTAATTGTCTTTTGAGGTTGATTACGATGAAGGTTGACTCTTGTCGGCTCTTCATTTTAAGATTTCACAGACAATTTGTAATCTGTTTGATGTTAATGTAGGTTTATATAAATTTGATGTGTATTTTTTCAATTTTGTTGTGTATATGATTCTTTTCCATGTTAACATCGTAACATGTTTTGCTCATGCAAAGACTTGAATCTCCAGCTACCATCGATTGGGGAAGAATGCTAGTGAAACAGATGCAGAAGAGATTATTGAAATGGCCAGTAAAGCTTCTGTTGCTGATCAACAAATGCAAGTACAAGAAAATATTCATTCTCAAATTAAAACATTTTGCACGTTTATGGATGAAGTTCTTCTTCCAAATAAAAAGACGGTGAATGACGACTCCTTTGAGTTCTCTCAACAAGCAAACATTTCACCTCAACACAGTGAGCTTATTTCTGCCAATGGTAGGTGTGATTATGTGACACACCAACTAACAATCCCTGTGAAATTTTCTTTTTAAATTTTTTCTATGTTTTACTTGTCCTTTAGAAACTTTTTTTGCTCACTATTTCTTGTTCATCTCATACTGTTTCTCTTCCTTTTGATCCAGGGTTGAATAGAAATATAACCTATTCTACAGCGACTATGAAATGTTATTGTCAAATTTTATAACTGTTATATTTACTCTATTCATATGGTATTGATAGGTTGCGCAGCTGTCCCTAAACAAAGATCACTAAGCCAAGCCGAACTCTCCCAGAAATTAAAGGATGAACTTGGCTTCAAGCTCGATGTTAAACCTTCCCAAATATCTCACAAGGAAGCCGGCCAAGGTCTATTTTTAGACGGTGTAGTAGATGTTGGCGTCGTGGTAGCCTTGTATCCTGGTGTAATCTATTCTCCAGCTTATCATCATTATATTCCTGGATATCTTGATGAGCAGAACCCCTATTTGATTACAAGACATGATGAAACTGTCATCGACGCCCAACCTTGGGGTCGTGGAGGTGACCAGAAAGAATTATGGAATGGTAGAAAAATGGTAGATAACAAGACTGATATGATAGAAGTTGAGGAAGTGTCTCAAGTAGATAATAGTGGTGACGCACTCGAGCGTCGAAATCCATTAGCCTTGGCACATTTCGCTAATCACCCTTCGAAAGGGATGCTTCCAAATGTCATGATTTGCCCTTATGACTTTCCATTGATTGAAAACAACATGAGAGATTACATTCCTAATATATTATATGGAAATGCAGAAGTAAATATGAATAAATTTGGCAGTTTTTGGTTCAAATCTAGAGTTCCAAGAAATAGTGAATCACATGTTCCTACTCTGAAAGCTGTTGTTTTGGTAGCAACTAGGGCCCTTCAAGATGAGGAACTTCTCCTGAACTACAGGCTGAGCAACACGAAGCGGTGGCCTGAATGGTATGCTCTAGTGGACGAAGAAGATATCATAGAAAAGTGAAATTAGCCGATGACTTGATGGAGTCGCGGTGGCTTAACGAAGCCATTTTTTCTTTTCTGTTGTCTTGACAAGCTGTAGTGTTTGTTATTTTTTTTATTAATTAAAGTGACATTAATGACATTTTTTACATGTCTTTGAGAATATCTTACCACTAAGTTGATTAAGAAAATTTACCACTAAGTTGTAGTGGTCATCATTAATTGTACTTTATCTCTAAGTCGAAAGAATGAGGTCGTGATTTTGGTTCTTTTTTGAAAGTCAAAATGGACGTCGAGACATCTGATCTCACAGAATGTGGTTATAGTTAAGCTAAATAAATCAAAGTAGTATTTAGTAGATGTGTTGAGAAGAAGAAAAGTTGTTATAATGCAAAAATTATCTGTTTTTATTTCATGGGAAGAGAGGAAACTAGAGAACATAATATAACTGTTCTATTTAACAAACGTGTGTGTATGTGTTGGTTTGAGTATAAGTGGTTCAAGTTCTTCCAAAATGTGTAGAAGCATCTACCATTTATTTTATTTCAATGTAAAACTACATTTGAT
This sequence comes from Cicer cuneatum, assembly GCA_037974295.1. Taxonomy (NCBI): domain Eukaryota; kingdom Viridiplantae; phylum Streptophyta; class Magnoliopsida; order Fabales; family Fabaceae; genus Cicer; species Cicer cuneatum. The sequence goes on from JBBPBO010000005.1 coordinate 23,891,431, forward strand.
TAAGAAAATCTTATGTTTCTTTTGTTAGGAAGGTAAAAACTGAGAATTGAATTATATCAAAATAATTGATATTTAAGGTTTTTTTTTACAATGTTGCATATCATTAATTAAAATTAATTTTCACTTGCTTTTCATTATTTGGTCTTTTTCTTTGACTGGATGACTTATGAAACTAAACATAGAATAAACAGGGATGCCTTTAGGCACCTTATATTCTAAAAATGAAAAAGAAACTTTACAGGAACTAAAGATGAAAAAAAGTTGTAGGTAAAGGCATAAAGTTTTTTGTCTGTAGTTTTTAATTTATTGAGATGGCCATAAAGTTGTTTAAAAATTAAAACCAAAGCTTCAAACTATGTGTTTATGAGGTGAAGATTCTGGTATAAAATTGGTTGAAGGTGAAGGCATATAAGGATTTGATTATTCAGTCTCCCAATGGTGGGAATGTCCATCGGGGTGTTTTAGAATCAATGCAGGCTCATGAATGTGTAAAGAGACAAACTGAATAATAAACAAGACTTGGCATTACAATGGGCTGATGTGGGGTCTAGAATGATGCGTATAATAAGGGGGAGGAGCATGTGAAAAGACTAGAACTTCGGTATGTGAATTCCAATACATAACATACATGCATAAACAGAAGATTGCAATATCCATTAATTTTAAAAGTGTGACAGTTACATAGTTAGTTCTAAGCTTAGTTAATTAATAGACAGGAACCATATCATATGTTGCATGAATCATGAACTTTCTCCAAACAATAAAATTGCTCTCTAACAGCTCTACTTTTTCTTAACAATAAAATGATCGTCATAAACTAAACCCAAAAAACTGGCTAATGAGAATGGCAAACACAAGGGCTATAGCTATAAGAGAAGAAGCCCCCATCAAACAAAGCTATCCTAATTTTCTCAAACAAGCCCTTGATATCTCAAAATCAATTTTTATATTTATTTTAAAATCAATCTAAAATCGATATGTTATTATCTCAGCTATAATGACATAGATGAGTAGAGGAATATGAAATTCTACTTAAAGTTGACAATATCTATTGTTATAAAGATTTAAATGATTTTCAATCATTAATCCACCGTAAAATTTTAATCTAAATTAAAAAAAACTAACTTCTAAGGGTTATTTTAACAAATGTTATTCTCATGATAACTATCCTCCGCAACGTGACTTTCTATTCAAATTTGTCTTCTTTTTTTTTTTTACAAACAATTTGTCTCATAAACAAATAATAATTTTGCAAATTCTTTGACGTTACTTGTATTTATCTCTTCATTTATTTCTTCGCGTGACCTTATCCCAAAATTTAAAATTCCTATCCAAACGCAAAAGCTTTGTTCTCCATTTTCTTCCTCTCTGTTTTCAACCAGTGACTAACAATGTTGCTTCTGTTGGAACCAAGTTGGTTCTAAGTACTTAGGATTTTGATGCTTACAAATGTACTCAATGTAAACTTATTTTGTACTTTGAATTATTAAGTTAAATGCCCCAGAAACTGAAGGAAACAGAAGCAGAGATCAAAGGAAAATGAATTCTGGAATTTCCAGAAGATGTTCCAGGATGTCAAAACATCACCAGAGGATATGTTTGGTGGCCCATAACAGAAGGAATAAAAATCATAATGAAACATGAATCATACCATTGGAAAGCCTGCCAGAAGGAGAGTTGTTCCAGACAAACAGGAGTCGAATATCAATTTTATTCCAGAAGTTATTCTGACCAGAAGATGGCCTGGCAGTGAAAGATTACACAATCCAGACTTGTTCCAGAAGGTATGTTTATGAGTCCAGAACAAGAGGATCAATCCAGATTTGGCCAAGACCATAAGATAGCATGATTCAGGACATGAAACTAAGTCCAGACGAAAAGAAATGAGTTCCAGAATCAATCCAGACCTGGTCCAAAATGAAAGGTAAAATGTGCAGACTGAAATAATTTTTGTTCAAGTTATTTTCAGTTTGTTCCAGACCAAAGTCCAGAATCTGTCCAGATCAGAGTAAAAATTTCCAGATCAATGGTTCAGAAATAATTATTTGGTCCAGTGATGGTCCAGATCAGAAAATCAGACCATGGCCCAGTGGTGGCCGAAATCAGAGGGTTAGGAAGTGTGGTCCAAGAATGGCCGAAATCAGAGGATCACATAATATCAAATAGGCTGGTCCAGATGTGGACTATCGCATTAAGATCCAATGGTGCAGATTTGATCATGAGAATTAAAGAATCTGAGAAAAATGCTCAAAACAGAAGCGGAGCAAAATGCTCAAAACAGATCAGTGAGCAAAAGGCTCAAAACAGAATCTGAGCAAAATACTCCAGAATATTTTCAAAACAGATTAATCTAAATATACTGCAGAAGTAAAGCATCAGTGAAGTTCTATAGTTCAACTATAAATAGAGACTTAATGCTGAAGAATAAAGAATCGAAAATCACAAAAGAGTCATACACTTCAAAAGCAACCACTCTCAAATTTTCATATAAGTCAATTGTGAGTTTCAGCTTTCAAGAAGCAAGTACTCGGTAAATGGTAATCAATGCATCAAATTCAACAAGCTCGAGTATCTCCAATGTTGTAGGCAGGGTCGGATATGCGGAAAAAACAAATAACAATTAAATACAAATGTAATATTTTTTTCTTACATCAGAATGTGCATATGTGATGACAACGATAATTTTCTTTTTGCAAAAACTGCATGATTTTCTACTATGTGCTCAGTTATTGAGGTGAAGATTCGTTTCTGACCCTTGTTTTAAAATGGATTCAAAAACTTATATATAATTACTTGACTTTGAGTTAGACTTTTAAATGTGTGGTAGATAATCGGTGTTATTCTATAGGAATGTTGTCTCATTTTCAATTTTGTTTTATAAAATTAATTTGTACCATTTACCGAAACACAAGTCAATGTAGCACTTCATACTCTTGCAAGAGTAACCACAATTTTTATCTAGTCATCATGTCTTTATTAAAATTCTTTCTTATATTGAAAATATTATTATTAGTAAAATGCTACAAACAAATGGGAAGTGAGTTGTTTTCCCTTCCACTATTTTTAATGGATTTGCTATATATTTAGTATTCTTGATTATTCACATATACTTTTCACTGTTTTTGAAGTTTTTTTTTTTATTTGCTCTTATATTAAATAACTAATTGTTCATCAAGATTTTGAGAACAATTGCAAATTAATTAGAGAATTTTAAATTTGTATATTCTCTTTCAATTTTCGAGTAGATATTAATATTATTTGGCTTATCACAAAAATAAAATTAACTATATGTTCTATAAAATACAATTATTTGTAGAAAATATGACTTGTTGTTCATAACTTAAATATTTGAATCACTTACAATTGTTAATAAACATAAGGTGGATTTTCTATAAAAATAAGAAAAACAAAATTTGATGTGACTTTGCTGATTGAGAATGATTCTAATAGGTGAATGAAATAGTATGTTTAAAGCTCATTGAATGATCCAATACAAATCAACAAATATAATTGGAATCAATTTCAAATTGACAAAGTATGAGATTTATGAGACACTATAATTTACCAATATGAAAAACCTATGAAATTCTGAAAGTAAAATACTCCTGAATAGTGAGGTTAATTGATCAGGTGATAACTAAAATAAGATGGGTAAAAAGCTACTCAAGGCTAGGAAAAATTGTTATTTTTGAATTATGGTTAGAAATTAATCTATTAAAAACAATACTTTAATCGTTTAATTAATTACCCCACTTATATTAATTGATTAATCTCTTTCCTAATCTATTAATACTATTTATTAATTGTTTTTAAATAATTATTTACTATTTCTTGCTATCCTTTATTAATTTTTAAACATCCAAATATCTAACAATTAGCACAATTTACTCTTATGATTTAAAAATAATTAATAACATTTGAGAAGTTACACTCAATCCAAGATATAAAATATCCATACAACTAATGTTTGTGTTATTACCACAGGAGTACATATATATTTTTTCAAATACTCCCTTCCGTTCTGAATATAAATAAAAGTGAGTAAAAAATAATAATAATAATATTTTGATCTTTTGAAAATTTTAAAAAAGATGGGGTATACCAAATAGGTGTAGGGGTGTGTTTATCAAAGAAAATTTTACCATATACCCTTTATATTATACTCCTACCTCCACAAGTATTATGAAATGACATTTTTACCTTTATATAAATATTAAAATTTTTCATTTTTACTTACAATACCATTTCAGTTTTTCGGTACACAAGCGAGTGTCATAATTATTTTTTCTGTAAAATTTTTTTTAAGTTTTTCGGTACATATCTTGTTTCGAAAAACTTGAAACCGTGTTCCGAAAATTTAAAAAAAAAATGTTTTGTATCGGAAAACTTTTTTCAAGTTTTTCAATACACAACTTATCCCAAGTTTTCCAAAAATTTATTCTCCAGTATGTTCCGGAAAACTTTAACCCTAAGTTTTCTAGAAATTTAAAAATAATTTAAAAAAAAAAATATTCTGTACCGGAAAACTTTTTTCAAGTTATCCAATTATTCCGGAAAACTTGAAACCACAAATTTTCCACAAAAATTTAAAAATAATTTTTGTTAAAAAAGAAATGGTCTGTACTGGATAACTTTTTCAAAAGTTTTCTAGCACACAACTTGTTTCGAAAAACTTGAATCTCCCAAATTTTCTGGTAGTTTACGAAAAAAGAAATTTTAGTTTGTAAAATAATAAAAAAAATTCAAGAGTAAAATTGACATTTTTAAAAAATTGTGGGAGTATATGTAAAACCGTGGGAGAATAGGTTAAAGTGTTCCTTATCAAAACTCAATAAAATTTGGCTCACGGAGTCACAGGCCATCCCAACTCATTTGTGGATTGAGTTGTAAAATTCAAGATTTGCTAAAACTTCGACTCACCCGACTCATTAAGTATAAAGTTTAAGTGTCAAAAATACTTATCCATCTAGATATGTAGCGTTGACAATACAAAAATCATTGATTAAAATATGTAAGCGATTAAAATTATTATGTCAATCTGAACCGATACGAACACCGTGCCGCGATAAGAAAACCAAAAAGCGTTACACCTCAAACAATGAAATCACAATAAAAACTACAAACAAAAAAAATTAAATTTATGTGAAAATCATTTATTTGAATAAAATAAAGACAATAATTTGAACAGGTGATTTTAGATTAAATTTTTTTCATAAACTACTACTCATCTCTAATGAAAGAAAAAGAAACATTCTAGAGTTTGAATTTGGGAGAGACGACTAAGTTTTCTTTGTACTAGGTTTTGTTACTAGTATATACCCCAGTCATGTCACTAAGTCCACATGTTAAAGTAGATCAAATCTCTTGTAGAGTTGGACCAATCTCACCCATTTAAATGAAAAAATTATTTTTTTATAAAATAATTTGTTGGAACATAATGTGTGAATTTAAAAATTGTTGAAGTTTCACATTGAAAAAATCTTATATGTTGAGTAGTTTTCATCACTATATAAAGATTTTTCAAACTTTTGTTGAAGTCTCACATTGGATAGAAAACATATGTGAGTTTGCTTCCATCATTATATAAATAGTCAATTTATTGTGGAAAACACACCAAAGTTGGATACATTTCCCAACTTTTTCTTTTCTCCCTCTTATATTTTGCTCGATTGTTACCGAGCTACTACTCACCTTTCTTTCTATCCCTTCGATATTTTAGAGCGGTTGTTATACTGTAGTCCCTTCAATATTTTAGAGCGATATTGTAGTCCTTTCGATATTTTAGAGCGGTTGTTATGCCGTAGTTTCATCGAGTTTTGAGTGGTCCTAATACCACTATCTTTTTAGAGCGGTTTTATGCCGTAGTCTCGTCGATTTTTGAGTGGTCATAATACCACTATCCTTTTAAAGTGTTTTTTATGCCGCAATCCTTTAGAGTGTAGTCATTTTGATTTATGAGTGGTCATAGTACCATATTGCGAGGCTTTAATCGCCTTATTAAGAGTGACTTTAACCGTCATATTGAGAGTGGCTTTAACATCCATATTGAGTGTGTAGTTCTAGAACAGTTTTCTACGGTGCAGTGAGAAGGTGCAAACACGAGAAAGGGAGTTGAATTGTGTTTGTCAAACTTGAATTCTTTTGCTGTTTTGTTGAATATTGATGTGAGTTATTTGATGGATAATTAATCAGACTTAGCAACGGATAATAACAACATAAGAACACAACAATTTATCCTAGTTCACCATTAACTAGGCTACGTCCAGTCCATTCCTTTAAAAGGCCTTTTCACTAATTCAAACTCCTTTGAATTACAACACTACTGACCCCTTCAAGCCAGTCTTCACAAACAACTTGACAACCCCAGACTTTTGGGGAATAACAACACCTTGATTCTACAAGCCAAGTCTTCTCAAACAGCCTGACAACCCTAGACTTTTGAGGAATGATAACAATACCTTGACTCTACAAGTCAAGTCTTCTCCTACCAATCTGACAACCCCAGATTGAAGAAGGAATCTACACCACTATCTAATTAGATTAAGAGGGTTTGGAACTTTGCAAAGTTGCTTCTGAAAAGCTGATTATTGCACTGATTCTTGTACTCTTTTGTTGCTTCTGGAAAGCTGATTGTTGCACTGAATTTCTCTCTCGAAAACACTTAGAAAATATTGCTCTTGCACATTTGTGTTTCTCTCTTTTGAACTCTCTGATAACTTTGAATTGAAGCTTGAGTTCTTGTGTTTTTCGATACTTTATTCTTCAGCATTAAGCCTCTATTTATAGTTGAAATTAGGGCTTTACTATGATCTGATGCTTTACTTCTGGAGTATATTTCGATTAATTCTGTTTTGAGAGTATTCTGAAGTATTTTGCTCAGATTCTGTTTCTGGAGTCTTTTTGCTCCAATTCTGTTTTGAGCATTTTTCTCAGATTCTGTTTTGAGCATGCTTTTAGCTAGATTCTGTTTCTTGAGTCTTTTGCTCCAATTCTGTTTTGAGCATTTTTCTCAAATTCTCAAATTATGTTTCGAGCATACTTTTAGCTAGATTCTATTTTTCTGATTTTCGTCTCTAATGAGATCCTCTGATAGGTTCCTCTGATGATACTCTCTGGTAATCATCCTCTGGTGACGTCATCCTCTAGTGACATCATCTTCTGATGACATCCTCTGGTGATGTCATCCTCTAATTTCTTCTTCTGGTGACGTCATCTTCTGGTGACATCATCTGGTGACGTCATCCTCTGATTTATGCTTTTGGTGACGTCATCCTCTGATTTCTGCTTCTGGTTACGTCATCTGATTTTTCATTCTTCTTCTAAGTCAAAATACGATTTTCATAAAATACATTTGTTAACATCAAAACTTTAATTGCAAGAACCAACTTGGTTCCAACAATCTCCCCCTTTTTGATGATGACAAAACTGTGTATTTGTGATAATACTTTTTCTTTCTTTTGACTTTGACTCCCCCTAAGACTAAGCTTCATTTTAGATTTTCTCCCCATAAGTCTAATGCATATATACTATATCAAATATATCATTTTCTCCCCCTTTCAAATACATCATCTTTTCCTCGAATATTTTATCAAATACTACATTTTCTCCCCCTTTGTCATCAGACAAAAAGGTTTGAAGGAAGAAAAGAGATATTCTGATTTTTTTTATTTAAATAATGTAAAGTAAACTACTTGAAAACATTACACTGTTAATCATTTAACAAAATAAGGTTTAGGTTTTTCTTGATGAAGTCAAACCTATCTTCAGGTAGTGGTTTGGTGAATATGTCAGCCCATTGATGTTCAGTGTCTACAAACTAATGTTGAGTACTCTTTTGTGAACATAATCTCTGATAAAATGGTGTTTGATCTCTATGTGTTTAGCTCTTGAGTGTAGGATCGGGTTTTTGGTTAGACAAATTGCAGAGGTGTTATCACAGTAGGTAGGTATGTTGGATTCTAATATTTTATAATCTTCGACTTGATGCTTCATCCAAAGTAGTTGAGAGCTGTAGCCAGCTGCTAAAATGTATTTAGCTTCTACTGTTGACATGACAATGGTGCTTTGCCTCTTGCTTGTCCAGGATATTAAATTATCTCCTAAGAATGTGCAGTTTCCACTTGTATTCTTTCTTTCGAGTTTATCTCCAGCATAATCAAAGTCACAGTATCCACTCAGTTTGTATGTAGGAGTTTTCTTGTAGAACAAAGTGATGTTGGTAGTGTCTTTTAGGTATCTAAGGATTTTCTTAACGATAATTAAATGGGATTCCCTAGGGTCAGACTGAAATCTAGCGCATACGCACACACTAAACATGATATCAGGTCTCAAAGCAGTGAGATAAAGTAGAGATCCTATCATTCCTCAATAGGATTTTTGATTAACTTTTTGTCCTGAGTCATCCTTTTCAAGTGAGCAGATAGGGTGCATTGGAGTAGCCATAGGTTTGCAGTCACTCATCTTAAATTTCTTGAGAAGCTCTTTGTATATTTTGATTGATGAATGTATATACCTTTTTGACTTTGTTGAATTTGTATTCCTAGGAAGAACTTAAGTTCTCCCATCATGCTCATTTGAAATTCCTGCTGCATCAATTTAGAAAATTCTGGCCACTGGAGCAAAAGTCTCAGGGTAGTCAATATCTTCTTGCTGACTGTAGCCTTGGGCAACAAGTCGTGCCTTGTTTCTGACAACTTCTCTTTTTTCATTCAGCTTGTTTCTAAAAACTACTTGGTTCCAATAATATTCTTTTCTGATCTTGGATCTAGATCCCAAACATCATTCCTTTCAAATTCATTTAACTCCTCTTGCATGACAAGAATCTATCCATATTCCCTCAGTGCTTTATCAACAAAAGTAGGCTCAATAGATGAGAGTAAGCCGAACAAACTGATTTCTTTAAGTGATGATCTAATCCTTAAGGGATCACTTGCACTCCCAATGATTAGCATTTCGGGATGTAAAGATTTGTACTTCCATCCATATCTTCCTTCTGAATTATCTTCAGATTCATCCTTTGAAGATTTGTCAGATTCTTCTGTTTTGCTTTCATTTTCCATTTTTTCAAGCTTTCTTGGTTTGTCTGCATCAGCTTCCTTTGGTTCTGGTAAATCTGCATTGGTTTCCTCTGGTTCTGGTTAACCTGCATCAGCTTCATTTTGCATTAATTCTGCTTCTGGTGGTTTCTGCTTGTTTTTGAAACCACTGAAATACTATTTATGTTAAAGTGTTCACATCACATGGATCACTTGGTTCCTCTGACAGTTTGAAAACCTCTATGTTAACAATTTCAGTTTTACTCTAAAAATCCTCTTGTTTCTGATTTTCAGATTCTGAATCTGTATGTTTAGTGATTAAAGGGTTTGGATGAAGGGATTTGAATTCCCTTCCTAGTTTGTAGTCTTGATGAATTTTACTGGAGTGTTTGAAGAACTCTCTAGATTCTGACACTTCTTTTTCTGCTGATATATCAGGTTCCTCTGATAGTTCTGGAACTGATGATAATTCTGATTCCTCTAGTAGTTCCAGTTTTGTTGATATGTGTGATTTCTCTGTCTGTTTTGATATTTCCTGTTCCTCCTATGGTTTTGGTTCTGATAGGCATTGTATTTACCAGTTCTTCTTCCACCAGAGTTACTTTGCTTCTGCTTGGTAGATGTTGGAACATAAACCTTTTTCCCTTCATATATTTCCAGCATCCATTAACCAGGCACCATGACTGGTGTTTCACTTTGGTTGTTCAGAACATCTGCAACATAAACAATTTTATCTTTTGGTACCCAAATCTCTTTTTCATCTTCTGATGATTCGCTTCCAGAATCAGATTCTGTATCGGATCCAGAAGCAGCGCTTGTGTGAGCCGTCAGAGCCAGTTCTGTTTCGGATTCACTTTCAGAATCAGAGTCTGGGTTGGATCCAGAGGCAAAATAAATGTGTGCTATAAGAGCCAATTATGCTTCTTCTGATTTCCTTTCAGAGTTGGATGCAAAGGCAGAATGAGTGCGAACTGTCTGAGCCAATTTTGCTTCTTCTGATTCACTTCCAGAGTCAGATTTTATGTGAGCCATCATGGCCAAATTTGCTTGTTCATCTTCAGAGGATTCATCAGAATCATCGCATGTAGCCATCATACTTTTCTTCTTCGTTCTGGAATCTTTCCTCTGGTGTTTCCCTTTCTCCATATTTGAACATTCTGACTTGATATGTCCAGATTCATTGCATCCGTAGAAAATGATACCATTCTTGTCATGTGTATCATCACTTCCTTTGTTGGACTGCTAGGAATATCTCTGGGAAAATTTATTCCTTCTATTATGCCACATCTTTATGAACTTTCTAGATAAGAAAACAATCTCTTATTCCTCTAAGTTCAGACTTTGATCGTCTGAATCACTATCTTCTGATGTTGCTTTCAGAGCCTTCTTCTGCTTGGATTTCAGGGCTAGAGTTTTGTTCTTCTTCTTGGGTTCATCTTCTTCCAACTCAATTTCATGTGATCTGAGGGAGCTGATGAATTCTTCTAGCTTTAGAGTATTCAGATCTTTAGCTTCCTGAATAACAGTGATCTTTGGTCTCCACTTGATTGTCAGACTTCTAAGTATTTTCCTTACATGATCAGCAGTAGTGTAACTCTTTTCTAGTACCCTTAATCCCGATAATAGAGTCTGGAATATGGAAAACATAGTTTCAATGTCTTCATCTTCTTCCATCTTGAATAACTCGTACTTCTTGACGATAATGTTAGCCTTTGCTTCTTGGACTTGCTTACTGCCTTCGTAAGTCAAAATTAGACTATCATAGATGCTCTTTGTTGTTTCTCTGTTAGTGCACTTGTCGAACTCCTTGAATGTGATTGCATTGATCATGAACGTTCTGGATTTGTGATGCAACTTGAACATCTTCTTCTAATCAGCATCCATATCTCTTATGGAAATTTTAACACCATCAACATTGTAAGACCCTTAAATTTAAAATTTAATTATGGAATTAATATTAAGTGTATTTTGGGGATATTTGTAAAATATTTAATATATGTATGTTTTGAGTAAATATATATATATATATAAATATTTATTTTGGAAGATGAATTAAGATTATTATATGAAGAATAAATTAATTTAATTACGAGTAATTAAATTAACGGACAGTTAATTAAGGGATTATCAGCTAATTGCGACGAGATTGGTTAAGTGCTGAGGATCAGACAAGTGTCGGGTGAGGTGGCACCCACACAAGCCTATAAATAGGAGTGAGAAGGATGAGTGAAATCAGAACACCATTCCTCCTCCCTCACTGCCCATACTGCATGTAACAGTATCCCTTCCCTCCCATTCTGTTTTCTGTTCCAGTCCGTTCAAAAGAAAAAAAGAGGGAGTTCCTCAAAAGTGACATTAATTGGAAATCTAAGCACCAAACCAGAAAACCCCCAATACAAAAGTTGTTCCCCTCATCATTCCAGAACTAGAGAACTGATTTTCGTAGCAGCAAACGCAAGCGGGAGTTTTGCCGATTTTTGACGCGTAAACTGGAACGAAAACAGAAACGTGAGAAGTAGCAGAAACGCAACAAGGGTAAGGGCATCTTCCACTTTCTAGTTGCATTAGGGCTGTAAATGCATACTGTGATGGTCTTAATAATGTTTCATCATTGTTTGAAGAAAAACTGTTTTTGCAATGACATTTTGAAAAAAATGAAGAAAATGCATTATGTTGATGTGTAATGATTATGTGATGGTTGTTGTTTGGTTGAATGCATTAATGTTGTTTTGTTATGTGGGAAAGTTGAAAAATGTCTTGCATGTTATTTTGAAGATTATCAAAATGCTTATTTTTAAAACTGTTGTGCTGGTTGTTATAAAATGTGAAAATACATTCTGTTGATGTGTTTTGCTGCTATGTGATGGTTGCTGTTTGACTGAATGTATGAATGTTGTTCTGCTTGTGTGAGGAAGCTGAAAATGCTTTGCATGTTGTGAATGGTGGTGTAAGAATGCTGGAAATACCTTGCATGTTGTTTTGAGAAATGGTCAACAATGTAAACATTGAAAAATGTCTGTTATGTGTGGTTGACATTCTGTTTTTGAGTGATTTTGGTAATGTTGTTGTTTTCAAAGGAAAAGGGATTTTAAATGATGAAAGTGTTTTTCCTGAAAAATGGTTATTGATGAAAATGCCTGAGTGTTATGGTTCAAAAGAAGTGCAGAGTCTGTTTGGGGTTGTGCTGGTTTTTCAAAGGAAAAAGATTGAAAAATGTGTTGTAGTTTTTCAGGAAAAGTTCATTGAATTCGAAAGTGTATTCGAATACAACCTGCCAAGCTTCTGTTTTACTCAAGTTTTCAAACTTGTATTCGAATACGGGCCCCTGTATTCGAATACAGAGGAAGGATTTTTGCTTCTGACTTAGCACCTGTATTCGACTACGACTATATCGTATTGGAATACAGAAGTGAAATTTTAACACTGTATTCGTATTCAGATTTGTGTTTTTTCTTGAAAATCAAAGTTTTAAACATAGTTTTATAAACCTAAGTGTTGGAGAGCATTTGGGAAGGTTTGTGACAAATTAAAATAGAGTTTGGTGATAACTTGAAGAGGTATTGATAAGGCTTTTGAGATTTCTACTGAAGTTGTGAAAATACTGATTTTCACACTGTGACTGCCTCTGTATTCGAATACAAGAAGGCTGTATTCGAATACAGAGGGTTAATTCTGCACTAATTTGGCCTCTGTATTCGAATACAAGGAAGCTGTATTCGAATACAGATTCGTATTTTTCAGAAATCTCAGTTTTAAACAATGTTGTATGAATTTTAAGAGTTGGGGAAAAGACTTATGATAATTAAGAATGGAATTGTGAGATAATGTATAGTGTTAATGATTGCTTGACTGTTTAATCATGGTTGTGATGGTGATGATATTGATTGTGTTGAGATGTTTTGAAAAATGATAGAAAGGTTGAAATTCCTGATAATGCATACTGTTTTAGTGAAGACAAAATACTGCATATTCATGCATTGCATAGTCAAGTGGTACCCGCGATGGGCCACAGAGTAATGCGTAAACGTGCTGATCTGTTTAGCGATTGCACGAGTGCTGGTCTGTTGAGCGATTGCACTGGTACTGATCTATTGAGCGATTGCACCCTGGTCTTGAGGGTCGTTAAAGTCAAACATATTTAAAATGTGCTAGTCTGTTGAGCGACTGCACCTTGGTAATTCCAAGAAATTGTATACATGAGCATATACATTTTGCATTGGGGGATTGACCGGTGAGTCACGTTTTGGTTATATGATGATGATTGGGAAGTGATGTGTGTAAGTGCGTTATGAAATCTGAATTTCTGATAAATAATTGTCATTGCTGAAGTCATTGCCCTCAGATGCCCCCCAAACCCATGACAATCGTGGGTCCCGAGACGACGGAAACGTCGCTCGACTTCATTGATCTTTCCGTGCCTATTGCTTGTGTTTACGAACCCATCTCAAGCAGGGCTACGTACACTGTAACACCCTGAGTTTAAAAGACAGCGTGAATGTATTTTTTTTTTATAAATAATCAAAATGTTTTTTCCAATTTATTTCTTCAAAAGAATTGAAATAAAATTTCCTTTAATTCGTTTCATAAAATGGTACGTCGTAATTTTATCGATGAACGTAATTAAATAACTTCATCAAAATATTACTAAGTACTTAACTTTGGGAATTATTAACATTAATACATTTCAAAATAAGAGCAGTGTCATAACATCTTAGAAGAAAATATCAGAGTGTGGAATGTGTTTAGCGGAAAAGTGGTTCAATAATTCCCAAATTAAAACAGATTACATTTTCCAGTTCTAAATCTTATACATCAACTCTAACTGATCAGGCACTAAGCTACAGTAGCCCGGTCTCCGCCGCATCCTCTACAAGTCTCGTCTTCAGCTAGCTGTCCGTCCCTCTGCGTTGTCCACAAAGAATTCGTATACAAATATCAAGGAAAACTAACGACGTCTCCGTCGTTAGTGTAACCGTCGGTGGGACGGGTTTGGGGTTCATCTGAGCGCAAAGCCCAATTTCCACAATAATAGTAAAGGGTCACCGACCGAAATTAACAAATAAGCACATAGCATTTATATCACATAACAAATACACCCATGGTATAACATTTGACAATGATGAAAAATAAAGGTGCTCATTTTGAATTTTCATGACATGTATGCCTTTTCAAAACAGCAACCAATTAATATGAGAAATATGTTGTAAGTACAGCCAACACTTCAGCAATCACAATCATTTATCAGAAATTTAGATTTCATAAAGTACTCACACACATCACTTTCCAATCATCATCACATAACCAATTTCGTGACCCACCGGTCAATCACCCCGATGCAATATGTATATGCTCATGTATTCAACTTCTTGGAATTACCAAGGTGCAGTCACTCAACAGACCAGCACAATCTAAATATGTTTGACTTGAACGGTCCTCAAGACCAGGTGCAATCGCTCAACAAATCAGCACCAGTGTAGTCGCTCAACAGACCAGCACGTTTTACGTATTTGAATGGACCACCACGAACACGCGGCCACTCTGAACCTAGATAGAATGGACCACCACGAACACGCGGCCACTCTACAACCCATCACGGTTACTACTTTCACGTGTATTAGCCTCTCACAGGTCAAATACACAGAAGTTAAATCCTCGCACGGATAGAATGGACCACCACGAACACGCGGTCATTCCGTAGCCCACTAATGTAGTTACTACTTAACTTCGCGGACCATCACGGTTACCGCATCAACTTTGTGGCCCATCGCGGTCACCACCTGACTATGCAAATGCATGAATATGCAGTGTTTTCTCTTCACTGAAACAATATGCATTATCAGGAAATTTCAACCTTTCCATCATTTTTCAAAACATCTCAACACAATCAATATCATCATCACCACAATTCATGATTAAACAGTCAAGCAATCATTATCACTTTACATTATCTCAAAATTCCATTCTTAATTATCACAAGTCTTCCCCCCAACTCTTAAAATTCATAAAACAGTGTTTAAAACTGAGATTTCTGGAAAATACGAATCTGTATTCGAATACAGCTTCTCTGTATTCGAATACAGAAGCCAAAACAGTGCAGAATTCACACTCTGTATTCGAATACAACCCTCTGGTATTCGAATACAGAGGCAGTCTTAGTACACAAATCAACATTTTTCACTACATCAATAAAGTCTCAAAAACTTCATCACCACCACTTCAAACTATCACAAAAATTCCATTTTCATTCAACACAAACCTTCCCAAAATTCCCCAACACTTAGGGTTTATAAAACAATGTTGAAAACCTTGAATTTCTGAAAAACCCGAATCCGTATTCGAATACAACCCCCTTGTATTCAAATACAGAAGCATGAAACTGCAAATTCAACATTCTGTATTCGAATACAACATGCCTGTAGTCGAATACAGAAGACAAAACATTGTAAATTCAACATTTCTTCCCAAGTCATTAAAGGTTTCAAAAACATCATCATCTCCTCTTCAAAACTATTTCAAAGACTGCATTTTAAATCATTTTAACCCTTCTCAATGTTCCCCAACACTTTAAGATTCACATGACAATGTTTAAAACTTGATTTTCTGGAAAACACGAATCTGTATTCGAATACAGCTTCCTTGTATTCGAATACAGAAGCTAAAACTTGAGTTTCTGGAAAAACTCAAATCTGTAATCGAATACAGCTCCCTTGTATTCGAATACAGAAGTCGTAGTCGAATACAAATACGAATACAGAAGTTCCCTGGAAAAATTGTGAAGGTCAGCATCCTGTATTCGAATACGAGACTGTCGTAGTCGAATACAGATACGAATATAGTGTTAAAATTTGACTCCTGTATTCGAATACGACAGAGTCGTAGTCGAATACAGATGCTAAGTCAGAAGCAAAAATCCTTCGTCTATATTCGAACACAGGGGCCCGTATTCGAATACAAGTTTGAAAACTTGAGTAAAACAGAAGCTTGGCAGGTTGTATTCGAATACAACATATTCGAATACACTCATGTTGTATTCGAATACACCTTCGAATTCAGTGAACTTTTCTTGAAAAACTACAACACATTTTCAATCTTTTTCCTTTGGAAAACCAACAACCCCAAAACAGTTTTACCTCTCTTTTGCAAACCACAAAACTCAGACTTTTTCATTAATACAGATTTTCCAGAAGAAAACACTTTCATCATTTAAAATCCCTTTTCCTTTGAAAACATCAGCATTACCAGAATCACTCAAAAACAGAATGTCAACCACAACAAAGGACATTTTTAACCATTTACATTCTGATCATTTCTCAAAACACATGCAAAGCATTTCCAGCTTTCTCACACAAACAGAACAATATGCAAGGCATTTCCAGCTTTCTCACACAAACAGAACAACATGCAAATCATTTCCAGCTTTCTCACACAAATAGAACAACATGCAAAACATTTCATCTTTCTCACACAAACAGAACAACATGCAAAGCATTTCAGCTTTCTCAAACATCAGAACGACATTAACACATTTAGCCAAACGACAAGCATCACATAGCAGCAAAACACCAACAAAATGCATTTCCGCATTTTAAAACAACTTTCAAAACAGTTTTATGAACATGCATTTTAATCATATTCAAAATAACATGCAAGACATTTTTTGACTTTCCCACAGAAACAAAACAACTTTAGTGCATTCAGCCCAAACAACAATCATCACAGAACTTTTAAAACATCACAGAATGCATATTTTTCCATTTCTTTCAATCAACAGGCAAAACAGTTTTCCTTCAAAAACAATAATGAAAACACCCGTAATGTCATGACAGTTATGCACTTACAGCCCTAATGCAACTAGAAAGTGGAAGGTGCCCTTACC
This sequence comes from Cicer cuneatum, assembly GCA_037974295.1. Lineage (NCBI taxonomy): Eukaryota > Viridiplantae > Streptophyta > Magnoliopsida > Fabales > Fabaceae > Cicer > Cicer cuneatum. Next base: position 23,908,342 of record JBBPBO010000005.1, read on the forward strand.
CTTGTTGCGTTTCTGCTTCTGCTCACGTTTCTGTTTTCGTTCCTGTTTACGCGTCAAAAATTGGTGAAACTGCCGCCTGCGTCTGCTGCTACGAAATTGGGTTCTCTAGCTCCGGAATGATGAGGGGAATAACTTTTCTACTGGGGGTTTTCTGATTTCGTGCTTAGATTTCCAATTAATGTCACTTTTGAGGAACTTTTTTTTTTCTTAACGTGAAACAGATTTCAGAATGGGAGGAGGGAAGGGAGAAGGTGATACTGTTACATGCAGTATGGGCAGTGAGGGAGGAGGAATGGTGTTCTGATTTCACCCATCCTTCTCACTCCTATTTATAGGCTTGTGTGGGTGCCACCTCACCCGACACTTGTCTGATCCTCAGCACTTAACCAGTCTCGTCGCAATTAGCCGATAATCCCTTAATTAACTGTCCGTTAATTTAATTACTCGTAATTAAATTAATTTATTCTTCATCCAATAATCTTAATTCATCTTCCAAAATAAATATTTATATATATATATATACTCAAAACATACATATATTAAATATTTTACAATATCCCCAAAATACACTTAATATTAATTCCATAATTTTAATTTAAAAATTAAGGGTCTTACATACATGGGGAGATTGAAGAGGACCTGTAGAACCAATGGAGTGGTGCACTACGTGGAGCACATTTATGCGAGGATTGACTTTCCTGTGCCTTCCCATTTGGTATTGGAGGCGCACATAATTTTTGATGATGCGGAGGAGCCAACTAGAGGGGTTGAGACGGAGGCCACCATAGGAGTGGTGACTCCTAACTCGGTGATTGGTGGGGATGTACGCGATTCTGAGACGGAAGAGAAGAACGAAGAGCCGAAGCCAGTAGCAGCTGATATTTTGGGTCCGTCTAGGATATCCGATGATTGATATGAGATTCCGGCACCGCCGAAGCGACCGAGACTGACTTCGGAGAAGACTGATCCCTCTCTGTATGATGAGGAGGAGGAGGTTACATCGAGGCGAACGGTGGAGTCGGATGAGACTTGTTTGGGATGTGGAGGAAATCCGTGCTACTGTAGCTTTAGTGCATGATCGGTTAGATTTGATGCATAGGATTTTGAACTGGAAAATGTAATTTGTTTTATTTTGGAAATTATTGTACTACTTTTCCACTAACTTATTCCGCACTCTGATATTTTCTTTTGGAATGATATGACATTGTTATCTTTTGAAAATGTCTTAATGTTTATTATTAAATTTCCAGAATTAAGTACTTAGTGATATTACGATGAAGTTATTTTATTACGTTCATCGATTAATCTACGACGTATCATTTTATGAAATGACTTAGTGAAAACTTTATTTTAATTCTTTTTGAATTAAATCTGGAAAACCATTTTAATTATTGATTTAAAAAAAAATACACTCGCGCTGTGTTTTAAACTCGGGGTGTTACAATTGTGGTATTAGAGCATTTGGTTAAAGTTTTGGGTTAAAGCTCTGATTAAAGTAATTGTTTTGAGTTATTAGCTGATCATGCATAGGAGCAAGTAGTTAAAGTGTCAAGTCTTATGTAAGTTGTGGTGTGATTGAAGTGATGATGATTTTGTAGGAAACAATGCCTCCACGAAGAGACGACACCACAAGAGCCAATGTCATCCGGGAAGATAGGATGGCGAAGGCGATGAATAACATGGCTGCGTCTGTTGCTGCATAGACGGCTGCAAAGACTCAACGAGATCTGGAGAAGAGAGAAAGAGAGATTCGCGCTGCTGAATCTAGAGGACTAGAGGATTTTCGTCGTCATAATCCTCCCAAGTTCAAGGGTGATGAGGGTCCAGAAAGAGCGGACCAGTGGATTCAAGAGATGGAGAAAATCTTTGAGATGATTAATTGTCAGGCGACGATGAAAGTCAACTATGCCACATATCTACTGATAGGGGATGCAGAATATTGGTGGAGAAGTACAAGACTACTGATGGGGTCAGCCCAAGAGGAGGTGAACTGGGAGTCGTTCAAAAAGAAGTTTTTGGACAAATACTTCCCGATGAGCACTAGGACCAAGTTGGGTGACGATTTTCTGAAATTGCACCAGGGAAACATGACGGTGGGAGAATGTGCGGCTAACTTTGAATCGCTATCAAGGCATTTCATATTTTTCTGGGAAGAAGTTGATGAACAGTTTATGTGTCATCGTTTCCAAAATGGACTGAAATATGAGATTCAAGACTCCGTTTTACCCTTGGAAATTCAACGTTTCCAAGTGTTAGTGGAAAAGTGTAGAGAGGTTGAAGAGATGAAGAACAGGAGGGCCAACAGAGGAGGGAGCTTTAATTTTGGAGGGCCTAGTCGGATGTACAATCAGCACAATAGAGGGAAGCAAGTTGCTAAGCCGTATAACCGGCCACAAAACAACAAGAGAGGCTAGAATCGGCCGGGAAATCAAAATTTTGGACGGCAATTGGGACAAGAAGTTCGGTGTTATCGATGTGGGAAAGAAGGACATATTGCTACTGCTTGTACTGCAAGGGATCTGATGTGTTTCAAATGCCAGAAACCAGGACACATGGCGAGGGATTGCCGGGTTCCAAAGGTGGAACCAACAGTGAACGCAACTAGGGCTACTCGTCCTACTGCTAGAGGTCGTGTCTATCACATGGGTGCTGAAGCTGGGAATCAAGCTCCAAATTTAATCCAGCAAGATTGTGAGATTGCAGGTAATACACTAACTGCACTTTTTGATTCAGGGGCAACCCACTCTTTCATTGCTATGGACTGTGTGAATCGTTTGAAGTTATCTGTGTCTGCTTTGCCTTTTGATTTGGTTGTTTCCACACCTGTTAAGACTTTGACTGTAAACTCTGCATGTTTACATTGTACTGTAACGATTCAGAATAGAGATTTCTTGGTTAATTTAATCTGTCTACCCCTACAATCACTCGAGATCATTCTCGGCATGGATTGGATGACGGATAATTACATAGTCTTGGATTGCGCTCGAAAATTAGTTCTTTTCCCCGAACCTGGAGTCGTTCGGTATTTGGCTGCTAACAAACTCGAAGTATCTTTGAGAGAAGGAACTCATGAATTTTTATCATTGGCTAACGTGGAGACCAAGATGGAGGTGAACCTAGAAGATGTGGTGTTAGTCAAAGAATACCCAGACGTATTTCCAACAGAAATTCCAGGATTACCCCCGGTGAGAGAGGTGGAGTTCTTCATTGATTTGCACCCAGGAACTGGACCTATTTCAAACACTGTAAAGTGCTCAGCCTTGAGACCGAGCTCTGATACCAATTGAAGGTGCAAACACGAGAATGGGGGTTGAATTGTGTGTGTCAAACTTGAATTCTTTTGTTGAATATTGATGTGAGTTACTTGATGGATAATTAATCAGACTCAGCAGTGGATAGTAATAACATAAGAACACAAAAATTTGTCCTGGTTCACCATTAACTAGGCTACGTCTAGTCCATTCCTTCAGAAGGCATTTTCACTAATTCAAACTCCTTTAAATTACAACACTACTGACCCTTCAAGCCAGTCTTCCCAAATAGCGTGACAACCCCAGACTTTTGAGGAATAACAACACCTTGACTCTACAAGACAAGTCTTGTCAAATAGCCTGACAACCCCAGACTTTTGAGGAATGATAACAACACCTTGACTCTACAAGTCAAGTCTTCTCCTACCAATATGACAACCCCATATTGAAGAAGGAATCTACACCACTATCGAATTAGATTAAGAGGGTTTGGAACTTTGCAAAGTTGCTTCTGAAAAGCTGATTATTGCACCGATTCTTGTACTCTTTTATTGCTTCTGGAAAGCTGATTGTTGCACTGAATTTATCTCTCGAAAACACTTAGAAAATATTGCTCTTGCATACTTGTGTTTCTCTCTTTTGAACTCTCTAATAACTTTGAATTGAAGCTTGAGTTCTTGTGTTTTTCGATACTTTATTCTTCAGCATTAAACCTCTATTTATAGTTGAAATTAGGGCTTTACTATGATCTGATGCTTTACTTTTGGAGAATAGTTCGATTAATTTTGTTTTGAGAGTATTCTGAAGTATTTTGCTCAGATTCTATTTCTAGAGTCTTTTGCTCTGATTCTGGTAATCATCATCTGGTGACGTTATCATCTGGTGACATCATCTTCTGATGACATCCTTTGGTGACGTCATCCTCTGATTTCTTCTTCTTGTGACGTCATCCTCTGATTTCTGCTTCTAGTTACTTCATCTGATTTTTCATTCTTCTTCTAAGTCAAAATACGATTTTCATAAAATACATTTGTTAACATCAAAACTTTAATTGCAAGAACCAACTTGGTTCCAACACAGTGGAACTTCAATACAATGACTCTGGACTGTTTTATCTTGAGGACGTCATGGTTGATAGTCTGCCTTGCACAATTTGGGAAGTGCCACGAAACGTCTTAAAGAGAGCGACCTAGTCCGCGACTTAACCCAATAATATCTTCGGTGGCACAAATTGTGATTTTAAAACAGTTTTTTCAAACTCAAAATCCATCAATTTTAAGATGTTTTTTCTGCCATGTCAACCGAAGACATTACTGGATCTGTTTCTTTGAGGCAAACATAAAAGGATAAGAAAGTTGGAGAATTAACCCATGGGAAGGTAATGATTACCTTTATAAGAATTATATTCTTAATGGATTTGCTGATGATCTGTATGAATATTACAGTTCCAACAATAGTGCTAGACAGGTATGAGATGCTATAAAGATAGGGAAGTTGGAGTTAAAAAGTGTGTTGTAGCATGAAATGCTATAAAGAAGAAATATGATACTGAGGAACTTCGAGCTAAAACGTGTGTTGTAGTCGCTACCTCAAGTATCATATTACCAATGACAAACATGTGGAGAAATTCAGAAAATAGCTCAGGAGATCATCTTAAGGTATGGCTTTAGATGAATTTCAAATTCATTGTTATTGTTGACAAACTGCCTCGGTTTCGAAGGATTTCAAAAATTCCTAACATAAAAGAATTTTTTCTAAAGAGTATAATAACATGTCTCTAGAAAAAAAATTGTTGTTTATTATTTTTCTGAATTAGGAAGAGTTTACTTATATCCGAGGCATATTTAAATTTAAATGTTGAAATTAAGAATGTCTCCTTCTGTTTACATGTTGTGTGATTTTAATATTTGACATGCTAGACTTCGTCATGTGAACACATGTTATTTCAAATTTAAGTAACTCAGGTTTAATACCAATGTTATCTTTAAATGATTTTGAAAAAAACATGTGATTTTTGTAGTCAAGCTAAAATAACAAAGAGTTCACATAAATCTGTAGTTAGAGAATATGAGTTTTTAGATTTATTACACTCTGATATATGTGAACTTGATGAGACGTTAATAAGAAACAAAAATTGTTATTTTATCACTTTTATTGACGATCGTTCTGATTATACTTTTGTATATCTAATGAAAAATAAAAGTGAAGCGCTTGACATGTTTACAATCTTTGTAATTGAAATTGAAAATCAATTTAGTAGAAAGATTAAGAGATTTCGTAGTATAGAGGAATAAAGTATGATTCTAGTTTATTTAATGAGTCTTATAAAACTCAAGGAATTACACATGAAACCACAACACCTTATTCACCTTAAATGAATGGTAAAACTAAAAGAAAGAATATGACTCTGACTGAACTAGTTGTTGCTATTATGCTTAACTCTGGTGCTGCATCTCATTGGTGGGGGAAAATTATTTTGAATAGAAAAACATCTTCTTATTAGATAATAAAGAGTTCCAAATTCTAAAAGAAAAACATCTTCTTATTAGATAATAAAGAGAAGACAACCAAACTTGTCTTATCTTTGAACATGGGGTTGTCTGGCTTGTGTCAGAATCCTCGATTCTGAACGAATTAAACTCGCCAGTAGAGCCTATGAATGTGTATTCATTGGGTATGTAGTAAACAGTAAAGCGTATAGGTTTTATGACCTAAATGCGAAAGTGATCATAGAGTCAAATGATGTTGACTTCTATGAAAATAAATTCCATTTCAAATGGAGAAATAGTGGGGGCAGCTAACCAAGTCATACTCCCGTGACAAGAAGCACTGAAAGCAACAAACAAGGTGGATCAGAAACTCGAAGAAGTAAGAGAATCGGAGTTGCTAAAGATTATGGACCAGAATATATGACCTATAATTTAGAACAGGATTCTGCAAATCTCAAAGAAGCCTTGTCATCATTGGATGCATATATTTGGCAAGAAGCTATAAACGATGAAATGGATCTCTAGAATCTAACAAGACATGACATATAGTAGACTTGCCTCCTGGTTGCAAACCAATAGGTTGTAAATGGATTTTAGAAAAGAAACTAAAACCTGATGGAACTATTGATAAATACAAGGCACGCTTTGTAGCCAAAGGTTTTAGGCAAAGAGAAAATATAGATTTCTTTGACACTTTTTCACCAGTCACTAGAATAACATCCATTAGGGTACTCATTTCTCTAGCAGCAATTCATAACTTGGTGATACACCAAATGAATGTTAAAACAACATTTCTAAATGGTGATCTGGAAGAAGAAATCTATATGGAACAACCTGAAGGTTTTGTAATTCATGGACAAGAAAACAAGGTCTATAAGTTAGATAAATCTTTGTATGGTCTTAAACAAGCTCCTAAGCAATGACATGAAAAATTTGATAACTTAATTATATCGAATGAGGTTAAAGTGAATGAAAGTGACAAATGTATTTATTACAAATATGAAAATGGCATTTGCACTATCATATGTCTCTATGTAGACGATTTACTCATATTTGGTTCAAACATTCATGCTGTAAATACTATGAAATCATCGTTGACTAAGAACTTTGATATGAAAGACCTTAGAGAAGAAAATGTAATCTTAGGAATCAAGATTACTAGGTCAGAAAAGGGAATTTCTTTGGATCAGTCTCATTATGTTAAAAAGATCCTAAAGAAATATAAATACTTTGACTGTAAACATGCTTGCACACCATATGATCCAAATGTGAAACTTTTTAAGAATACTGGTGAAGGTATTAGACAAACTGAATATGCGAGCATCATTGACAGCCTCAAGTATGCCACTGATTGTACTAGACCCAACATTGTCTACGTCGTGGGACTATTATGCAGGTTTACCAGTAGACCTAGTATAGAGCATTGGCACGCTATCGAAAGAGTCATGAGATACCTAAAAAGGACCATGAGTCTAGGATTACGTTATCATAGATTTCCTACCATCCTTGAAAGATATAATGATGCTAATTGGAACACCTGGTCAGATGTCTCCAAAGCAACCAGTGGCTATAATTTTAGTATAGCCGATGGTGATGTATCTTGGAAATCGAAGAACAGAAGATATTGACTCAGTCTACTATGGAGTATGAAATGATAACACTAGCTACTACAAGTGATGAAGCAAGCTGGTTAAGATGCTTGCTAGCTGAGATCTCTTTATGGGAAAAACTTATGTCAGCTGTGTTGATCCACTGTGATAGTACCGCGACTATTGCCAAAAATAGAGAATCGTTATTACAACGGTAAGAGACGACAAATACGTCGAATGCAAAACATAGTTAGAGAATTACTTAGTAAAGGAGCTGTAATAGTGGATCATGTACGCACTGATGATAATTTAGCAGATCCTTTGACGAAAGGATTGGCTAGAGAGAAAGTCATAAATACATCCAAAAGGATGGGACTATTGCCTATAGATCATTGAGTCGTTCATGATGGTAACCCGACCTAAAAGACTGGAAATCCCAAGAATTAGGTTCAATGGGTAATAACAAGTCATAGTGATAGGAGATGAACATGTTATTATATTTAACAGAAGCATGATTCCTGAAGCGATGAAAGACTGAGATAATAGAAACTCTTAATGAGATCTATACTCTATGTGGAGGGAATACCTAGCTACATGAGTACTCTTGATAGACTCACCTATGTGAATGTGGAAATGGGGCCATTTCCTATGGAATTTTGAGGCAAAAATTCCTAGAGCGTTCACTATACTAGGATAGACGTGCATGACCATAAATGCATATGCTTTTTAGAATACACCCAATGAAAAGGTTGTGTGTGGGTTTGATGTCAGAGATAGAGTTCAAGACTACGAGTTACTCCTGTTAAATCTGAATCTCACTTACTATGCAATGATTTAAGTCAAGAGACACCTTTGCTTATGCACAATCTTATAGAAGCGTTTGACGCTATTTTAGAAACATTTTTTTTAATTCAAGTGGGGGATTGTTGGAACATAATGTGTGAATTTAAAAATTGTTGAAGTCCCACATTGGATAGAAAACATATGTGGGTTTGCATCCATCACTATATAAAGAGTGTCAATTTATTGTGAAAAGCACACTAAAGTTGGATGCATTTCCCAACTTTTTATTTTCTCCCTTTTATATTCTGCTCAATTGTTACCGAGCCACTTCTCCCCTTTCTTTCTGTCCCTTCGATATTTTAGAGCAGTTGTTATACCGTAGTCCCTTCGATATTTTAGAGCGGTTGTTATATCGTAGTCCCTTAGATATTTTAGAGCGGTATTGTAGTCCCTTCAATATTTTAGAGCGGTTGTTATGCCGTAGTTCTGTCGAGTTTTGAGTGATCCTAATACCACTATCATTTTAGAGCAGTTTTATACCGTAGTCTCGTCGATTTTTGAGTTGTCATAATACCACTATCCTTTTAAAGTGTTTTTTATGCCGCATGTCGCAGTCCTTTAGAGTATAGTCATTTTGATTTATGAGTGGTCATAATACCATATTGCGAGGCTTTAATCGCCTTATTAAGAGTGACTTTAACTGTCATATTGAGAGTGACTTTAACAGCCATATTGAAGGTATAGTTCTAGAACGGTTTTCTATGGTGTAGTGGAACTTCGATACAGTGAATCTGTGTTGTTTTATCCTGGGGACGTCGTGATTGATAGCATGCCTTGCACAATTTGAGCAGTGTCGCGAAACGTCTTAAAGATAGCAACCTAGTCCGCGACTCAACCTAGTAATATCTTCGGTTACACAAATTATGATTTTAAAACAGTTTTTTTAAACTCAAAATCTAACATAATTCAATTTTAGTTATTTTATATTTTTCGTAATTCATTAGTTATTTGTCTTTCCTATTAACAAACATATTTGAAAGATATATTTTTCAATCCATTGATTTTCAATGTGTTGACGGGTTGACCCGTTTAATATCTTATTCACAATTTTCTAAAGAAGTCAACCCATAAATAGAAATAGGGACAGACCTTGGTTAAAGTAATTTGGGCGCACATGCCCCACTATCTTGTATATTTATTTAGTTATTTTTTGTGCTAACTAAGTTGTTTATTTTGTTTTGTAAAAAAAATTGTTTATTTTGTTACTAGTTATTGAATATTTCTGTTTTTATCCCATTAAAAATTAAGTGTTGTTTCTACTAAAATTATTGTGTAATTTTATCTATGACCGATCAAATGCGCAATAGAATTATAGGTAAATTGTTGAATAGTTGCATAGTCACATACACACATGAAAAAATATACTTGATAAAGTTACAAATAAAAAATAAAATACTACAATAATTTTAAAATATAAAGACATGCAAGAAGTAATAATACATATATGTTGAGGTGTGTTCAATTTTTTCGAGTATATAATCATGTAGTTTTGTACATATATAATTATGTATTAATATATATATATATATATATATATATATATATTATACATAGTATTTGATTTTTTTCCCTCACTGTTCAAAATTCCTACGTCCATCGTTGAATAGAAATCATAAAGAGAAAGGTTTTGGTTTATATTTTAGAGTAGTATTGATTTTAATTTATTTCTGAGATGAGTAGATGACGAATGCAGTATGGGCAATGATGTTCCAACACAGCCATCTCATGGATGTTTCCAATTTGCACGACTCTTATCAAATCCCCTTACCTTGTGGAGGAAGATTATGGTCTGCAGTTACTTTCTTGACCGTAATAAAATATTTGAAAGATTTTTAATAGTACGTGATAGATATAAATCATGACATATATGTTTAACAAGAATGATCAAGAGCATCATATTTTTCAGGATTCAAGACATTTTTATTAAACTCAATAGAATGGTCTAATTCATCACCATCTATTCATAAACAATATTCAACTTATATTCATTAATTATTTAATGTTTAGTAACAATTGTCATATTATACGATAATAATAATTGATTATTATTGATATATAATTAATTAATTAAATATTTATCTAAAAATATTATCTCAAAATGGAAGAAGTGTTCTTAAATAAATAGGAACAGGGTGATAAGCACCGTATTTTCTGTTGCAAATAAAAATAACAATATTTTGGTCAAGTTCTAGTATCACGACTCCATTTCAGTATACCGACCCTAATTTTTTTTAAAGAGATAAACCTCGTTTTTTTTTTTTTTTTTTTTTAATTTTATCTTCTTTATTATTTATTTGAAATGGACGGTTTTGAGTTATTTTCTGACTCGAAATCATTCATATATTATTTTTTGTTATAATTTAAATAAGTAGTTTTTATTTATGTTAACTTTTTTTTTTGTGTTTTTTTATTTTATTTTATGATTTTGTTGTCTCAAAATCAAAGTTATTTGGTTTCCCTCTTTGTTACCGAATTTCTTTAATTTTTCTAGCAATGTGTTTCCGATTATTTTGATTTTATCACATTATTTCTATATGCATTATTACAATTTACTATTAACTTGTGAGTATGTTTACATATTTGGTCTTAACGAAGTTAAATGTATGTATGATCTATTTTATCAATTTAAATAAATGAATATTGTTTTATTTTTGTCAAATAGAAAAAGAAAAAGAAGAATAAGTGATTTAGTAGAGTTAGAACAAGTCAATAATTTTTCGTTGAAAGACTAAGTCAATATTACTCTATATAATAGATAATGAAATATTTTCTAATTAAAATATATTTCTATACTTCTCATTTTAAATATTAAATTGAAATATCCACAAAATTTACTGCAAACAACCCTTTAAAAACTTTGGTGTTTGATTATAATAAATATTATATTTTTATTCTCATTTTAAATATTAAATTGAAATATCCACAAAATTTACTACAAACAACCCATAAAAACTTTGGTGTCTGATTATAATAAATATTATATTTTTATCAATAATTATAAACATTGATTTTACTTAACTATAAATTAGAATTATTGTTTTTCTCTTAAGTTTAATAAATATACATTTAAATTAATTTTACACCCACATATATAATAAGAATGATTAATTTTTCTATATTATACTATAATAGAATAGCATGATAAAATACATTAATCTCATTAGATGTGATTGTAAAATTATTTTAAATAACAATGCATTTAAATGCCCTCTTCTCTTTCCTCTTAGCCAAAAGTTTGCCTCTTAAGTTCTGTAAGTTTTGTTTAGACAAATGCGCACGACCTTCTTAAACAAGGAGAAATGTCAAAGTATACTGATATTGACTTGAGAATCATTTTAGAAATGATTAATTACAATTTTAGTTCTTCTATTTTTACTAATTTATGAATTTGTTTATTTAATTTCAAAAATTGTTAGTTTTGGTCACTCTTTTAGATTTTTGAATTAAAAAATAACAATTTGACGTATTTTAAATATCGTGAGATATAATTCTATGATATAGAACTATTTAAATGTATTAATTATTCATATGTTATTAATTAAATTACAAATATAAAAAATTTCTGAAGTTGAAAGTTAAATTTTTACGGTGTTTTATTCTGATTTTATGATTGTTAATTATGCTATATCATAATATCATATAACACATTGTTTAAAACATGTATGGTCACTATTTTTAGTTAAAAAATAATAAAAAAAATATCAAAATTATTGATTTTTAAAATAAAATAACTAATTTTATAAATCAGTAAAAATAAACGACTAAAACTACAATTTAACGTAGTAAAAGACATCATAGTCCAAAGCATCAAAATTCTTGTTACAAATTGCAGCTGCCCTTTTGACTATTCCAGCTAACGAGTCTCACACATTGGACAAACCTCTGTTCTGTTTTCACAAACTCTGTCTTAATTTGTTACCTTAGGTGTTAAGCGTTTGGGTATAATTTTGATCACGACTAAAAATATTTTTTGACTAAATTAAATGTTTTCAAATGATGATGAACCCCATATACTCTAAAGTCGTGTTTGATTTGAGTTTGAAAAGAAAAAAATTCATGGGAAACTATTAAAAATATCATTAATTTGTTGGGAGTTAAGGGACCGATTCGTGTTGCCATTGTGCTTCTGTGGCCAAATTTCAATTCAAAGTTACGAAGGTCTTAAATTTGGAATACTATAATAAGGCCCGTTCGTTCCCACCAAAAAAGAGAAGTAACTTGATTAGAAATTGAGAATCCATATTCACATACTCATAAAGTTTGAATCCATGTTCTTTCAAAAAAGAAAATAATTTGAATCCCTCTTCACATACTCATAAAGTTTAATGTCTTCATGTCTACTACAGGACAAAATATACTTTTTTTTTATAGGTTATAAATATCTCTCAAAATAAATTATCAAAAAACTCGCCCTAAAAATATTTTTGAATGTTTGGTTTACAAATTTCAATTAAGTTAAATTTGCAAATAATGGAGAAAGTGTAAGTAAGAATTTAATTTATGATACGTCATAATATTTTTTAAGATCTGTCGTAACTTTTTTCCAAATTTAAAGGATTTGAAAATTTATTTTAAAACTCTATTAACTATTTTTCTTATAAAAGTTTGCACCACTAAAGGAGGTTTTGTTTTGAGTGAAATAGAAAAGAGAGAATTATACGAGAGAGAAAGAGCATGGAAATGAATAAGTTAAACGACTTGATTTATTGAAGAAATAACAATAAGAGAGTTATTTTAATGGAGTCCAATACCTTTTTATTTTTTCGTTACAGTGCGAAAAAAGTCGAATGAAGACATTGTTGTGTTTTTTTTTACAACTTTACTCTCATTTTTTCTTTATTTATTCACAGGTATACTTTCATTTTTTTTATATATTAATAGGTGTGCATATTTAATATTTTGATTCAAGCAGTATTCATAATAATGCATATATATTAATAATTTAATGAATCAACATAAATTTATCAAATACTCTCAAATAATTTATTTATTTAAATTAAATTAAATTAATTAACTACACAAAATAAATTAAATGAGTTCATGGATATTTTTGTCCTTTTAAAATTTACATACTTATGTCTCTTCTATTTTTCTTGTATTTCTTTCGTTTCAAACAATACTTTAAATTTACTCTATTTTTCACCTATTTCTCTATTCTTCACAAAATACAAAATTTAATATATAATATAACACAAAATACAAAATTAATTACTCTATTCACCTAATAAATTTATAATTTAACACAAAATACAAAATTTAATGTAATAATAATTTTTTATATTTAATTAAATAGGTTGATGTGTGCTATTTAATTTTGTCACCCACCACCAAAACAAACGTAGATGTTTTGTAGTTTGATGTATCATGTGTTGTTCGATTTATGTTTTTTTTTTCAATTTGTAAGTTAATTAGTGGTTTTGTGATTTGCATGCAATGTGTTTTTTTTAGTCTATAGAAAAATTGATAAAAAAATTTGCTCACAATTGTGAGGTCTCGATTGTGTTTTTATTGTGTTCTGTCTTTGATTTTAGTTTGTATTAAGTATTAGATTTAGTATTAATTAGTTAGCTTCTTAACTAACTAAAACTAATATTCTAGTTAGCTTTTATTGGTTGATTAAATAGTTATTTTATTTTAGTTATTTGTTTATTTAATTAGCTATATAAGTTTATGTACTCTTTGATATAATTTATTCTTTCAATCATCAATATTATTTCATTTGCTTTTCATCATTTCTCTCTTATCAATAATTTAAATCAATAATCGTAATATTAATGTTGTATTTCTAACTTTTGTTGAAGTTTTTGGAATAGTTTGTTGTTTGCATATCTTATTAGGACAATCACTATTTTCAATTTTCTATCCACTTTTTGACTTTTGCACATGCGAAGAAGTTGGTTAAGTCTGCTAACATTTATAATTGATATTTGTGTCTTTAAAAGTAAAAAAGAAAAATAATTTGTAACTAAATAAGAATAAAAACTATGAATCATTCTCTCTCTAGTAGTTGTCAATATATGAAAGAAAGTAATTTTGTCGTTAGGGTTTAATATAAGGTTACAGTCAATATCAAAATACTCAAATTGACCTACATAAACGTGTTAAACTGAAATTATAAGAGATTTTTAAACCAAATTCCGTAACCTTGAATAATGAAGCCATACAATCAATTCCAATTAATTTGGTCATAATCAAAGTACTCTCTAGTAATTGTCATTGTATGAAAGTCAATATATAGAAGAAAATAGTTTTGTCGTTAGAGTTCTTTAGTTATGATCAATATCAAAGTGCTCAAATTGACCTACATAAATTAAATTTGTTGATGAAACCCACTTAGACATTAATTATTTCATTAACGGATTAGAACTTCATTACATCGCCTAAGATGGAAATTGAAATTGTCAAGTTTCATAGGCAGAAAACCGCATAACTTACATTACATGAACAAATGTTACTACCTGCCTAATTAATTTAGCTAACACTATAATATATATAAGTTATTAATTAAATGACTGAATATACATAATTCCAAAATAAACATATACTAATAATTAAACTTGCATTTGATTAATGTAAAAGATAATAAAGTCATTGATTAAAAATTGAGGATGTTGGAATAAGCAGTCCAGTTTTGTAGCCAAGGACTATTCAACTGAGCCCAAAAAGTATCTTGGGTCCAATCCGTTGCTATAGGTAACTGAAGCTCAGGCACATTGTCCTTCCCTAAAGGCAATTGCAACGATGTTCCACAAATACCCTTTTTGTTATTATCTTTCACAATATCATTCATTTGGTTCTTTGTACTTTTTTCATGACTTGGTGTTGAAACAAACAGAGAAACCATATCTTCAGTTTCAGCTTCAGACTCTTTTTTAGGAAGAAACAACATGGGAAGTGACACGTGTTGGTCTTGTTGTTGTATGCAGCTGAAGGAGATTGTGTCTGTAGAGGAAGGAGGGGATGCAGGGGAACCCACCATTTGTTTCATTTCTTCCTCTTCTGCTGCCCTTTGTTCTAACACTTTCAACGAAGTTGCCTTTCTATATATCTTGCACAACACTATGTCCTGTATCATAAAATCAAATATATCATTAGTATTTATTAGTAATTGCTAGAACTAGAAGTTACATACCAATAGTATTGATTTATGATATACTAGTACTAGTTTATATTTTGTTAAAGTTAATTACAGATTAATTAGATTAGTTGTAAGTTGATTGTAATATTCATTTTGAAATCTATATATAAACAGCATCTCATATTTATTTTAATTAACAATTTTATTCATTTTATTAATACAATTTTATTTCTACTTTTTTCTCATCCACGTTTAATAACAATATTTGATGTTTGTTTGTGCTCGTTAGCATTTGAAGACAATTAATCATAATTAGTTGCAAGTTTTAATTGAAATTTTCTCATAAATGAAACAAGGGATTCATAAAATAACAAAGAGGGACCACACTAAATTACAGAAAGAACTGTCACTTTCTACCTATGTTCATGGAAACTTCCCTTCTATGTCAAATATATGCACATTGTTTAATTATTCTCTTACCTAGGAAAACTCCAAGCTAGTCCAATATATATATATATTTTATTTGAAAAGAATTAGCTTGTGCAAATTATGCTACCAAAATATATGAATCTCCATGTTATTATTTGGTAGAAACTAGCCACAACAAGCATATCAGGTTGCTTGAGATTAGGAAAAAAATCATGAAATAATTAACTATATATGTATGAAATTTATTTGCACAAGGAATAAATTAATGAAGAAAGAAAAGCAAATGACATAAATCCGTGTGATATAAAAATCACATGGACAGGAATCTAAAATTTTGCTCACGTTGAAATTTATATTGTTATGGTCAATAGGTCAATATCATAGGAAGCAAAACCATATAACAGGATGGGTGTAATATTATAGACTATATAATAATTAAAATGAAAATTGAAATATATACCTTAGGCAAGGGGCTATTGTCAGGTAAACGGTATTCATTCATGACCCAATCGGTTTTGCATCCACGTGGAGCTCTTCCCTCATAGAAAACCAATGTCTTCCTCAACCCGATTATCCGCTTCGGGTCAGATAAGGTCACGATTTTCCGGTCTGAACCGGTGGCTTTCCAGAATCCCTTTTCAGTTGTGCGGTTAGGCCTTCCTCCACTACCATGTTTTTTGTCCCTTGGCACGAAAAAATACCACTCTCTTTCTCCCACCTTTGCCAGATCTATAACATTAAATCAAATAATATGTTCACTAAATTTCAAATTAAATAAATGTCTATGGAAACACGTAACAAAAAATACATAGCACAAAATATAGTGACGAATTAATTGAATGATTATTACCTGGCAATTCGCGAGGATCATGGTGATAGATGTTGAGGAAACCAATCACATCGAAGCGAAGTTTCTTTCCAACAACCATATTTTTAAGATAGAAATCAAGTAGTTCTTCTTCTGTGGGGTGAAATCGAAACCCTGGCAGTGGAATTTCCTCAGTACTCATCATGTTCATGTCTTCCATTGATGTCATCTATTATCAAATATATATATGTTTTCTATCTTATGACTAACTAACTATTTAGTTATGCAGTGTGTTACTGGGTTTTTTGTTTTTTTGTTTTGTTTCTATAAAGAAACATAAAAAAAAACAAAGTTAGTGTTGCTCTGCTTATAAAATAAATTGTGGAGTGAACATGCTATGAAAGTGTATTTATAAGGAATGGTTTGGTTTAGTGATTGATTAGTACGTGTCTGAGCTAATTGGTGATTTTACCTTAATTATTATTCATGAATTAAGTTTGTGTTATGACTTGGTCATACAAGGAGATTGCCTGCAGCTGTAGTACCGTAAGTGCACATATTGTGATGCGTTTATAATTTTTTGTACGGTTGAGATCGTCTAGATCGTGATGGAGTAGAGTGGCTTGGAAGTCTTTGTAACATATCTTTTTTCTTTTGGAGGAAAATAGAAAATGGAGTTGTGTAATCGATGAGATTTGTGTGGTAGGGCCAGTAGAGTTGGGACCCACGCGGCTAGACTTGAGACTAGTTGTGGTGTGGGGCCAGGAGACGACTCCAGGACGAGATGTGGTACTTGCACATCTTATGCCTCCACACTTCACATATTTATTCTTCTTATTTTGGACTTTTTATTCGCTGATTCCTCTAATTAATGTTCAACTCTAAAATTTCTCTATTAGTAAGGTTGATTGTTCTCCTTGTAAAATAAATTGGATCGTTTTCTACAAATATAAGATGCTTACAACATTTCCTTCATTCATTATAATGCATTTAATATATGTTGGAAAATTAATTAGAACTTAAAAATTAATTAAAGATGTGATCATCCAAGCAAACGTGTGAGTTATTTTGTATGTTTGTCCTTATTTTAATAAATTCAATGTGAGAGTTTCTATAAAACATAAAAACCAAAAATATAACAAATTCAACACCATCATACTTGTTGATGAGGAAGTGAACAACAACTACTTTCCGATCTAACTCAAAATTCATTGGGCCCAAATTATGCACCTAATTTAAAGCCATGAAGAATCCCATAGCTTAACCTACTTTTATACTACAATCACTCTTGATATCCAAGCAATCTCTAGTTGAGGTTAAGTATTTAAGGAGTCTGTCAGCCTTCATGAATGACCTATGTTGGAAAATTAAGAGATATATTTTAAAATTATTATCAAGAGCGAAAATTATCCATTTTCATAATCACATATGCATAATATTTCACATGTGGTTTGTGTTTACCTTTTGAAGTGTCGAGGATGACAAATCACAAATACCACGATATAGTAGTGTCTCTAGTTAGTCCACGCAAACGGTTGTCACTGAATGCGTCGGTGCTAACTAACGACTATTGTAAGAATAATTTTGGGGTTATGTTAAGAGACAAAATATATATAGTGATCATTTTATTAATGAAATAATTATTCAATTAAATTTTTACTTTTCGATCTAACTGTTCTATCGTGTGACTCTATAAGCTTCCACTTAATCGACAATAATATAAAATATTAAATTAATATTAAATATTACAAACAATGAGTGATAGTTAACAATGCATAATTGCTATCTAATTAATGGGAAAATCGGCGATACAATTTAAACCTTAATGTGACTACTATTTACTATGCAGTAACTATCCATTCATCCAAATGTCTTAATTGAGCACAAATCATAAAAAATGTCATCCTTGTTAGGTTCGATAATTAGTTTCTTGATTTATATGTGCAATCACTGATGTACCAAATATCTTATATTGATCCATTTTAACGTGACCACAAACATTTCACATATCACTCTACCAAGAGGCCCAAGACACAACTCCTATTATGCATGAGAGATGAATCCTATCTATATCACTCATATCGCTCTACATGGTTTATTGTAGACCCAATAATCACTATTATGATTATCCTGTTACCGATAATGTTTGATGATCTCAAAGTATACAACTCTCCAAGTAGGGATTATAGTGATTTCAAGTCGAATGACTACTCACTATGGTCACATGAGAATCGTTAACGACACATAAAAATCGTTAACCGCACTTGCATAACTATTATGTAACATTCTCATAGTGGATCAATCTAGTACAAATATTATTTCTAATATTTATACCTATGTGAAGACTTGATATCTCATATTCATGACCCATGAGATGTGATCATCAGTCTACTCACATAATATATAGTCTCTATGCATTTTAAGAATAGTGTCATAATATATCCGCACCACCATAACAATAAAACATGACTACATACACTTTAAGAATAATGTCATTATGTATTAATGGAGTATTACGATTAAGTCACATTTAATGTTCCATTAAACAGACTAACTATTCTGAAGACTTTATTATGATTTAAATAAATCCACATAATAAATTAAAATGCCCCATATTACTAATATAAATAATAGTAAATGTCATGATACAAATAGCAATAAGAAAAAATTGTTGGCCTCTAGGGCTAACTCTAGCAATCTTCCACTAACACTAGAGCCAACCAGGCATATTCCTAATACCCATCGATCTAGTGTGACCATCATGCTTCTATTGAGCAAGTGGTTTCCTAAGTGGGTATTCAATGTTATCCAAGGAATGAACTCTGCAAATCTTCAGATCCCCTATATCGATGATCTCTCAAATAAAATGGAAGCGCTGAAATATATGTCTGGATCTATGGTGAGATATGAGTTCCTTAACTTGCGTGATTGCACCATTATTATCACAAAGAATGTCAATTGGATTCGCAATGCTAGAAACTATATCTATACAATAATGAATTTTATTATCCAAACAACCTCCTTTGTTGCATTAGAGGTAACAATATACTCGATCTCTATAGTAGAATAAGCGATTGTCTCCTACTTTGAACTTTTCCAGCTCACAGCGCCACCATTCACACAAAACATATTGTTAGTTTAGAGGCGCACCTAAGAGGGGGGGGTGAATTAGGTGTTTAGAAGTTTTCTTGTTTTTAGAGACCTAGTGGATTTATTTTTCTGACTATGATTGTGTATAGTAAAATGTAAATGACAGAAAAATAAAGAACACAAATAATTTATCCTGGTTCCCTTTATAACCAAGGGTACGTCCAGTCCTTTTGCACACCACAAGAGATTTTCCAATTATTGTTAGAATAGGTACAAGTCTAACTCTAAGACTTTAGTGACTAACTCCTAACAATCTGTCTAAGATAGCACACCACTATCTTAGTTTACAATACTTGAAGAAAATACACTATTTTCCTCAAACAACACACTAACTTAGTTAATTTACAATAATGATTATGACTGAAATCAAGAAGGTATAACAATTGATGCTTTCTTGTATAATGATCACAATCTAAGGTAATTTCAAGTACAACAGATAACCTTTATAATGATATGAAAATGCAACACATGTACTTGAAATATGAAAATCTGACTTTTAATGAATCTTAATAATTCTGAAAATATTTTTCAAAGTTGTGTAGTTAAACTTGATCCTAGGAAGTATTTATACTCCTAAGACATCACTTCAGATCAATGACAATCTATCCTAGAAGTTTGATGAACATATGCAATGATCCAGAATCAATCAGACCTGAAAAATTACATTGTTTCGCAGTTGTATTCGGCTACATCCTTAGTGTAGTCGAATACAAATAATTGAATTTCGCCACTAACTTGATTTTTTATTCGGTTACACCATCCCGTAGTCGAATACAAAAGTTCAGTTTTAGCTACTAACTTAATTTTGTATTCGGCTACAATATCTCTTAGTTGAATACAGAAGTTCAGCTTTAGCTACTAACTTAATTTTGTATTCGGCTACAACATCTTATAGTCGAATAAAGATGTTCAATTTTTGCCAATGACTTCATATGTATTTGGCTACACTTATATGTAATCGAATACACACTTGACTTTTTTTTTTTAAAATTGATTTTCCAAACATTTGTTCCTGCATTTTGATATTTTTTTGAAAATTCTTTTTGATGCATATGTAAAAGTATAAGGGTCTCATGTGCATTTGAAATATAACAATATTAGATTGCATCATATACCTTAAACTCTAAGTCTTCTAGCATATTGACAATAGTTGACTTGATTGTTGACTTCATTTTGAATTTGCAACTTGATCACTTTGCTTGGTCTTTGTCTTCATCAAAAACATAAGTATTCTTGCATATTTACACATATAGCCAGACTGTGATCTTGAATCATCGTTAGCAGTTTGGAAGCTAACATCACTGTAACCCTTTACAACGAGCTCTTTCTCACCACCACAAACTAAGAACGAATCCTTAGTCATTTTCAGATACTTTAGGATGTTTTTAACTGTTGTGCAATGACCTTCATCAGGATCTGATTGGTCCTTGCTTGTCTTTCTCAATGCATACGAGACATCTGGTTTGGTATATATCATGGCGTACTATTGGAACCAAGTTGGTTTTACATTTAGAGTTTTGATGTTAACAAAGTTTTTTATGAGAACAATATATTTGACTTCAAAGAGTATGAAATAAGAGTTAAGATTTGTAGAAGATTTAATTAAGATTTGAATAAGATTTGATCAAAAAATATCTACAACAAATTACGAACATAATCAATCTGAAGAATTTACAATCTCAATCTAAACAAAAAAGGAACATAATCAATTTGAAGAATTTACAAACGCAATCTGAACAAAATACAATTCAGAGTTAAACAAGGACCAAATTGAAGCCCAAATTTTAACTATAAATAGATACTCAAGGCTAAAGAAGAAAAATATTGAAAAGCATAAAAGAGTAGTCTTAGAGTTCAAAGAGAGAAATACTCATTTCAAGTTAGAAATATTTTATGAGTGTTCTTTTCTTATAGTGTGATAGTTATTATTATTATTATCAGTTTTCCATAAGCAACTACTCAAGTTCCAATCTCTTGTATCCAACCTGATATTGGTTTAGTTCCTTCTTCAATCTGGGATTGTCAGGTTGTTAGGAGAAGACTTGGCTTGTAGGGTCAAGGTGGTGTTGTTCCTTAAAAGTCTGGGGTTGTCAGGCTGTTTGGGAAGACTGACTTGGAGGTTCAGGTGCTTTGTAATTCAAGGTATTTGAATGAGTGGATTTAAGCCTTCTGAATGAGGGGACTGGATGTAGCCAAGTTAAAGGTGAACCAGGATAAATCTATGTGTCAAACTAATTATGCTTTCAATGTTTGCTGCCTCTGAATCCGATTGCTTCGACTTCAAGTAAATAACCAAAAACCAAACTAGTTTTTAATTTATTTATAAATTATCAAAAAGTTATCAACTTTGACAAACACAATTCAACCCCTTCTCTTATTTGCACCTTCACGTACATGATAGATCCTATTTCTTAGGCATACAACATTTTACTCGTGTGTTCCCTCTCATATGATGAAGTGGGACATTGTTCTTTGGACATGTATACGCCATATGACCTAAGCAAGATTCCTTTCTTGGAGTCGTGCATATTAAAACGACAAAACACTTTGTAAACATATGTAATTTGACTTAGACCAAGCAGCATAAGTGATCCAACTCTATAGATTCTGATTCCTAACACAAAAGAGGCTTCACCGAAGTCCTTCATCGAGAACCAATTCCCTAACCACATTTTCATGTTTTGTAATGTAGGGATATCATTTCCAATGAGTAGTATGTCATCCACATACAAGATCAGGAACACTATTATGCTCCCACTAACCTTCTTGTAGGCACAGGGTTCATCTTAATTCTTAATGAATCCAAACTATCTTACAATTTAATCAAAATGAAGATTCTAGCTTCTAGAAGCTTGATTCAATCCATAAATGGACTTTAGTAGCTTGCATACATTTCCAACATCTTTTGGATTTTTGAAACCCTCGGGTTGTGCCATATACACATCCTCGAGAAGATTCCCGTTAAGGAATGTAGTCTTGACATGTATTTTCTGAATTTGAAAATATCATGGTATGCAATAATAACAAGCAGAATCCGAATAGATTTAAGCATTGCTATTGGAGAATAGGTTTCATCATAGTTTTAAGCATTGTTTAAAATCTTTTGACAGTAGCCTTGCCTTAAAGGTATTTACCATACCATCCATGTCAGTCATACATGAGTAACATGTCACCTTCATGAGTCAGGATACGTCCATATCTTTCAGGTTAATGGTGTAGTCTCCTAGGCATATGAGGTTCTGGTGCTACTTGAATAAGAGGATCACCCAAAACTCCTTATGGTTCTTGTTTTATCACAGACGGTGCGATGGTTTGTGGATTTTATACTTCTCCAAGTTCCATATTATTCCCACTGGTTCCTTTAGAGATGAATTCTCTTTCTTGGAACACACTACTTCTCCCTAAAAATACTTTGTAATTAGAGGGAGAATATAAATAATATCCTTTTCCTTTGAATACCATACAAATTCACATTTATCATATTTGGGACCAAGTTTATCAAAAATCAAATGTTTCACATAAACCTTATATCCCCAAATCTTCATAGAAGACACATTTGGTATTCGACTCGTCCATATCTCTAATGGCGTCTTTTCTACCGTTTTAGATGGAACATGGTTAAGGGTGAAAGCTGCAGTATTAAGGGAATATCCCTAGAAAGAGTCGTGTAAATTTGATTGACATACATCGACTGTACGATGTCTAACAATGTGTTATTTATTTTTTCTGAAAGGCCATTTCATTGAGGAGTTCCAAGAGAAGTGAGTTGGATTAGATATAATCCCACACTCCTTCAGATAGTTATCAAATTGTTGTCTTAAGTACTCAACACCACGATATGGTCGTAGAGCTTTAACACTCTTCCCAAATTGGTTTTCCACTTCATTCTTAAACTCTTTGAACTTTTCAAAAGTTTATGATTTGTGTCTTATTTGATACACAAAATCATATCGACTAAAGTCGTCAATGATGTGATGAAGTAAGGAAAACTGCCTCTAGCAGGTTTTTTTAGTGGGCCACATTCATCACTATATACTAATCCCATAATATCGTTTGCCCTTCCATTGTAACCAATAAATGATGCTTTAATCTTCTTTCCAAATAAGCAACATTCACATACTTCAAATGATTCATAATCAAATGAATCCAAGTATCTTTCTTTATGGAGCTTGGATATGTGTTTCTCGCCTATATGGCCTAAACAACAATGCCGAAGGTATGTAAGGTTCAAGTAATATGATTTAACCATTTTCACATTTATGTTATAAATGAGCACATCTAAATCTAGGGCATAAATCCTATTACACATAGGCACACTTGCATAAAACACATTATCTAAATAAATCGAACAACTTTTATTCTTAATAATAATATTAAAACCTTCCTTGTCTAAACAAGAAATAGAAATGTTGTTTATGCAAATGGATGGAACAAAATAACAATTATTAAGTTATAAAATAAGCCCAGAAGGTAAAGTCAAAACATAAGTTCCTATAGCTAATGCAACATCCTTTGCTCCATTTCCAACTCATAGGTCGAGTTTGAAGGTGCAAACACGAGAAAGGGGGTTGAATTGTGTTTGACAAACTTGAATACTTTTCCTGTTTTTATACTTTTAAAACAAAACTTGATGAATGATTAAAAACAGAGTTAGCAGCGGATATAAAGTAAAAAATAAAACACAGAATTTTTATACTGGTTCACCGTTAATGAGGCTACGTCCAGTCCCTTCACCTTGAAGGATTTCACTAATTCAAACCTTGAATTACAGCAGTTCTACTGACCCTCCAAGTCAGTCTTCTCAAACAGTCTAACAATCCTAGACTCTTGAGGAATACAACTCCTTTCTTCTCCTGCCAATCTGACAACCCCAGATTGTAGAAGGAATTACAACACTTTGAATCTAATTGCCAAGTAATCTGCTACCCCTTATGACTCCCTCAGATTGTAGACTCTACTTCAACAACTTAGATCACACGTGAAAGAAAATAACAAGAGTGCTTGCTTCTTGAAAGCTGGAACTCACAATTGACCTTATTGAAAACTTGAGTGTTTGCTTTGGAAGTGTATGACTCTTTTTAATTTTCGATGCTGAGTATTCTGCCTTGAGCCTCCTTTTATAGATGCAGATTAGGGCCTCTTCCAATGCTTAAATTCGAGCTGAATCTTGCTGGATTCTCTGTAAAAATAACTTGACCAATTGGGCTTTATTAAAATAAAAAAACATATCTTTTTTAAGCTTCAGATTTCTTTCAAAAATAACTGGCTAATCAAGTCTTTAGTTGCTTCCCGCCACAGCTCCTGAATTCCACTATACCTCACTTTTATTTTTGTAACAAATATTTTTAAAAATAAATTAAAATCTCCACTGTTAATCCTCTTGATTAAATCTGAACCATTTGATCTTCTGCGCTAGTCCACATCTGGACCATATTAATTGATATGCTGTGATCCTCTGATTTCGGCCATCCCTGGACCACACTTCCTAACCCTCTGATCTTCTGATCTCGGCCATTGCTGGACCACACATCCTGAACCTATGATTTCGGCCAACATTGGGCCATGGTCTGATCTTCTGATCTCGGTCAACACTGGGCCAAATAATTAAATCTAAACCATTGATCTGAAAATCTTCCCTCTGATCTGGACCAATTCTGGACTTGGTCTGGATTAAACTGAATTTAAATCTGGACAAATAATATTTCAGTCTGGACATTTTACCTTTGATTTTGGATCAGGTCTGGATCAATTCTAGAAATCATTTCTTCTGGTCTGGACTTAGTTTCATACCCTAAACCATGCTATCTTCTGGTCTGGGTCAGATTTGGGTTAATTCTCTTGTTCTGGACTCATCAATTCATTCTCTGATTAAGTCTGGAATAAGTCTGGACTGTTTATCATTTCACTGCCAGGCCATCTTCTGGTCAGAATAACTTTTGGAATAAATCTGACATTTGCTTCCTTCTGGTCTGGAACAACTCTCCCTATGGCAGGCTTCCTTCTGGTCTGGTCCAGGTCTCCTTCTTACTTTGCTTCCTTCTGATATGGGCCAACAAAGATATCCTCTGGTAGTATTTTCACATCCTGGTGTATCCTCTGGTAATTCCAGAATGCATTTTCTGCTTCTGCAATCTTCAACTTTTGGTGACATTTGATTTAATAATTCAAGGTTCAAAATAAGATTACATGGAGTGCTTTTGTAAACATCAAAATCCTAAGTACTTAGAACCAACTTGGTTCCAACAGAGTTCACCTTTAACCAATGTTGTGACACCCAAAACCCCAAAATAATATATAATAAATTATACCGTATTTTCTCAAAAATTTGCAGCGCATAAATAAAATTTGTTTCCAAGGAAATAAAAACTTTTGTAACTAAATTAGGATGTCACATTTCTCAAAAGGAACACTTCAAACTTTTTTTCCCTTCTATAAAACATGACAATCTCCCTACACTTGTTTTAACTAGAATTTCTTAATTTAATTCCAAAAACTTACTAGTACTTATAGGGTTTTCATACAAAAAGTCGTTCCAAATTAAATAAGTAAAATACAAATGACAACTCTTATTCCTAGTATCACCTATCAGAGCGGGGTTTCTTCCAAACATGAACCTCCAGACTCATTAACTTGTAATAACTGTGATTTCGCAAACGAATCGCCAAACCAGTTAAACAAAAACAACGAAGGAGTTGAGTTTTGAAATCATGTTGATAGTATAATATAAGTGTTGATTAAGAGATCAAAATCATATTCTGATGTACAATTATTAATATGTATTAATTAGGATTTTTGTTTTAATTTTATTTCCTATTTAGTGATAGCATTTATAGGAAAAATCAGTCTCCTGATTTTCAGCTCTATTTGATTGTACAAAATTAATTTCCTATCCTATTTATATCTCCTTATGTAATTAGTTTTGAGTATCAAGTGAATAAACAATCGCTTTTCCGCATGGTATCATGGCTAGATCTGAACCATCCCTTGTCTCTTCCTGGAATAAGACAAAACAAAAGTCTCACCCACACAGACTCGCATAAATCTTGTCGGCTCAATTGAATGGACTTAACTTCTCATCACTGGCCACAAGTTGAATGACCAAAACCACATTCAATGGGATAGGTTAAAACCATTATGCAACAGGGACATCAAAGGCAAGGCAACACACAACCCACAAGAAATGGAAGAGAAACATGATCCATCTCCATTCAACAAAGAACAAATAGAGGCTCTGCAGAAAATGCTCTGGCAGATTGTTCTTATTGGAGAAAAATGTGGTACAACTTCAGTAGCACAAAAAGGTAATTTCCTACATGCTTTACATACTAGGAAAGGAAAACCAAAATCATGGATCATAGATTTAGGAGCCTCGGATCACATGACTGGAGATATAACAATATTTAACAATGATTCTCACTGTGATAATAACTCCTCTATTTAGATTGCTGATGGTACTTGTCAAAGTTTATTGGTACAGGTTCTGTTACTATTTCAAAAAATATTACCCTGAATTCTGTATTGTATGTTCCCAAACTTGATTGCAACTTGTTGTCTATTAGCAAACTGACCAGAGATATGAGATGTGTCGCTAATTTTTTTTCCAATATATGTGAATTTCAAATTTTGGAGTCGGGAAAGACAACCAGTAGTGCTAAAGAGTGTGCTGGACTTTACTACTTGCAAGTTGAAGATTCCTCCAAAGAACTCAAAGCCAATTCTTGTGCAGTGGTTTCTCCAAATAGTGACGAGTCTGTAATGTGTGGCACTATCGATTAGGTCACCCAAGTCTCAATTACTTAGAGAAATTGTTTCCCTCATTATTCACAAAAAACTTAATGAACTTTCAATGTGAAGTATGTCAATTATCCAAGCATATCCAAAACACATACTCACCTAAACCATATAAACCCTCTCAACCCTTCTCCTTAATTCACAGTGATGTATGGGGGTCATCTTGGGTTAACAACATTACTGGAGTTAAATGGTTTGTTACATTCATCGATGATCACACAAGAGTCACGTGAATATTTCTCATGAAAGAGAAATCAGAAGTTGGAAAATTATTTGAGTTTTTTCACACCATGGTGCAAACACAATTGCAAACAAAAATTAAGGTGCTCAGAACTGACAATGGTCGTGAATATTTTAGTTCAGCACTAGAGTCCTACCTTAAGATCCATGAAATTATCCACCAGAGTTCATGTGTAGATACCTTCCAACAAAATGGGGTCGCATAAAGGAAAAATAGGCATCTACTGGAAGAAACAAGATATCTCATGCTAGCCACAAATGTACCAAAACATTTTTGGGGAGAAGCTATCCTTTCAGCCACCTATCTCATAAATATGAAGCCTTCCCGCTTCCTCAATTTTGACACACCCTATTCCACTCTCCAAACTATTTTTCCAACCAGTAGAGTTCTCACCTCAATCCCATTTAAAATCTTTGGATGTTCAACCTTTGTTCGCAACCTAAACCCTCTCCGCAACAAACTTGACCCAAAATCTATCAAATGTATTTTTCTTGGCTACTCACCTCACCAAAAAGGATATAGGTGTTATTCCCCAACAACTAGAAAATTTACCACACTATGGATGTGACTTTCTTTGAGAATCAACCTTATTACTCCAAAGTTGGAATTCAGGGGGAGAATACCATAATCCCGAAAGAAATAACATAATTCCAATTTTTGGATTTTGAGATGGTCGAACAAACTACAGCAGTAGAGCAGAAAATCCTGCATCTATAGAATCAGCCGAATCGGTAAATTCTACAATAGCAGAACCAACAAATTCTACACCAGCAGAAGCAGAAAATTTCATACCAACAGAACCAGAAAATTCCACACCAGTAGAACTAGTCCTTGAAACTGCACCAATAGAAATTTCTGCACAAGAAGCTAACTGGAAAGTTTACACTAGGAGGACGAAAAGCAAACAGGTGGTAGAGTCAAATGCATCTCAAATGCAAAGCCATGAATCCAACCAGACTCTAGAAAATGGAATCTCATCAGGTAATAATATTCCCAACTCAAAACCTGTCAATATGAGTTTAACTGACAATGATATTCCTATTGCACTAAGAAAAGGGACGAGAACTTGTACTCAGCACCCCATTGAAAGATACGTGTCGTATGGGAAATTATCACTAGGATACAAGGCATTTATAGCAGCACTTACAACACCTATATTCCAAGGAATATTCAAGAAGCCCTCCAACAACCTGAGTGGGCAGCAACTGTAATAGAAGAACTTCATGCATTGATTAAAAATAACACATGGGAAATTACTGCTCTACTAGAATAGAAGAAGTAGGTTGGTTGTAAGTGGATATTCTCTATCAGATACAATGCCGATGGGAGCATAAATCGGTACAAGGCGCGATTAGTGGGAAAGGGATTCACCCAATCATATGGCATAGACTATGAAGAGACATTTGCTCCAGTGGCCAAACTTAACTCAGTACGAGTCATATTATCCTTGGATGCAAATTTGGATTGGCCACTAAATCAGCTAGACATTAAAAATGTCTTCCTAAACGGTGAGTTGGAAGAGGAAGTATACATGCAAATTCCCCCAGGACTTGAATCATCCAACACTTTGAACAAGGTGTGCAAGCTACGAAAATATTTGTATGGCCTTAAGCAATCCCCTAGAGCATGGTTTGATAGATTAACTAGAATTGTCAAAAACGATGGAGTCGTACAAGGCCAATCTGATCACACTATGTTTGTCAAACACTCATTGGAAGGAAAGGTAACTTTATTCATTGTGTATGTTGATGATATGATTATCACAGGAGATGATCATAATCAAATCAGACATCTGAAAGAACTCTTGGCTCAGGAGTTTGAAGTCAAAGACTTAGGACAACTTAAGTATTTCTTAGGGATGGAAGTAGCTCGAACAAAAGAGGGAATATATGTCTCTAAAAGGAAATACACCCTAGATTTACTCCAAGAAACTAGAATGCTCGGGTGTAAGGCTGCCAATACTCATATGGAATCAGTAAGCAGAAGCATCCCCGAAGAAGGTCCACTAGCTGACCTTGAGAGGTATCAAAGTCTAGTTGGGAAATTGATCTACCTAACTCATACTCGGCCTGATATTGGATTTGCTGTTAGCATGGCAAGTCGCTACATGACATGCCCTACCGAAGCTCACATGAAAGATGTGAACAAAATCTTTCAGTACCTTAAAGGTACATCGGGTAGAGGTCTTCATTTCAGGAAAAACTTAAATAGGGGTATCGAAGTATGCACTGACTCAGATTGGGTTGGATGTACATCAGACATAAAGTCAACTACTGGTTATTGCTTATTCATGTGGGGAAATATGGTTACTTGAAGAAGCAAGAAACAGCCTGTGGTAGCTAGAAGCAGTGCAGAAGCTGAATTTAGAGTCATGGCACAAGGCATTTGTGAAGGAATCTGGCTAAAGAAAATACTGGATGAAATCAGAATAGAAACCAATTACACCATGAGAATCTTTTGTGACAACAAAGGTGCCATCAGCATTGCAAAGAACCCCGTTCACCATGATAGACAAAACATGTGGAAATTGACCGACATTTTATAAAGGAGAAGATTGATCATGGTATTATAAGTATTGATCATGTACCATCGTGCAACCAAACCGATGACATCCTGACTAAAGCTCTTCCAAGAAATACATATGAGAATATTAGATCCAATCTGGGCATGATAGACATCTACAACCCAGATTGAGGGGGAGTGTTGATTAAGAGATCAAAATTATATTATGATGTACAATATTAATATGTATTAATTAGGAATTCTGTTTTAATTTTATTTCCTATTTAGTGATAGCATTTATAGGGAAAATTAGTCTCCTGATTTTAAGCTCTATTTGATTGTACAAAATTAATTTCATATCCTATTTATATCTCCTCATGTAATCAGTTTTGAGTATCAAGTGAATAAATAATTGCTTTTCCGCAATAAGTAAGAAGAACACGCAATTAATCATAAATAAATTGTATCCTTATACTAGCATTCTTTAAGGGACAACATCACATTATAAAAATCAAAATGACTCAAGCAAAATCAATACATTTCACTATAACGTCAAATCATCTAAGAGAAATCATTATTGCACACAATACTTGTTAATCACAACAAAACAATCATAAGAAAACAATGTTATACATGAGATTAGACTCTACTTCACAATTTGGTACATTCTAACTCTAAAGTACTTGGTTAGGAGGCTTAATATTATGCCACCACTCGAGTGGACGAACAACTCAAATTTGACCATGTCTTCATAGATCCCCTCAACTCAACCTGAGACACATATACGCGACAGTCGAGGTAAACATGTGTTGCATGGTAGCTCCCTATATTTAGAGTGCTACCTCCAAGTCACCTAGGAATTCCCCACTCGAATACCTCAAAGGTCTAACCATCTTGCCTTAAGGCTCAACAGCAGACCACCACGATCAGACTCATTCAGTTGTACTTCCTTGAAATCACTAGGCTTGTCGACCCTACCTATATGATGACAAAATAATATCCACTTCAAAAATTCACATCAACTTCAAATATTCTCAACATCTATTTTCTCTCATCGTTAGCCTAGACTACTCCATTAAAAGCGTCATCTTTAGCACAAGTTAGAATCACCACTATTTCATCAATTTTGGGGTTACTTCATGATCCTCATATAAACATTTCCATTTCCACATTTTAATCTCATGATCCTCATTTTTTCACATTAATTTATCTCCTAAGGGCTATTACTGTACGTAGCGAGGCACATATGAATCATTGGGAAATATGGTTTTCCCGTTCATCTCACAATACATTATACTCATGAATTTAAACGCTCTCTCACCCCTTACCTTATTTCGACACTTTCACACACGAATACAAGTCCACAAGAAAAAGCCTTCGTTCTTTGACTCCTTGTCCTTCAATCGATCTAACTCGACAATATATGGGTAAATGTCAAAAATAAATTATGATAACGCACTCTAAAAGGGTCAATTTTGAAATTGAGTCAAATAAAGTTACCCCAAATCGGAAAACAATTAGTGGATAATATAGTCATTGTTTACCCGATCGTTTTGGCGTTGGTTTCACTCAAATCGGACTTAGGTGAAGAAGAACGGTGCAAAATTAGGAATTCCATAAACGGAGAAGTCAGGTATTTTAGAGAGAAATTAGAATGTCTAAATCTAGTTAGGCATACTTTTGATTTCATGAAAAGATTAAGTAGTTAAGATCTTTACAAAGTATCTTTACCTGGGTCCCTTTGATTCTAATTAAAGAGTGGAAGATACGAGTGCTTAATATACATTTTAGCTTATGAGGGTGTTAATGAACATTAGGTCTAGTGATCATTTTGAAAATTATTAATATACTTATCCAAAACTATAATTAAGACCCGTGGCGTGTGGATTACATTGTTAATTACATTTGGATCAAGTCATAAATTAAATATTATATTTTTAATTTGATCAGACAAATAAAACATTACTTAAGAGACACACAAACTTAGTTATAGTAAAGTGATTAATATATCGATGAGTTATATATATATTTAGTTAGGTAATAGTGATTAATTAATTTAGTAAAAAAAAGGTAATAATGATTAATACAAGGAGTCATAAGATGGTATGTAAGATGGTATAGTAATTTGGGTATTAGAGTGACAATAAAGTCATATGTTCATCTCCTTGCTCTAAAAAAATTAATAGTTAATAAATAAATATTAATTACTTTTAAAAAATAGGTGATTAATATAAAACAAGATTTAAAGTGAAGTTTAAATTTTCCTTAAAAAAAAGTGAAGTTTAAATTGCTGTCAAAATAAAAAGTGTAGCTTCGGTGAGACTCCCTCATTATTCATATTGATTCATATATAAAAAACGAGCAAAAGGGTATGAAAGCAAGATCTTTTTTATAAACTAAGGCATCTTTTGCGACAAATGTAGACACAAATATCATAAAATACTTATATCTTTTAAAAAGTTAACAGATATATATTTTTTATGCTTAATGATCAGATATCAGACTCCACATCAAATGGATAAAAGATCGAAGTATCACTATTGTTATGCCGGATTTGAATTTAAAGTGAGAAATTGATAAAATGAGGGAATCGATAATTGATATTATAATTATTTATGATTGGTCATACATCTATATATAATATTAATATTTATTAATATTATTTATTTTATTTTTTAAATTGAGTTGTTCATTTTAGAAGAGTCAAATTTTATTATATCATATTAATAAATGAAAATGCTAACGTATGTCCTTAAGACACATTTTAATATACTAAATATACAAATTTTGTATTGAAAATTGTGCATTTCTCTTTGTCGAAGATTATAAAAATTGTACATTCATTTTTTTTTAAGATACCAATACTATTTGTGGAATGCTTAAGATGTACCCTCATGTGCTTTAATAAACTTTGTGGGTAAAGTGTTATGTTCGAATTTGAGACATGATATTCAACCTAACAAATTTGAGACATAATGTTCAACTTAACAATATTAACATTTGTCCCTTAAGCTAGAACTTAACGACTAATAGACGTGTTTTTCTTTTGTCAATAGATGAGATGATATAATTACTCTAAAAAACTCGAATACAACTTCGAGGTCTCAAATTCAAACCCAAACATAATATTTAACCTAACAATATCGATATTTTGTAAGTTAAACTAAAACTTAAGACTAATGATTGTGTTTATCATAACAAATATAAAATTTAAAAAAGTTAGCGAATTATCACTCATAAATTGTAATTTTATTTTATTTATTTATACAATAAATAAATATAATTTTCATTGAATATAATGATTATGTAGTAATAATGTAAAATAATTTTAGACAATCTTCTCTTAGGAATCGATCATCTTGCCACATAATATATATAGTAACTAGTATTTTTAGAAAACTATCTCATAATTAATTTCTATTGGATGTAAATTTAAAATTAATTTATATTCATCGTGCGTGTTTTTCTTTCATTGTCTTTTACAAAGAATTGTGATAGTATGTATTAAACTTTAGGAACGGCACGTTGCTTTGTTTTTCCCTTCTCATTTATTATTAGTTTTCTATGGAAAGAATAATAAATATTCGGTAATTTGCTGGTGAAATCAAATTGTATTATGATTCAGCGGAAAAAAAGTCAAATTGTTAATGGATTCTTATTAAAAAATTGTTTATAAATTAATTAATTAAATCTATTATTAATCTTACAAGATTTATTAAATATATGTGTAAATCTTTTCACACAAATAATTAATAAGAGTTAAACTCTTTATTTGTATTGCCAAAGTCTTTACATCAAAGTGCTTAACAATAATTACTTAAAAGTACTTATATATTTTTTTGCAAACACTCTAGTATCGTAGAATTTAATTGAATACAGTACTTAACAATAATTACTTAAAAGTTACATTATTTTTTGAATTTATTTACTTTTTAAATAATTTATTTTGTTATATGAGTATCATCAATCTATCACAACCGTTAAATTATTAATAATAATTGATTTTTATTATAATTATTTATAAAATCATTTAAATGATTGATTATAATTTATCGATTGCGCAAAAACTTTTTAGATGCATGAAAATAAACTATTTACTATTTTCTCATAAATATAAAAGAATTTAGCATTTTTTTTCTCTAAAAAGAATTGATTTTCAATTCAAAAGCAACAGCGCGTTTGCAACATTATTTTGATCAATGTAGGACTGTTTTTGAAATCACCTCTAACTCTCAACGCAAATTAATTAAAAACTTTTAAAATTAATGAAACTTCGTAAATGGATGTGACACTGGCTTTGACTTTGGAAGTCTTATGCGAAGACCTCAAGAAGTCATGGGTTTATATTTCTCCAAAAATAATGATATCAAGTCACGATGGTCATAGGACTATAGCTAGTATCCCATATTACACTCCTACTCCATAAATATGATCAACTCATATATTTGTTTTCTTATAAATATTAAAAAAATTTATTTTCACTCATCATATTATTTTAGTTTTTTGGTACACAAGTGAGTTTCAAATTTTTTTATTTTATTGAATTTTTTTTAAGTTTTCCAATATAGAAGTTACACTTTAGAAAACTTTTTTTTAAGATTTTTGAAATACATGTGAACTATAAAACTTGAAACCCTCAAGTTTTTTGGAAACTTTTTTTTCTATTTTTTTAATTTTTAATTCCTTTTTTTCCTATTTATTTATTTTCAGTGAGTGCTGATACTAAAGGACAAGACGACAAATTAATATGGATAATATGCGATGTTGATACATCATCATTTATGATGGATGATCCTCCGAAAAGGATTCGACCCATAGCATCTCATATGAGACGTCCATTTATAGTGGAAAAGGGTGACTAGGAAGAACAGGGTCATATACCTATGATCTTGGAGATTGACGTTGTTGAGTATGAAGAGTTTGTACAGGCAACATATGTACATGATGAGGCTATACAAGAGAAGGGGAAGGTTGTACAACATAAGGACCATATGCAAGAGCGATATGTACATCAGGAGGGGGGAGCTTACACGATATCCTTGAGGACTATATGATATGTTTGTCCTTACACGATACCAATATCATGTTTCTGCCAAACTGTGGTTTGGTTAAGAATGTTAAATTAATTATTATTTATGGTGCATTAAAAACATTTAAATCTTTTATTATTTTTGTTCTATATTATATTTTAATGTCATATATTTTATTTATATGTAGAAGCGATCGATGCTGAAGATAACTGCTCATGGTAAGAAGTTGCAACAATTTACTCCACAAGTACTCCCGTGAGCTATAGAGACATGGGTGCATTTGTTTGGATTAGCCTCACTACAGCGAGTAGTCAGAAGCTGATTCACAACAACCTGATTTATGCATTTGTGGAGAAATGACACTCTGAGACTTCGTCATTTCACATGCCATTTGGTGAAATGACGATTACTTTGGATGATGTTGCCAATCTATTAGGCATTTAGATTAGGGATGAGTTCTACAATCCACCACCCGACCTAGATAAAGTAATGACATGTAATCTTGGCCAAACTTTATTAGGGGGTGTTTATTGTTGATATATAGGAGGAAACTAGAAAGACAAGGGATGTGTACTAAAAATTGGATTGGTTGAAGGAGGTATTCAAAAGACAATGTACACCAGAGAGATTTAATTGTGCTACTAGGGCGTATTTGCTGAATTTGGTAAGAAGTACTATTTTCACAAATAAGAGTCATACATTAATTGATGTGAAATACTTTCCCTTATTCAGAGATTTGGAAGGTATTAGTAGATACACCCAAGGTATTATTGTACTCGTAGTGCTTTATGACTACCTCTCATATGTCAGCTGTTATGACGCAAAGCAATTGGATGTATATATGTCTCTATTGCAGGTATTAAATTTGAATGATTATTATTTATTTATTGTTATGATTTTTATTCATTTATTTTTATTTGCAACATTGTTAGATTTACAAATATTTTCCAAATATTTGAAAAAGAGGTGACCGAGGTGCTGGCGTGGAGTGCGTTTCCAAGATGAATAGATGGAGCTATAAACAAGGCAGACACAAAATCCCTGAGTACAAACATATGATAAATGCATTAACAGCTGTTGACGACATATGAAGACCATGAGAGAATTGTAGGGATATCGTTCCTTTCGATGATATCATATTATACATTGGTTACCTTTGATTATGAAACACAAATGTGACATATTTGCTAGAGAGGTGTTTGAGACGATTTGGATATATTCAACATATTCCACAACCTCCACATCCAGTTCTTTATAGATTATCTGATGCAGATGGGGAGTGGATAAGATATTTGACCCCTGTCACTGAACTATATCATATGATACATCGAACTACATATCCATCAGAGTGTCAGGATGGATATTTGGAGTGACATTGTTCTTGTCTCGGTCTTGCAATGAGAATAATATGTGTCTCGGTGTAACATTATATTTTGTTAAGTCACGAACATGCTTTTTTGCTTTTTTATCTAAATGTCCAACATATGCATGTCATCCAAAATATCAGGTAATTCATAGTTATGAACTCCACAAATTACTTTAATTGTCTATTCTAAACAATCTTTTAATGGTTTTGATTTAAGCTTGAAAAGACAACCACACTTTTTTGTTGAGCTTCGAGTTAAACTATCAACATGTTTGTATTTTCCTCCTTTGCAACAACCTAATATTAATTTATTCCTCTTTCTTCTCTCTAGTGTCTCTTTATTTGATCTAGTGATGATAACTATCACTTTATTTTTTATAAGAATCTCCCTAGTCAAATTCACAACAGATTTCCGTGTATCAAATATTTGAATTAAAATATAAAATAAATTATAATAATTATCAAAATAATATTTTTTTACAATATTAATTATAATTATTCATACATAATCTGTGTCGAAAAAGTTAGTAGTATCGACGCGTGTTTTATCACATAATAGTAACGATTTATCTATATTAGTTAATAATTATATAAATAAATTAAATAATTTTAAAAAAAAATTAAAAAGATGTGTAGCGGAAAACTTTTTAACAATTTTTCCTACATAAAAATTTATAGAAAAACTTGTGAAATTTTTTCCAATAATTTACATTTTCATGCTTCTATACCGAATAACATAAAATAAATTTCCCGGACATTTTTGAAAAAATTTACGTACCAAAATACTTGATTTGATTAGCCTAAAAATATTTAAATGGTGAGAAAAAAAAATAAATTTGAGTTTCTAAAGTAGTAAAATATTTGAAAGATAAAATTAACATTTTAAAAATATTATAGAAGTATAGGTATATTAGTGGAGCATAGAGTAAAATTTCCCGTTGGCTAATATCAATAAATTAGAACACTTTCTAATTTCTTCTAGTACCCTTATTGAATCTTGATATCTTTTACTAGATCAAAGTCTTACAAACCAAGAGCAACTTCATGACCTCTTTCCACGAATTTTCTCGATTCTCTATCTTATAGTTTCCTCATTTCTTCTTATACATACATCCAAAAATTTAAATTTGTCACATGCAGAGATAGTTGAATTGTAATTAAGGAAACAACAGTGACAGTGCTTGAACTTTTTTTTTTGGTACAACATAAAATTTATTTTAGTATATGTAGCGGAAAAATACGAGTAAGAATTAAAGTTATTTGGCAGAAAGGAAATTTCGTAGTAAGTAATTCCAAAATCGATACTTGAAATCTTGTTTTTTCTCATAAGTTCTCTTAAGTGCTGCTTCTATAAGGCCAAATTAACGTCATTGATCTGTTTTATTATGTCAAAGTATATATAACTTTTACCAAATTAGCTAGGCGATTGGTTCTACTACAGGATACACATTAATTTAATTTTCTTTTTATACTATAATAATTTTAAAGTTTAAATGTATTTTTTATTCCTCTATTTTGTTAAAAATAAATTCTAAGTTCTTTTATTTCTAAAATCAGTTTTTTGGCTTTCTCATTAATCATGTGTGATTAGTGAGTTGTATAAAATATTTTATATGTCATTATGATTGTAATTAATTTTATTTATTTTTTAAATATTAAAAAATATTTAATCTAATTAATTTATAATTTTAAATTATTTTTGAATAAAATAAATAAATTTGAAATATTTTAAATTTTAATATATTTTAATATATAAAAAATAAATTTATTTAAGAAAAGATTAATAAATAAATATTAAATAATTTTACAATATAATAAATTTAAATATTAAAATATTTAAAATAAATAAAATTTTAAAAATTTTATATAAATATATTTAATTTTAAATTATTAAAAAAAGTTAAATAAATAAATTTTAAATATTTTAAATTTTATATTTTATATTTTAAATTGAAATTTAAATATTTTAATATATAAATAA
Organism: Cicer cuneatum; assembly: GCA_037974295.1. NCBI lineage: Eukaryota > Viridiplantae > Streptophyta > Magnoliopsida > Fabales > Fabaceae > Cicer > Cicer cuneatum. Next base: position 23,946,890 of record JBBPBO010000005.1, read on the forward strand.
AATTAATAGTTATAATAAGTGTCACATTATTAACGAAAATATAACATCATAAAAAATAATGTAAGGCAAAAAAATTCAAAAAATTAACAAATAAGGACCAAAAAAATTAATTTTAGAAATGAATGGACAAAAACTTCATTTTTAGCAAAATAGAGAAATTAAATGTGTTTTAATAAGTTAATTTCATATAAAATGTTATCATCCTATATACTTAAGGGGCCCTTTAACGATGGTTATGAAAAGATAGTTGGTAAAAAAATAATCAATGATATGGATACCAATGTTGGTTGTATTTAAATTTGCTCTTACCACAAACAAAATTTTTAACTAGATTATTTGATATTATATGTTAGAAGGATCGGATCAAATTTTCTAATTATCCTAGCCCACCAAGTTTAATGTTTTGGCTAAATAAAGATAAACTGCATGTAATAATTGAGATTAATCATTCAAGTTAAATAAAATCTATTTAAATAATTAATTTTTTTTACTATAAATTTTTTCACATATACTGATAAGAGGTCAAAAATTCGACCAAATAAGTAATAGATTCAAACATCTATCACTTATATCAGATATGTTGTTAGCACACCAAATATTGAATTTAGACAAAGAAAATTTGGAATTTTCACTCTAATAGTAAGATATAGCTAGTCAAATAGGAACCGACTTGGAGGTTTAATTAAAATAATTCTTATTTTGGGGAATGCAAGAGATTTTTTTTTTTTGTCAAACAAGAAGCTAATCTAAAAAAACTCGTTTATTCCATGGGCTTCTGTAAAGACCAAATTTATCATGGGCTGAAATACAATGTCCGTATGAAACCATGAAGATCGAGTTGTAAATATCTTTTATTGCCAAGCAAGTGGGATACCTTTGTAAGCCTATCATGGCCCTATTACTTGGAGGAAAAGACTCATCGCCCCCAATAAATATACTGTTTTACTGGATGGTAGGATCTGAAAAGTTAAAAAAAAAGTGTAAATGCATTATTAGAAGTGTGAATTCAATAATGCATTTTGCATATTGTGAGTAAATTTGAGAGGTAGATCAACAATCAGTGTCAGATCTTGCACAAAATATAGGGGGAGTGACAAAATATTAATTAAAATATTATAATTGAAATTTATAAAAGTTATATAGTTTTATCAAAGATTCAACATAACATCAATACAAAATAAAAATATAATTTGTGAAAAGAGACATTACATCGAATTAAAGATGTGTCATTTGTTCTTCTAAAACCTTGAAATCATTGATAATTGAATTAGAACTAAAGTTTTCAGCTATTTCTTTTTCAATATAAAGCATCATATTGTCAACAAGAAATTAATCTTCCATCTTTTTTACTTTTAGAAGAGGTATACTTTGAATTATATGGCACATGTGCATTCTCTAGCACTACTTTTGCAAATTCATTGTTGTATGATGCTAAGAGTTTGACCATTTCAAGAAAGTTGCCTATATTTTTTTATCCTAGTGATTCTTTGTGGCCTCGAAAAGCACAAGCTTGAAATGTGAGCCAACGAACTGAATCAATAAAGCTCTTGAGACGAATTATTTTTGTTGATTAGATCGACACTCTACACATTAAATCCATTTATGATGTACATAGACTGATTGAACAAGTCTTGACATGCTTTCATTGTATTATAATGAAACGAACAAGGACTCTCTCCAATATGTTTAAGAATAGCACAACTCTTTCTGGCATTGACCTTTCTCTATGCTTTAAATCGTTTTCTAGTGAAGACGTCAGTGGTAGGATTCCCACTTGGCTTCGTACTAAACAAGTAACAAAACAAACAATAAGCATCATCATTAGTTGGAGAGTACTCTCACTACAAGAAAAACTGTTATTACCTACGGCAGATTTTATTTTTACCCATGGAAAGTCCGTAGGTAACTTAAACTTATCCACGGACACAGGTCCGTAGCTATTTCGCTCGTAGGTAAATATTTACCCACAAACAATCAGTAGGATACGGTTACTTAAGGAATGTCCGTGGGTGATATGACTCACTGATTTTCTGTGGGTAAATGACTCACCGATTTTCCGTGGGTAAAGTTACCCACAGATTTTTCGTGGGTAAAGTTACCCACAGACAATCCGTAAACTAAATTGCTAATCATGATTACACAAGCAGATTACTAAATCACATGCGAAAGTACTTCATTCGGTATAATGCATGCTGAGTTTAAGGTTGTAAAAGAAATATAAAACAAAAACAATATTAAAAAAAAAATCTTCTAGTAACTATGACTTGGTATAAGTTGAAATTAGCTAATGGACCTGAATGTTTTTAGAAATTTTCTCATTTAACTTATTTATAAACACCTATAAATTTATATTTCTGACAAGAAAGTAGATAACTAATTGTAGAAAAATTAATACACGTGCCTTCACCAGTGTTCGGTACTGGCTGTCCAGTGCCTCCCAACACCATGACTTCTTCCCCAACCCATTCTACCATCGTGGTCTCCTCCATCCTTCTACCATAGTGATAACCACCACCACCTATAGCCTGATAATCGCGTCTATGCCTTGGCTTTGCTTTTTCTACTCATAACCAATAATCTCCAATCGCAGTTTGATCAAGTTGTAGTGCTTTTTTATAACCATTACAATCCTTGAAGTCTAAATGTGCAAACCTATAAATTTTGCAATTTGAAAATTAGAATGCAATACATTAATTTTTCCATACATTATTATTATATTTGATAGATTTCCTGCATAGTCACTTATCATTCATCATTTACCCACACACACACACACACACACACACATATATATATATATATTGAGGCCTAATGGGATAAAATTAACCAGGTCACATGGACAATATAAGCATTCAAAGCAAGAATTATTCAGATTAAAAATGCAGAATGGTAATTCTGTTATGCAAATGCTGAGCAAATAATGCTATATACTATAGGTATATACTTATCAGGTTATCGCAAGGTAAAATATAAATTAGTAAGACTAGTCACATGAGAAAAAAAGGATATCTATAATAATCCCAATTAAGAGCGTCTATTGCAATCTTGCTAAACTCAACTACACTTACATCTATGCCAGCAAATATGTACCCATTGCTTTTGTCTATCGGCTTCACGAAATTCCCTGCACTCTCTTTGTCCTGTAAAACAAAAATCCAACTTAGAATTCTTTTGAACATTTGATATGAACAAATGAAAAACATATGCATATTTGGTGTACCTAAATATCTAAGGTGGTAAAATTCACAAGACTGAAGTTTTCAATGACTTCACACAATTCCTTTGTGAGCTTTTTGCAAATATAATAGACAATTCTTCAAAAAGACTTGTTGAAATAAAAAAAACAAAAAAAACTGCATACCTTAAAAGACTAAATAGTTAACATGACAAATAATAACTTTCATCTGACCCATTCAAACCAACATTACCACCATTTCCAACTCTTCACTTCAATTTTGAAGATACTAAACAAGCAGGGAATTGTGTTCTTCAACAAAGACATAGTTTCACATCGGGACAACTTGGATAGCACACTATAATCATTGCGTTGCAAACGAGGCAAATTAACAAATGACTCAATTCCAGCATATTTTTCAATTTCATTATAAGCTGCTAATATAAAAGGAGCAACACAATAGACAAAATACAACTTTAACCAAAGCAAGGAGTATTGTCATCTAATATATATTCCATTTTAGTATCTCTCCTCATGTATGAAGTTATTTGACAGAAGCTCCAAAAGTCAAAATACGTGTCCTTGTCCCTTCTAGTTTCATGTGGTATATAGAATATATCAATAAAATACAAATTAGCAACAATTTAATATGGTATGAAATGGCCAGCATAGGCAAGACAAATAAGAAAATACAACTTAGAAATCTATGTTTTAATAAAGGAAACAATTCAAACAAGTACAAAACACTACATTACTACTACACTCGGAAACTTCAAAAGAAAAAAACTATTACACTCAGAAGAATGATTAGTAGATAAAGAATCTCCACACAACAAATCACACCTGTACTTAGCAGCACGAAGATCACTATCAAGATGGTGCTGCAAATATGACAAGTCTTGCACGTCTGTATAAAAATCAAGATTGAAGGCTGCAACAATCACATGGTAAAATCAACATTCAATTTGTCATCTATAACCAACTTAAAAGAAAAAACATTTAACCCCTGGCATCTAAAAGTAATTACAGCACCTAGTCTTCCATAGCTCTCAATTAAATCAATTTTTGACAAGACATTTATGTGGCAGAGTTCTAGATGTAGCAATGTGGATAAGGATAGAAGCAATGCACGGATGTACTTTCCAGGGTAACTGCCAAGATGAGCATCAACCAAATGCACCACCGTTAACTGCATAGAATGAACATACATATTAGTTCTTAAAATAACACATGGTTTGACACTAGCAAGACATAAAGAACAAAACTATACCCATCCTATTATTCTTATTACCAACCAAATGAACATGGGCATAAACAAAACCTATGGATTTACTCAACAAAAAGGAAAAATACAGAGAAAAAAAAACAAGATCTCTGCTTCAATGCAATAAGCAACACATATGCACAAGTTAGCAAGCAATTTCTCAAACACAATCACAACTCCAAAAATAAAAAACAAATTAAATAGAAAAAATAAAATCAGCAAAGCTACTCAGTTACTTGCAAACGCACGAGAGATTAAATCAAAAACACAAATCCCTGAACGAACACACTCAAATCGAACAAAGCAAAGTGAGATTTCCAAGTGTCATTATAAATTATTGCTAGTTTTAGAAAATACTTGAGAAAATATGTAAGAAGCGGCGCAACACGACAACGACGGTGTAACACCCCGAGTTTAAAACATAGCGCGAGTGTATTTTTTTTTAAATAATTAATTAAGATGATTTTCCAATTTATTACTTCAAAGAAATGAAATAAAATTTCCTTTAATTCATTTCATAAAATAGTACGTCGTAGATTAATTGATGAACGTAATAAAATAACTTCATCGTAATATCACTAAGTACTTAATTCTGGAAATTTAATAATAAACATTAAGGCATTTTCAAAAGATAACAATGTCATATCATTCCAAAAGAAAATATCAGAGTGCGGAATAAGTTAATGAAAAAGTAGTACAATAATTTCCAAAATAAAAACAAATTAAATTTTCCAGCTCAAAGTCCTATACATCAAATCTAACCGATCATGCACTAAAGCTACAGTAGCACGGATTTCCTCCGCATCCCAAACAAGTCTCATCCGACTCCGCCGCTCGCCTCGATGTAACCTCCTCCTCCTCATCATACAGAGAGGGATCAGTCTCCTCCGAACTCAAATCAATGCACAATCTCGGTCGCTTCGGCGGTGCCAGAATCTCATAACAATCATCGGATATCCTAGACGGACCCGGAATATCAACTGCTACTGGCTTTGACTCTTCGTTCTTCTCTTCCGCCTCAGAATCACGTACATCCCCACCAATCACCGGGTTAGGAGTCACCACTCCTACGGTGGCCTTCGTCTCAACCCATCTAGCTGGCTCCTCCGCATCATAAAAAATTCCGTGCGCCTCCAATATCAAACGAGAAGACACAGGAAAGTCAATCCTCACATAGCTGTGCTCCACGTAGTACACCACTCCATTGGTCCTACAGGTCCTCTTCAATCTCCCCTTGTACGTAGCCCTGCTTGAGATGGGGTCGTATACCCAAGCAGTAGGCACAGAACGATCGATGAAGTCGAGCGACGTTTTCGTCGTCTCGGGACCCACGGGTGGCATGGGTTTGGGGGGCATCTGAGGGCAAAGCCCAAATTCCACATATAATAGTAAAAGGTTACCGACCGAAATTAACAAATATACACATAGCATTTATATCACAGAACAGATGCATCCATGGCATATCATATAACAATGATGAAGAATAAAGATGCTCATTTTGAAATTTCATGACATATATACCTTTTCAAAACAACAACTTATTATTATGAAAAATATGTGGTAAGTACAACCAACACTTCAGCAATCACAATCATTTATCAAAAATCAGATTTCATAAAGTACTCACACACATCAATTTCAAACCATCATCATCTAACCAAATCGTGACCCACCAGTCAATCCTCCAATGCAATATGTATATGCTCATGTATACAATTTCTTGGAATTACCAAGGTGCAGTCGCTCAACAGACCAACACAATATGTTTGACTTTAACGGACCTCAAGACCAGGGTGCAATCGCTCAACAGATCACCACCAGTGCAGTCGCTCAACAGACCAGCACGTTTCACATATACTCAAGTACAATCGCTCAACAGATCAGTACTGAAGGTGCAAACACGAGAAGGGGGGTTGAATTGTGTTTGACTTAACTTGAATACTTTTCCTGTTTTTATACTTTTAAAACAAAACTTGATATATAATTAAAAACAGAGTTAGCAGCGGATAAAAAGTAAAAATAAAACTCACAGTTTTTATATTGGTTCACCGTTAACGAGGCTACGTCCAGTCCCTTCACCTTGAAGGATTTCACTAATTCAAACCTTGAATTACAACCTTTATACTGACCCTCCAAGTCAGTCTTCTCAAACAGTCTAACAATCCTAGACTTCTTTGAGGAATACAGCTCCTGTCTTCAGCCAATCTGACAATCCCAGATTGTAGAAGAAATCACAACACTATGAATCTAATTGCCAAGTAACCTGATACCCCTACTGACTCCCTCAAATTGTAGACTCTACTTCAACAACTTAGATTTGACACAGTGGAAAGAAAATAACACGAGTACTTGCTTCTTGAAAGCTGGAACTCACAATCGACCTCTCTGAAAACTTGAGTGTTTGCTTTGGAAGTGTATGACTCTTTTGTGATTTTCGATGTTAAGTATTCTGCCTTGAGCCTCCTTTTATAGGTGCAGATTAGGGCATCTTCCAATGCTTAAATTCGAGCTGAATCTTGCTGGATTCTCTTGCAAAAATAACTTGACCAATTGGGTTTCATTTAAATAAAAAACGTATCTTCACATTTCTTTCAAAAATAACTGGCCAATCAAATCTTTTATTTGTTCCCGCCAAAGCACCTGAATTCCACACTACTCCACATTTATTTTTGTAACAAATCTTTTTAATACTTTGATTAAAATAACTTAAGATCTTCCCCGTTAATCCTCATGATTAAATCTGGACCATTAGATTCTTCTGCGCCAGTCCACATCTGGACCAAATAAATTGATATGTTGTGATCCTCTGAATTCGGCCATCCCTGGACCACACTTCCTAACCCTCTGATCTTTTGATTTCGGCCATCCTGGACTCGCACCTGATATGCTATAATCCTCTGAACTCGGCCTTTGCTGGACTACACATCATGTCCCTCTGATTTCGGCCAACACTGGGCCATGGTCTGATCTTCTGATCTGGGCCATCACTGGGACAAATAATTTATTCTGAACCATTAAACTGAATATTTTTCCTCTGATCTGGACAAATTCTAGACTTGGTCTGGAATGAACTTAAACTAACTTGAGAAAAAAATATTTCAGTCTGGACATTTTACCTTTGATTTTGGACCAGGTCTGGAATTCTTTTCTTCTGGTCTGGACTTAGTTTCATGCCCTGAATCATGCTATCTTATGGTCTGGGTAAGATCTGGATTGATTCTCTTGTTCTGGACTCATTAACTTATCTTCAGGTTGAGTCTGGTACAAGTCTGGGCTGTTTTAATTTCTCACTGCCAGACCATCTTCTGGTCAGAATAACTTCTGGAATAAATATGATATTTGATTCCTCTTGGTCTGGAAACACTCTCCCTCTGGTAGGCTTTCCTTTGGTATGGTTCAGGTCTTCTTCTGATTTTTCTTCCTTCTGTTCTGGGCCAGCAAAGATATCTTCTGGTGATGTTTTGACATTCCTGGAGTTTCTTCTGGTAATTCCAGAATTCATTTTCTGGAATCCTTTGATCTTCTGCTTCTGATTATTTCAGTTTCTGGTGGTATTTAATTTAATAATTCAGGTACAAAATAAGATTACATTGAGTACTTTTGTAATTATCAAAATCCTAAGACTTAGAACCAACATGGTTCCAACAATCTCCCCTTTTTTGATGATGACAAAACCTTAACTTATTTTGCTAGTTTATAACTCGAATGACTTGAATTACTCCCCCTCAGACCAATCTCTCCCCCTAAGTCTAATACTCTCCTTTTCAACTCCTTCTTTGTTCTCTCTTTCTTTTCTTCTCTTCTCCTCTCCTTTTCAACTCCTTCTCTTTTCACTCTTTCTTTTTCTCTCTCCCTGTTTCCTCTCTTTTTCAACTCCTTCTCTTTTTCACTCTTTTTCTCTCTCCTTTCTCCCTGTTTCCTCTCCTTTTCAACTCCTTTGTAAGAACAGAGTTGCACCTAAGAGGGTGGGGGGTGAATTAGGTGTTGGACAATTTTTTTGTTTTAGAGATCAGAAGATTGTTAAAGGATTGTTTTAACTTTGTTTCAATATTTGCTGTGTTTGTAAATGAAAGCAGTAAATGGCAGAAGATAAAAACACACAGAAGATTTATCCTGGTTCCCCTTACAACCAAGGGTACGTCCAGTCCTCTTGCACACCACAAGAGATTTTCCACTTTGTATGAATATGTTACAAGTCTAACCCTAAGACTAAGTTACAGATTTACAAACACTTAACAGAAGATAGTACACCACTATTTCTGTTAACACAACTTGAAGAATCTACACTAAATCCTTCAAGTGATACAATGATTTTGTAATGATATTCTTGACTAAGAACAAGGTTATAATACTGAGTATTTGATACTTAATCAATCACACTTCCAAGTACAACTGAGAACCTTTCTTAATTATATGAAAATGAAAAGCAAGTACTTGAAAATATGAAAGTTAAGTTTTGAAGTGTTTGATGTTTCAGAAAATTGATTCTTAAAAAGTCAGTTCGAAAGTTGTTATTTGAAATCTGAAACGTTTGAAGTATTTATACTTCATAGGTAACACTTCAGATCAATTGCAAAGGTTCCCAAACGTTTTTTGATGAACATGTGCAATGTTTCAAAACTGAAAAGTTGCATTGTTTCGAAGTTGTATTCGAATACAGTCTTAGTGTATTCGAATACACCTCTAAAACGTTCTGATTATATTTGAAATTTGAACTATGTAGTTGACTACAAGATCGTGTAGTCGAATACAGATTCGGGTTTTTACCACTGACTTGAGTTGTATTCGATTACACAAGGTTGTAGTGGAATACAAATGTTTAAAAATAGGTACTGACTTGAGTTGTATTCGAATACAGAAGGCTGTAGTCGAATACACATGTTTGAAAATAGGTACTGACTTGCAATCTGTATTCGACTACGACACTTCATATTCGAATACAGATATTTAGTTTTAGCTTCTGACTTGGAGTCTGTATTCGACTACGATACCTCGTATTCGAATACAGATTTCCAGTTTTGTAAAAACTTTATTTTCAACATGTTTAAGTCATTAATTATTTTCATAAAAACATTTTAATGCATATGCTCAGAAGGTTATCATAATATTGTACTTTTAAATTGTGTTTTGATTTAATATCAAAATACTTTTACCTTAATATAAATGAAAAAATAAGTTGCTTAATAATCCTTCTTCTTTTTGATCAAGGATCTTTTTGTCTTCATCAAAAATGTATGTCTTTAAATTTCATTCTCCCCCTTTTTGATGATGACAAAAATCTTGTTGCTTGGATTTCAAAACGTCTTGATTTCTCCCCCTAGATGTGTGCTTACTCCCCCTTGATAAATGTGTTTCTGCTTCTTAAGTGTTGGAGGAACTGTTCAACATAAATTGCAACAACAACACAGCAACAATATATATACACATTTTTCTCCCCCTTTTGACATTATCAAAAAGGAAGAGGATATCACATAGCAAATAGGATATGCACATAATAAATAAATAGAGGCAACACAGGATTTATCTGAAGAAAACAGCTTTAATTAAATATGTTCATAATTTACAATTACACGAATACTTAAGAGTTTAACAAACACAAAGACAGGAAAATTAAACAGTAGAGAAATACAAATAACAAAAAAACTGCAAGTAGCCATATTTAATCATCTGAGTTGGGTGGTATATGAAGATGGTCAATCTTGTCAGACAGGTCACTCAGTTCTTGATGAAAAAATGAATGTTGTGTATTGATGGTATTTTCCAGATCTTGGAATTTTTTGTCAAAGGCAGCAGTTATTGTCTGGGTTCGATTACTGAAAGACTCATTCAATTGTTGGAACTGATCTGTGACAAAGGATTGAATGAAGTTAAGTTTGTCCATGATCATTCTATTGGTGATGATGTCTTCAGTATGTGATGGTTCTGCTGCTGCTTCTGGTTCTGATTCTGGTAATGCAACAGGTGCTTCTGGTATTGGTGCTTCTGGTGCATCTTCTGGATTGGCAGTGGATGAACTTCTGGCAGTGCTTCTGGTGCATCTTCTGGTGCATCTTCTGGTATTGGTGCTTCTGGTGCATCTTCTAATATCAAAATACTTTTACCTTAATATAAATGAAAAAATAAGTTGCTTAATAATCCTTCTTCTTTTTGATCAAGGATCTTTTTGTCTTCATAAAAAATGTAAGTCTTTAAATTTCATTCTTCTCTTTTTCACTCTTTCTTTTTCTCTCTCCTTTCTTTTTCTCTCTCCTTTTCTACTTATTTCTTCTTTCTCTCTCTCTCTCTCCCCCTTTTTGTCATCAGCCAAAAAGTGGTCCTACTATTTTTGTATTTTTTGTTTTTCTCTTTACAAATTGCAGAAAGTAAAAACATAAACTAAAAGACAGAAAATAAAATTACAGGAAATTTAAAAACTCCTAAGATGACTACTTGAGCTAGTTGGATATGGAGGTCATGCTGAGATGCTTTTTAATGAACTCGAACCTATCTTCTGGTAAAGCTTTGGTGAAGATATCAGCCCATTGATGATCAGTGTCCACAAACTGGATGCTTAAAGTTCCTTTTTGAACATGGTCCCTAATGAAATGGTGTTTTATTTCAATGTGTTTGGCTCTAGAGTGTAAGATAGGGTTCTTGGTTAGGTTTATGGCTGAAGTGTTATCATAGAACAAAGGGATATTGTTTTCAAAGATGTTGTAATCTTCAAGTTGGTGTTTCATCTAGAGTAACTGTGAACTGCATCCTGCTGCTGATATATACTCCGCTTCAGCTGTTGACATGGCAATGGTGCTTTGTCTTTTGCTTGACCAAGAGATCAAGTTATCACCTAAAAAAGTGCAGTTGCCACTTGTACTTTTCCTTTCCAGCTTGTCTCCAGCATAGTCGGAATCACAAAAACCTTTGAGTTTGTAGGTGGGGGTTTTCTTGTATAATAAAGTAAGGTTGGTGGTTCCTTTAAGGTATCTCAAAATTCATTTGACAGCAGTTAAATGGGATTCCCTATGGTCAGCTTGAAATCGGGCACAGACACAAACACTAAACAAGATGTCAGGTCTAGAAGCAGTTAAATAAAGAAGGGATCCAATCATACCTCTGTATGTTTTCTGGTCTACCTTTTGGCTGGTTTCATCTTTCTCAAGTGAGCAGGTTGGGTGCATAGGGGTGGCCATAGGCTTACAGTCACTCATCTTGAACTTTTTAAGAAGTTCTTTGGTGTATTTAGATTGGTGAATGAGTATACCTGATGTACCTTGATGAATCTGAATTCCCAGGAAGAACTTAAGTTCTCCCATCATGCTCATTTGGAACTCCTTCTGCATTAGGTCAGAAAACTCTTTGCACAAAGTGCCATTAGTGGATCCAAATATAATATCATCAACATAGACTTGGATAATCAGAATATCACTTTTAATGGATTTCCTAAATAGTGTATTATCAATCTGGCCTCTATTAAATTCATTCTTAAGCAGAAAGTTACTAAGTCTGTCATACCATGCCCTTGGTGCTTGTTTTAAACCATATAAAGACTTTTTAAGTTTAAAAACATGGTCTGGAAAATCAGAGTCTTCAAATCCAGGGGGTGTTTGACATAGACTTCCTCACTTATATAGCCATTTAAGAATGCACTTTTAACATCCATTTGATACAACATTATATCATGATTAGCAGCAAATGATAAAATAATTCTAATTGCTTCTAACCTGGCCACTGGAGCAAAAGTCTCAGTGTAATCTATACCTTCTTGTTGACTGTATCCTTCAGCTACAAGTCTGGCTTTGTTCCTTACCACTTCACCTTTTTCATTGAGTTTATTCCTGAAAACCCACTTGGTTCCAATAATGTTTTTGTTTGGTCTGGGAACCAGATCCCAAACATCATTCCTTTGGAATTCATTCAGCTCTTCTTGCATTGCAAGTATCCAACCTTCCTCTGCCAAAGCCTCATCAACATTTCTTGGTTCAATTGTTGAGAGTAAACCAAACAGACTGGTTTCTCTACTTGATGATCTGGTATTTAAAGGTTCTGCTGCACTGCCAATAATGAGAGATTCTGGATGTGAAGACTTGTACTTCCATCCATTCTTTCCCTCTGACTTGTTTTCAGAGTCAGCATGTTCTTCTTCATCTTGATCTTTCTCATATTCTGCTTCTAGTTCAACTTCTGGGTCCTGTGCCTCTGGTTCACCTGCAATTTCCTCATCTTGCTTTGACTTTTCAGAGTCAAGCTGTTTATCATCAAACTTAATGTGGATTGATTCTTCCACAGTGTTAGTTTATTTGTTAAACACCCTATAAGCTTTTGATCTCTCAGAGTAGCCAATAAAGATACACTTTTGAGATCTAGAATCAAACTTAGCTAGGTTATCTTTAGTGTTCAACATAAAACAGATGCAACCAAATTGCTTAAAGTAGGAAATAGTGGGTTTCTTACCTTTCCACAATTCATAAGGAGTTTTATTTAAGATGGACCTGATATAGACTCTATTCTGAATGTAGCAGGCTGTGTTGACAGCTTCTGCCCAAAGGTAGGTGGCAACCTTCATATCATTCAGCATGGTTCTAGCCATCTCTTGTAGTGATCTGTTCTTCCTTTCTACCACTCGAATCTCTTGAGGTGCTCTAGGGGATGAGAAGTTGTGAGAGATGCCATTCTCATCACAGAATTCTTCAAAATACTTGTTCTCGAATTCACCTCCATGATCACTTCTGATGGTTATGATCTTAATGCCATGTTCATTCATAACTTGTTTACAGAAGGAAATAAATACTCTGTGAGATTCATCTTTGTTCTTTAAAATTTTTACCCAAGTCCACCTTGAGTAATCATCAACAATCAAAAAACCATATTTCTTACTACTGAGGGAAGCTGTTTGAACAGGACCAAACAGATCTAAGTGAAGCAATTCAAGTGGTTGAGAGGTAGAAACACATTTTTTAGTTTTAAAAGAGCTTTTAGTTTGTTTATCTCTTTGACATGCTTCGCACAGAATCTCAGTTTTGGAACTTACCTTGGGAAGCCCTCTTACCAATTGGAGTTTGCTCAACTCTGATATGAGTCTGAGGTTAGCATGCCCTAGCCTCTTGTGCCAAATCATATTCTGCTCACTTACAGATAATAGGCATTTAACCTGTTGCTTAGCAAGACTAAAAAGATCAATTTTCTAAACATTATCCTCCCTAGTGCCAGTAAATAAAACAGTCCCATCAATTTGACTAACAGCTTTGCAAGTTTTTTGATTAAAGGTAACATCATATTTGCAGTCACTTAATTGACTTATGCTCAGAAGATTATGTTTTAGACCTTTAACAAACAGAACATTTTTAATTGACAAGGGAGAAGAAGTGTTACCAACAGTTCCTGTACCGATAATCTGACCTTTCTGGTTTCCTCCAAAGGAAACTTTGCCTCCATTCTTCATAGTCAGGTCCAGAAACATAGTTTTATCTCCTGTCATGTGCTTGGAGCAGCCACTGTCAAGATACCAAGTTTTGTGTTGCTGATCAGACCTTGCCTTTTCTCTGTTAGAATCAGAATCAGAGTCAGACTCAGATTCAGACTTATCTTCTGTTCGAGCCATTAAGCCAGTTCTTCTTCTGGCCTGTTTGAGCAGTTTTCTTGATTCTGAATTGGTTTATAAACCATGTTCCTCTGATGATTCTGGAACATGTTTTGATTCTAGTAATTTTGGTGATTTGGGTGAATCTGGTAGTTCTGATGAATTTGGTAATTCTGATTATTCTGGTAATTTCTCATTTGACTCTGGTTCTGGTTCTAGTGTTGATTCTAATTCTGGTTCCAGTATTGATTCTGATTCTGGTTCTAGAGTTGATTCTGGTTCCAGTTTCTGTGCTTCTGATACTGATTCCAGTTCTGGTTCCAGTTTTGGTTCTGATTCCGATTCTGGTTCTGGTTGAGTTTACCAGACCTTCTTCCATCAGACTCAGATTGCCTTTGTCTTGTTATAGCAGGAACATAAACCTTCTTCTGCTTGTGCATTTCCAACATCCATTGTCCAGGCACCATTGTTGGTGTCTCCTTTTCGTTGCTCAGAACATCTGCAACATAGACAATTTGATCTTTTGGTACCCAGAACTGATTGGGTCCAGGTTTGTTAGTTGTAACAGCTCTCTGATCTTGTTCAGATTTTACCATTGGACAAGATAATTCAAAGTGACCTTTCTTAGCACAAACAATACATAAAACATCAGAATGAACAGCCTTATTTTCAGTAATTGTTTCTGTAAAACCAGGACCTCTCTTTCCAGAGTTACCGTTTCCATAAATCATAGATGCATATTTACTTCTTTCAATTCCATTAGAAATAAAGTTTTGAAAAAATTGCTCATGCATATCAGATTTACAAACAGTTTCATAAGTGGAACAAATATTACTTTTGAGAGTTTTGTTTTCAGACCTGAGTCTTGCAACTTCAGTTTTAAAATCTTTGTTTTCAGTTGCATACTCAGAATTTTGATTCTTTAAAACTTGGACTTCTTTGGTTAGATTTTTCTTATCTTCCATAAGAGTTTTCAGTTTTAAAGACATCTTATTGTTTGCATTTAACACGTCTTTTAAAGTCTCAATTAATTTAGATTTAGAAAGATCAAAAAATACCTCACTGTCTTCGTCTTCTGATTCTGTTCCTGAGCTGTATCCAGAACTTGAATTGGTATGAGCCATCAGAGACAGAATTGCTTCTTTTGATGTGCTTCCAGACTTGCCTGAATGATTGCTTTGATCATTCTTCCTTCTGCCTGTTTTCCTTCCTGAAATCATTCCTTTATGAGGTCCAGAAGCAGACCTGATGTGAGCCATCTTTGCTGTTTCTGCCTCTTCTTCATCAGACGATTCTTCCTCTGATTCTGATACATCCTAGGCAGCCATCAAACCCTTCTTTCTGAATCTGGAACTTTTCTTGTGTTGTTTATCTTTTTCCAGATTTGGACATTCTGACTTGATATGTCCAGATTTATTGCATCCATAACAAACAATACTCTTCTTGTCAGATTCTTCCTTTCCTTTGTTGTTATGTTTCTTCTTGAAGTTTCTTCTCTTCCTGTTTTCCCAGATTTTAACCATCTTTTTGGTTAAGTAAGCCATATCATCACAGTCATTGTCACTATCCTCTGATTCTGATGCTGCATTTGCAGCTTTCTTCTGTTTCGACTTCAGAGCCAAATTATTCTTCTTCTTTGGTTCATCTGCTTCTAGTTCTATTTCATGATCCCTAGCTTCAAGGTATTCAGATCCCTAGCTTCCTGTACTGCAGTAACCTTTGGTCTCCACCTTTTTGGTAAACTTCTTAAAATCTTCTTGACATGATCTGTAGTGGTATAGCTTTTCTTTAATACTTTTAAACCTGATACCAGAGTCTGGAATCTGCTGAACATTGCTTCAATGTCTTCATCCTCTTCCATCTTGAACAGCTCATACTGTCTGGCCAATATGTTAGCCCTTGCTTCTTGAACCTGCTGTGTTCCTTCATAGGTCAGAACCAGACTGTCGAATATGTTCTTTGCTGTTTCTTTATCTGTGCGTCTGTCAAATTCCTTGAATGTGATGGAACTAATCATGATGTTTCTGGACTTGTGATGAAGTTTGTGTAATCTGCTCTGATCTGGTTTCATATCATCCATGTCTAGTTTTTTAGTTGGATCTTCTGGATCAGTAGGTGCAGTGTAGCCTTTGACTATCATCTTCCATAGTTCAGGATCTTGAGATATGACAAAGCTTCTCATTCTGTCCTTCCAATATTCAAACCTTTCTCCATCAAACAGTGGTGGTCTGTTGATGTTGCCTCCCAATTCTTCTCTGGATTCTGCC
The DNA here is from genome assembly GCA_037974295.1 of Cicer cuneatum. Classification (NCBI taxonomy): domain Eukaryota; kingdom Viridiplantae; phylum Streptophyta; class Magnoliopsida; order Fabales; family Fabaceae; genus Cicer; species Cicer cuneatum. Next base: position 23,963,152 of record JBBPBO010000005.1, read on the forward strand.
ATGTTAAACCCCTTGGACCTTTCCTCAAACACTGTTAAGTGCTCAGCCTTGAGACCGAGCTCTGATGCCAATTGAAGGTGCAAACACGAAAATGGGGGGTTGAATTGTGTTTGACTTAACTTGAATACTTTTCCTGTTTTTATACTTTTAAAACAAAACTTGATGTATAATTAAAAACAGAGTTAGCAGCGGATAAAAAGTAAAAATAAAACTAAGTTTTTATACTGGTTCACCGTTAACGAGGCTATGTCCAGTCCCTTCACCTTGAAGGATTTCACTAATTCAAACCTTGAATTACAACCTTTATACTGACCCTCCAAGTCAGTCTTCTCAAACAGTCTAACAATCCTAGACTTCTTTGAGGAATGCAGCTCCTGTCTTCAGCCAATCTGACAATCCCATATTGTAGAAGAAATCACAACACTATGAATCTAACTTCCAAGTAACCTGCTACCCCTACTGACTCCCTCAGATTGTAGACTCTACATCAACAACTTAGATTTGACACAGTGGAAAGAAAATAACACGAGTACTTGCTTCTTGAACCTGCTGTGTTCCTTCATAGGTCAGAACCAGACTGTCGAATATGTTCTTTGCTGTTTCTTTATCTGTGCGTCTGTCAAATTCCTTGAATGTGATGGAACTAATCATGATGTTTCTGGACTTGTGATGAAGTTTGTGTAATCTGCTCTGATCTGGTTTCATATCATCCATGTCTAGTTTTTTAGTTGGATCTTCTGGATCAGTAGGTGCAGTGTAGCCTTTGACTATCATCTTCCATAGTTCAGGATCTTGAGATATGACAAAGCTTCTCATTCTGTCCTTCCAATATTCAAACCTTTCTCCATCAAACAGTGGTGGTCTGTTGATGTTGCCTCCCAATTCTTCTCTGGATTCTGCCATGTTAAACCCCTTGGACCTTTCCTCAAACACTGTTAAGTGCTCAGCCTTGAGACCGAGCTCTGATGCCAATTGAAGGTGCAAACACGAAAATGGGGGGTTGAATTGTGTTTGACTTAACTTGAATACTTTTCCTGTTTTTATACTTTTAAAACAAAACTTGATGTATAATTAAAAACAGAGTTAGCAGCGGATAAAAAGTAAAAATAAAACTAAGTTTTTATACTGGTTCACCGTTAACGAGGCTATGTCCAGTCCCTTCACCTTGAAGGATTTCACTAATTCAAACCTTGAATTACAACCTTTATACTGACCCTCCAAGTCAGTCTTCTCAAACAGTCTAACAATCCTAGACTTCTTTGAGGAATGCAGCTCCTGTCTTCAGCCAATCTGACAATCCCATATTGTAGAAGAAATCACAACACTATGAATCTAACTTCCAAGTAACCTGCTACCCCTACTGACTCCCTCAGATTGTAGACTCTACATCAACAACTTAGATTTGACACAGTGGAAAGAAAATAACACGAGTACTTGCTTCTTGAAAGCTGGAACTCACAATCGACCTCTCTGAAAACTTGAGTGTTTGCTTTGGAAGTGTACGACTCTTTTGTGATTTTCGATGTTAAGTATTCTGCCTTGAGCCTCCTTTTATAGATGCAGATTAGGGCCTCTTCCAATGCTTAAATTCGAGCTGAATCTTGCTGGATTCTCTTGCAAAAATAACTTGACCAATTGGGCTTCATTTAAATAAAAAACATATCTTCAGATTTCTTTCAAAAATAACTGGCCAATCAAATCTTTTATTTGTTCCCGCCACAGCTCCTGAATTCCACACTACTCCACATTTATTTTTGTAACAAATCTTTTTAATACTTTGATTAAAATAACTTAAGATCTTCACCGTTAATCCTCATGATTAAATCTCGACCATTAGATTCTTCTGCGCCAGTCCACATCTGGACCAAATAAATTGATATGCTATGATCCTCTGAATTCGGCCATCCATGGACAACACTTCCTAACCCTCTGATCTTCTGATTTCGGCCATCCTGGACTCGCACCTGATATGCTATAATCCTCTGAACTCGGCCTTTGCTGGACTACACATCCTGTCCCTCTGATTTCGGCCAACACTGGGCCATGGTCTGATCTTCTGATCTAGGCCATCACTGGGCCAAATAATTTATTCTGAACCATTAAACTGAATATTTTTCCTCTGATCTGGACAAATTCTGGACTTGGTCTGGAATGACCTTAAAATAACTGGAGAAAAAAATATTTCAGTCTGGACATTTTACCTTTGATTTTGGACCAGGCTTGGATTGATTTTGGAATTCATTTCTTCTGGTCTGGACTTAGTTTCATGCCCTCAAACATGTTATCTTATGGTCTGGGTCAGATCTGGATTGATTCTCTTGTTCTGGACTCATTAACTTATCTTCTGGTTGAGTCTGGAACAAGTCTGGGCTGTTTTAATTTCTCACTGCCAGGCCATCTTCTGGTCAGAATAACTTCTGGAATAAATCTGATATTTGATTCCTCATGGTCTGGACAAACTCTCCCTCTGGCAGGCTTTCCTTTGGTATGGTTCAGGTCTTCTTCTGATTTTTCTTCCTTCTGTTCTGGGCCAGCAAAGATATCTTCTGGTGATGTTTTGACATTCCTGGAGTATCTTCTGGTAATTCCAGAATTCGTTTTCTGGAATCCTTTGATCTTCGGCTTCTGATTATTTCAGTTTCTGGTGGTATTTAATTTAATAATTCAGGTACAAAATAAGATTACATTGAGTAGTTTTGTAAACATCCAAATCCTAAGACTTAGAACCAACTTGGTTCCAACAAGTACCAGTGCAGTCGCTCAACAGACCAGCACTCATGCAATCGCTCAACAGATCAACACGTTTTTGCGCATTTCAGGGTACAATCGCTCAACATATCAGTACCAGTGCAGTCGCTCAATCGACCAGCACTCGTGCAATCGCTCAACAGATCAGCACGTTTACGCATTACTCTGTGGCCCATCGCGAGTACCACTTGACTATGCAAATGCATGAATATGCAGTGGTTTCTCTTCACTGAAACAGTATGCATTATCAGGAAATTTCAACCTTTCCATCATTTTTCAAAACATCTCAACACAATCAATATCATCATCATCACAATCATCATTAAACAGTTAAACAATCATTAACACTTTACATTATCTCACAATTCCATTCTTAATTATCATAAGTCTTTCCCCCAACTCTTAAAATTTATAAAATAGTGTTTAAAACTGAGTTTTCTGGGAAATACGAATCTGTATTTGAATACAGTTTCCTTGTATTCGAATACAGAAGCCAAATTAGTGCAGAATCAACACTCTGTATTCGAATACAGCCTTCTTGTACTCGAATACAGAGGCTGTCACAATGTAAAAATCAGTATTTTCACAACATCAGTAGGAGTCTCAAAAGCTTCATCATTACCACTTCAAATTATCACATAACTCAATTTTAATTTATCACAAAACCTTCCCAAATACTCCCCAACACTTAAAGTTTAAAAACAATGTTTAAAACTTTGATTTTCTGGAAAAACACAAATCTGTATTCGAATATAGACTCCTTGTATTCGAATATAGAAGCTGAAAACTGCAATGTCAACACTCTGTATTCGAATACAGCATGCCTGTAGTCGAATACAGAAGACAGAACATGTGTAAATTCAGCATTTCCCCAACATCATTTAAGGTTTTCAAGAACTTCATCATCTCTTCTTCAAAACTATTTCAAAAACTCCATTTTAAATCATTTCAAACCTTTCCAATGTTTTCCAACCCTTTAAAGTTCTCATGGCAGTGTTTAAAAGTTGATTTTCTGAAAAACACGAATCTGTATTCGAATACAGCTTCCTTGTATTCGAATACAGAAACTAAAACTTGAGTTTCTGGAAAAACACAAATCTGTATTCGAATACAGCTCCCTTGTATTCGAATACAGAAGCAAAATTTTTGAAAGTTAGCATCCTGTATTCGAATACGAGGCTGTCGTAGTCGAATACAGATGCGAATACAGTGTTAAAAATTCACTTCTGTATTCGAATATGACATGGTCGTAGTCGAATACAGATGCTAAGTCAGAAGCAAAAATCCTTCCTCGGTAATCGAATACAGAGGCCCGTATTCGAATACAAGTTTGAAAACTTGAGTAAAACAGAAACTTGGCAGGTTGTATTCGAATACACTCATGTTGTATTTGAATACACCTTCGAATTCAATGAACTTTTCCTGAAAAACTACAACACATTTTCAATCTTTTTCCTTTGAAAAACCAGCACAACCCCAAAACAGTTTCATCACTCTTTTGAACCACAAAACTCAGGCATTTTTCATCAATACAGATTTTCCAGAAGAAACACTTTCATCATTTTAAAATCCCTTTTCTTTTGAAAACATCAGCATCACCAGAAACACTCAAAACAGAATGTTAATCACACAGAACAGACCTTTTTCAATGTTTACATTGTTGTCCAATTCTCAATACAACATGCAAAGCATTTCCAGCTTTCTCATACAAACAGAACAACATGCAAAGCATTTCCAGCTTTTTCATACAAACAGAACAACATGAAAAGCATTTCCAGCTTTCTCACACAAACAGAACAACATTCATACATTCAGCCGAACATCAACTATCACATAGCAGCAAAACACAACAACAAAATGTATTTACACATTTTATAACAACCAGCACAACAGTTTTGAAAATATGCATTTTAATCATCTTCAAAATAACATGCAATGCATTTTTCCACTTTCCCACATAAACAAAACAGCAATGGAATAACTTCCCAAAACAGCATCTCGCATATTTTTAAAACCTCAACAGAATGCATTTTCTTTCATCTTTCAAAATGTCATGTAAAACAGTTTCTTTTTCAAAACAGAAACTCAAATATGATCACACCTCAAACATACATTTACAGTCCTAAAATGAAACTAGAAAGTGGAAGGTGCACTTACCCTTGTTGCGTTTCTGCTACTTCTCACGTTTCTGTTTTCGTTCCCGGTTACGCGTCAAAAATCGGCGAAACTCTCGCCTGCGTTTGCTGCTACGAAACTGGGTTCTCTAGCTCCGGAATGATGAGGGGAATAACTTTAGTACTGGGGGTTTTCTGGTTTGGTGCTTAGTTTTCCAAGTAATGACACTTTTGAGGAACTCCCTCTTTTTTTTCTTTTGAACGGGCTGGAAATGGAAAAACAGAATGGGAGGGAAGGATACTCTTACATGCAGTATGGGCAGTGAGGGAGGAGGAATGGTGTTCTGATTTCACCATCCTTCTCACTCCTATTTATAGGCTTGTGTGGGTGCCACCTCACCCGACACTTGTCCGATCCTCAGCACTTAACCAATCTCGTCGCAATTAGCCAATAATCCCTTAATTAACTGTCCGTTAATTTAATTACTCGTAATTAAATTAATTTATTCTTAATCCAATAATCTTAATTTATCTTCCAAAATAAATATTTATATATATATATATATATATATATTTACTCAAAACATACATATATTTAAATGTTTTACAATATCCCCAAAATACACTTAATATTAATTCTATAATTAAATTTTAAATTTAAGGGTCTTACAGGCGGCGAGGCCTAGAATAGGTTTAACGGTGTGAAAGGGAGCTGTGGTTGAAGATTGAGGGATTGATTTTGGGAGTGATGGTTCGCGCGAATCAGATGTCGATGTCGATGCAACAAGAAACACAACGGAGATACGTAGATCGAAGAAGACACAAATCAATGAGAAACGGTTAAGTTCGGAGAGAGTGGAGCATTGCAAATCATAGAGAAAAGTTGTAGATCTGAGAGTGAAGGACAACGAATATCGATCAAGAGTGATAACGTGATTCTGAAAGCAATAAATATCGAGTTGTTGGGTGAGAGCTATGGAGAATGAGATGTTGTTTTGGGAGATAGCGTGTTTTAAGAGAACGAAACCCTATTCGTGTGTTTAAGTATGAGTGTTTTTTAGAGAAGAAGGCGAAAATGTTTCTATTGGAAAAAGAAAAATAAAATCTACTTTAAAAAGCAAATTAAAAAAACCTACTTTTATATTACCCACGGATAATCCGTAGACAACTTAACATTAATCTCTTCATTTACCCACGGACAATCCGTAGAACATTAAAATACGAAGATATTTTGAAAACTTAAGTTGAGTTGAATTTTTTTTAACATTACCCACATACTTTTTTAATGTTACCTACGGACAAACCATGGAACACAATTAAAAAAAATAAATTTATTCAATAACAAATTTACTCACGGTTTTTCCGTGGGTAATTAATAATTTACCCACAGACTAGGATCTGTGGGTAATTTTCCGTAGGTATACACAACTATTTTCTTGTAATGTCTAGCCATGAAAGGAACATTTTTAACCAAGATGCTTGTCTCCATTTAGGGGATATTTTTCAACTACACATTGATAGGGACCCCAATTAAGATAAGCTCTTTGAACTTCATCTATTTGATTCACCGGATATTCCCAAATTTGGAGACGCTTTCTAGGGTCACGTTCTAAACTATTGGCATCAAATTTATCCATTGTGATTTTTTGAATCTTACAAGGCTACTAATCTGGTTGAATTGTTTGATCAATGGAAGGATGCTTTTCAAGTGTCAATGTTGAAGCTTTGTAATTTTCATCTTTGTCGGAAACTTTCTTCTTGAAAAATGCATCAATTTTCTTATATTTAAACATTGTGTTACTCCTAAAAAAATACACAAATTAACTGAAATAATTCACAATTAACTATTAGTATCACACCATATCATATATCGATTGTTAACATGTAAAAGTTTGTTATAGTTTGTTAATATGTAGTAGTTGGGTTGATAATTAGGGTGTTAGAATTTGTCTGTTAGATATTAGGTAGTTTATTTGTATATAGAGCTCCTTGTATTAATTTTATTATATTTTATCAATATAAATTCTAATAAATGTCTACCTCATTTTTCGTTTATCTCTTTAATCATGTAATTTTTAATATGATATCAGCGATTTGGTTGTGATTTAAGAACAACTGAATAATCTCCTTTACATTGTGATAATCTCCTTTACATTGTTTTTTACTCTATTTATAGAGAAAAATTACTTAAGTAGAAGAAGAAATGAGTAAGAATTTGAAAAATATAAGAAGCGGGTTAATAGTCTTAGGAAAAGAGCGAGAAACTGAAAAATTTAAGAAGCAGATTGAGAATCAAAACCAAGAAGTGACGTTGTCGGCTGATTGCTGCTACTGAGAGCGAGAGTCCAAGAAAAAAGAGGGAGAGCAATCTGAGTAGAGAACTGAGAGAAAAGTGGGAGGCAAAAAGAAGATAGGCGATGTCAGTTTCTCAAAACCCCAAAAAGTTTGGAAGATATATTAGTAACTTACTCCTATCTGCTTCTATGAAGGTCTGCTACTGTGAACAATCATCTTACTTGGATATTAGATGATATTTGAGCCCAATTTTTGTAATATGGTTTCTGAACTCCTAATTTATTAATTTGATAAAGAAATTTTTTACCAACCCCCATAAACCATACAAGTTTTTCAAAAATGCCCTTCAAATATTTAAATAAAAGTTCAAATTTATTTTGATATTTTTTAATGAAATCTAAAAGAAAAAAAAATTGTTATGGATTTTTAAAATTGAAACATAAAAATATTTTTGAATTTTTCACAATTTAAAAATTCATGTAAAATAGAATTTAAAATTTGCATAATTACATTTTTGACAATTTAAAAAATTCAAACATAAATTTTTACATTTAAAAAAGAAAAAGATGTTAGTGTCGGTTAAACTAAAGCTAAATGCATTTTTGTTAATAATTAAAAAGAAGAGTAAGTTTAATTATTCTGAATTTTTTAATTTTGAAAGAAAAAAATTAGAATATAGTTTTTTATATTTAAAAAAGACGAAAATTTGTGGAGGGCAAAATTAGAATATAGATAATTTGTAAAGATATGGAGACCAAATATAAGGTATGAAGTAAATTTTCATCGATAAATTATTCAATACCCGTATAAAATATACATCAAGCCTAATGCCTCAAAATATATACTTTGATGAATTCAAGCTCCATATCCTTGATTTTAAATATTTTAGAGTACGAGGAAATTTATTTATGTATATACAAAGAACAAACTTACAAACAAGGTTCTAAGGTATGGATTGTTATTATTATTTTGATAAAATGACATGTATTATTATATATAACGAGTCTATACGATGTAACTCGACCGGCAATATTGATCTTATTAAATTGAATATATTTTTATAGAAATTTGGATTCAAAGTCGAATTTTCAACTCTGTGTACTGGTTTAATAGTGGAGCATCTCTACAGTAACCTAGATTCAAACCTGTATTTTAAACTCTTTATGTTAGTTTAGCGGTGGAGCATGCTATATTGTCTATATATTCCAAAATATATATATATATATATATATATATATATATATATATATATATATGAAGATTAAAATAAAATTGTTTACGAATATAGTGTTAGGAGAATTGACAACACGAATCTCTCATAGGAAAAGAACTCAGGTTCAATTTTTATAATCATCCATTTAAAAGGTTGTCCAGTCCTAATTAAAAAAAAAAAATAGATGTCTCACCGTTGACTTGAGGATTAATTATAGCAAATCCAAATGGCTTAAACTGTGAGATGACTACTGGATGGCCAAGATCCTAATTACGGTGGGTTAAAAAAATTGTTTAGATGATCCAAAATGTTAGTTTAGTGAGATAGAAAAAATCTCCATCAAAAATAGAAAATTGGCGATCTCTACCTTAAAAATAACCATTGATACTACATGCACATCAAAGTATGTTTTTTTTTCTTTCTTTAAAATTTAATTTTGTCGGATGGTTGTGTAGTGAAAGACATCTACACCTTGTGAAAACACACTTCTTATTTGTTGAAACAAGATAATCACAAGGTCTAGACAAGAATTATTGGTCCAACCAAAATTTCACAAGTTTGATAAGCATAAATGTCAAAGAAAAATGTTGGATGGGCATTCTATATGAGTGGATGCACCTTGAGAAAAAAAGAGATAAATATATTGATGTAATAAGTAGATAATGTATAATAAGAAGAATGAGATAAAAATAAAATGAGTGTTGAATAAATATTAAAAAATATAAAGTATACATATCATTGTTGAAGGCAAATATATTAGGTTCAACGAATCAATTGGTTCTTAGTCTTAGTTTCTTTCGAATACATTCCAGCGGGTTCAAATAGAAAAATATAATAAGAGAGATTATAAAAGGCATCAATGTCTTTCACTACACATAGTCTCGGTTCAAAAAAGTAGAATAGTCATCTTTAAAATTAACTTTACAATGTTTTGTTGTAAGTTATTCTTTGTGGTTTTTGATTTAGTTTTTGCTACCTTTGTTTCATTTTTTTAAAGTTAAAAGAAAGAGTATTTTTGCTACAATTATTTCGTTTTTATTTATTTATTTATGAGTTTTTCTTTCTTCAAACTTATGTTTTTCAGTTATAATTTCATGTTATTTAAGTTCTAGCTAAGTGATTAGAGTTTAGGTGTTAGCTTAGTGGTTAACCTTATAACTTCAAGATATTGAATTCAAATTCCCTTGAATAATTGTAAATTGGCTGTCACTTTGTGATCACTTCAACTAAATCAAATTAGTTAGTTGAACCTAATGTTCACTCTACTATTAAGATAAAATTTCAATTTCATCAATAAGCTGAGGGATAAAACAAATTATATTGAAAAGAAAAAATAATACATAGTAACGACGTTGAGCAGTTACAAAATATGTAAATATAGTTTAAGATAGTTAGAAGTTAACTATGGTTAGGTGAAATTTTGTTAGGTTAGTTAAATTAAGAGCACTATATAAAAGTGTATCATACTCTAATTATTTAATAATGTATCATACTCTAATTATTTAATAATTTTTCACGTTATCATTTAAGGTTTAATTTTTCTCGGCAATTTTTTCTCTATTTCTTGTGCTCAACTATGATTCTCAACATAATGTCAAAACAATAAATATTGTGTTACATTATTTCTCAAGTTTTTTTTGAGAAAATTTTCATTGAAGCTTCGTTGATTCATTTATACATTTCCATTTTCTATTGAATTTTGGAGATTTTCGATCAATATTCTAATTAGTTCTAGCTAGTTTCTTTTTTACCCTTGTTCAAATTGCTATGATCATTGATTGTGACTCTTACATCAAGAAACTCTACAATAAACAATATTTTGTCTACACGTTCCACAACAAACAAGAAAACTTTGGTGTTTTATAGCGTGAGATTTCTTTGTTTCACAACTTTCTTCGTAGATTCATTTTTCCATTCCCTTGATGAAGTGCTTTGTAATATTGAGGCATGGTGATTGAGTTTGTGAATTTATTCTTCCTGATACTATAAAAGTCAAACACACAAAGTGTGTTTTGGTTCTCTATTATTTTGTTGATTGTAGCATTTATTGACTTTGTATGCTTCTACCATATGATACTTAAATTTTTTTAATTTTCTTTGAGCTTCTACATGGTAGTAAAGCAATTATAATTTTATTTGATATTCTACTATAAGGTAGTTAGACATTTCACTTAGTACATCTTTAAATGACTAAATTTTGTTAGCCAAATTTAGTATTTGAAGATATAAGATTGAGATTCTTGATTCTATTCGGAGTGAGCGCCATTGAGACACCAGAAGATTTTTAAGTTATTAGCTCAAAGTTGGCTGAAGAATTCGACAAGAGTTATGCATACCGATCGCTACAATTTTTTACATCAATTTTCTTGTTTAGCTTATGTGATTACGACTTATATTCTTTTTCTTGTAATTTTTATATGAGTTACATTGTATTTTCTTTTTTCTTGAATTATTCTTTCCAAGTTAAAAATTTTATTACACACATCCAACTTGTGGGGGACTGTTAGATATAATTAGATTTGCTTAGATATGATTTAAGATAGTTAGGAGTAAGTTATGGTTAGATGAAATTTTATTAGAGTAGTTAGATTAAAAACACTATATAAAGTACATAATACTCTAATTATATTATAACTAGTATATAACGTGCACGTTGCGCGGATGTAATTTGTAAAATTTTCTTTAAATGTAAATTTTTGAAAAAGTTTGAAGGATATATTTATATTGTATAAATGTGTCAATCTGATCAGAAAAAAAATTCAATATTTGTAAGTTTCTTAGTTTATATCAATAGTGGTTGTATAATAAAAATAATAAATTCAATAAAAACAATCGAAAAGTTTGTAATAAAATGAGTGATTTTCAATCTAAAATATATGATTAAAAAAAATATGGGTGATTGTTTGTATACACAATTAAAAAGATTAAAATTTGTAATAAAATGAGTGATTTTCACTCTAAATATATGATTTAAAAAATATGAGTGATTGTTTATATACACAATTAAAATATTAAAATAAAATACGAATGATTTTCACTCTAAAAATATTATTAAAATAAGATGAGTGATTATTTGTATACATTTTATTTTGTATTAAACATTCTATTACTACATAATACTTTCTTCCTATAAAAAATAGAATATATATTTTGCAACCATTGATTTGAGATATAGCTTTAAGCCCTGATTTTTATATGATCATTATTTTTATTTTTGTTTTTACTTTTTATCTTAGTACTATTATTTGTTTATCTTTCTTGACTAATTGAATGAACTACTATTTCTTAAATTTTATGTTTCATGTCTTATTTCCACTTAAACTTCTGATAACTAATTCTTAATTAGATGTGTTATGTCACATGTTTCTTTCAAATATATTTTGATTTAATTATTTTTTTTGGAGAGTGTATATAATGAACAAACTCAAAGTATTATTTTCTTACAACAAAAAAACGAAATAATATAGAGAATGATAAGGCATCACTACTTGATTTGATTATTTTTGTTGTTAATTGAAACTATGATATAATTTTAATTAAATACTTTCTTTTGTATTAGAGGAATAAAATATGTATCCAAGCAATAATAACATAAAAATTAACACAAATTGTATATTACTTTGAAAATATTTAATGTATAATTTAATATTTTTATTTTAAAAAAAAATATCCTTTACTGTTTTTTTAAAGGCTTATTAATTTAAATTACCGTGTTTTAATTTTTATTTATTTATTTATTTATTTTAATTTAAACTTTATTGGATTGTTTGTGCATATTAATTATTGATTTTTAATATGTGATGATTATGTTTTTATATATTTTGTGGTAATTTATGGTCACTACATTTTAATTACTAAAATGTCATTAAAATATTATGATGTAGTTATATGTAATGAATTAGAAAAAGTAAATGACAATTAAATCAAATTTGTAATGGAAGTATTTTTTAATTGTAGGAATATAGATAAAAAATTAGTAGAATAAACAATAAAAATGAATGAATTTTAGAGGTGTCACATCATACCATTGAATTATGTGGCAAAATTAGTATTACATGACTTCTAAAAATATGATGTTTGAATTATATAACAAAATTAGTATTACATGACATAAAGATATGACGTGTCAACATAATATTTTTAGGATTTGTTTTAATATATTATATTGATATCAATTCTTCACACTATTATTTTAAATATCATTTTTTCTCTCTAATTATTTATATATTTTTTAAACTCAACCATGATTTATCAACAAAGGGGAGAAGACATTTCAATTTTATTAAGCTATTCCATGATTTCTTGGTATTACACGAGTTGGTTTGTAAGTCTATAATACACAGAATGAATAAAATTAAAGCTACCTATATCTATATATGTATATGTTATGTGGGTTATTCAACATTAAGCAATGGAATCATGACCATGTCCCATCATCACACGATGAACAACCCTCTTGTGCAATGTCTGTAATTTGAACATCAGAATTATATATCACCCCATTTTTCCAATCAGCTGGAAGAACTTTTTGTGCCCAAATCCATTTTCCATCATACCCTGCTGTAACCACTAACCGAAATTGCAATGCCCCTTCTGGAACCCTACTTGTGTCCCACACTGCCCCATGATTCCTACTCATGTAACTCCAATTTGAAGATCCAACCTAGTAGTAGTTAATAACACAAAAAACCAACGGTCAATTTTTGTTATTTTATTTTTATAATTCAATTAATAATACTTAGGGACTAAGGATGATGAAATTAATAAGTGGATTTTTATGCTGGCATATATAATGTAACATTGTTCACAAAAAAAATAAAATAAAAATAATGTAACATATATACCTGAGCAACATCAACACCTACTATCTCCGTTTGACCTCCTTGATACAAAAATTTAATTGCTAAATAATTTGGTTTTTTGCTTGACTCTTCAACACGAAAAGCCAAATTCTTATTTTTGTACACACAAGGTACTCTGCACCATTAAAACCCAAGTGGGGGTGAATCAGTGGTTACATAGTTGATAATTATATGAATATTTATGAAATTGGTGCACTATTTCTAAATTGAATCCATTATTAAATTATAAATTAATAACATAATGGCTTCGCATATGATGATTGCACTTTGAAGAGACATAAAATATCTGACATTATATTTTTTTTATTACAAATTACATCAGTATGATACATATTAGACCGTTATTATTATTAATGCGCTACATAATTGGTCCACATTGATGTTCTTTTTTTTAAAGGTGGGCCGGTGCCACTATCGGTAGGTGGGCACTGGGGCCCACCAAAACAGCTGGCATAGCATGAATGTGGAAAAAAACAAAAGCTATATATTAACAAAAGAAAAACGCTAAAAACAGCTTATAGTTAAAGCTAAAAGAAAGTGGTGTAAGGATGTTACCTCTTATATTCAATGTCAACAATGCCAAGCTTCAGAATTTGTTGGCTCATACCCTTTTGAGCCATTGCCGTGAAGGCTCTACTACTTAGAACAAAATCAGTTTCATTATTGTGATTAAGATCAGTCAATACCACTCTTGTACCTTCTTTTCTGCATAAACCTTGGTTCTTGCATCTTACCTGCATCAAAATTGTTCGTTAATCTTAGGAAAATAAAATATTCATGTCATATACTAAAACAAAATTAATTTGGTTAATTTCAGCATAGTTTTAAATTACATCCACAATTTAAATTTTCTAAAAACTTTTTAAAATACATTCTTTATAGTTGCAATTGTGGCCGCAAAGTGTCATTCACTTAATAGAATTACTTTAGATTAAATGTCGGCATAATTTTAAATTGCAACCACATATCACATTGCAATTGGGAAATTCGTAAGTAAAATTTAGAGAATAATTATTTTAAATTAAATTCGAACTTTAATTCTTCAATTAATTAATTAATTAATTAATTAATTACTGCAAATTTAAAAACTTGAATGTGATGAATTGTGAAGAAACCTGAAAGCAAGCACCACAACCAGCTCCATTATAGAAAAGTGAAGAAACACCAGCTGCAAGTTGTCCACCACTAAAGTCCAATGCTAAAGAACCATACCCACATGCCCCAGCTGCATAAAAAATAAAAAATAAAAAAAATCAAACAATGAACAAAATATTTTTTAAGAAAATAAGTCTATATTTTATGAAAATTGTTAATTACATGAGAGAGCAGAAACTTTGTTGAAATAGGAAGCCTTGGATTGGTGCACACAACGATCACAAGCGATGGCTGATGAAGCAAGAAAGAAGAAGAAAAAGGAAAGTAATAAAGCCATATATGTGCTGTGATTAATTTTGAGAAATGAGAACAAGTACTTCATAGTTTGACAAAGGAAGAAGCAAAGGGATATATATTTATACTATACAATATATGTAAGCATTAATTTTCCAAAAAGATTTTTACAGTTGGATAAGAATGAATGATAGTGACACGCAATTGGTGACTCACTGTCAATTGTAAACGCGGCTACACAAAGAAACTAAAGTGGGATTAGTTTCTCATTTCACTCACCGACCTTGCACGATAGGAGTAAAATGTGTTTTCTAACACTAGTCATAATACTTAAAATCTTTATACAAAAAAGTTTTATTAAATAATTAATGAAAAGGATATTTTAACTTACTTTAAATAATTTAATTTAATATTTTGTAAATTTTAAATATTAAATTGTTAAATAATTAATATCTATGTGCTGAGTGGTGAATGTGAATGTGACAACAACTTGTTTCTTTTTTCTTTCCTTTTTAGTGGAGAGTTTGTGAGCGTGTGGGATTGGAAAACATTCTTGTGGGTTTTCCATTTTCTATGGTAAGATGATGATCGGGAATTGATTATGACGTGATCATGTTGTTTTGGTGCTGCCTAAACTTATTTGCACTCTTGGAAGTTTCTATCCACTCAATTTTTACCTTAAATGCTTCATTAATCATCGCTAATTGTTATTGTACTTCATCTGCCCCTTGCTCTTTTTTATGTGTTAATCTATCCTCACTCTGTTTATTTTTTTATTTTATCTTATCTCAAAATTTTAGTTGTTTTAGAAAACTAATATATAATTAAATATATTTTTCCTTGCATACATTTAAAAAAATTCAAATATATGCATTAAATATTTTTTGTTAAATAATAAATTAATGAGATAATATTTTTTTCTTCTAGACTTTCACCCTAACAAAATATTTGAGATCTTTTCAATAACAGACTTCCAAAACACTCTAATTGAGATATTATCATTAATAGACAACCTAAAATATTTGAATGAAGTACCTTACATTTACAATTTAATATTTTGTCGTAGTTTGACGATAAAAACTATTAACATTAACGTCTGCCAACATACTTTTATGAAAAATCATTAAAAGACCCGATTGAAATTCAAATCACAACAAATTAGCCTTGATAGCTCTAATATTGTCCCAACATTTCTTTCTCATGATCAACGTATTATCTACAAATTGTAAAAAAAAGACACGAAATTTATTTAAGCTCACCTCAAAACCTTTGAAACGATTGACTACCACAAAAGTACTAAATAGAACATTCAAGCCATCAACAACTATTAAAAACAAGAATGGAGATAAGGGGTTACTATGTCTCAATCTACTTTGCATAACAAACTCTTATGTGAGACTCCCATTGATTTACACATAAACTAACGATGAACCAACACATTCCAAAATTCATTTACCTCATTTATTTGAAAAACTCATCTTTGCCATCACAAGATCAAGTAATCTCACTCAACTGAGTCATATAAAATTTATTTACTTTTAAAAAACACTGATTGAGATTCAGCTATACACGTAAAATGATGTATAAAATGAGATATTATTTTTCTTCTAAAAGACTTACTATATTCTGAGACGTATCAAATATATTATTATCTTTGGTCCTATGTATAAATATTAAAATAGAAAAAATATCGAGGTAACAAAAAATGATTTATTTATTTAAATCAATTAGTTTACAAAATCAAATTTTTAAAAATAAAAAATATATTACAAAGTAATGATATAAATGTTTTTTTAAATTAATCAATTCATTTCGAGAAATAAAAAAATAATAATAATATAATGATCAAAACTTAAAAGGAAAAAGTCGATCATTTATTCATTTTTAAACTTTTAATATATATATATATACGATTTTATGAAAATGTAAAATTTAATAATGCGGTATATCTAAATTAAGCTCAATATTATGTTAATCACTATTTTCTTTTTTACATGATGTGTGTCAATTATTAAATTACACATTGTAAGGGGAATAATATCTGGATCTCTCGATATAGTAGTATCGATTACAGCTGTGAAGTGAGAATCATGAAGATTAGAGGGTATTTTTTAGAATCAAATTGAAAATAAAAAATAAAAGAAAGACAAAAAAGGCAGTGGTTCGGCATGTCGGGTGTTGATATTTTTAAAGTTGTTTCCGCGTATGGGTTGTTGAAGACAGAAAATAAATACTCCAGTTTTAAGATGGTGGGAATGGGAATAGGAAATCATTGCTTTCAATTGCTTGCTTGTTTCTTCACTCGGAAATAGGAACAAAATATTACAACTCGTAACCCATTTGCCAAGTGTGAACATAAATACAATTATGAATTAGTAAATTCAATTCTATTTATCTCTAATTTTCTACTATCTGTTCCAAAGTGTCACACTTATAATAATAATTATTATTATTGTAATCACTACAAGAGATTTTAAAACTTGCCCAGATGTTACAAAACCGTCCTCACACATTCTTAGTGGCAGGTCTAGTGACGATTCTCGTCAACCGCGATCGCATTTGTAGAGAATTATATATTCACAGAATATCAAGTTTTATTGTAATTTTACCTTTTATTTACAATTTTATCGTTTTTTACTCTCGTCAACGGCCATCGTATTTTTAGAGAACTATATATACAGAGAATATTAAGTTTTATTGCAATTTTTTCTTTTAATTTTATTTTGTATTTAAACTATTTTATTACAATTTTATCATTTTTTATTTAATTAAATAACTGAATTTTTTTAAAAATTTATACCAGTATATCAAAGGATACCAAATTTTGTTCTAATTTTTTTCTTTCAATTTTAATATTATAATTTATAAATCTATTCGTCCTTATCAACGAATTAAATGACATTTTCTAAATAATCATAGAAAATTATGCAACTTTTATTGTTTTAGAAAAAACGATAAACATACACTAATTTGTACGCTAGTGATTAATAATAATTATAGAAAATTGTTATTCTATAAAGAAATAAAAACAGAGTGTATAATGCTCTAAATGTTTGTTTTAAATTCAATTTGTGGCAGTCAAAATGTGAGTATTGAAGAACAACTCCAATTTGCAAGTGCAGTGACAACATGATTATTTTTTGGATGATTAATATCTCAATATATTAAAAATAAAGATTAAGGCCCAACAAGCCCACATAAGGAGTTTTCTACTTGCCACCCCTACCTGTACATCCTACTTCCAAGATTTAAGATATGCAAAAAGATTATTTTACTCTTTTTACTATATATATAAAAATTTGATTTTTTTTTTTACTTTCACTTTTTTGAATATTTCAAACATTCTGAAATGAAATTTACAGTTTTTTTAAAAAAATTCGAAACTTTTGAACAATGTGAAAAATTCGAAATAAGAAACTTTTGAACAATATAAAACATTTAAAATAATAAATTTTAGAATTTTCAAAAGTTTTCATGAAATGAAACCTTCAAAATAGGAAGTTTTAGAATTTTCAAAAGTTTCCATGAAATGAAACCTCCAAAATAGAAAATTTTCAAAATTTCAGAGTTTTCAAACCTTTGAACATTTCAAATATTTTAAACTTTCGAAAATCTTGTTCATAAAATTTCAAAATTTTCAAAAACATAAACTTTCACCTCTATCAAAAGCATCCCAAAAGATAAATTAATTTTGGAATGCGAAAGAGGTGGAAGATATAACCTTTATCGTCTCTATTGCTGACAATAATATAAATAACTTCTCTATTCGCACCTTTGGTTCTAGACACTATAAAGTAAATTAACATATTAATTATCATATATAGTAAAAAGAGTAAAATAATCTTTTCACGTGTCTTGAGGGGGGAGGTACAGGTGGAAGTGACAAGTAGAAAACTTCCAAATCAAAATGATACAAAGAGATCAAAGTAGAATTGGACAAAGCACACTTGGCAAAGGACCATCCCATTTTATTGTTGTCCCTCATAGTATTGCTAAATAAAAGGTGAATATTCATCCGGTCTTCATGTTTCTTTATTTTTGTGTGGTTTTTTTATCTAATTTTTGTTTCTGGTAATGTAAAGTATTATATTAAATTTTAACTTTTGATAATATATCAGAGACGGATGAACAAACACGAAAGATATATAAACATTCATTTAAACAAAATGGCAAATGCTCAATGCCTTAATCTCCCCCTTTTTTGGTATTTTAATGGAACTTAATTTTTTAAAGTAAAAAATGAAAATTTCAGACCGAAATACACTACCAAAGGCACCAAACAAAATACTCCTAAATCTATGTTCTAAATTAAAATTGCTACTAATATATAAGAAATATTAAATAAAATAAATAAAAATTTATAGATATAAAATTAAAAATAAATTATTATTTACTAAAGAGTGAGGTCGAATGCGAGTGTGAGTATCAACACATCCATATGTGCTCTCGACTTTAAATTTTGTGAAAATCTACACCCAAACCCAAACACATTCATAATCAAAGTAAGAGTTGGTTTGTGCATATGCATTGTGAAGCATTGTGAAGACTTAGGTCACCATAAAATCAATCCGTTGGAGCATTGTGAGTGTATTGGCCGCCACAAAGGCAACATTTTCAGATTGCCTATGCCGCCACATAAGCAATAGTATCATTGACATTTTGTGGCCGTCACAAATGCCCTACTTTCTCTCATTTCTCATTTCTACATTCTCTCTAAATTTTCTATCTACTTTCTCTCTACCCTCTCTTTACAAATATTTTTCTTCAACTTTTATTTTTCTCAAACTTTTCTCTCTACCTTCTCTCTTGAATTTCGATAAGTTTTTCTTTTATGTTTTGTTTTGTTTTTTATTGTTATTTTTTTTTATTTGAAGTTATTTATTTAATGAATATCATTTAATTTTTATTTTGACAGTGGTGTTATTGTATTAATTGCGAAGAGTTGTTATTTATTTGTAAGCTTCAAGTCAAACACTACCATGCATCAAGTTAGTATGTAATGCACTTTCAATATAGATTAGTAGTTTATAGAATTATTATTAAAAAATTTATATGGTTATGAATTATTTTTAGAGCGTTAATATTTTATTTTAAAATGTAGCATATATTATTTTTAAAATTGGTTATAATATTATTTTTAAACTTTAATATTAGTAATATTTGTTAAAAAAAGTACTAGTAAAATATTTATATTGTAAAATTTATACACAAATTAAAATGTAATTATTTTTTAAAATGTTGATGAAGTGTTATTTTTTTATTGTAGTTATTTTTACTATTATGATTTATTATGTTAGTAAAATAGAATTTTATTAAGAAATTGTAATTTTTTTAGCAACAAAATAATACTTACGAATTTTTTATTTATAATACGGATCTAATCATAAAATATAATATTATAAATATAAAATATTTTTTATATTATTTTCAAAATACATAAAAAATTCATCATTCGAAATGTTAGTAGGTTTGTCAAAAAAAAAATAGAAATTATGTTGTTTATGTAATATATGATAAATAAAAATTTGAAATAAATGTAAAACGTATTGATTTTAATGTAACTATTTGTAAAAAAACATTATTAAAATTAATGATATTAATATTTATTGTTAGTTGTTAGAAAGAGTTGTAGTTGTGTTCGTACAAAAATTTTATATACTTTTACGGTCTCTATTTTGGTTTATAGAGACTTATTTTATGAAATATTTTATTAAACATCATTTAACATTTTATTTTAGTTTATATATAGTTTTTATTATGATTTATTATATTGTTTGTAGATCAAACTTCATATCGACCAACTATGGCAACAAATGACTTGATCATACCTGATTTAATGATGGATGTAGTGGAACTAATGATTAGAGGAATTATTATGATGATTGATGTTTTGGAATAATATTTTCTATTTTTATTTTTGGTTTATATGCATATATTATACATTATTATTTAATTATGGTGTGTTTTATTTTTAGTTTGTATGATATAATTTATTAATTTTAGAATGTTTTATTTTGTTTGGTAGTAATAATTTAATTAATATTAAAATTATATTTTTGTTTTATATATAATATTTTATATTATTTAATTTAAAATTTCAATTTTTAAATTATATAAATTTTAATTTTTTATATATAATATTAATTTCGAATTTTATAATTTTTTTTAATAAAGTTACCCATTTGTGACGATCAAAACGGCCACAATTTAGACAATTTGTGGCAACCTATGCCATCACAAACTGTATTTTTTTTATTAGTTTCATCTTTTGTGATGCCTAAGCCCTCACGAAAGTAAGAATTTGTGGCGGCATTGGCCCCCACAAACTGTGGATTTTTTTAATCAACTTTATCCTTTGTGGTGGCTTAAGCCCTCACAAATTTGTGGCGACTTAAACTCTCACAAATGGTAACCGAAAAACTAACTTTTATGGCCGTTTTGGCCGCCACAAAGTTTTGTGACTGGATTATTTGTGGCTGCCTTAGGCCGCCACAAATGTGTTTTTTGTCACTATTTTTCCCCTTTGTGAGAGCTTTTGGCCGCCACAAATGAATGATTTTCTTGTAGTGGTAAAAGTTGTGGATCAAGTTTTGTTGGTCATCAAATTAATCATAAATATTTGTAATGGAAGACTAGCTATTAACGAGGATTGATCGATAATTATTCATTGTATACTTATTTTAATTTCAACTAACTTTTAGATAAAATCAATTTTACTAAATCAATTTATTCAAAATTTATATTTGTCACCACATAACCAAACATAATAAGTGTAGGTATTTCAAAAGTTGCAAATCTCAAATGGGAAGATTTTGTGAACTTTAAAGTCTTTATATATTAATGTTTGATAAGGAGTTGTAAACAAGCTAGTAAAGCAGAACCCTTTGTGCACATAAAAGATTGGACCAAAATGTATGATTTACACCCGTTGGAGCATAACAACGACACTCGCCTCCATATATAAAAGTTTAAATTGTGAAGACTGCTTCATAATACATTCCAGAAGAATTGATTAAGGTTTAGAATCGTTTGGACTTGATTTAGTGTGGATATGGGTTATTGGTCGGAGAGGTGAAGACGGTTACTCAGTGGTGATGAAGAGGGTTGTTGTTCCTTATTAAGGGGTGTATCTGCACACAATTCAACGATCAAGTCAATTTGTATCTTTGATCAGAAGGCTTTAGATTAGAACTATGTGCACTTTTGCACTGTACCATATGAAGGTGCAAACACGAGAAGGAGGGGGGGTTGAATTGTGTTTGACTAACTTGAATACTTTTTAGTTTTAAAAAAAAACTTGTTATGTATGAATTAAAACAGAGTTAGCAGCGGATATAAAGTAAATAAAAACTCAGAATTTTATACTGGTTCACCGTTAACTAGGCTACGTCCAGTCCCTTCACTTTGAAGGATTTCACTAATTCAAAAACCTTAAATTACAAAGTACCACTGACCCTCCAAGTCAGTCTTCTCAAAAAGTCTAACAACCCTAGACTTTTGAGGAAAAGAACCTTGAATCTAATTGCTAAGTAATCTGCTACTCCTTCTGACTCCCTCATATTGTAGACTCTACTTCAACAACTTAGACCTAACACAAAGGAAAGAAAAACTTAGAGTAGCTTCTGGAAAGTGGATACTCACAATTGACCTCACTAAAAACTCAAGTATTTTGCTTTTAGAAGTGTATGACTCTCAAGTATTTTCGATACATTATTCTTCAGCATTAAGTCTCTATTTATAGTTGAGCTTTAGGACTTCACTGATGCTTTACTTCTGAAGTGTATTTCGATTAATCTATTTTGAGAATATTGCTCCGCTTCTGTTTTGAGCATACTTTTAGCTAGATTCTGTTTCTCGAGTCTTTTGCTCCAATTCTATTTTGAGCATTTTTCTCATATTCTATTTTGAGCATATTTTTAGCTAAATTCTGTTTCTCGAGTCTTTTGCTCCAATTCTGTTTTAAGCATTTTTCTCTGACAGATTCCTCTGATGATATCATTTGGTGACGTCATCATCTGATTTATGCTTCTGGTGACGTCATCCTCTGATTTATGCTTTTGGTGACGTCATCTTCTGGTGACATCCTCTGGTGACGTCATCCTCTGGTGATGTCATCCTCTGATTTATGCTTCTGGTAACATCATCCTCTGATCTATTCTTTTGGTTCCAACACATGCTATCTTCTGATCTTGACCAAGTCTAGACCAAGTCACTTGTTCTGGACCAGTTATCTTCTGCTCTGATTAAGTCTGGACTGATTCTTATAATTACTACCAAGCTATCTTCTGGTCAGAATTAATTCTGGACCAAGTCTGACTTATGATTCCTTCTAGTCTGGAACAAGTCTCCCTCTGGCAGGCTTCCTTCTGGTCTGGTCCAAGTCTCCTTCTGGACTCTGCTTCCTTCTAATCTAGGCCAGGAAAGATATCCTCTAATGGTTATTTAACCTTTGATGACATCATCTGATATCCTCTGGATGTATCTTCTGGTGGCATATTATATAATAATTCCAAGTACAAAATAAGATTACATGGAGTGCTTTTGTAAACATCAAATTCCTAAGTACTTAGAACCAACTTGGTTCCAACAATCTCCCCCTTTTTGATGATGACAAAACCTTAACTTATTTTCTTAGCTTATAACTTAGTTAAAAAGACTTTGAAAAACTTGAAAAAAAATTCGAAGTACTTGAAATACTCCCCTTCAGACCAATCTATCCCCCTAAGTCTAATAATGACTTTTTCCTCTCCTTTTCAACTCCTTCTTAAATCACTCTTTCTTTTCTTCTCTCCTTTTCAACTCCTTCTTTATTCTCTCTTTCTTTTCTCTCTTCACATTGCCTCTCCTTTTCAACTCCTTCTCTTTTCACTCTTTCTTTTTCTCTCTTTATTTTCCTCTCTCCCTGTTTCCTCTCCTTTTCAACTCCTTCTATTTCCATCTCTTTCTTTTTATCTCTCATTTTCTACTTATTTCTCCTTTTTCTCTCTCTCCCCCTTTTTGTCATCAGCCAAAAAGAGGTCATACTATTTTTCTATTTTTGTTTTTCTCTTTACAAAGTACAGAAAACAAGAAAATAAAAGACATAAAGTAAAATTACAAGAAAATTAGAAACTCCTAATATGACTACTTGAGCTAGTCAAATATGGAGATACTTTTGATATGCTTCTTGATGAACTAGAACCTATCTTCAGGTAATGCTTTGGTGAAGATATCAGCCCATTGATGATCAGTGTCCACAAACTGGATGCTTAAAATCCGTTTTTGAACATGGTCCCTAATGAAATGGTGTTTTATTTCAATGTGTTTAGCTCTAGAGTGTAAGATTGGGTTGTTGGTTAGGTTTATGGCTGAAGTGTTATCACAGAATAAAGGGATATTGGTTTCAAAGATATTGTAATCTTCAAGTTGATGTTTCATCCAGATTAACTGTGAGCTGCATCCTGTTGCTGATATATACTCAGCTTCAGCTGTTGACATGGTAATGATGCTTTGTCTTTTGCTTGACCAAGAGATAAAATTATCACCTAAGAATGTGCAGTTGCCACTTGTACTTTTCCTTTCCAACTTGTCTCCAGCATAGTCAGAATCACAAAAACCTCTTAGTTTGTAGGTGGGGGTTTTCTTGTATAACAAGGTAAGGTTGGTGGTTCCTTTAAGGTATCTCAAGATTCTTTTGACAGCAGTTAAATGGGATTCCCTAGGGTCAGCTTGAAAACGGGCACAGACACAACCACTAAACAAAATGTCAGGTCTAGAAGCAGTTAGGTAAAGAAGGGATCCAATCATACTTCTGTATGTTTTTTGGTCTACCTTTTGGCTGGTTTCATCATTTTCAAGTGAGCAGGTTGGGTGCATGGGGGTGGCCATAGGCTTACAGTCACTCATCTTGAACTTTTTGAGAAGTTCTTTAGTGTATTTAGATTGGTGAATGAGTATATCTGATTTACCTTGGTGAATCTGAATTCCGAGGAAGAACTTAAGTTCTCCCATCATGCTCATTTGGAACTCTATCTGCATTAGGTCAGAAAACTCCTTGCACAAAGTGCCATTAGTGGATCCAAAGATGATATCATCAACATAAACTTGAATAATCAAAATATCATTTTTAATGGATTTCCTAAATAGAGCATTATCAATCTGGCCTCTATCAAATTCATTCTTAAGCAGAAAGTTACTAAGTCTGTCATATCATGCCCATGGTGCTTGTTTTAAACCATATAAAGATTTTTTAAGTTTAAAAACATGGTTTGGAAAATCAGAATTTTCAAATCTAGGGGGTTGTTTGACATAGACTTCCTCACTTAGATAGCCATTTAAGAATGCACTTGTAACATCCATTTGATACATAATTATATCATGATTAGTAGCAAATGATAAAAGAATTCTAATTGCTTCTAACCTGGCCACTGGAGCAAAAGTCTCAGTGTAATCAATACCTTCCTGTTGACTGTTTCCTTGAGCTACAAGTCTGGCTTTGTTCCTTACCACTTCACCTTTTTCATTGAGTTTATTCCTGAACACCCACTTGGTTCCAATAATGTTTTTGTTTGGTCTGGATACCAGATCCCAAACATCATTCCTTTGAAATTCATTCAGCTCTTCTTGCATTGCAAGTATCCAACCTTCATCTGCCAAAGCTTCATCAACATTGCTTGGTTCAATTGTTGAGAGTAAACCAAACAGACTGGTTTCTCTACTTAATGATCTGGTCTTCAATGGTTCTGCTGCACTGCCAATAATGAGAGTTTCTGGATGTGAAGACTTGTACTTCCATCCATTTTTTCCCTCTGACTTGTCTTTAAAGCCAGCATGTTCTTCTTCCTTGCTTTCATCTTTATCTTTCTCAAGTTCTGCTGCTGGTCTAGCTTCTGGTTCCTGTTGTTGGAACCAAGTTGGTTCTAAGTACTTAGGATTTTGATGTTTACAAAAGCACTCCATGTAATCTTATTTTGAACCTTGAATTATTAAATCAAATGCACCAGAAGTTGAAGTAATTAGAAGCAGAAGATCAAAGGGTTCCAGAGATTGAATCCTGAAGGTACCAGAAGATACTGCAGGATGTCAAAACACTACCAGAGGATATCTTTGCTGGCCCAGATCAGAAGGAAGCAAAGTTAGAAGGAGACCTGGACCAGACCAGAGGGAAGCCTGCCAGAGGGAGAGTTGTTCCAGACCAGAAGATGTCATGAGTCAGACTTAATCCATAAGTTAGTCTGACCAGAAGATGGCCTGGCAGTGAAATAATAAATAGCCCAGACTTGATCCAGACTTAATCAGAGGATAAGTTAATGGCTCCATAACAAGAGAATCAATCCAGATCTGACCCAGACCAGAAGATAGCATGGTTCAGGGAATGAAACTAAGTCCAGACCAGAAGAAATGATCTCCAGATTTGATCAAGAACTGATTCAAAATAGAAGGTAAAATGTCCAAACTGAAATATTATTTGTCCAGATTTAATTTCAGTTTAATCTAGACCAAGTCCAGAATTGGTCCAAATCAGAGGGAAGATATTCAGATCAATGGTTCATATTTAAGTATTTGGCCCAGTGTTGGCCGAGATCAGAAGATCAGACCATGGCCCAGTGTTGGCCGAAATCAGAAGGTCAGAAAGTGTGGTCCAGTAGTGGCCGAGATCAAAGGATCACAACAAATTAGTTTGCTGGACCAGGTTGGCCGAGATCAGAAGATCAAAAGATCAAAAGGTGTGGTCTAGGGTTGGCCGAAATCAGAGGATCACAGCAGATCACTTAGTATGGTCCAGATGTGGACTAGCGCAGAAGATCAAACGGTCCAGATTTAATCATGAGGATTAACGGTGGAGATTTAATTAAATTTGCTCAAAGTATTAAAAGTATTTGTTACAAAAATAAAGTGAAGTCGTATGGAAGATCAGGAGCTGTTGGCGGGAAGAAATTAAAGACATGATTGACCAGTTATTTTTTAAAGAAAATCTGAAGCATAAAATATGTTTTTTATTTAAGTGAAGCCCGATTGGTCAAGATATTTTTGCAAGAGAATCCAGCAAGATACAACAAGAATCTATAAAAGGAGGGTCAAGGCATAATACTTAGTATCGAAAATCACAAAAAGAGTCATACACTTCCAAAGCAAACACTCAAGTTTTCAGTGAGGTTAATTGTGAGTTCCAGCTTTTAAGAAGCAAGCACTCGTGTTATTTTCTTTCCCTTGTGTTAGATCTAAGTTGTTGAAGTAGAGTCTAGAATCTGAGGGAGTTAGAAGGGTTAGCAGATTACTTGGCAATTAGATTCAAGGCGTTGTAATTCCTTCTACAATCTGGGGATGTCAAATTGGTAGGAGAAGACTTGACTTAGGAAGTCAAGGTGCTATATTCCTCAAGAGTATAGGATTGTTAGACTGTTTGAGAAGACTAACTTGGAGGGTCAGTGGAACTGTTGTAATTCAAGGTTTGAATTAGTGAAATCCTTCAAGGTGAAGGGAATGGACGTAGCCTCGTTAACGGTGAACCAATATAAAAATTCTGTGTTTTTATCTTTACTTTATATCCGCTGCTAACTTTGTTTTTATTCATACATCAAGTTTTGGTTTAAAAGTGCAAAAACAGGAAAAGTATTCAAGTTAGTCAAACATAATTCAACCCCCCTTCTCGTGTTTGCACCTTCACCTGTGCTTCTGGTTCACCTGCAATTTCCTCATCTTGCTTTGACTTTTCAGAGTCAAGCTGTTTATCATAAAACTTAATGTGGATTGATTCTTCCACAGTGTTAGTTTCCTTGTTAAACACTCTATAAGCTTTTGATCTCTCAGAGTAACCAATAAAGGTACACTTTTGAGATCTAGAGTCAAACTTAGCTAGATTATCTTTAGTGTTCAACATAAAACAAGTACAGCCAAATTGCTTGAAATAGGAAATGTTAGGTTTCTTACCTTTCCACAGTTCATATGGAGTTTATTTAAGATTGACTTGATGTACACTCTATTCTGAATGTAGCAAGCTGTGTTGACAACTTCTGCCCAAAGGTAGGTGGCAAGCTTCATATCATTCAGCATGGTTCTGGCCATCTCCTGTAGTGATCTATTCTTTCTTTCCACCACTCCATTCTGTTGTGGTGTTCTGGGGGATGAGAAGTTATGAGAGATGCCATTCTCATCACATAATTCTTCAAAGTATTTGTTCTCAAACTCACTTCCATGATCACTTCTGATGGTTATGATCTTGACACCCTGTTCATTCATTACTTGCTTACAAAAAAGAAATAAACACTTTGTGAGATTCATCTTTGTTCGTTAAAATTTTTACCCAAGTCCACCTTGAGTAATCATCAACAATCACAAATCCATATTTCTTACCACTGAGTGAAGCTGTTTGAACAGGACCAAACAGATCTAAGTGAAGCAGTTCAAGTGGTTGAGAGGTAGAAACACATTTTTTAGTTTTAAAAGAGCTTTTAGTTTGTTTACCTCTTTGACATGCTTCACACAGAATCTCAGTTTTGGAACTTACCTTGGGAAGTCCTCTTACCAACTGGAGTTTGCTCAACTCAGATATAAGTCTAGGGTTTGCATGCCCTAGCCTCTTGTGCCAAATCAGATTCTTCTCACTTACAGATAATAAGCATTTAACCTGTTGCTTAGCAAGACTAAACAAATCAATCTTATAAACATTATCTTTCCTAATGCCTGTAAACAAGACAGATTTATCAAGTTGACTAACAGCTTTGCATGTTTTCTGGTTAAAGATGACATTATATTTGCAATCACTTAGTTGACTTATGCTCAAAAGATTATGCTTCAAACCTTTTACTAACAAAACATTTTTAATAGAAAGGGAAGAAGATTTGTTACCAACTGTTCCTGTACCAATAATCTGACCTTTCTGGTTTCCTCCAAAGGAAACTTTGCCTCCATTTTTCATGGTCAGATCCAAAAACATAGATTTGTCTCCTGTCATGTGTTTGGAGCAACCACTGTCCAAGTACCATGATTTATGTTGCTGATCAAACCTTGCTTCAGAATCAGAGTCAGAGTCAGACTCAAACTCAGTTCGAGCCATCAGAGCCAGTTCAGCTTCTGGCCTGTTTGAGCAGTTTCCTTGATTCTGCTTTGGTTGATAGATCATGTTCCTTTGATGATTCTGGAACACGTTTTGGTTCTTGTAACTTGGATGAATCTGGTGATTATGATAACCTTGATGATTCTGGTGATTTGGATGAGTTGGATGAATCTGATGATTCTGATGAATCTGATAATTCTGATAATTCCTGTAGTTATACTGATTCTGATAATTGAAGTAATTTTGATGATTATACCTGAACCTTTGATACTGATACCTGTTCTGGTTCTGGTACTAATTCTGATTCCAGTGTTGGTTCTGGTTCCAGTTCCTGTTCTGATTCTGGTTCCAGTTTTGATTCTGGTTCCAGTTCTAGTTCTGGTTGAGTTGACCAGACCTTCTTCCATCAGACTTAAATTGCCTCCGTCTGGTTGTAGCAGGAACATAAACCTTATTCTGCTTGTGCATTGCCAACATCCATTGTCCAGACACCATTGTTGGTGTCTCCTTCTGGTTGCTCAGAATATCTGCAACATAGAAAATTT
Organism: Cicer cuneatum; assembly: GCA_037974295.1. Lineage (NCBI taxonomy): Eukaryota > Viridiplantae > Streptophyta > Magnoliopsida > Fabales > Fabaceae > Cicer > Cicer cuneatum. Next base: position 23,992,353 of record JBBPBO010000005.1, read on the forward strand.
GATCTGTTGGTACCCAGAACTGATTGAGTCCAGGTTTGTTAGTTTTAACAGCTCTCTGATCTTGTTCAAATTTTACCATTGGACAAGATAATTCAGAGTGACCATTCTTAGCACAAACAATGCATAAAACATCAGAATGAACAATTTTAGTTTCAACAATAGTTTCTGTAAAACCAAGACCTCTCTTTCCAATGTTATTGTTTCCATAAATCATAGATGCATATTTACTTCTTTCCATTCCATTAGAAATAAAGTTTTGAAAAAATTGCTCATGCATATCAGATTCACAAACAGTTTTGGAATTGGAACAAATATTAATTTTGAGAGTTTGGTTTTCATATTTGAGTCTTGCAACTTCAGTTTTAAAATGCTTGTTTTCAATTGCATACTCAGAATTTTGATTCCTTAAAATTTGGACTTCTTTGGTCAGATTTTTCTTATCTTCCCTAAGAGTTTTCAGTTTTAAAGACATCTTATTGTTTGCATTTAAAAAATCTTTTAAAACATCAATTAATTCAGATTTAGTGAGATCAGAAAATACCTTATTGTTTTCATCTTTTGAATTTGTTCCAGAGCCTGAGTTGTATCCAGAACTTGAGTTGGTATGAGCCATCCGAGCCAGAATTGCTTCCTCTAATGTGCTTCCAGACTTTTCTGAATGACTGCTTTGATCATTCTTCCTTCTGCCTGCTTTCCTTTCTGAAACTGTGCCTTTATGAAGTCCAGAGGCAGACGTGATGTGTGCCATCATTGTTGTTTCTGCCTCTTCTTCATCAGACACTTCTTCTTTTGATTCTGATGCATCCCAGGCTATCATCAGACCCTTCTTTTTGAATCTGGAACTCTTTTTGTGTTGTTTGCCTTTTTCCAGATTTGGACATTCTAACTTGATATGTCCAGGTTCATTTCATCCATAACATATGATGCTCTTCTTGTCAGATTCTTCCTTTCCTTTGCTGTTATGTTTCTTCTTGGAGCCTCTCCTCTTCCTGTTTTCCCAGATCTTAACCATCTGTTTGGTTACACTACAACATTTTTCATTTTAGGCCACACTTCACTTAGCAACGGGTAAAAAAGTGTGGCTAGAAATAGAAGTAGGCAACTGTTTTTTGGATGTTGCCTATAATTTACTTATAGAGTACATTTTTTTAACTTTGAATGAAAAACCGTTGCCTATTTGGTATTGTTACCGATTAAGCCACAATTTTAAAAGTGTTGCTGTTTTACCACGAAGAAAAACCGTTGCCTATTTAGGTTTAATAACTACACATTTTAAGTGTGGTCTAAAGTAATGAAAAACCGTTGCCTATTTAGTTTAAATAATAATTAATTCATTAATTGTATTTTTTTTTTTTATTTTTTGAAAAATTTCCTAATAGCTTCATTATTTTATTGCAAAACCACATAAACAAAGCATGCTATAGCTAAATCAGAATTCCTAATAGCTCCGTGCACAAAACTGCAATAGAAACGTGCTCGGTGCCCTAACCATTCACTACAACATTTCGAACCTATATCGCGAAATCAGTACGTGCCCGGTGCCCTAACCAAATTTCGACATTCAACCTTCAACCTTCAACCTTCAATCGGAACCAAGAAACAGAACCTTCAACTTCAATGGGAACTATTTCCTCTTCATTCTCTATTTCCCCTTTTGCGCATTGCTCCGTCTTCTCCATCTCGCTCCGTCTTCTCTGTATTCGCTCGAGGTATTCATCTTCTCCCTCGTTGCTTATTATTAATGATGTAGGTCTTGTTGTCTATGAATAAAAAGGTATAGATAGTGTATTTAGGTTTGGTTTCTAAGTTCAGTCTGCCAGGATATCGATAGTGTATTCCAGGACCATGATGTGCATTTGGATAATGTTCTACATTTCTGTATGCTGCATAATTTGGAATGTTTCCTAAAAAAAATGTTCTAGGCCTTGCAATAAATAAAAGTAATCTAAGTACAGATATTGCAACCTGCATATTAAGAAAAAAAAATTAATTTGAATAACATTTTATATCAAAAAACTTAGGAAAAAAAATATATGAGCACAGTGATACTTACTGCTATTACTAAGCCAATTTCAACACTGCCAAAGACAACTCCAATATAGGCACTGAAGCATACTAAAAAATCAAATTTGTCAATTTTCCATAAATGAATAGCTGCTTGATAATCAATGAGTCTAAGCATTGCTACTACAATTATGGATGCTAGCACCACCAGAGGAGTGTATTGGAACAAGGGTGTTAGAAATAACAATGTCAAACATTACTGCTATTGACATTACAATGTTTGATGCTGCAGTCTTGCATCCAGCATTGTAGTTCACAACAGTTCGCGAAAATGGTCCGGAAATAACATTCAATTTTTATGTCACAAGCAGATATTTGGTTGTTCAATTTATATATTTTTTGTAGCGGTGAAAGATGAAGACTAAAAAATTAACTTAGAGGTTAGTGAATATTTGATACTAATAGTTAATATGTCTGTCATATCTTTCGCGTCTTCCCTTATGTTAATATGTCTGTGAATATCTGTATATATATAAAAAATAATGTGTCATTAGAACTCTAAAGTGCTTTTCCACTACTAGTTTCAGTCCTCATGAACTGTTAATAACTTGATATGAATTCTGGTTGTTCCATTGGATGCAGCATGTTGCCGATGGTTGTGTTGTGTTGTGAGAGTTTAAACAAATTCTTGTACAATGCATGATTAAAAATAAATATCTTTTGTGATTAAAAAATAAAACAATGAAATGACAAATAGAACTTTCGCTGGTGTTTTTTCGTTCAATGGTTCTTTGTACAATGCATGGTGGAAGATTTTTTTCTTACATGTAGAAAGTGCACAGTTAGAATGACAGAAGAACTTTTTCAAATGATTTATTTTTTTGGTCATTAGTTAAGTTTAATATACTTAAAATCACCTACAACTTCGCACGTAAAAAGGATTCGATTCTGTTAAAGGTGGTGATTGGCAGAGATGAATAAATTCGTAGTCACAACATCTAATGATTCTATGGCGACTTCAGATGAAATTTGGGTCATCTTGTGGACCCGAAGAGGGAATCTTTTAGTGGGAGGAAGTGGAAGTTGATGATAGAAGAATGAATATTGGGGCTAAGGATATCTGTTAGTAATTTATATACGAACAAGGTTGATGCTATGCAGGACAATTTGTATAAGTGATCTACATTATTATTATTATTATTATTATTATTAGTATTTAAAAGTTACTTGAATTTTTAATAATTATTAATATTTTAATAATTATTAATAATATTTATTGGAAGTATAACTTAATTGAGGTGACTTTGATTAAAATAAAATAAAATTGTGTTTCAAAATTTAATTCGTCAAATCCACTGTCATTTTGTTGCAAAGAAGGTGAGTTATTAACTTTATATTTTTTATTTTTAAAGGGTGTCGTCGATTGTCGTTAAATTTTTGAGTGATTTTTTATTTTTAGAGGTTAGTGAATATTTGCTGCTTTGTATTTTGCTGCTTTGTAGATCTTTAATTGAGGAAGTTGCTGCTTTGTAAGGTGTTTATGCTTTGTACCTGAATTTTGCTGCTTTGTAGTACCTGAATAAGTTGCTGCTTTGTAGATCTTTAATTGGTTAGGTGTTTATGGTTTTCAATTTCTTCATTAACCAAACAATTGTTGTTGTTTGTGTTAGTTCATTGGTAACTACTTGTCAATTTCTGTAGTTATGCTTTTCAATTTCTGTAGTTACCTCTGCTGCAGGTTGATATATCAATTCTATCCAACTCCATGTTCAATAAAAGTTTGCATGAATAAATACTGGTTCTGCTAGTAAACTAGATAGATAGTTGAACCAATTTACAATATATGAAAAATACAAGGAGAAGTTGAATAATTCTGTACTAGCTTTAAATGAATGATTAGAATTTGATTCTTGAAATTGAAAATCATTGATCACATTAGTCCCTTCAAAATAATTGCAAGGATTAAATGGCTAACCCAACACACAGATTAATTGGTTCTTGTTTTATTTACCAAGCTTTAGAGCTAAGTTATAACAAGCCCTGTATCTAGTTTAATTATCCAAATAAAGCAATCAATTATTATTATACAGGTTGAGTTTTGGATCTGTTTGGTGCTCACTCTTTTTGGCTATATCCCTGGAATTATCTACGCCATCTGTGCTATTACTAAGTGATCCATCTTCTATACCTACCTTTTGTAAGTACCTTTTTCTTTCTACTTCTTCCAATTACATTCATTATTTTTATGCACTGCACTTTTTTACTAAATATTTGATTTATATTTTCGTAGTTAACTCTTATAAATTGTCTATTGGAATTGGGATATTTGAAAGGGGTTTTCTACTGGATTGATCTCAACAAACGCCTATATGTAATATCTATAATTATTATATATTATAATTAAAAATTTAAAACAATATAAAAACTATTTATACAGTTGATCGATCATAATTGAAGGACTAATTAATTAAACTTCAATCTACTTGATATTATTTTTGTTATTTAGAGTGATGGACAAAAAGTGGACTACGCTTCATAGACTTAATTCAGAGTATCGGAAAGGTGTAGAATCGTTTTTAGATTTTGCCTTCACCAAAGGAGAACCTCAAGGCCGCACGATTTTATGTCCCTGTGCTAAGTGTAGAAATCGTTGTTGGAGAAGAAGAAAAGTCGTTCGTGATCACCTAATAGGATTTGGTTTTGTACAAGGCTACGATGTTTGGGTATACCACGGAGAGCAAATATCATTGCCTAAGGAAATTGATGCTCATATGGAAGATCAAGAGGACTCCCGTGATGACATCAATGGCTTACTTTTTGACACATTTAGGCACGTTGAAAAAGTAGAGGGTGGCAACAAGGGACCCAATGAGGATGCTAAGAAGTTTTATAATTTAATTAATGAGGCAAAGCAAGAGTTGTATCCGGGATGTGAAAACTTCACTACTTTATCATTTATAATTCGACTTTACTTGTTAAAGTGTCTTCATGGGTGGAGCAATGTATCGTTCAATGGTCTTTTGGAGTTATTGAAAGAAGCCATGCCTAATCTGAACATTCCCGAATCTTTTAACAAAACAAAAGCCATAATCAAGGATTTGGGCCTTGATTATAAAAAAATTCATGCATGTCCAAATGATTGTATGTTGTATTAGAAAGAGCATGAAAATGATGATACCTGCAGCACTTGTAAAGCTTCACGATGGAAGGAATTTACTCAAGTAGATTCAGAGTTTGAGGATCCAAAGTATGATCACAAAGTTCCTGCAAAAGTTTTGAGGCACTTTCCACTGATTCCAAGACTTCAGAGACTATTTATGTGTTCGAAAACAGCCGAGTCGATGAGATGGCATGAAGAATGTCAATCAAAGGATGGTAAATTAAGGCATCCTGCTGATGGCCAAGCATGGAAGGACTTTGACATGCTTCATCCTGATTTTGCTTCTGAGAATCGTAATGTAAGGCTTGGCTTATCCAGTGATGGTTTCAATCTATTTAGAACTATGAGCATATCGCACAGTACATGGCTTGTCATGATGATGGTATACAATTATCCACCTTGGATGTGCATGAAATCTGAGTATACAATGTTGTCGTTATTGATTCCTGGACCACAATCACCAGGAAATGATATTGATGTGTACCTTCAGCCATTGATTGAAGAGCTAAAGGAATTGTGGGAATTTGGAGTAGAAACATATGATGCCTCAAAAGATCAAACATTTCAATTGCGGGCATCTCTGCTATGGACTATTAGTGACTACCCTGGGTATGCTATGTTGTCAGGTTGGAGCACCAAAGGAAAGTTGGCATGTGTATGTTGCAATTATAACACTAATTCAACCTACTTGAGACATAGTCACAAAATGTGTTATATGGATCATCGATTTTTTTTACCGGCTAGTCATCCTTGGAGGGCCAATAAAAGGTCATTCAATGGAAAGAAAGAACATAGGTCTGCACCACCTATGTTAGAAGCTATAGAAATTGTGGAAAGCTTAAAATATTTTGAGAATGAATTTGGAAAGAAGAATAAGAAGAAAAAACATGATGGTCCATGGAAGAAGAAGTCAATATTTTTTGAGTTGTCGTATTGGGCTCAAAATACTTTACGTCATAATCTCGATGTAATGCATATTGAGAAAAACATATGTGATAGTATTATTAGGACTCTATTGGATATATCAGGAAAGACAAAAGATCATGTTAATGCTCATTATGATCTGCAAGATATAGGGATTAGAAAGGAACTTCATCCAATAGAGATTGGCGGAGGTCGGACAAAGTTTGCAAAAGCATCTTTCTCAATGAATTCCCAAGAGAAGTCTACTTTCTGCAGTGTTTTGAAGGCTGCCAAGTTACCCGATGGGAGTGCTTCTAACATTTCAAAATGTGTGCATGTTGGTGATAAAAAGATATTTGGTTACAAGAGTCATGATGCACATTTCATGTTACACTACTTATTACAAGTAGCAATAAAGAGCACAATGCCAAATCTAGTGGCTGAACCTTTAATTCGTCTTGGGTCATTTTTCCGCTCTTTGTGTCAAAAAGTTATCCAAGTGCAAGATTTGGATTATCTAAATGTAGAGATTGCTGAAATACTTTGTCAATTGGAGATGGTTTTTCCTCCAAGTTTTTTTGATGTAATGGTTCATTTGCCTATTCATCTTGTACATGAAGTTAGATTGGCGGTGTTGGAACCAAGTTGGTTCTAAGTACTTAGGATTTTGATGCTTACAAATGAACTCAATGTAAACTTATTTTGTACTTTGAATTATTAAGTTAAATGCCCCAGAAACTGAAGGAAACAGAAGCAGAGATCAAAGGAAAATGAATTCTGAAATTTCCAGAAGATGTTCCAGGATGTCAAAACATCACCAGAGGATATGTTTGGTGGCCCAGAACGGAAGGAATAAAAAATCATAATGAAACATGGATCATATCATTGGAAAGCCTGCCAGAAGGAGAGTTGTTCCAGACAAATAGGAGTCGAATATCAATTTTATTCCAGAAGTTATTCTGACCAGAAGATGGCCTGGCAGTGAAAAATTACACAGTCCAGACTTGTTCCAGACTTGACCAGAATGTATGTTTATGAGTCCAGAACAAGAGGATAAATTCAGATTTGGCCCAGATCATGAGATAGCATGATTCAGGGCATGGAACTAAGTCCAGACCAAAAGAAATGAGTTCCAGAATCAATCCAGACCTGGTTCAAAATTAAAGGTAAAATGTCCATACTGAAATAATTTTTGTTCAAGTTAATTTCAGTTTGTTCCAGACCAAAGTCCAGAATCTATCCAGATCAGAGTAAAAATTTCCAGATCAATGGTTCAGAAATAATTATTTGGTATAGTGATGGTCCAGATCAGAAAATCAGACCATGGCCCAGTTGTGGCCGAAATCAGAGGGTTAGGAAGTGTGGTCTAGGAATGGCCGAAATCAGAGGATCACAAAATATGAAATAGGCTGGTCCAGATGTGGACTATCGCATTAAGATCCAATGGTGCAGATTTGATCATGAGAATTAAAGAATCTGAGAAAAACGCTCAAAACAGAAGCTGAGCAAAATGCTCAAAACAGATCAGTGAGCAAAAGGCTCAAAACAGAATCTGAGCAAAATACTCCAGAATATTTTTAAAACAGATTAATCTAAATATACTGCAGAAGTAAAGCATCAGTGAAGTTCTAAAGTTCAACTATAAATAGAGACTTAATACTGAAGAATAAAGCATCGAAAAATCACAAAAGAGTCATACACTTCCAAAGCAACAAACACCCAAATTTTCATAGAAGTCAATTGTGAGTTTTAGCTTTCAAGAAGCAAGTACTCGTGTTATTTTCTTTCCACTGTGGCAAATCTAAGTTGTTGAAGTAGAGTCTACAATATGAGGGAGTCAGTAGAGGTAGCAGGGTACTTGGCAATTAGATAGGGTTGTATCTAAGTTGTTGAAGTAGAGTCTACAAACTGAGGGATTCAGAAAGGGTAACAAGGTACTTAGCAATTAGATTCATAGTGTTGTGAATTCTTCTACAATCTGGGGTTGTCAGATTGGCTGAAGACAAGTATGTTTTCCTCAAGAAGTCTAGGATTGTTAGACTATTGAGAAGACTGATTTGGAGGGTCAGTAGCAAGGTTGTAATTCAAGATTGAATTAGTGAAATCCTTCAAGGCGAAGGGACTGGACGTAGCCTCGTTAACGGTGAACCAGTATAAAATTTGTGAGTTTTTATTTTTATTTTTATCCGCTGCTAACTCAGTTTTAATTATACATCAAGTTTTGTTTTAAAAGTATTAAAACAAGAAAAGTATTCAAGTTAAGTCAAACACAATTCAACCCCCCCTTCTCGTGTTTGCACCTTCAGGCGGTCCCGTTCAATTCCGATGGATGTATCCCACAGAAAGAAACTTATGTAGACTTAAAAGTTATGTTCGTAATAGAGCTCATCCAGAAGGTTCTATTGCTGAGGGATATTTGGCTGAAGAAGCTTTGACTCTTTGCTCAAGATATTTGCATAAAAGTGTAGATACAAGGCTGAATAGAATGAGTAGAAACTATGATAACAATTATTCTTGTGAAGTAGATTCAAATGATTACTTTTCAAGTATTGGACGACCTTTAGGGGGGAAGCAAAATGGAAAGTTATTTTCAATAGACTCAGCATCAAAAGCTCAAGCCCATCGATACATATTGTTCAATTGTGATGATATTCAAACATACATAAGGTACCATAATAGTTTATTGTTTATTCCCTACTTGTATACAAAACATAACTTAGAGTTATTTTTAACAACTAATAGTGTTACCTTTGTAGAGAGTACGATGAATGTGTTAGTGGTCACACTAAAGGAGGAAAATGGATCAAGGCTAAAAGACAAGGTCAAGATTTTAGTGAATGGTTTAAAATTCGAGCCTTGGAAAATGATGTGTCAGATCACCTCAAAGCATTGTCTAGAGGTCCAAATGGTGCTGCAAAGAGGTTTTCAGGTTACCTGATCAATGGTTATAGATTTCACAATATGAAACGTGATGCAAGGCGCAAAACTCAAAATTCTGGTGTAACTTTGGTTTCCTTGACCGAAAGTTTTGCAAGTTCTAAGGATGAAAATCCTAAAACAGATCTTGTCACTTACTATGGAGCAATTAATGACATAATTGAGTTAGACTATTACAGCCAACTCAAATTTGTGTTATTTAAGTGTGATTGGTTTGAGGCTAAAGAAGACAAATATGGGCTTACTTGTGTACATTTCAACAAAAAATGTTACCAAAATAATCCATTTGTCCTGGTGTCTCAAGTCCACCAATGTTTTTATGTGCAAGATCCTTTTGATGAAAATAAACATTATGTTATGAAAACCGTTCCTAGAGATCTGTTTAACATGGGTGACCAACCAAATGCTACAGTTCAAGAAGAATATTTTGATGATCCATTTTATGATATTGGAAATTTAAATGCATCCAATAATGAAAATGACCTCAATTGGGTTAGGGAAGATATTCCAGCTACAATAGTTGATAGGCCTGCACATGTTGTGAAGGAATTCGAAGACAAAGATCATTATGATTTGGACGATGAAGAGCTGATCTAGAGAAGCAAATTAGAGAAAGGAGAATATTTATTTGTTTAAATCTGTTTTTAAATCTGACTCTTCATTTGATGTAATCTTTATTTGTTTAAATCTGTTTTAGAGAAGCAGTGTGTAATGTTATTATTTCCTGATATTTCATTTCCTGTTTTGTGGTACTGCTTGCATTTCCTGATATTGCAGTGTGTAATCTGTTTTGCAGTGTGTAATCTGTTTTGTATGCTTATTGGCTGGATTGCAGTGTTTGTATGTGACTTCTATTTCCTGATATTTCATTTCCTGTTTTGTGGTACTGCTTGCATTTCTTGATATTGCAGTGTGTAATTTGTTTTGCAGTGTGTAATATGTTTTGTATGCTTATTGGCTGGATTGCAGTGTGTAATCTGTTTTGTATGCTTATTGGCTGGATTGCAGTGTTTGTATGTGACTTCTATTTCCTGATATTTCATTTCCTGTTTTTGTGGTACTGTTTTGTGGTACTGCTTGAAGTAGCTTTACTGATATTTCATTTTTTTCTACAGAAAATGAATAAGGAAGCAGGGTTAAAACAAAAGATGAAAGCTCAAGACCAAGGTGAAAGAAGTACTTCTAAGTTTGAGCTACTTCAAGCCAGATCAAGCAATGAATTATTAAGGAGATTCAAAATCAAGCATGAAAAGATAATCAGAGGCATTGCAGTAACTAATAAAGATATGGTTGGAACCAAAGAACCCCTTAGGAAGCAAAACAATTCATCAACTAAAAAAATAATTAGTTCAAGGGCTACAGGGTTAGACATGCAAATTCAAGGACTCAAGAATGCTTCTATTAAGATTGCACCTCAAGCACAATTCAAGTTATCAAATTTTGCAGCTGCTGGCCAAACAAATATATCTTCAAATAAGGATTCTTGTTCAACAAAAAAGAAGTTTGACAATGTCAAAAAGTTACAAATGAAGCATCAATGAATAACAATCAAAGATCAAGACAAAACCAAGATCCAAAGAGTCCCATCATGGATCAAAGTAAATCACCTATACATAATCAAAAAGCAAAAAAAAGAGTGGAGAATGAAGAAGTTCAGTCACCAATGAGAAAGGTATCGGGAGAAAATGACATTTCAAGAACAAAACAAAAGGCCAAAAAAAGGGTGGAGAATGAATATGACGAGGTAATGACAACTCAACAAAGTGCAACAAAGAAAACCAAAACAATACCCTTGTGCAAATCAATGTTAATTGAAGATTTTCTTAACGAAAATAATGAACTAGATGATGAAGAAGAGTTGGCAAATGATTCAGAAATTGAAGAGGAAGAATATGTCATGGAAGAAGAAAATGAAGACCAACATGAAGATGACGAATGTAGTGGTAATTATCAAATATATGCTTAGGATTTTATCTTGTCTTATATATTAATTTTTCATATATATATATATATATTTGTGACTTATCAAATATATTAATTTTTTATATATATTTGTGACTCATCTTTAGGATTTTATCTTATCTTATATAAGCTTAATGTCGAAATAGGGACAGCTAGGAAAAAAACAAGGGGACCAACTCAGTGCTTGCAAATACATGGAAGAAAATTTCGTATAGAAGTCATCTTAGACAATGACGGAGAAGTGATAGGACCTGACGACAAAGTTGTAACTGACTTGGGTTATTTCCTTGGCACTATCTCAAGGAATTCAACTTTTTGTCCCTTGATTTACACAAACTTTAAGGAAGTGTACAAAAATCACGAGGAACGTATATGGTCTTATATTCAGGTATAAGAGTTTAATTTTCGTATTTCATTTGATTGTCAAATAGTTATCACATGTTGATCACAATAATGTTTTTCAGAGTAAATTTATTATTTCTGAGAAAGGAAAGAAAACCGTATTTTCTCGGATAAATGATGCATGGAGACGTTACAAATGTTATATCAAGAGAACCTATTTTCTGAAATACTCAACCTTAAAGGAAAGGATAAAAAACAGGCCTGAAAGCATACCAGAACCTCATTTCAAGCAATTGTTGAAATATTGGAATAACAGTACCATCCAAGTAAGTGTGTACATAGTTTACATTACTTTTAGTCACTCTTTGTTGTATAGAATCTTTTATATATCCTACTTTAATTTTTTTCACTTACATTGCAGAACATTAGCAAGAAAAATGTTGTTAATAGGGAGAAACAGAAGTTTATACATCGAATGGGGACGACAAATTTTGCTAGAATTCGGGCAAAAGAGGTACAATATTTATTCTTATTTATGTGTCTTTGTTATATATAAATAACAAGTTGTCATAATAAGTTTTAATTACTCTATTTTCAATTCTTTACCAATAAAGCGTGCAAAAAAGGAAAATGGGGAGGAAGTCAGTCAAGCTGAAATGTTTGTGATAACTCGTCAGCGAAGAAAAGGAAAAATTGATGAAGAAACAGATAATGCCATTGTATATTTTTCTTTTCATTGTATACTTTTAATGTCTACATTAAAAACTTTTAACATTGGTTTTTTTCATATCAGGCTAAACTTCAAGATTCAATTCAAAATTCTAGTGAGCCTCCTGACCAAGCCTTTCAATCATTGTTCGGTAAAGAAAAGCCCGGTCGAGTTCGTTGTTATGGAAGAACAGCTACACCAACAATGTTAAAAAAAATGAAGAGATTGCTAACATTAAAAAACAGTATGAAGGTGAAATTAGTAGCATGAAGGAAAGGATGGAAGAATATGAATCATTTACAAAGAAAAGGATGGAAGCATATGAGGAACTTCTAAAATGTGTGTTGAAGCAGCAAAACCCAAGTTTAAGTGAAACTGCTGTTGATAACATGATGGGACATGCTTTAGGCATTGCAAATAGTGCGGCACTCCATTCTTGTACATCAACCCATGTTCCTGAAAAGGTATAAGTATATTAGTTTGAATGATATAACTAACTATACTTGATATGAAAACACATTTACATTACATGCATATTTACGCATACATACATACACATAGTCTCACATACATATTTTGATAGTGTACTTCTTACTGTAATTTATCAGAATTATAATCAGTTTGAAATCACTCCTTTTTTTCAATTGCATACACTTAATACTTACTATTTTCAGGTTGGACTTGAAGATCATCACCAAGATACATGAAGCTAGTGGAATGTATCGAAGACTTGGTTGTTTGATAAGACAATTGATTTTTTTGGGATGCCTAGTAATAGAGCTCATACAATATTTTGATAAGTAAATTGTTTGATTATCATGTATTGGTTTTTCTTGGATGTTTATTAATATTAATGTTACAATATTTTGATAAGACCGTGGCCTAAACATTTTCCAATATTTATGTTACAATATTTTGATAAGACCGTTGGCAAAACCAACTCTTAAAATGAAATATTTATAGCTGAACATCTAAAATATTTATGAAATGTTGGCAAAACCAACTCATAAAACCGTGGCCTAAACACGTACAAATCTATTGCCTTAAACCAAAAAACCGTTGCCTATGCTTTTGACAATTTTATAAATGTTTTGCACCACACTTTTATATTGTTGCCACAACTTATAAAACCGTGGCCTAAACAATTAGGCAACATTTAAAACAATTGTGGCCGAAATATTTTACCAACATTTCCATAACCGTGGTCTAAAGTTATATGCAACACATACAAATTTATTGCCTTAAACCAAAAAACTGTTGCCTATGCTTTTGACAACTTTATAAATTTGTTGCACCACAATTTTTTATTGTTGCCACAACTTATAAAACCGTGGCCTAAACAATTAGGCAACATCTAAAACAATTGTGGCCGAAATGTTTTACCAACATTTCCATAACCATGGTCTAAAGTTACATGCAACACATACAAATGTGTTGCCTGAAACAAATATAATATGCACAAAACCGTTGCCTAACTGTATATGCAACATTTATGAAATTGTTGGCAAAACCAACTCATAAAACCGTTGCCTGAAGCATTCAAAAAAACCGTTGCCTCTTTCAGTGTCTTCGGCAACGGTTTTTTAGAATTCGTGGGCAAAAGTAAAAAACCGTTGCGTTTGCTAATAGGCCACGGCCACCTACACCACACTTTGTAAACCGTTGCGAAACCGTTGCCTAACCTTTAGGCCACGGTTTTTTTGGTTTACACCACACTTTTTTATTGTTGCCACAACTCAAAAATGTTGTAGTGTTAAGTAAGCCATATCATCATAGTCACTGTCACTATCCTCTGATTCTGGTGCTGTCTTTGCAACTTTCTTCTGTTTTGACTTCAGAGCCAGATTCTTCTTCTTCTTTGGTTCATTTGCTTCTAGTTCTATTTCATGAGACTTGAGTGAGCTGATCAGATCTTCAAGTCTTACGTTATTCAGATCTCTGGCTTACTGAACTGTAGTAACCATTGTTCTCTACTTGGTTGGTAAGCTTCTTAGAATCTTCTTGACATGATCTGCTGTTATGTAGCTTTTCTTCAAGACCTTCAGTCCAGATATCAGAGTCTGGAATCTACAGAACATTCCATAAATGTCTTCATCATCTTCCATCTGGAACATCTCATACTCTTTGACCAGTATGTTAGCCCTTGCTTCTTGAACCTACAGGCTTCATTCATAGGTCAGAACCAGACTGTCAAATATGCTCTTTGTTGTTTCTTTATTTGTGCATCTGTCAAATTCCTTGAATGTGATGGCATTGATCATGATGGTTCTGGACTTGTAATGCAGTTTGTATAATCTGCTCTGGTTTGGACTCATATATGCCATGTCCAGTTCTTGAGTTGGATCTCCTGGAACAGTAGGTGTAGTGTATCCTTTGACTACCAGCTTCCATAATTCAGGATCTTGAGATATGAAGAAACTTCTCATTCTGTCCTTCGAATACTCAAACCTGTCTCCATCAAACAGTGGTGGTCTGTTGATGTTGCCTCCAAAATCATCTTTGGATTCTGCCATGTTGTTGACCCCTTAGACCTTTCCTCAAACACTAGTTAAATGCTCAGCCTTGAGACCGAGCTCTAATACCACCATATGTCCTTTTTGTAGGACATTTCGTAACATTTCTAGAAGAAATTCGTTAGGGTTATGAGTCAGATGATCCGTGATTTCTAGATCGTCGTTTATGTTCAGACGCATGTCTTTGACGACGAATGGTGATTATTACCATCATGTGGCTGAGATTGCGGTATCATTTTCATTGTGTGGCCTTGAGATAAGGGATAAGTGAGCTATGGTTGTTCCTCACTTTGAATATTCTTTGCATATTCTAATATGTCCTCATTTGAAAATCTTCCATACTCATTTAAGAAATGGATTGGGTTGACCCGAATCTGACCCAGAGTGGTCATGAATTGGATTAAAATGGTCTAAGTCTGGTCCCGAACAGTTTTATTCATACACTAGATAAGAAATATAAAGGGTTAAAAAAATAAAACTAAGTGTCTTTCTATTCTTGTAAAAAAATTGAGGGCTTCTAAATTGACTTGTTAACCAACAATATCATAAATTGTATATTATAGTTCATTTTTCAAATATTTATGAGAAATTGTACCTTGAGAAAAACAATTTAGTCATTCGGTGGTGCCAGATTATTGAGATATTTAATGAAGAAAAAAAATGTAATTATATATTTGGACTACAAACATACATAACTGTTTCCTTTTTTGTTCCTTTTGCTTTATATCCATGCATCTTGCTAAGTACTGTTTCAGTGGGGTGTGTATCTTTATTGATCTTGTAATTATTTAGGTGCATGCTACCTCAGCCTCATATCTGCTTAGCTAGCTGTTGGGCCCAAATACTATAACTTATTTGGTTCATGTCTTGCTGTGTAGAAAACGATTGTACATCTTTAGCATTGATATCACAAAACTTCCAAGGAACAAATTGACCTATAATATTACTTCTCTTGTTAGTTATCATGTCTAGACCAAATATGTATTGCCCATAAATTTAATTCTTGTTTTGTCACATATGTGGTTAGTGAGTGAATTATTTCACATGGTCTTGCTCCATATTAGCACTACACTTTCCATACAATCCCATACGGTGTTATCAAATTTTTCTAGTATATATATTGAATCAATTGTTCACATTCAATATAAAGTCGATCAAAATTTGCACCATAGTTTAATTTACTCTTTCTCTTTAAGTCCTCATAAATTTTAAACCATGCTAAGTGCAAAAAGGCTAATAGAAATGGCAAAAAAGTGGCAAAAAATGGTTGTTGGAAAACGCAAGAGGATCTCATACCCAAGACATGAAGTGGATACAAATTCTTCAGCAGTGAACAAGGGTCACTTTGTTGTCTACAGCATCGACCATAAGCGATTTGTGGTACATCTAAAGTATCTTAGCACGAAAGTGTTCAGAGAACTTCTTAAATGGTCTGAGGAAGTGTTCGGATTACCAACAAATGGACCTATTATGTTACCGTGTGATAGTGTTTTCTTGGAGTATGCAATCTCGTTGGTTCACGAACGGATCGATGATGATGTTGAGAAGGCTTTGATTACTTTCATGTATGCTTGCCACAACGAGGCATCATCTTCTTGTCATGATCTTAGGCAAAAAAACGATCAAATAATTATATATGGCTTTTGAAGAGATTTTAATACATTTGTCTCCAAAATTAGACATATAGATTACAGAGCCTTTGTAGCTTGTTCTGATATATTTCAGAATCAGTTTTGTATAATTAGTTATGAGAAGGAAACAATTTTCTCACAACTTTTCTTATTATTAAAAATATCAAGTATTCTAATAGAAATGTAATGTGTCAATTTAAATCTCTGCTTCCTTAGCATTCATATTGAACATTTCATTTTCTGTACCAACAATGAACAAACCTTGTAGCTATAACATCAATTCTATCTTCAGAGAACAAACTAAAGCAATATATTTTGATAAAAAAAAACTAAAGCAAAATATATCATGAACATGAAGGTATCGTATTGGTTGGTCACAAGCCTATTTTATTTTATGCATACTTTTCAGGGGAATTTTTGTTGTTGTTTTTGGTGTTTTATGAGATATTTCAAAAGTAACAACTAACAAGTCCAACAAAGGTGACTCTTTGCGCACTCAGTAAAAGTTTGAATTTAGAGTAAATCTTCTGATGTGCACTCGCATTTGCTTTATTTTATTAAATATTTTTTAATATAATTTTTATTTGAGAATGCTGAACCAAAAAAATCATCTTTTGAGCTATTTGATTAGGTTCGATGAATAATTGTTGCCTCAATATATTTGCGAAATATGTGCTCTCAATATTGTTTTAACATGTTAGAAACTGAATATACGTTCGTGCACTTGTTTAATATTGATGTGAATATTTGAATCACGGTTCAGAACTCAATAGCTACAACAATTTTGATTTTGAATTTATTAAAACTGCTCAAAATTAGTTATTAATATTGAAGAGTCATTATTAGAAAATATTTTAAGATGTATTAAATAATTATTAAGGTGTATAGAGTCATTATTAATAATAAAAAATCATTATTAGTTATTAATAATAAAGAGTCATTATTATTAATTTTAATTAATTATTTGGTGGTTATTTCATTTTATTTAAATATACTATGTGTGTCGTAGTTTATTTTAAAATACGGCATGCGTATCGTAACAATTTTTTTATTTTTATTTATTGTAACTGTCGACGATGATGAGATACAACACCGTACAATAACATCAGTAAAGAGTTTTGAGAAGTCAACTCAAACACCGAACACTTGTAATTTATATTTAGTTAATTTGTTTTTTATGTTAGGTGACCATAGTTTTATTACCTAGTCCTATATATTTTGTATGTGATGCATGATATGTAGGATGTTTGTTAGCATTGTGTGTGTGTGTGTGTGTGATACATGCATGTTATGAGATGTTTGTATGAAATACAAAAGGCGGTGAGATCGCATAATAAAAATCTTTCAAATTAAATATTAAGTTTAAATGCCTTCTAATGTGTGACTCTCGTCAAAGTAAATATCATATAGAGTGGATCATACTAAAGTTGGGTACACTATTCTATATCAGTGAGGCGTGACAGAATAAGATCCTACTGCCAACCATTGTATTTAACTTAATTAATTTGAATTTAATAGGATTGAAATGGACTAAGAGGCAAAGGGATTGAGATTTAATTCATAAGATGGATTATAACAAGTGTTGTTCACCCAACTATTCCAAGAGTTACATATGATGTAATTGGATAAGTTTCCTACCTAAATAGTCGTGTTTTGGGTGAATTAGCTCAGTTGTCTCAAAACAAGGTGAAATATGGATTTTGGTCTTACTAGAAGAGCATATTTAATAAAGACCTGTTAAACACAAACACACACACACAAATATATATATATATATATATATATATATATATGTTTTTCAGTTTTAGAATAACCATGTCTGCAAACACAACCAACACAGTTCCACTGAAGCATCCTTGAGAAGAAAAATTACTGGGAACTAACTTATTCGATTGTCGCCGAAACATCAAGTCTGTCTTGAAACTAGATAGGAAGATGTATGTGCTCGACGGGTCTATGTTTGAGCAATCCACTGCCAATGCTTCTAGGGTTGAACGAGATGCTTATAAGAAGCATCAAGATGATGCCTTATGCTTGCAACTGTGAACTTAGACTTGCAAAAGCAACATGAGAACATGGAAGCGTTCAATTTGATCGAACAACTTAAGATGCTTTTTCAAGCATAGACTAGGCAAAAAAGGTTTGAAGTGTCGAGAGCCTAGAGAGACTGAGATTTCCTTTGGGCCTAGAATTGGCAACAAATGTGATCCTACAATCGTTGTTGGATAGTTTTAGTCAATCTGTCATGCATTATTGTATGAATGATGTAGAAAAAAAAACGCACCTCAGTAGACATGGTACGATCGATGATGAGTCAGTCACATTTACACGACTCTTTCTGGGGATATTCCCTTCTTACTACAACATTCAATCTTAACCGCGTTCCATCTAAAGCGGCAGAAAAGACACCATATGAGTTATGGACTGGTCGAAGACTTAATGTATCTTTTATGAAGATTTGGGGATGTGAGATTTATGTGAAATGTTTGATTTCTGATAAACTTGGTCCTAAATCTGATACCATTTTTATCTTCCCTCTGATGACAAAGTATTTGTTGGGAGAACTGGTGTATTCCTATAAAGAGAATTCATCTCTAAAGGAACTTGTGGGAGGAATATAGAACTTGAAGAAGTCTAAGATCCTCAAACTATTGCACCGCTAGGGATAGAACAAGAACAAGCACCACAAGGAGTTGTGGGTGAGTTATTTTGTTCAAGTAGCACAAGAACCTCGTAGGTAAAGGAGACCATGCCATCAACTTAAAAGACATGGAATTATCATAACTAGGAATGTGACGTGTTACTCGTGGATTAAGATGACCCCACAACCTACTAGAAAGGCATGTTTGGCCCATAAAATAAGAAATAGCCTAAAGCCATGGGGTCTGAAATGGAATCCATGTACACTAACTAGGTGTGGACCTTGGTTGATGCACCTAAAAGGATAAAATCCATAAGGTGCAACTGGATCTTCAAGAAGAAGAAGATTCTCCAGTAGCATTGCATACTATTATTATGAAATCTGGAAAATGGACGTCAAGACTGCATTTTGTAACGAGAATCTTCTCGATGATGTGTACATGACACAACCTGAAGGTTTTGAAGATCCAAAGTATGATGGGAATGTAAGCAAGCTACAAAGGTCCATTTATGGATTGAAACAAGCTTCTAGTAATTGAAGTCTTTGTTTTAATGAAGCTATTAAAATAGTTTGGATTCATTAAGAATGAAGATGAACCTTGTTTCTACAAGAAGGTTAGTGGAAGCATAATAGTGTTTCTGGTCTTGTATGTGGATAACATACTGCTCATTGGAAATGATATCCCTACATTACAAAATGCGGAAATGTGGTTAGGGAATTTCTTCTCAATGAAGGACTTAGGTGAATCCTCCTATGTGTTAGGACTTAGAATCTATAGAGATAGATCACTGAAGCTACCTAGCCCAAGTCAAGGTATATATGTTGACATGGTGTATACATATCCAAAGGACAATGCTCTTTTTCATCAGATATGTACTAGAAAGGACTCTTGCCTATGTCACATGGCATATACATCTCCAAAGGATAATGCCCTACTTCAATAGATGAGATGGAGCGCATGAGTAAAAGGCCCTATGCCTTTGCAATAAGATCTATCATGTACGCCACAATATGTACTAGACTAGATATTTCGTATGCATTAAGCATGACAAACATATACCAATTACATCCTGGTAAGGGTCACTGGACCTCTGTTAAGAACATCTTAAAGTATCTGAGATGGACTAATGATTCATTCTTAGTCTATGATGGTGAGGAAAAGCTCGTTGTACAGGGTTACGCTGATGTTAGCTTCCAAATTGATAAAAATGACTCAAGATCACAATCTGGCTATGTGTTTTGCCTTAATCGTGGCGTTGTGACCTGGAAGAGTTTGAAGCAAGAGACATTCGTTGATTCTACTACAATGGTCGAGTATATCGTTACCTCTAATGCATCAAAGGATAATGTTTGGATCAAAAAGTTCATTGTTGAACTAGATGTAGTTCCTAGCATTGTGGACTTGATTGACCTTTATTGTGATAATTATGGTGCAATCACGCAAGATAAGGAACTTAGATTTCACCAAAGATCCAAACATATAATTTGGTGCTTCCATTTTATTCGAGAGATCATCTTATTATATTGATTTATTTAAATCTTAATAAAGTCATTAGAATTGTTAGTCTTTTTAGTGGAACATTAAGTGTGACTTAATAATGAAACCCCCTTGAGCATAATGACATTATTCTTAAAATGTCTGTAATCAAGTTTTACTATTAAACGGGACAACAATAATGCATAGAGACTATTATGTGAGTAAACTGATGATCATATTTCACGAGTTATGGATATGAGATATCAAGTCTTCACATAGGTATAAATATTAGATGTAATATTTGTACTACATTGATTTGCTATGAGAATGTTACAAAATAGTTATCCAAATGTCATTAATGATTTTCATGTGACCATAGTGAGTATTCATTTGACTTGAAGTCACTATGATCTCTACTTAGAGAGTTGTATACTTTAAGGTCCTGAAACACTATATGTAACAATACAATTATAACAATAGACATGATTCATCCCTCTACATAATAGGTGTTGTGTCCTTGGGCTCTCAATAGAGTGATACGTGAAATATGTGTGGGCACGTCAAAATGGACTGATATAAGATAGTGGCTACATTAGTGATTACACATATACCCAAGAATTGAGAAACAAATTGTTGGACCTAACAAGGATGACACTTTTTATGTCTTGTGATCAATTAAGTCATTTTGATGAAGGTACAATTACTCCACTGTAAATAGTGGTCACGGTAAGGTTAAAATCATATCATTAATTTTTTTCATTAATTTGGTAGTAATGATACATTGCTAGATGCCACAAATTGTTTTTAATATTTAATTTTTATATTATTTTAATATTTATATTATTGCCAATTAAGTAAGAACCTATAGGATCACACGATATAACAGTTAAATCAAAAAGTAAAAATTAAATTAAAGAATTATTTAACTAAATAATAATTTAATTCATTACTAATTTAATTGAATAAAATGAATTGGACTTGTAGCGTACAAGGTCGACTATGGCAGTAAGGTAGAAAAGAGTACTATATATATTATGTCTTCTCTTAACCTAACCATATAATCATTCTTACTGAAGCTGTTAACTAACGCCGACACATTCCGAGATAATCGTTCACGTGGACTGAGTATAGACACTATCTCCTCGGCTCTTCAAGAGGTAAACACATAAAACTCATGACAAATATTGTGCGTGCTCATGACAATAGGTAATTTTCGCTCTTGAGAATGACTTGAAAATTGTGTGTGCTAATGACAATGGTTAATTTTGAAGTATCTCTCTTGATTTTCCTACAGTTAACATGTTGTATTCCAAATCTCATGGAGGTAATATTGGTCTGAAATTTGATTCTTAAGAGGCTTTTGACATTTCTGATTGGGAGTTTTTGCTCAATTTCTTGATGCCTTTCAGCTTTAGCTCAACCTTTTGTAATTAGGTTCATGTAATTCTCAAGTCTTCTATGTTTTCTATTTTGGTTAATGGACATCCTACTAGATATTTTGCTTGTAAGATCGAATGCAGTAAGGAGATCATTTGTCTCCTCTTCTATTTTTCATATCAGAGGATATTCTCAATAGAGGTATCACTTCTTTAGTTGATTCAAGGCACTTGAAGCATATGTCTGGTTCTCGAAATTTTTTCACGCCATCTCATGTTCTTTATGCAGATGATATTATGGTGTTTTAGAATGGCACGAAAAATAATTTAGAATCCCTCACGCAGTTGTTTCGTGAGTATGGCGATGCTTCTGACCAGCATCTCAACTTAACCAAGTGCGAATTATTTGTTGGTTCAATGTCTACTAGACGTGTTCAGGATATTGGTCTTTTTTGGCTTTTCTTGTAGATCACTTTCATTTACTTACTTGGGTGTGAAATGACAACGTCAATCACAAGGAATGGGGTTTTGAATTCTGATTCCCGTTTTTGAAAATTAATTCATGCTTTTAAGTTTTAGTCAACTCAAGATTAATCTTTGTTTCAAACACAACAAAAGAAGAACGTTCTTGGTTAGTAAAATCAAAATAAAATTTCCCTACGTGATATGTGCCTAGTGAGTAAGAAATAAATAAAGATAAGGGAAAAAGAATCACACAGTAATGTATCCTAGTTCACTCAAGGTGAGCTACGTCCAATCCTCATAATTTGTGAGTTTTTTCACTAATGTGCTCAAACAAGAATGTTCTTGCCTTTTCACACCAAAATTCGAGATCAATCTTGATCAATTACAATATTTCACCTTTTGACCTTGAAAGGATTTTCAACAGTTACCTTTCAGTCCAGAAATGGTTTTTACAAGTCACCTTTTAATCACATAATGATTTTTACAATACACTCAAACTATATTTAACACTATAGTCTTGAGTTTCAAATGAAATTATTTAAAGAGGATTGATGGATCAAAGTACACTCAACACTTGTTTGAGTTTTGATATTCAGCATAAAGACTCAGCAAATAGATCCTTAAATCTAGTGGAAAAAAATAGGAGCTTTTGCTTAATTAAAGAGCTTAGATTTCTGAAGTATGATTGTTTAAGTGATTGATTGGTTGCACTTCAAACTCTTCATGTTTCCTTGATCTTGAGGTTCCTTTTTATAGGCTTGATGAAGGCTTATGACAGCTCATGTAGATGTTGGGGATCCAGCTGTCCAGTTTTAATTTTAATAGACATGTGTTGTAATATAACAAGAACGTTCCTACTTTATAATCACAACGTTCTTCGTTTCTATTTTGAGTGAGTGATGAACTGAAAGCTTTTGAGAGTTGTTAGGTGTTAGGTTTTTTCTACTTTGTATGCAAGCTGTTTTTTGCATAGATGTAGTATTAGTGTCTTATCATTTCTGTCCTGGTTGTACTTGTTACTTTAGCCATCAATTTGGAGATTAATCTTGATGTTTGTTCTTGATGCTTTGCTTTGCCTATGTTAATCTTTTGGAATAATTTTTTTTTGAATGATCTTGTGTACATAAGTTTGGTACTTTCGTAAACTAGAACGATCTTGTTTAAGGAAAGCTTTGTTCTTTCACAAACTAAAATGATTTTGGTTTGACTAGATTGAAGGTTGTAAAAATCATAACGATCTTCATTTTCTAGATTGTTGTTTTTAAATGAGAATGATGTTGTGTTGTTATGTTAATACCTATCTTCAAACACACTCAAAAACACATGTTAAATAGCAACACACTTTGGAATCATAATTAGCAGTTTAATTAACTTTGTTTGATTATCATCAAAACATTAATTTGGGATTTTGCCTCAACGGGGTGTCCCTATATTCAAAAGGAACCCTAAGACATGTTATTTACAACTACTATTTGTTAGATCAAAGGCGCACCAAAGGGGAGGTGAATTAGGTGTTTAGAAATTTTTCTGGTTTTTAGAGATTTAGTGGATTATTTTTCTGACTATGATTAGTGTATAGTATAATGTAAATGGCAGAAAAATAAAGAACACAGAGAATTTATCCTGGTTCCCCATACAACAAGGGTACATCCAGTCCTCCTCCACACCACAAGAGATTTTCCACTAATGTTAGAATAAGTACAAGTCTAACTCTAAGACTTCTGTTACAAAATTCTAACACTTTCCCTAAGATAGCACACCACTATCTTAGTTTACAACCCTTGAAGAAAGTACACCAGTTTCCTCAACTTACACAATAACTTAATTAATTTTACAATAATGATTTTGACTGAATGTAGTCGAATACACTTCTGTAACGTTCAGATTGATTTCAAAATTTCAAACATGTATTCGAATACAAATCCATGTAGTCGAATACAAATTACTGAATTTTGTCACTTACTTGATTTTGTATTCGGCTACGTCCTACTGTAGTCGAATACAGAAGTGCAATTTTAGCTACTGACTTGGTTTTGTATTTGGCTACGACATCCTGTAGTGGAATACAGATATGAAGTTTTTGCTACTGACTTGAGTTTGTATTCAGCTAAAACATGTTGTAGTTGAATACAGTTGTGCAGTTTTTGCTACTGACTTCATCTGTATTCGGCTACACATATATGTAGTCGAATACAACTTTAACTTTTGTCAAAAACTTGATTTTCAAACATTGTTCATGCATTTTGACACTTTGAAAATTCTTTTGATGCATATGCTAGAGTTTAGATGAAGTAACAAGGTTCTCATGTGCATTTGAAATGTAACAATATTAGATTGTATCATGTACCTTAAAATATACACCTTTAATAAATAAGACTTCTAGCACATGACAATGGTTGACTTGATGTTGATTTCTCTTAGCATCTTTGAACTTGCAACTTGATCTTTCACTTGATTTAGTCTTTGTCTTCATCAAAAACATGGATAATCTTGCACATTTACATTATTGATCGTATTAAAAGTAAATTTGTGGCTTGTAAGGGTTTGCTATTATCAATTATGGGACGAGTTCAACTGGTGAAATCAATTATCCATGGTATGTTAGTATACAATCAGGTTTATGCTTGGTCGTTTTCTCTTTTAAAAAATTTGGATTATTGGTTGAAAAATTGGGAGATAATTCTAGTAGGAAAATTGTTACTGTGGCTTGGTGCCTGGTATTCTCTCATTTACAAGAAAGAGGCCTCGGTCTTCGATCAATGCGCGCTATTAATTATCTTGTCTTGCTTAAGCATTCTTGAGACATGTTTTCTTCACATCAGTAGTGGGCTTTACTCTTTAAGGCTCGTTTCCTTTGAGCTAATAAGCCAATTACATATTTCGCAAAATCCTCCATTTGGCTAGGTATTTGAAAATTTCTATATTTGGTATTTGATGACAGTTCTTGGATAATTGGACACGGTAACCCAATTAAATTACGGTCTGATAGCTATCTAGGTCATTCATGTATGGATAGACTTGGTTAATCATCTCACCTCGTGCATTCTTACTGTCTACTTTTGTTGATTTATTGGTTGGTCACTCTTGGGATATTCGTGCTTGTTTTGCTCATTCATTTCCTGATATTGTTGTTGAGATGGCACAAATTGTTACCTCTTTAATTGATTGTGACAACCAATTTGTTTGGAGTCTTACAAATTCTAGAGTTTTATCTTTTAAATATGCTTAAAAAACTGATCATTCTACAAACTTGACACTTAATTGGAGTGTTGTAATTCCTCATTTAAAGTCTTTTATTGTTTGGCGCCTTTTTCATAGTAAAATGCCTACATATGATCAATTGTGGACTCGTGTGTGCAGTAATCGTGTATGAAACTATTGCTCACCTTTTCTTTGATTGTGTTTTTGTCGCTCAGCTTTTGAACTAGTTGTTCTATGTTTTGTGTCCACTCTACTATCATTCACACCATCTAGGTTATTTGACTTTGCTCGCAATCAATTAACTTTTAACAACATGTTGATAAACGTGCATCGCACTATTCATATGATTTCTTCTATTGTATCACTCTCAAGTAGATTATCTAAGGGTGTTGCATCTTCATCAATGCAGGAATTTTCTATTCTGAAATATATTTTTATTGATTTTTATGCTCCTAAAGCCCCTTGTTACTACACAAGTTAATTGGTTGAAGCCTCCTTAGAGTTAGATTAAATGTAAATTGATGGAGCCTCTAGAGGTAATCTTGACCTCTCTTCTATAGGAGCTATTTTAGGGACTCTAGTGGCTGTATTGGTGGTTGTTTCTCAAACTATTTGGGTGTTTCTACATTAGTTCATGTTGAACTTTCTGCTGCTATGTATGCTATTGATATTGTTCATTCTAAACGTTGGTTTCATCTTTTGATAGAGTGTGACTCCTTGTTGGCCGTCTAACGTTTTATTAATTTAAATCTTGTGTCGTGGTGGTTGAAGACTAGATGCTTGAATTGCATTTTCCTTACAAGACAAATGTATTTCCGTATTTCCCATAATTATAGGGAAGACAACATGTGCGCTAATAAGCTTGCTAATATTAGGTTCTATACTCGTTGTTTTACTAGGTGGGATTTGTGGCCACCTTGTATTTCGCATGACTTTTACCACAATCGGTATAGTCTTTCCTTTTTATGTTTTCATTAATTTTGATAGTCATGTTTGCTCTGTTGCACTACACTCTTTTTCCTGCACCTTAGTTTTATCCATTTGTGTTATCCAAGTAAGGCTTTTAACAAGACAATGTTGTTCATATTTGTTTCCTTAGGTTTTGGCATAGTTCCCCCAAATTTTTATTTTTTATTTAATAAACTTATTAGAGTGTTACCAATGATAAGTAGTAGTTTTAGGGGCCAACATAGTTGGAATGTCTATTATATCATGTGATGATTTTGCTCTCTTATTTCTGCTTTAAAAAAATGTTTCAATTGAATTATTCTCATTTCTAAATTATGGTGTTTAGATAAATGAATTGTTCTTTTAAAATTGAGCTATTGTTATAAATTTCAAAAGTTTTTTAGCAAAAATAAAAATTAAATTTATGTCAAAAATGAAATTTTGGAAAAGTGGAAGGACTATTTTGCAAATTTGCAGGGATCAATTTGCAAAATTCAAATATTTAGAGACCAATTTGTAAAATTCCCTTTTTTACTTTAGGCTTAGCTGCAGTTTTAGTTCTCATATTTTCACCAATTCACGAAATTTGTCCCTCTATTTTAAACTCTGACAATTTTAGTCCATCGTTACAATTTTTTAATTAAAAAAATGACGATGTGACATGTTTTAATTGACATAACATATGATATGAGGATGTGAAATGATTAACATTCGTGAAATTGCAATTAAACTCTAAAAACTTCAATATCAAGTTAAAAAATTATTCATTTTTGTAATTTAATTAATGATACATGAATAATTAATGCATCTAGGTGATTTATATCATGAGATTATATGTCATGTCATTTATGTTATATCACATCATCATTTTTTTAGTTAAAAAATCTTAAGAGATCAAAATTGTCGGATTTTTAAATAGGGAGACCAATTCCATGAATTGATTAAAGTAGAGGAACCAAAACTGTAATTATACTTTTACTTTATAAAATATGAATCATGAAATTCTCCCTATAATTTTTCCAAATTTATAATTTTGATCTTATATATTTCAAAATTTGTACATTAGCCCTGTGTTTAATTTTTTGCAAATTGGTCGGAAAGATTTATATTGCAAATTGATTCGTAAGAGTAAAGATTTATTTTGTTCTTTGGAAGGAAAAAACTGTGGCGCCCAATTCAATTTCTTAACATAACTTTACAAATTATCTCCTATAAATTCATAATCATTAAATCAGAAAACATATAAAATTAAAACAAAAAGCAAGTTATATATTGTCGGATAGACTAATGTGTCATGATTTTGTATTTTTGAATACTATTTGTGATTTTTTTTTTATGATAGACTAAACTAGATTCTATAACTAAAATGAGTGAATAGTATTCTTAACTTTTTTAATATTAATTTTAATGCAAAAAACAAATTAAAAGATTTTACTATGTTCTCATGTTGACTACATAAAAATAATCATATTTAAGTGATGAAATTCTCTCACATAATATATTATTCTTTTGAGTTGAACACTCTTCGTATATTTGTATCATAACAATCGATGCTCTCTTTAAAAGTTAACTACAAAAAAGACTACCGATAGGTTTGATTAAAGTACTCCATTGAGTAGTAATAGATGGTCGAAACCACTAAAAAGAAAATGTCTACCATGGAGTCAGTGAGAGTCGTTGTGATAGTGAACTCTTAAGATAGTTAAAGTTTGTTAGTTTTAATTAGTTAGATAGAGATTATTTAAAGTTAGTTATTTAATTAGTCAGTTATAATTATAATTAAAGAAATTAGTTAGAAATGTCAATGTTCAATTACCACTATAAATAGGAGGATCATTTTTAATCTTTTATCAAATATAATTTTAAGTTTTCTCAATTAAACTCTCAATCAATGATTTTTACTTTTTCTCTCAAATCTTATACTTCTAACTTTTTTAGTCTTTTAGCAAGAATTAATTCATAACACATTTGTGTGATCAATTAAATTGAATCAACAAACCTTTTTTATATCAAATTGAATCAAATCCACAATAGATAAATGTATTAAGATATTAGTTATAGAAGTTAAGTACAATAGTTATTAGTTAATATAATTAGTTATAATTAGTTGTTATTTGTTGACTACATAAATTTTATGTATCATTTGATATACTGGAACAATTCTCTCGTTATTCAATATTTTTTTCTTTCAGTTGATAGTTTCTATCTAGAATTCTAACATAGTATAAGAGCAATAATTATTCAACTACTTTCTTTCTCGAAATTTCTTAAGAAAATTTTCATCGAATGTTAATTGATTTATCTTTTCTTTCCTATTTGATTCTTGAACAATTTGTTCATTTTCTTCTCATCCTCTCTCAAATTTTTAGTTAGAATTGTCTCATGATAATGATGATGATAAAAAAAATCATAAGACAATGGGTATTAAAGGCAAGCGTTTGCCAACAAAATTGATGCCAAAAGAAACACACACACAAAAATCACTATTTCCTATCTTTTTTCCTACTTTCTCTATTCAAAACTCATTTTTCAATATTTCAAAAGTGATGCATTTGTTGTCATATCTATCAAGAATTTTGAAATTACTTTGTCACAAGAAACTTTTATACAAAAATATTGGCAAATCCACAAACTACAACAAATTTGAAAATGTTTTAGAAGTCCAAGTACAGTCAAGGTTATTCATATAGATAGAATCTTGATTGTTGTGGTCCAAAACATTTCAAATATATCCAACATTATGAAAATATGCATTTGGTGTTGGAAACAAGTTGGTTCTATACTTAGTTTTGATGTTAACAAAAGTATTTTATGTAAATAGTATGTTGACTTAGAAGAACAAATCAGAAGCTGTGCAAAATTAGAGGATGACACCACCAGAAGATAAATCCAGAGGAAGCAACCAGAGGATAGAAATGTTACCAGAAGGTTAGGCCAAATAATGCATCCAAAGGGTACCAGAGGATGCATCCTGAAGGCACCAGAGGATACACCTCCAGAGGATATCATCAAAGGCAAAATATAGGTCAAATAACCATAAGAGGATATGATTGTGATTATATGAATCAGTTCAGACTTAATCCAGACTTGGTCCAGACCAGAAGATAGCATAGTCCAGAGCATGAAACTTAGTCCAGATCAGAAGAAATGATTGTCCAGATTTAATCCAGACTTGATCCAGATCAGAAGATAAATGTCCAGATTAAAATATCATAAGTCTAGATTTAATTCAGATTCAATCCAGACTCATTCCAGACTTGGTCCATATCAGAGGGAAAATGTTCAGATCAATGATCCATATTTAAGCATCATGGCCCAGTGTTGGCCGAGATCAGAAGATCAGATCATATGGTCCAGTGATTGGCCGAGATCAGAAGATCAGATCATATGGTCCAATGTTGGCTGAGATCAGAGGATCACAAAATTGGTGCAGATCAGACCATAAAGTCCAGAGTTGGTCGAAATCGGAAGATCATATGGAACAGATTTAATCATGATGAAAATCAGTGATAACTTGATTAAAATTCGAAGAAGACTTGATTAAAATTTGATCAAAGTATTAAGGGGATTTGATTCAAAAATTACTGAAGACTTGAAGAAATTCGAATGCAATCTGAAGCTTAAAAAGATATGGTTTGAAATTAAAAGAAACAAGATTGGTCAACAGAATTTTCAAATGCAATCTGAAGCTAAAAAGATACGTTTTTTATTGAAGTGAAAACAGGATTGGCCAAGTTATTTTTGCAAGAGAATCTGGACAGATACAGCTCGAATTTGATCATGGAAGAAACCCTAATTTTCATCTATAAAAGGAGGCTCAAGGCAGAAGACTTATTATCGAAAATCAGTGAAAAGAGTCATAAACTTCCAGAAGCAAACACTCGAGTTTTCAGTGAGGTTAATTATGAGTATCAGCTTTTTAGAAGCAAGCACTCTTGTTTTCGTTCCCCTTGTGTTAAATCTATATTGTTGAAGTAGAGTCTACAATCTGAAGAGTCAGAAGAAGTAGCAGGTGACTCAGCAATTAGATTCAAGGTGTTGTAATTCCTTCTACAATATGGGGTTGTCAGATTGGTAGGAGAAGACTTGACTTGAGAAGTCAAGGTGCTGTGTTCCTCAAAAGTCTAGGATTGTTAGACTGTTTGGGAGACTGACTTGGAGGGTCAGTAGTACTGTTGTAATTCAAAGGTTTTGAATTAGTGGAAAAATCCATCAAGCTGAAGGGACTGGATGTAGCCTAGTTAATGGTGAATCAGAATAAATCCTTGTGTTGTTTATTTTAACTTATCCGCTGCTAACTCTACTTGATTATATTTCAGATTTCAAATAATCATAAAAAACAGAAAAATAATTCAAGTAGTACAAACACAATTCAACCCCCTCTTCTCGTGTTTGCACCTTCATTTGGATCCTTCAAGATTTCTTGTAGATGTTATTCCATAGCTATATGTCTTCAACAAGTTTAAATTTCATTCAGAACCCTCTTTTATGAATTTGTTAAAAGTTTTTCAAGAACACAAAAAATTTGGTGATATAATTCTTCTTTTTTTATAATTTGCCTAATTGGCATACTAGTTTATGTCCTTAGTGGTTAAGCAAATATAATTCTTTTTAGCATAATAAGCATTTTAACTTCTATCTATTAAAAAATGGATGGTTGAGTAAAAAAAATTAAAATTTTAATTGATAGATTTCGATATTTCATATTCTTTAAAGTCGATGTATTTTCGAAATTTCTTTTTTGTAATTTTTAAACTAAAAATATAGTAAGCACATTTTATAATCAATTAAAGTTGAGTACAATATTCAGTTAAAATAACTAATTGTTACCCATTAACTATATAAATCTTATATATCATTTGATTTACTAGATAAATTCTCTAATTATTCAATATATTTTTCTTTATTTTTATCTAAAATTGTAGTAAGATAAGTTACTAATATATCTTGTGATTCATAATTGATATTCTAAGTGGAGTACGAGTTTGGCCACGGCACTAAAAGTGATATTACATGTGGGCATGAAAAATGGGCCAAGTGGATTCAAATCCAACTCCATTTATGCAATTATTTGATCAAAATATTTTGTCCAGATATCAGATCCACATCTTTCTAATGCAGTGAAAAGTACTTCACATTTTGGTTTTTTGTCTTTGAAATTTTGTCTAGTACTTCACAAACACTTTGGCCCCAACTCTTTTTAATTAATTTGGCACATATGTATATCCGTAACGACTTTGGATTGTCTATAACCCCATGAATGCCTACAAATTTCGCAATTTAAGGCATTCGCACATGCTTCATTATTAATTTGATTGCACTTCTAGCTCCTTTGTTCATTGTATGTATCTTTTTTCCTATGGTTCTTGGCCACCTTCCAATCCCATCTTCCAACCAATAAAACCATATCACAAGTGGACACACTCACAAATGCATAAAACCATCTTCTTGAATTGGGACAAATTCCACAACTCCATACATCATATACTTTTAATCCTTAATTTAAGTTATGTTTGATTTTGCTTCCTCAAATTTTTTTCAAGCAATTTTAGTACATATATTTTAAAAATTAATTAAATTATATGTTTTTATATCAACTGTCTTTCACATAAGTCCTTTAAAGTTTTAAATTTTCTAGTTCGATGATGGATTTAATATATAAAATAAAATTAAAAATTAAAAAAATTGAAGAATTTTGTATATGTATTTCAAGAGAACAAAACTTGGGTTTTTTATTTTTAGTTAAATTTAGTATTTTAATTGGTTAATTTTAAGTGAAATGATATTTTTTTTAAATTAAAATAATTTAATTCAAATTGTTTCACTAAAAGTGTTAAAAAAATTAGAAGGATCAAAATGACCCATAACTCAAATTAGAGAGACTGAAATTATAATTAAACCTAAAACGTAATTAAATTATCAAAAATTGCATAGTATCAATCTGTTATAATCAAGTTCATGTCTTCCACGTGAAATAAAGGAATGTTTGCTTAGCTACCAATAAGTTTAGGTTGGGTATCGGTATCCCAAGGCAAATTAAAATTTAAATAATAATATTATAATGTGGTTTCCGATAAATATACTTCTATAAATAACTTACACAATTGTAAATCGATATTTATTGGTGGCTAAACTTAATAATATCGGTTGTTAGTTAGGTATATTCTTGTATGGAAGTGGTGATAATCATTTAAACATGTCCAAATTCCCCAACCATAATGTATTTCGTGGACCATCTTTGATGAATAAAGTTAAATTGGATAGGAATTTAGCCTTTTAGATTAGGGAGTTTATTATTCATCAAACATAGAAGTTATATTTTATCATAATCTGTTGCATTACATGCTAGGCAACTGATGTTGTAAACTTAATAACCACAAAAATAGTTTGTTGGTTTGGGTTTTGGGAATTTATAGCAAAGTGATTATAACTTACTTTAGAAAATCAAATTAAATTAGTAATATTAATTATTAAATAATAAATTAAATATAGATATTGTAGGTGCATTTAAGGGTGTATTGGGTTGACCTTTCAACTCAGAATTTTTTCATCCAACCCGAACCAAACCAACCTGATTATAATTGGGTTGGATTGGGTTCATGGGTAATAAAAAAAATATCTTTTTTTTATTTTAAAAAAATATAATTAAATTTAAATACTTGAAGAGTTAAAAAATAAAAATTATATCTCAACATATCATTTAATATATAAAATACATCCACAAACGCAACAAAACACTTAAATTAATTAAATTAACAACAAATTCTCAATCACAGTCCAAGAACTAATTTTTAACTATACATCAATAATAAAAAAAATAAATAAAAATATATACGTCACGTCAATAGATTGGGTTCAAAAAGTTAAATCCGATATTCGAATCGAACATAATTGAGTTTCAATTGATTGGTTCGGGTTAGACCCGAACTTGAATGAATTAAGTGAAAACGCGGATTGGATTGAGTGACCGGGTTCGCGGATTTACCCACACTCATGTACAGAGCATTATAATTTAGGTTAAATAGCACCCGTGGTCCCTTAACTTAATTTTAATTAACGTTTTAGTCTTTTATATTTTTTTTCCCGATTTGGTCCTTTATTTTAATTTTAAGTGACAATTTGATCTTTTATGTTTTAAAATGTCAACAATATTATCCTTTTTTTTTTACAAAAATTCAAAAAACACATCAAAATTTTCAACCAAAACCCATAAAATTAATTATATTCTTTAATATAATACAAATTTCATCAAATTCGTAACTCAAATCTTCAAATAAACTCATACAAAAATTTCATCAAATTTCATTCTTTATTTGATGTTGTTAAAAATGGAAATATGAGTTTATTTGAAGATTTGAGTTTCCAATTTGATGAAATTTGTATTATATTGAAGAATATAAATAACTTTTTGAATTTTTGTAAAAAAAAAAAAGGATAACATTGTTGACATTTTAAAACATAAAAGATCAAATTGTCACTTAAAATTAAAATAAAGGACCAAATCAGAAAGAAAAAAAAAAGATAAAGTACTAAAACGTTAACTGAAATTAAGTTAAGGGACCACGGGTGCTATTTAGCCTATAATTTATCGTGAGTTTGTTACAATAACAAATTTAATTTTCTCATTTTATATTTTACTTATTTTATGAGATCTAAATCCATATAAAAAGATAGATATAAACCTTTTTCATGTAGCATTTTCTTATGTATTTCAAAACTTAATATAAAAAAACTAATTGAATTTAATTAAATTTCATTTCAATTAATCAAAATAAAAAATTTAATTTCAATTTTTTGTTTTAAAACACGTGTATCCTTTAAAATAATAATAAAACATACTAAACACATAGTCTTCTTCCGTGCGAAACACGGTGTACAATCTAATAGTGTTATAAAAGCTAGCTTTGCATTGCAGTGCACTTTGGTACTTTTAATTTTCTTTCTCTCTTTTTGGTTTCATAGTTAATTCTGCCAACTTGTAAAACATAAATAGATTATTGAAATTGCATCACCACGTATCAATCTCTACATTTACCTCATATAAACTTCCCTGTATTTTTTTTAAAAAGAAAGACTTAGGTGAAGTTATTTAGGTAAAATTCGTCGTATTTTTCAACAAAAAAACTTAAACCAACCAACAACTTTCACATATTTTTAGCTATGGTATCTTTTAACAGTTTTTGAGTGTTTTGAGGAGCCCGAAGAACCAAAAAATTTGGCCTACCTTTTATGCTTTCAACTAGTTTTGATCAATAATTATTCTAATTAGTAATTTGAACTAAGAATTCTTTTTAGCTAAAATTTATTAACCGCATCTGGATATATACGTTGAGGTTTGTTTTCAATAAAAAAAAAAAAAAAATTTATATAGATGACATACGTTTTTATTTCCTTCCACATAAAAACCGGCACAGTTCAAGGAAATTGTTTGTGGAACAAATTATAAAAGGTATCAACTTCTTTAATTGTATAATTTTCACTTCTCACTCTCAATATTCAAAATACAATATACTATAGTTCATATTCAAAGGTAATTAAAAGAATGATTAGTAGAAAGAAAATCATCCAAATAGCTAGGAAGTGGCAGAAACATGCGATAGAGCAAAGGAAGAGAAGAGTTTCAGAAAAGAGTTACAGTGTTTTGACAAAGGCAGAGAAGAAGGGTCACTTTGTTATATACAGCACCGATAATATGCGATTTGTGCTTCCTTTGGTGTATTTGGAAAACAGTATTTTCAAAGAACTCTTCAAATTGGCAGAAGAAGAATTTGGTGTTTGTACCAATATGCCCCTTACGTTGCCTTGTGATGCAAAAGTAATAAAGTACATAATAACATTGGTCCAAGGAAACGTAGCTAAGGATTTGGAGGAAGCAGTGTTGATGTCCCTAACTAGTAGTACTCAATGCCAAGCATATTTGAATACTCATCCACAACAAATCAAATTAGTAACATTTGTTATGTAACTTAGGAGTGGAAATAAGTTAAATCGGATTATATTTACAAGACTTGAGTTTGACCCGTAAGTTCATTAATTTTGAAGGTACGGCATGTCTTCGTTTAAACTTTAAAAATTTGTTTAAGAGTATATTTTGTTATATTTTTACAAAAATCATCATTCAACTTGTGACTGGTGTAAATTTTTGTAAATAGATTAATAAATTAATATATCAATGAGTTTAAGTTTTAATTTGATTTGACATATAATATGACTTTTTTAAAAAATCTATTATTACATGATATGTTATTTTAATTCTATTTTTAGATTAATATCATTAAATTTTGAATTTAGAAAAAACAATCCTTGTTTGAAAAAACATATGGAATGAAATAAATGAAAACGTTTAAAAAACTAAAAAATAAAAGTATTTATTTAAAAATAGGAGCCTTCAAAAGATGGAAGCTTTAAAAAAATGCAAACTTTAATGGTAGTATTAAAAAAATGCATGTTTATATATCCATTTTTTTCTTGAAGCTTTGTAAAAATAGAATCTTTAAAAATGAAAGTTATTTATATAAGAAAGGGAAGCTTTCAAAATGGAGGCTTTGTAAAGAAGAAAACTTCTAAAAAATTAAACCTTTAATAGAAAGATGGAAGAAAGATGAAATTTTGGAGAAAACTGTTATACTGACTCTTTATTTAAGAAATCTTAGTTTTGGTTAAAAATGCAACTCCATGAACATGCAAGTTCTATAACACATGAATCCTTGTAAATGAAAAAAAACACAAAAAGAAAAATATGAAAGTTTGGAAACTTAGATATATATATATATATATTGGAAATCCATGCTTGGAAAAAACGTTTCATGTAAATGAAATCTTGCATATATCAAGCAAAAACATATTAGCAAGAAAAAAAACAAAACAGTGGTAAAAATTGAACTTTGATTTGTAATGAAAAGAAATGGTGATAGTCGAAGATGAAAAGCTAGAGTGGATAGGAGAAAATGAAAAGTGATGAAGAACATTTTGCTTGTGATAGTGTCTAAGTGAATTATGCTCTTTTCATAGGGACAAAAAATATGATACATAGGAATGCGTGAAAATTTCAAAAAGATGATTTTTTTTAAGTTTTATGCTGGGAATTAATTAACAAAAGAATATGAGCTACTAAAATTTGTAGGGATAAAACTGTAAATTTGAAATTCCCCGAAAATATTGTGAAATATTGCACAAAAACAACACTAAATGGCAATTAAATCCTCGACTACCGCGACGTGTCAAAAGATAGCAAGGGGTGGTTTAGTATTTTCAATGACAATAATTTATTTTAGATTAAATGACACCCGTGGTCTTTTAATTTAATTTCAACGTTTTAATTTTTTATCTTTTTTTTTCTAATTTGGTCCTTTATTTTAATTTTAAGTAACAATTTGATCTTTTATGTTTTAAAATATCAACAATATTATCCTTTTTTTTTTACAAAAATTCAAAAAATTCATCGAAATTTTCAACTAAAACTTATAAAATTAACTATATTCTTTAATATAATACTAATTTTATGAAATTCGTAACTCAAATCTTGAAAGAGAAGAGAATAAATGTTTTGTGGTTGCTTTTGTTTTGTTCCACTTTAAAACAAATGCTAATAAATGTCTTGCTTAAAAGCATGGCCGATTGTTTTTAATTTTTGTAAAGAAAAATTAATATAAATCAAAATAAGATTATTTAATTTATTATGTGAATTAATAAATTTTAAATAAGATTTCCACAATTTTAATTTTAAAAAATATTTTATATTTCTATAAGAATTAAGATGTGTGTATATTTGAAAAACAAATAAATATTTTCAAGTAACTCTATTTTATATAGTTTAATTTTAATTTAATTATTAAAATTTATCAAATGACTTCTAATTATTCACTTAAAGTTTGCCATCAAAATTAGAGAAATTATCATAACTTCGTAAGTTTTAAAATGTTTACAACATAATTCAAAAAGATGTTTACAATATATTTTTAAGTTATTCAATTAATGATTTAATCTTTAATACTAAACAAAATTAAAAATATTCTCATATAGAATATGCAATACAGCTCAAATACTCTATTAAGAGAGAATTTTTTAATTTTTTATTTGAATATAATTTCAATTATATATTTATTTATATTTTAATTTATATTGATTTTTTATTTTTGTTTTAGAAGATATGATAAATATTATCATAAACTCACACATAACTCTGAAGTATCGGATTTTAACTTAAGACGAGACGTTCAACCTTGCAATGTCGACATTTAGTAGTTAAGCTATGACTCAATGATCAATTCTTGAAAAATTTAAAAATTACTATTTTGAAATGAGTTATAAATTTAAAAATTACTATTTTGAAATAAATTATAAGTAAAAATAATAACTAAAATGTTGATGTATCTAACTTTAATTTGAAATCATATACATTATATTTCATTTCGAAATAAGTATTTTGAAAGATGTATGTAATCAACTCAAAAGTTCTATTTTTTTTACTAAATGAAATATTATTCATTTATTCAAATTGTAGAATACATGAATGCAATATAAATTTAAATTTATTAAAAACATAAAAGATGAATTTGTAAATAAATTCACAACATCGAAGTTAATATCGTAAAAACGACACATATGACAAAATATAAATGTTTGAAATACCTATACCTTCATATCTGTAATGTTGACGATGTTAAAATCGTTGATTGAAATATGTAATCGATTACGATTAGTCTGTAAGTCTGAACCAAATCGAACATTGCATAAAGACAAAAAAATAAAAAGAAAACTACCACATTCAGATGACAAAATAATAAAAAAAAACTATAAATAAAAAAAACTAAATTTATATAAAAAAAATACTTAAACTACTAGCTAATTTCTCAAAAAAAATACTGAAAGGGATGATCCCACCCTCAATGTACTCATTAATTTCTCAAAAGTTCAATTTTCATTCTTTAATTATTTAATATAGTAACTTTTTTTTTTAGAACTGTTTAGCTTAAACTACTAGCTAGGAGCCGTTTTGGAAACTGGAATTCAACTATAGGAACTTTGGAGTTGTTGGTGTAACTTCACCTCAAAGTCAATTTTGACACTATGGTTATGCTTTAAATTTTGGCATGTATAAACAATAATATTTCAGTAATAACAAGTATGTATATAGAAGCTAGCCGCGTTACTTACAGGAAACGACGAATACATTATTTCATAGCTATTTTAATTTATTGTATTTAATGTTTTTAAGTTAAAATATATTTTTTATCTTTAAATTATAAAATCTGGTAATTTTGACTTATTTAATTTAAAAATTGTAATTTTAATTCCTTAATTTTAGTTCATTTTATAAATAGTTGGATCATTGATTCTGTCTCAATCAACGCTAACATAATTTTTTATTTTATGATTATATAGAATATACAACTCCTTTATTATTATTTTTTTTAAATTGTTAGATCTTTTTTTTTTAAATTACCAACTCATTATTTTTTAATATCGTCACCTCATTTTTTTTAAATTTGACTTAAATATAATTTTGATTATTTATCTTTTACCTAATATTTATTTTAATCTTTTATCTTTATTATTTATTTTGTTCCTTTATTTTTTTTATTCTTTTTCGTCCTTTTATCTTGTAAGTAATATTCATTTTAATCCTTAATAAAAGGATAAACTTGTATAATTTTAAAAAAGATAAATGATTAAAACGATTATTAAGTAAAAGATACAGGATTAAAATAAAAGATAAAAGACCAAAATGAATTAAATAAAAAGATAAATTATCAAAGTAAATATTAAGTAAAAATAAATGGAACAAAATTATATTTAAGTCTTTAATTTTTTTAAATTGCCAATAAAATAGAACACTTGACAATTTTTTTGAAAATTAAATAAATAAAGTGACAATATTAAAAAAAAGTTAACAATTTTAAAACAAATTAAAAAAAATTTAGAAAAATAATAAAAATAAATGAACAGGTAATTTAAAATAAATAAATAAATTTTGAGTTGTATATTCCACGTAATTATAAAAATAAATAAATATCACATTGAACGAGTCAAAATAAAGGAGTTAATCATTTGCAAATTGTTAAAGTTACAATTTTCATACAAGTAGGGATGAGAATAGACTAGGCCGTCCGTCGGGGACTATGGCCTGACCTACTTATGGTTGGCCTGACCTGACCTGTTTAATAAGAAGGCTAGGTTCAGGCTATTTTTAAAGCCTATTTATTTAAATAGGTCAGGTTCAGGGCTTATATAAAAGCCTATTAGGTCTGACAGACCTACCTATATATATATATATATATATATTATTTATTAATATTATTTTTTATTATTATTTATTAATATTTTTGTTTCCTATTTTAAAGTATATCAATTAGGCTATTTTAATATTATTTTATTATATTAGATTTGATTATAATTTTATTAGTTTTCCTTATATAAAACTGTCTAATTTAGCCTATTTAAAAAAATGTAAAATATAACATTTAAATATTTTAATGTGAATAAGGCTTTTAAATAGGCTTTCAGGCTAGGCCATATTTTTAAAAAGGCCAGATCAGGCCGAAAAAAAAAGCCTATGATAGACTGTAAGTCAGGTTTATGCCTAAAAAATTAATCGTAGGTCAGACTCAGGTCTTTCAAAGTCTGGCCTGGCCGGGCCTATTCCCACCCCTACATACAAGAAAGTTAAAATCCTAGATTTTGAAACTTGGTCGGTAAAAATGCATTTTAGCCATGTTTTTATTAATACTCCATTTTAAATGTCGAATACATTATTGAAATTTAAATTAATTAGTGTTTTATTTGTAATATTATTTTTCATAAAATGATTTATTTAAATGAATATTAATATAATGTTTTTCTTATAATTATTTTAAAGATTTAATACACATTTAATGTTACACAATTACCGATTATATAGTGAAATAATAAAATCAAGAGTGAGTATTAATTGTGAATATAAAATTAGTTTACAATTTTAGTACATAATCAATTTTTTTATTATTTTAAAATTCAATGTTGGGGTCCATTTTTTTCCTCAAATTTAATTACAAAATTAAATTTATTTTACTTATAAAATTATCATATGTACTATGTAACACCCCGATTTTTAACAGCGCGAGTGTAATTTTTTTTTTTCAAAACATATAAAGGAATTTATAATTAATTCAAAAGAATTAAAATTAAACCATTCAAAAATATGAGGATAAAACCATTCAAATTAGAAATGTGTTGTAATCCAAAACGACAAAAGTAATTAAATAATTACATCATAAATATAACCAAGTAAAATAGTTTTTGGAAATTAATATTCAAATATACAAACAAAAAATACACCGGGTCTATGAGACATGTGACACTCTAAATCCCAAACAACATATAAAATAATTTATACTAGATTTTTTTTATTTAATTCGCAGCGGATAAAGAAAATATGTTTTCAAGAAAATAAGAATTTTTATAACTAATTTTTGATATCACGTTCCTCTAAATACACACGTAAAAATTTAACTTTATTCCTTAATTAAAACAATGCAATCTCAATGAACTTGACTTAACTATAATTTCTTGATTTAATTCCAAAAACTTACTAATACTTATAAGGTTTTCATACAAAAGGTCTTTTCTAATTAAACAAGTGAAAGTGAAATATAAATTACAACCCTTAATTTCCTCATAGATCCGCTCAACTCAACCCGAGACACATATACACGACAGTCGAGGTAAACGTGCGTTGCGTGGTAGCTCCCGACATTTGGAGTGCTACCTCCAAGTCACCTAGGAATTCCCCACCCGAATACCTCCAAGTTCTATCAATCTTGCCTTAAGGCTCAATAGTAGACCGCCACGATCAGGCTCAATTCAGTTGTACTTCCGCGGAATCACTAGGCTTGTCAGGCCCTACCTATATGATGACAAAATAATCTTCACTTCAAAAATTCTCAATATTTATTTTCTCCCCTCGTTGGCCTATGATACTCCATTAAGATTATCATCTCAAACACAAATTGAAATCATCACTATTTCATCAATTATGAGGTTACTTCAGTATCTTTATCACAAGTTTATAACATCACTATCATTAATCATACATCACTATCATTAATCATACATCATCATCATCACATAAACTCATCACAATGTATCCATCTTTTATTATCATATCATAAAACTCCTTTAATCAAACATACATAAAATTAATTCGACATCCAATATCACAATAATATCAAATATCACACATTTAACGAAAATAAATCAAACATCACGATAATATCAAATACCACACATTTAAAAAAATTAATTCAATCAACACTTTATAAATATTTTTATTCCAAATTTTAATCTCACAATTTCCATATTTTCACATTAATCAATTTATCACTCAAAGGGCTACTGCCGTACGTAGCAAGCCCCGGATGAATCATTGGAAAATACGGTTTTCCCATTTATCTCGAAATATATTATACTCATAAATTCAAACGCTCTCTCACCCCTTACCTTAGTCAGACGCTTTCTGTAATAACAGAAATCAATGGATGTTTTCAACAGCAACCGTAGACGACGTACAACGAGCGAATCCAAATAAACGGCGAATTCACAAAATCTCTGAGACGTGACTGATAAATTATGTGGAGCATAAAAATCAATGTTAAATAATTAATAATAATTTTTGGAGCAAAAATAGAGTCAAAACGACGAGAAAAAACTGCAGAAAAAGTCTCACCGACTCGTCGGAGCGCCGGAAAGGTCCGACATCAACTTCACCGAAAAATGCAAATGAGTAGTGCTTCTTGAAGGTTTCGACGAGAGGAATCCAAAAACGATGTCAGTTTTTTGATACGACAAACGTGGTGATCGGAATCGGCCAAAAACAGCTCGCCCAAGGAAAGTAACACTGCTGTTTCTGATGAAACGGAGCCACGATCAATAAAATTAATGCTAAAAATGGATTCAGTGGCCGATTTTGTGTGAGAGAGAAGTTGGGATCGGTTCAAATAGCAAGGAATTGATGGGATGAACTTGAGAGGAAGAGAATGTTGTGCCTTTTTTAGCTGCACGAGTGCATAGTTCTTTTCTTCTTCCTTTTTTTTTGTGTGGTTATTATACTTTAATTAGGTTTACTTTTGCATACGGGCATAACCCATAAAACACCTTTTAATTACTCCTTTATTTTATTATTATTTTTTTTTTAAAATAAAATCAACAATTATCAAAACTAATTTTTATTAATATTTTGTTTTTAAAACACAATTTAATTCATAAAATATTACTACTATTTTAAAACTAACAGTATACAAAATAAAGTAATTAATCTTTTAAAATACATTAATAACCAAAATTATCATATTCCAAATAAGCACTATAATAATACTTATTTTTCCAAATACTCAAATTAAAATATTACCATTATTAGTGAATAGTCGAAATTATAAAATAAATAAATATAACATCTACATTTTATATTAATTACTAAATCATAATAAATATATATAAAATCACAATGTCATAACAAGTATATAAAAATAAAGTAAATTAAACATAATATCACTACTATCCCAAGATATTTATTTATAAAATAAATAACTAAAAATAGAAAATAGTTCTAAATAATTGAAATATAACTACGTGGATAGTTAACATCAGTCAAACGCACAAAAATAAAAATAATAATAACATTAGTTGGGTACGCGTATATACACGTAAAATCACATGAAATCTTATTCTTTAAAATATTACACTAAAATACAATTACTTTTAGAAAAACATATAAAATAATAAAATAAAATATTTATTATTTATATCACTCATTTAATATAATATAATATATATATCAAACTAACACGTCATAGAAAACATCCATATAACGGAAATTAATCACAAAATCTATCAACATATATTCTAAAATAATATTAATATCAAATTAATTATTTAAAATCTTATTTCATTAATAAAATAGTTATTATAAAAATTGGGGTGTTACAATTCTCCCCTCGTTAAAGAAATTTCGTCCTCGAAATTTATAGTGAACAATAAGCAAACTACTATCTAACTAAATATCATCAATATTCAAACTTAGTATCTCAAAGATATAATAAACATATATATGGCATTCACCATTCAGTTAAGCACAATGTGTCAAAAATCAATTAAGTTAGCATGATAGGCTAACATGACACAGTAAATCAAATAAACACATATCACATTTATCACTCAATTATGAAAGGAAATACCATAGAGTTACTCGCTATAATTTACATATAAAACATAACATATAGAGTTATGTAATAATAACTTAGTTCATTTTGTTGGGTTAAATGAAACACATTCCAAATACATTGTCAATTTCAACTATTTTTTTTTTGAAACAAAATATTACTAATTTTACTCTGTAAAATAAAGTTTAGATCCTATCACCCAACATTCAACAGATTGAACTTAAGTTTTGCAACGAAAGCAATTTTTAAAATATTAAACACATCTAACAACTTAATAACATTATAATAGATTTACAATCAATCACTCTATAAAAACATACTTTATATATAATCAAGGAGAAGGAAAAAAAATCAATGATAGAGATACTATTTCACAATAACATACATTTCATAATTAAATTCATTCAATTGGCATAAACGATGAACATGTTTTTCAACTATTTAAAGAATAAAATTAAAATGCACTTCTAACAAAATAATGAGTTATCATTGCCTTTTTCGTCGACGATGAGTCAACGGGGTAGCTAGTCCCTCCTACTCATGGAGTCAATTAGTTAAAGCAATTATAACTATAGTCATTCAAATTCAAACATGGGTAATTAAAAGTACTTTTAACATGGTTCAGGAGTGCGAAGGCGGCGCCACAACTCCTACTTCTTACTTCAAGTTAAAAGTTCACTTAATTACACATTCACAATAATTTATTTGTAACTTACAAGTAGTAACAACGACACTTACATCAATATGTAATCAATAATCCGATTAAAAAATATATAGAACTATTTCACTTTTAGATGCTCTCGATTACTCTAACTCTATACACTAATTCCCAACAATTAGAACACTTGAAACACAAATAATTTAATATTTACATAATCATATACACATTCGCATAACTAATCCAAAAATTGACACCAAGATTTTACGTTCATCTCATAACTCAAATAATGATTCTAAACATGTAATATATTCTCAAAGAAGTCTTATTGCTCCAAATTGACCATGATTAAATTTCCTTTTGAATTAATCATCATCACTTAAAAGTTACAACAAACTAAAACATAGATTTTTCAAATAACAGATAAGATAAATAATTATTTACTAAA
The DNA here is from genome assembly GCA_037974295.1 of Cicer cuneatum. NCBI lineage: Eukaryota > Viridiplantae > Streptophyta > Magnoliopsida > Fabales > Fabaceae > Cicer > Cicer cuneatum. Next base: position 24,036,923 of record JBBPBO010000005.1, read on the forward strand.
AGATACAACATGTTACCTAACCAAATGGAATCAGGTAGTGCATAAGTCACTTTAAAAGTTACACATCATTCTAAAAACTGATTTCTAGACTTAAAGTATCATAAAATATATCATTAATCATTTAGCACAAAAAAAATATCATTGAGAATTCAAATTTTTTCCTTAAATTACTTTTCAATAAATCATGTCTAAATAAAAACAACTAAAATACATCATGTTTCTAAATATAATAAAAATAAAATAAATCACGTGTATTTTTAAAATCTATAAGATTTCTAAAATTTCACTTGTACCTTAATCATCAAAACACATTTCTAAATAATTAATCACTATAAAAATTATTATTTTCAACTTATATTTTGAAACAAAATTTAAACTATATATAGATAAACAGGAAAATTTTCAATTAATTAACACTTCCAAAATAGTTCCAATTTATTTACTTATTTTCTCAACACTATTACTATAACTAGTCTTTTTAATTTTCTTAAAAACAACAGATAGTAAAACTTGGAGTAGATCCTTTATTACTCTAAATTTTAAATAAAATAATGGTGATATATTTCATTCTTTCAATTTTATGAATCAAGACAACTCTGACACAATTTAATTCTTTAAAATAAATCAACAACAATTAAAACATTCAATATTACTTATTTTCCAAAAAAAAAATCAACTTTAACTCGTTTACAATTATTTTTTTTTCTTCTAAAAGTCTAACAAAAAAAATTCAACCAACCTTGAATATTCAAGAATTATTATTGCTAATAATATGAATTTTCTACTATTTCAAAATCATGACGACGTCTTAATTTAATTTCAAAAGCAATATCAAAACTTTAATCATCTAGATACAATCATCAATAGTTTTAAGTAATTTAAAATTATAATTCAAACTTTTAAAATCCACTATCATCCACATTTACTTTTGATAAAATCAAGTTTTGTGCCCATATAAAAACTGAATGTTAAAATTTTATAAATATTTTTCAAGACAAGATTTTTGATTGACAATAACTTCTACAACATTATCTTAAAACCAATAACAATAGTAATGAAAACAATCACAAGTTTTTTATTTTATTTTTTATTAGTACCATTATAAATCACTAATGAGTCCTTAAAATCTAAAACTCTAACATCAAGTTAAACTCTAATGAGTTCATAATATCAGAATCAGTAAATCAATCATTTCAAACAATTATCCCAACATGCTCACGATTCAATATACACACCAAGCCCCTCTAAACAAATATAACAACAAATCTTTTTGATTTTCTTAAAAACGACGCATAGTAAAATATGATGTAAATTTTCAGCTATTTTAAACATTAAATAAATGAATAGTATATAATTATTGTTATTTTATAAATCAACAAAAATTCAACTCAATTTAATTTATTTAAAATAGTAAACGGTAATTCAAACAAAAGTTATTTTTATTTTACAAAATAAGTCAACTTTAACTCCTTCAAGATGTCATTTTTTTTTTTAAATTATAAGTTTTACCATTCTCTAATATTCAAGGATTATTATTATTAATAATATGAATTTCTTAATGTTTCAAAACTATTACTAACGTTCTATATTAATTTCATTAGCAAGATGAAAACTTTAATAGTCATGTTACCACCCCGAAGACAAGGTCTATCAATCGATGATTAGTATTATCTCGATTAAGTTAATAATTTCAAACATATAGCTAGTCAATCAAAAACATAAAAAAAAATTTCTAACTATTAACAATAACAAAAGAGCAAATAATCAAAGTTAGAAACACAAGTCCAATCAAAAGGTAATTAACTTAATCATGTCAACAATTCAAATTAACTCAAATTTTAACAAAGAATTTCCTAGTATATTTAATCACTTAGGTAATAACTTATAATCCCCAACGCAATCGGAGTAAGAACATAGTAAATAGTTAATTAGTAACTTCAAAAACATGTACAATGATACAAACGCATATAGTACAGAACATAATAATATAACGGAAAAAAACAAAACATGATAGACAAAATAATTAATAGGCAAAGCAACACAACTGACACGATAGACATTTGACTAACACTAAACCGACACTCGACCCACTCGGCCTGATTGGACAAACCTGCTCTGATACCACTAATGTGACACCCTAAATCCCAAACAACATATAACATAATTTATACTAGATTTTTTTTTATTTAATTTGCAGCGGATAAAGAAAATATGTTTTCAAGAAAATAAGAATTTTTATAACTAATTTTTGATATCACGTTACTCTAAATACATACGTAAAAATATAACTTTATTCCTTAATTAAAACAATGCAATCTCAATGAACTTGACTTAACTATAATTTCTTGATCTAATTCCAAAAACTTACTAGTACTTATAAGGTTTTCATACAAAAGGTCTTTTCTAATTAAACAAGTGAAAGTGAAATATAAATTACAACCCTTAATTCCCGGTATCACCTATCAGAGCGGAGTTTCTCCCAAATTTGAACTTCAAGACTCATTAACCTGTAATAACTGCGATTTCGCAAACGCAGGGCCAAGCCAGACGAACACAAACAACGAAGGAGGTGAGTTTTGAAATCATGTTTATAGTATAATATAAGTAAGAAGAACACGCAATCAATCATAATAAACCGTATCATTATACAAACATTCTTCAAGAAGAGAAACATCACATTATAAAGTCAAAATCACTAACGAGAAACCAATATATTTCACTATAACATCAAATCATCTAAAAGAAATTATTATCGCGTACGGTACATATTAATCACAACAAAACAATCACAAGAAGATGCAATGCTATGCATGAGCTTAGACTCTACTTCACAATGTGGTACCATTCTAACTCTGAAGTACTTGGTTAGGAGACTTGATACTATGCCACCATCCCGGTGGGCGGACAATTCAAATTGGCCCTGTCCTCATAGATCCGCTCAACTCAACCCGAGACACATATACACGACAGTCGAGGTAAACGTGCGTTGCGTGGTAGCTCCCGACATTTGGAGTGCTACCTCCAAGTAACCTAGGAATTCCCCACCCGAATACCTCCAAGGTCTAACAATCTTGCCTTAAGGCTCAATAGTAGACCACCACGATCAGGCTCAGTTGTACTTCCCCCGCATCACTAGGCTTGTCAGGCCCTACCTATATGATGACAAAATAATCTTCACTTCAAAAATTCTCAATATTTATTTTCTCCCCTCGTTGGCCTATGATACTCCATTAAGACCATCATCTCAAACACAAATTGGAATCATCACTATTTCATCAATTATGAGGTTACTTCTGTATCTTCATCACAAGTTTATAACATCACTATCATTAATCATACATCATCATCATCACATAAACTCATCACAATGTATCAATCTTTTATTATCATATCACAAAACTCCTTTAATCAAACATACATAAAATTAATTCGACATCCAATATCACAATAATATCAAATATCACACATTTAACGAAAATAAATCAAACATCACGATAATATCAAATACCACACATTTAACAAAATTAATTCAATCAACACTTTATAAATATTTTTATTCCAAATTTTAATCTCACAATTACCATATTTTCACATTAATCAATTTATCACTCAAAGGGCTACTGCCGTACGTAGCAAGCCCCGGATGAATCATTGGGAAATACGGTTTTCCCGTTCATCTCGAAATATATTATACTCATAAATTCAAACGCTCTCTCACCCCTTACCTTAGTCAGACGCTTTCTGTAATAACAGAAATCAATGGATGTTTTCAACAGCAACCGTAGACGACGTACAGCGAGCGAATCCAAATAAACGGCGAATTCACAAAATCTCTGAGACGTGACTGATAAATTATGTGGAGCATAAAAATCAATGTTAAATAATTAATAATAATTTTTGGAGCAAAAATAGAGTCAAAACGACGAGAAAAAACTGCAGAAGAAAAAGTTTCACCGACTCGTTGGAGCGTCGGAAGGGTCCGACATCAACTTCACCGAAAAATGCAAATGAGTAGTGTTTCTTGAAGGTTTCGACGAGAGGAATCCAAAAACGATGTCAGTTTTTTGATACGACAAACGTGGTGATCGGAATCGGCCAAAAACAGCTCGCCCAAGGAAAGTAACACTGCTGTTTCTGATGAAACGGAGCCACGATCAATAAAATTAATGCTAAAAATGGATTCAGTTGCCGATTTTGTGTGAGAGAGAAGTTGGGATCGGTTCAAATGGCAAGGAATTGATGAGATGAATTTGAGAGGAAGAGAATGTTGTGCCTTTTTTAGCTGCAGGACTGCATAGTTCTTTTCTTCTTACTTTTTTTTGTGTGGTTATTATACTTTAATTAGGTTTACTTTTGCATACGGGCATAACCCATAAAACACATTTTAATTACTCCTTTATTTTATTATTATTATTTTTTTTAAATAAAATCAACAATTATCAAAACTAATTTTTATTAATATTTTGTTTTTAAAACACAATTTAATTCATAAAATATTACTACTATTTTAAAACTAATAGTATATAAAATAAAGTAATTAATCTTTTAAAATACATTAATAACCAAAATTATCATATTCCAAATAAGCACTATAATAATATTTATTTTTCCAAATACTCAAATTAAAATATTACCATCATTAGTCAATAGTCGAAATTATAAAATAAATAAATATAACATCTACATTTTTTATTAATTACTAAATCATAATAAATATATATAAAATCACAATGTCATAACAAGTATATAAAAATAAAGTAAATTAAACATAATATCACTACTATCCCAAGATATTTATTTATAAAATAAATAACTAAAAATAGAAAATAGTTCTAAATAATTGAAATATAACTACGTGGATACTTAACATCAGTCAAACGCACAAAAATAAAAATAATAATAACATTAGTTGGGTACGCGTATATATCAAATTAATTATTTAAAATCTTATTTCATTAATAAAATAGTTATTATAAAAATTGGGGTGTTACGAGTGTATTTTTTTTCTTCAAAACATATAAAGGAATTTAAAATTAATTCAAAAGAATTAAAATTAAACCATTCAAAAATATGAGGATAAAACCATTCAAATTAGAAATGCGTCGTAATCCAAAACGACAAAAGTAATTAAATAATTACATCATAAATATAACCAAGTAAAATAGTTTTTGGAAATTAATATTCAAATATACAAACAGAAAATACACCGGGTCTATGAGACCAGCGTAACAACGCTTATACCCCTGGGTATTCTCGGCAGACATCTGCACAGAAGTGCTGCTCTAAGAATGCTAACTCTCCCCCATGGTCACATCAAAAATTTGGATCATGGACCCACCAAAATCACTATCAGAGTGCATGATAGATACAATCATCCCAAAAAGAAATAAATACAGCCACCGAAGCACTAGGCCCTATACAAAAATAGTAGTCTGATCTGATCATGCACTAAAACTACAGTAACAAGGGTTACCACCACACCCTCTACAGGTCTCGTCCGACGTTGTAGCTCACCTCGACGTGACATCCTCCTCCTCATCAGCCAAAGAAAGATCAGTCTCCTCTGAAGTCAGATCTATCCATGATTGAGGTCGCTTCGGTGGCGTCGGGATCTCAAAGCATTCCTCTACTGGCCTGGACGGACCTGGAATGTCGACCTCCGCTGGCGTCAACCCTTTGTCCTTCTCACCTGACTCTAGCTCAGGCACCGCATCTCCTGCTACAACGGTGGGAGTCACCACACCTACATTGGTCTCCGTCTCAACTCTCAACCCCAGCTGTGGGACCTTCTGCGTCCGCGAATACTCCGGATGCCTCCAATCTCCCCGTATACGTGGCCCTACTTGAGGCGGGGTCGTACACCCAAGCAGTCGATACGTGAAGATCAAGGAAATCTAACGACGTTTCCGTCGTCAGCGTATCCGTCGATGGTACGGGTTTGGGTATCATCTGATGGCAAAACCCAATTTTTCCACAATAATGTAAAGGGTCACCAACCGAAATTAACAATTAACATTTAGCAGTTATGTCAAAGATAACAAATACATACATGGCATGTTCCAGCACTATAACAACAGTGATAAAATAAGTATGTTCACTTATTAAAAATGTATAAAATCTACATTTTTTAAGAAACAACGATTTAACATACAAATCATGTCGCAAGTCCAAACACAATCAACAATCACAATAATTCATTAGAAACTTAGAATTTTAAGGTACTTGCACACATCGATTTCCACACATCAGCTCATATCAATCATGACTCTCAGATCAACCATCCCATTGCAATGTATCTATGCCAATGTACACAACTCTGGAATTTCCAGGATGAAAACCTTCCTTGAAAGGTGCGTAAATCATAATTGTATCGTCTATCACAGGCGAAAGTACTAATTACCAAGGTGCAGTCGCATTATAGACTAGCACAATTTACTTGTGTTAGCCTATCACAGGCCCTACACATAAGTTAAATCCCCATAAGGATAAGATGGACTGTCAAATACACGCGGAACCACACTGTAGCCCATCACGGTCACTACTTAACTTTGTGGCTCATCAGGGTCACCACATGACAACAAAACCTTCCTCGAAGGGGCGTAAATCGTAATTGTACCGCCTATCACAGGCCAAAGTACAAATTACCAAGGTGCAGTCGCATCACAGACTTACACGATTTACTTGTGTTAGCCTATCACAGGCCCTAAACATAAGTTAAATCCTTGCACGGATAGAATGTACCGTCAAATACACGCGGAACCATCTTGTACCCCTTCATGGTCACTACTTAACTTCATGGCCCATCACGGTCACCGCTCAAACTCTGTGGCCCATCGCGGTCACCACCTGACTATGCAATGCATGTACGTACTATATTTCTCTTCACTGAAATCATTACGTAATGCAGATATGGAACCCAGACACTTCATCACCACATCAAACAATCTCAAAGAACCTCATATAATTCATCAAATGCCTTAAAATATTTTCCAAATAATTAAGTGCATAACCCAACATTTAAAAATAGAATTTTTGGGAAAAACCAATATGTATTCGAATACAGCTTCCTTGTTGCTGAATACAGATGCTAAAACAATAGCAAAATTTGCAATTTTGTATTCGAATACGAGGTTGTCGTAGCCGAATACAGATGCGAAGTCAGTAGCAAAATCAGCAATTCTGTAATCGAACACGAGGTTGTCGTAGCTGAATATAGATGCGAAGTCAGAAGCAAAAACTGCAATTCTGTATTCGAATACAACAGGGTCGTAGTTGGATACATATGCTAAATCAGTAGCAAAAATCACGTATTTGTATTCGAATACAGAGTGTTGTATTCGAATACGAGGTTTAAAATTTGAATAAAAACTGAAATTTTATAGAAGTGTATTCGAATACGCCAGTGCCGTATCCGAATATATCTTCGAAAACAGTGGGATTTTCCAAAAATTTCAATTCATTTTCAAACTCTTTTCTTTGAAAAACCAACACAAACACCATAACCCAATCATAACTTCTTTAAACACAAACTTAGAACATCATCAACACAACAGAATGATTTCTTACTCATCAACAACAACTAAACCACAATACCTTAGCAAAATGCATCTTGGTCATCAACAATAACAACAAAAACATCATCAACACAACAACACAACAACACAACAACTTCCTTCACAACAACAACAGGAACATCATTAACATATCCACAATGTTAGCAACAACAACAGAACAACAAACATGCATCATCTCAACAACATACATCATTTAAGCACACATGCATCCTTTATCTCCAACAACACAACAATGGCAGTTTCATTGCTAAAACATAACATCATGTTTTTAACAAACATAACATTATAATCATCCATCAAACATGCATTTAAAGTCCTTACATGCAATCTAAAAAGTTGGAAGGAGCCCCTTACTTTCGTTACGCTTTCTCGCTCGTTTTCGTTACCGCGACTAAAACCGGCAAAACTTCCGCTCGCGTTGTCGCTTCCAAAGTTGGTTCTCTAGCACCGTAATGATGAGAGGAGTAACTTTTCCTCTCGACACTCTTCAATTTGAGGCTCGGATTTCGAAGTAATGTGGGTTTTGAGTATCTCTTTTTTGTTCTTCACCGACACAAACAGAATGAAAAGAAGAAGAATGAATGTTTTCCGCGTGCAGGTGAGGAAGGAAGGAGGTGTTGTTCTCTGATTTTTCCTTTTTGCCTTGTCACATATATACATATATATAGGCATAATATGCCACCTAATATGTATAAATATATATTATAATTAAACTTAACCCTCAAGTACCTAAATACTCTCGTCGCAACTCTACTGGGAGATAATTTGCTCAGTATTAATTCTTCGTTAATATAATTAAATTATTCTTCCTCGAATAATTTTAGCCAATCTTAAAAATATATTTTTTTGTATTTAATTCGTAAAACAATTTAAATTTAATTGAAAAGTCCAAATAGTTTAAATACAAAATATCCCAAAATTGTGTAAATTAATATTTAATTTAAGGGTCTTACGTACTATTTCGATAGATATTTTATATTCTTTCCTAGTACTTGAATTCCTTACCTAAGGTTCTAGTTTGCAAAAATGGACATTGCAGAATCTAATAGAAAATCTCAATTGAGAATATTATGATTATAATTCATTTACTAATTGTGTAAAAAAAATTAATATAATTCCATTTGAAATCCAAGATTTATTAGTATATTATTTAATATAATAATAATAATAATACATCATAGAAAATTACTATATATTACTATTACTTAATGATTTCACTAAAATGAAATAAAAAAAAATGTAAAAATGAGTATTAAAAGGTCTAAATTTAAAAACACATTATAATGTTTTAAACAAAAATTTCAACGTTAAAATCTAAATCATCCGATATGAATCGGACAATCGAGATGACAAGAGTGCATGCAGTGACAAGAATTTGTGATCGCACACAACCAAGTCCATTTACATGCTATGCAATGAGATAAGCAACGTGACGTAATTCCTTGAGTAGCTTAGTGGAAGTCACACGTTGGGACTTGAATTGAATGAATATTCTTTTTCACACTATATATAAAAGCAAACACTGCCATTTCATTTCATCTTCACAATTCCAAAGCAATTCAGTAATTAGTATTAATACTAGTTCTATATATTACCAAAATCAATATCCAATTACGTACTTATGGGAGAATTTTATGAATCTCCAAATTTGAGATCAGAAGTAGCTCTGCTTCAACACTCTGCTTCTAAATTTGTTATACATATTGATCCAACCACTTCTGAATCTAACCCCTCATCACCTAATGACCAAATCCAGATTCAACATCCAAAAGATGAGTGGCTCCCTCTAACTGAATCTAGAAATGGCAATACATATTTTGCAGCTTTCCATATTCTTAATTCCAACATTGCATTTCAAGCTCTCATGCTTCCTGTTGCCTTTGCCACTCTTGGTTGGTACGTATATTAGTCAACATTATTATTATTATTATTATTATTATTATTATTATTATTATTATTATTATTATTATTATTATTATTATTATTATTATACCACAAAGCATAGGAATATACTGAATGAGTATACTTGTCAAAGTACTGTATAATAATACTACTAAATTAGGAGTATGATTTATACTGTTTATTAAATAATGAGTTAGGTTCAGAACTTTTTAGAATCTTTTTTAACAATTTCAAAAACTAATTGTATGTTTATTGATGAAAAACAATATTATTATTATTATTATTTTTAAGCGTGTTTCAAATAGCATATTATATATCTATTCATTTAAAAGTTTCTATCCATTACTCTGGCCTCTTTGATAATTATATTTACAGTTTGATTATAAATTAATTTATATAAAATTTTGAATTAACACAGTTTGCTAATATTTTTATATATGTCACACACTTCTTCTATTTGACAACAAATTGATTTCCTACATTCAAATATATAAGAAATCAACGCCCTACTAATCAAACTGCAAAATTAGACGATACAAATTTTAACATCGACGAATTGAATTTAAAAATATTTTAAAAGCTTCCTGGAAACTTCTCCGTCATTTTTATTTTGTACATAATTCAAATCGAAACGAGTCCAAAAATTTGGGACTTTGGTCTTCAGTATTTTATTTTATTTTTGTGACCCTTTGGTTCGTCATTGCACTGCTGGAGGCTAGGTATTTTAAATTAGAAATGTAAAACATGCTACACATAATTTCTTTTTGAAAAGGTTTAACTAATGTTGACTATACCAAATAAACAACGTAGACAAAGACCTACATAGCCTCACATTAAATAAAAAATGAAGCAAAGCCAATTCAGTTTCAAAGTCATCTATTAGGTAAAGCTAGGGCCACCGTGGACTACCATAATTTAAAATTATAAAAAAAATAGAATTATTTGCATAAATAAATTTTTATACACTAAGATCTTTAGTTGATCTCTTTTATTGTAATAAATATAGATAAAATATCTACTGATCACGGGATACAATTGACTTATAATTTCATCAATTATTTCAGGACATGGGGTAGTGTGTGTTTGTCAATAGCATTCAGTTGGCAATTTTATACTATATTTCTCCTAATTGAACTTCATGAATCTGTCTCTGGAATTCGCCACAGTAGATATCTCTTCCTAGCAATTTCTGCTTTTGGTAAGCCCAATTTCCTTATTATTTCTTACTAACATGGACACTATTATAAGAGCAAAAAAATGTTATTATTCATAATATACTATTTATTTAATTCAAAAATATTTAATATGTATAATTAAATATTTGACTAAAAAATAAATAATTTAATAAATTTGAGTTTTATTTTATATGAATTCTATAAAATGTACTACAATTAAATTTTTTTAATAACTGTAAAAATATATTTCTTTTTATAATAGTGATTGGAGGGATACTAAACAAAGTTTATATGTCATACTCTTAATTAACCGACAAAGTTAACATTGTGGTCACTTCTAATCCTATTCATTTGTTTTTTTACTCTTTTTCACAATGCCAACAATAGTTGAAACCAAGTCATGATATCGTACTAGAAAATAATAACCTCCTTTTTTTAATCAGTTTGAAGTCATTTTAAATACCCACTTGACCCAATAGAGAAACACTCACATCACATCGTTAAATAAGTTTTTTTTTTTCATAAAACTTTAAAATTTTATTTTTATCTGAAAAAAATATTATATATTTTATTCTTTACAAACTTATAGTGCAAGCCGATTTAATTTATATTGAAGCTATTTTTGTATATTTTTAAATGATTATTTTACATATATATTTATAATATTATTAAAAATTCCTTTTAAAAAAATAACTCAAAAGCTGATTTATATTTCTATATTTTAAAAAAATTTATCTTAAACATAATATTAAAAAAAAAGTAGGAAAGTTCTCTCTTTTGGGAAGAATAGAAATGGAGAAGAGAGACAAAAATTAGGTGGAATCCACAGCTTTTTTTATTTCTCAGCCCAAATGAGAAGTAAAGACGAAGAAATGTTCTTCAATTTTTCACATGCCTATTATACCCTTGCTCAAACACCAAGATTTATGCTTCTTTCTTCTTTCACTTGCTTTAACACAACTTCCGTCTCCATCCTAAAGCTCTGGTCTTGTATGTTGGTCTTTTGTTTTTTGGTTCTGTCTTATGCACATTGTAGTAGCATCAACGAAATAGAATAAGGGAAATTGATCTTCTTAAATTAGGAGAAAGGATTTGGGTGAGGCCGTGAGGGATGGCAAGATGTTTTTGGGGGGTTGATTGCATGTTGTTCTTGGGGGAGTATTTAGAACTAGGTGAGCGAAAATTTTATTTTTTGTATTTTTGGTACAAGCGAAAACTTTATTTTTATTTATGATAAACGAAAACTATCAACTTAATTAGAATAACATCAATTAAATTATTAATATATTACTACGTCAACTAATAAATTAAATTAAAAATAAAATATTTAGTTAATTAATTAATTACTTGTTTTGCAATAATTAATTATTTGATTTAATAAAAATTAAATTTATTTTGACAGAAAAATGTAATACATATTGGTTTTTAGTTTAAGGGTATTGTTGTCCTTTAAATAATTATAACATTACTCTATTATAGCTTTATATCTAATCAAATAGAGGAAGATAGAAGAATATACTTCTCTCTTTTCTATTTCATTTATATTTCTCTTATGTCAATTAATACATCAAATCTACTATATTTTTATCTACTTTTCTTTTTTTACACTCTCTCTTGTTATTTATCTCTTCATAACTTCCCTCTCAAATTAAACACATCGTTGTAATGTTATAAACATTTTTGCAAAAGATTATTTTAAAATTTAAAAATCGAAGAATATTTCACTTCAACAAATACTAAAAACTTATTTAACTAACTCTAATATATATTACTATATATCACAATTGACAAGAATATTAGCACTAATTCCAATTAATTATTATTTTCTATTTTCATTTTCAAAGTCACAAAAGAAAGGCTAATACAATTTACAAATTAATATTTAGGTACAACATTAGGGAAAGTAGCAGCATTATTTCCGGTAATGTACCTATCAGGAGGAACATGCGTAATGTTTATAATTACCGGGGGTGGGACCATGAAGATATTATTCAAGATTCTTTGTGAAAATGATAACGGGGAGATGTGTGGGGCACACGCGCCAAGCGGGGTGGTGTGGTTCTTAGTGTTTACATGTTTGGCCATTCTCATTGCTCAACTTCCTAACCTCAACTCAGTGGCAGCTGTTTCTTTCGTTGGTGCTGTAACTGCAATTAGTTACTGCACACTCTTTTGGTCACTTTCTCTTAAGGGTAGGCCAATGGGAGTGTCTTACACTCCATTGGTGTCACAACAAGAATCAACCGTGGTGAAGATCATTGATGTCATGAATGCTATTGGGATTATTGTGCTTTCCTTCAGAGGTCACAATGTTGTGCTAGAAATACAGGCAAGTAATTAATAATATTATGGTATATGGTATTCAATTGTATATGCTTCATCATATCCAAATTCAACTACATTTTATATGTAATATTATTACTATGATTAAAGATTGCAATATGATTTTCTTTTATTATTAAAACTCAAAATAATTCCTAATTCATAATGCATTCCTAAAAAAAAGAATTTCTGATAGACTCATACCATAATACCAATTGCTTATATATATGATGTCATGGCGGTGCGTGTACGTGTAGATTATTTCATTTTGAGGAAATAATGTTCTTTTTAATTTTGATTACGAAATATATACATACAATGTAAAACTTACAATTTTTCATTTTGTCTTATTATAAGTAGCAACAAACTATCAAGATTTTTTTAGATAATTACCTTTGCAAATTTTGTAGCTAAGTTTTATTAGGTATTGGATAAATTAAATTAATTAATTAGTTGATGATTTAGGTACACGACTATTCTTCACCTGAAAAACTCTATTTTGGATATTTGTTTCGCAGGGGACACTACCTTCAAATTTCAAAGAAACATCAAAAGAATTGATGCGTAGAGGAGTGACCATTTCATATATACTCATTGCCATGTGTGTTTTTCCACTCGCAATTGCCGGATTTTGGGCATATGGAAATCAGGCAAGCACACGTGCTAAACAAAAAATATTTATATTAATGAATGTGCATTTTTAAAATAATTAACATTTCAATTTGCGTATGAATGTTCCTTTCAGATACATGCTCGAGGATTGTTAATTGCGTTCCGACAACTCCACAAAAATCAATTAACAAAATTCTCAATGGGTGCAATATATGTTCTAGTGATACTACATTGTTTGTGCAGCTTCCAAGTCTACGCCATGCCCGTTTTTGACAACCTAGAACTAAGATACACGAGCATAAAGAATAAGAAATGCCCACGATGGGTGAGAATATGCTTTCGATTAATCTTTGGAGGGTTAGCATTTTTTATAGCGGTAGCGTTCCCTTTCTTACCAAGCCTAGCAGCTCTACTTGGTGGAATCACACTTGTGCCCGTAACATATGCATACCCTTGTTTCATGTGGCTAGCTATTAAGAAACCTCGTACAAAGGGTATAATTTGGTGCTTCAACTTTATACTTGGTTGTTTAGGGATGCTTCTTGGTGTTCTTATGGTGGCAGCTGCTATAAGGACTTTAGCTGACAAAGGTTTAAAGGCTAATTTCTTCAAACCATAATAACGCACCGCTCTAGATCTCTTATAGCTGACAAATGTCTACTATCACAACACAGATCCAAATATAGCTTTAGTATTTATTTAGAAATATTTATTTTATTGTTTTCAATTTCAATTGAAATTAAATTAATTGTATATGCTCAAGTTCTTTAATCATGTAATGCCTTTATATTCTATTTTTTATTAAAAAAAAAAAAAACGTCACCAACCCCACTAAGATGAAGCTTCGTATATATTTAGATATGTATGTGGAAAATTAATTTTGAAAATGTACATATAGTGAGGGTTTGGGTGGTTGTGATACTGGCTGTCATTTTTTCATCTATTGCTTGATGAAATGGACTATACTAGTATCAGCAAAGTTTCAACTTATTATCATTTACGTTCTCCGAAACGCTTTTTTTGTCTTATCTACACTTTTAGTATTTCTAGTTGGGATTATGTACGATTTTTTCTACAAGAAAAATCCTCTACTTTAGAATTAACTAAATATTGTTCCATCCTACGTCAATTTTCTTTCACTAAAACTCATAAAGCCTCTGTTTTTTTTAATGAAATTTGTGGGATTTTAGGTTTAAATATTTGGTTTGTCCTATAAGTTTTTTTTACTTTCAATTTAAATTATGTGATTTTAATTTAGTTTTAAAATTATTCATGCCGTTAGTTGTTAAAAAAAAACTTATATAACAAATAAGTGTCGTAGAAAAATAAATTAAATAATTAAAAAAATGAAATTAAGTAATTAAATTGAATTAAAAAAAATAAAGGAAAGTTGAAAATGTTGTGTTTTAGTTCTTCCATCCAAAATTAGAAATAAGTTGTGAGATTAAGATTCTCTCCTCCTTTATTTATCATTGCATCACCATGACCAGATTACCATCATCTTCAAATCTTTCATATGTTTCTTCTTCGTTCAATCATGGCGTCATCTTCGTCTGCCATAAACTCAACTCATTTTCAATTCTGAATGTGGGTGTAGGAAAGCAATATATTCATCTCTAACACTGACGAAAATCATAAACAACGAGTTTTGAGATGTCTTCATTGATATGTGAGTAATTTTTCTTAAACCTATTTTTTTATGTTTATTCTTTGTAGTTATAGTTTACGTTTACTAAGTTTAACATTTAATTTTTTGTTTTTGTTTATAGACATTTATAGCTGTCAATTGTTTTCAAAGATGGTGATCGATGTTAGTGATCTTAATGGTAATGCGATGACAGAGAATGGAAAAGAGAACCCTAACCTTCAAACCAATTTCTGATTTTGAATGGATGGACTAAAACATAACATCAACAACTTTCTTTCATTTCTTTTTTTCCAATTCTTTTTTAATCAATTTAATTACTTAATTTTATTTTTCTTATTTATTCATCTACCACGTTAAACTATCATATAACTTCTTTGTTTGCCGCACAAGTTTTTTTTTAACAACAACTAACGATAAATATGAATTTAAAACTAAATTGAATTTACATAATTTAAATTAAAGGAAAAAAATTACAAAAACCAAAATAAAATAAAATAAAAACGTGAATTTATGTAAACGAATGAAATATTTAGGTCATCTAGGATTTTATTATAATTTCTCGTAAGAAATGATCGTAAAACTTTATACATTTCCTTATAATATTTGACGGGGTTTTTAGGATTTAAGAATGCAGTTAAACGACAAATGAATTTTATTTTAAATAAAATTGATATTTAATTAATAAGTTTTAAGTAAAAGAAATTTTAACAATTCAATTTATGAAAAAACTTTTCAGATATTTTAAGAATTGAGAGTTTTAAACATAAAAAAGCGTTTTTTTTATATCTCATTTTTTTTTTAAGAACTTTCCAAAACACCCTATATTAAAATTTTATATATTAAAATATTTTACTTTTTTTAGACTTTCAGGATATCTTACATTTGAAGAGTAATTTTTTTTCTCTAGTAGGAGGTCGTCTCCAAAAGATGTAATCTTTTACTATATTATTGATTTGTTAAAATAAAAAATAAATAAAATTAAAAGCTAGTAGATGGTCGTATCCCGAAATGCGACCTCCTAATGATCCAAAAAAGTAGAACATTTTAATATAAGATATTTTAAAAAGTTTTTTTAAAAAAAATATTAAAGAAAAAAAAATCATAAAAAAAAGTGTTCTTTTGATCTCTTAATTTGTTGGTCAATGTTTCCCACATGTCTTTGCTCTCAATTGAAATATTTCATCCTCTTTGATGTCACAAATTAAAGTGTACTTCAACTTGTGATTACCATCAACTTAATTAGTATTTCTTAAATAAAAAAAACCAACTTAGTTATATGTACAATATATTTGTGAAGTAAAAGAAGATGACGGATTCAAGCGAGAAATGGAGGATCTTTTCTCAACAAAAGCATGAGATTTCTTTCTTAAAGGTGGAAAATACGTGGGCCTAGATCCAACCTCCTAAATTTTTCCAACATGATAGATGTATTTTCACGGTGAACGGTCTTTGACTTTCAATTAGATTTTAATTTTATAGAATAAAATACATTTTCAAATTTTAACTTTCAACGGTGTATTAGAATGTAGGGAAGCAATATTAAAAGACAAATGAACATTTATATATTTTTAAAACAAAAGTTATCACTAATATTTTATAATTTTTTTTTGCCTAAACTAATTGCGTTAGGCGTTGGACGAAGCCTATAAAGGTCTAAATTGTAACTGAAAATTAAGGTAAGGTCAAAAGATTAATTTTTCCTTTAAATGAATATATTGGAAGTACTTAACAATAACAATTTAAAGTGAAGACTTATTGATATCGTTAAACAAATTATAAAGTGAAAAAAATTACTTACAATGTAATTTACAATTTTCAAAAGTGTAAGTAAATACAATTTAGATATCATATACATAGACACTTGATATGTTGGGAGTTGAGACACAAATTTATATTCATGATATCTTTTTTTTCCACATTAATAGTATATGAATTTCATTGTTAAACTTTAAAAAAAGTTTGTGTAATTAAATATTGAATAGTTTTTTGTTCACCCTTTTTGGATAACATTTTATCACAATTTCTTTAATGTTTTTAACGTGTAGATCTTTCTGATCACTTGAATTTAATCATATTTGTAAGCATGTTGTTATTTTGTGTTGTCAATTTGAGTCTTGTGAGTTTGTTCTCAAATTCATATTTTTTAAAGACTTTGAATTTGTGTTGCGTTGATGTATTCTACCATTTGAATGAATGAATTGTATAATCAAATAGGAATTGAAATTGAGAAGAAGAGAGTAAAAAAAAAATGTTCAGAAAACGGGGATGGATTATTGACCTTGACACACTCTCTTCTAGAATGTTCTTGGTTTAAAACAGTTTGCATAATTGCACTTTAACTAACTAACTACCTTTCTTAACAACCTTACTAACTCACTACCTTTCTTAACAACCTCTAAACTACCTTAACTGAATTACAAACATAATTAATCATTTTAGAATTAACTACATCCAACGCTCCTCCTTAATTCAAAATGATTAGAGTGATGTTAATCCAAGCTTGTTCTTCATCTATTAACCACAATAGGAAGTTAACTTGGCTTGCTGAACCAACCATGAGAGCAGCAACAGTAATACCAACAAAGTCCTGCCAATTAGGAGGTCTTCCACTATCATTAGGCATAGTAATTGCCATTAATACATCAGCTTCCATAACCCATGATAAAGGGTTCCACATACACCCTAAGAACCTCAAAAACTTGCTCTCCTTTTTCTCTTCCAATTTGTTTGGTCCAAATACTTGAAAACGATTTGATCCTTGTAACTCTTCATCATCGTCACTGAAATCATCATCACATCCAGCACGACTTGTTCCATCATCGCAGGGCCAAGTACTCATCCCATAAAAACAAAACTTAACGTTTACAAGTTCTGCCTTACCAATCCGTAAGGGTCCATGCATTGTACTTCCAATTTCATTCTTCTCATCCAAAACAACATCTACACTGTCAATATTTTTGCGCTCCACAATTTCATGATCTCTTAGACTCGCTGCCTTCCATTACATCAGAATCAACAGACTTGTTAACTTGCTCAGCATCCACAAATGATTTGCCATCATACTCTACAACATGATCCGAATTGTCGTATGCCTTGTGAGTTGCTTTGTCTGAGACTTCTATAGCCTCTCTTGTCATGGAGTTTAGTTTTTCTTCCAACTCTTGCTTTTCAGACATCAGCAATGCAATATGGCTTTGCTCTTTAGCTAATTGTTCTTGCCCCTGGTGCCTCAACAACGACTCTCGCTGTAGTTCCAATTTTAAACCAGCTAACTCTCTTTCCAATATTTGGATATGGTCTGGTTGCCCGAGAGATGAAATTGTACTGATTGTGTTAGTCACTGATTGTTGTGGAATTGAGTTCAATTCTGCTCTTAATGCTGCTGCATCTTCCTTCAATTATGCTCTTAATGCTGCTTCATCTTCCTTAACACGATATTGCTCATCCTCTGCTGTGAAATCCTCGATTTGGCTTACAAAATGCTTAAGCTCTTTGCCTCGATCTCTGAACTCATCCTTTTTTGATTCAAACTCATTCACTCGGCTTTCGAATTCCTCCTCTTTTGATTGAAACTCCTCCACTTGGTCTTTAAGTTGCTTTTGTTTTAACTAGAACTCCTTCATCCGGATTTCATGTAGATTCTCTTTTGACTCAATGTACTTCACTTGGACTTCAAGTTTCTTATCGTCATTAGGAACTTCTTCCAAGGACTTGTCAACGTCAGTTGATGGATCACTCTCCTCCATCTCTTCACTGCCTTCATTGAATTGATTTTGATTATCATGGTTATGATACGACGGAGAACCACCCTCTCCACCATCACTTCCTTTCTTATCTACACATGTTCTTCCCCTGCACCTGCATCTACACTAGCAGAACCTTCTTTCTCCACTGAGCTTGCCATTTTCACTTGATTTCCGTGTTGGGCACTTCCTTCCATCACAACCATACTCTCCTTTTGCCACCTGTCCCTTGATCTTGCTCCTTCTTGATGTATCAAAATCCACCAGCCATTCATTCTGGCTTGTCATCTGATTAGAGCAACTAGTATCAAGAAACCAGACTTGGGATGAAGAACATTCTCCGTTTGAACACACCCAATAACGTTCTCTGTTTGAACACGCCCAATAACGTTCTTCGTTTATGGTAGTCATCAACAAGACTATATTTAAGTCCTCAACTGCATTTTGAGCTTCATCGTCCTTTCTTTGTTCCTTCTTGGATCTATATTCATTAGCAAAGTGACCCTACTTTTGACAATTGTAACATTGAATCCCCTTCTTGTTAAACTTCTTCTAGCCATTCGATTTATTGTTGTTATTGTCACTAATGTGTTGATTTTTTGAATTTCCAGCCCCTTAATCATAATCATGCTTCTTGTTTGACTAACTTGAATACTTTATCTTTTTGAAGATTTGTCATGTGTTGCTGACTTGCTTGTATCCTTTACCTTTCCAGGTACTTCTGTTTCTTCTGCTTCTGCTCCTTTTGGTTCTGGTGAACCTGCACTATTTTTATCTTGCTTTGATTTGTCAAGATCAAGCAGTTTGTCATATTACATAATGCAAATCAAATAATTTAAAATTGAACTCAATACAGCCAAACCATTAATTCTGCTTCTGGTGGTTTCTGCTTGTTTGAAACCACTGGAATGATGTTTCTGCTGAGGTATTCAATGCCTACACTTGTGTACTATCTGAAGATGCAAACACGAGAAGGGGGGGTTGAATTGTGTTTGGCTAACTTGAATATTTTTCCTGTTTTTACACTTTTAAAACAAAACTTGATGTATGAATAAAAACAGAGTTAGCAGCGAATATAAAGTAAAAATAAAACTCATAATTTTTATACTGGTTCACCGTTAACGAGGCTACGTCCAGTCCCTTCACCTTGAAAGATTTCACTAATTCAAACCTTGAATTACAACCGTTCTACTGACCCTCCAAGTCAGTCTTCTCAAATAGTCTAACAATCCTAGACTCTTGAGGAATACAACACCTTTCTTCTCCTGCCAATCTGACAACCCCAAATTGAAGGAATTACAACACTTTGAATCTAATTGCCAAGTAATCTGCTACCCCTTCTAACTCGCTCAGATTGTAGACTCTACTTCAACAACTTAGATCACACGAGAAAGAAAATAACAAGAGTGCTTGCTTCTTGAAAGCTGGAACTCACAATTGACCTCAATGAAAACTTGAGTGTTTGCTTTGGAAGTGTATGACTCTTTTTAATTTTCGATGCTAAGTATTCTCCCTTGAGCCTCCTTTTATAGATGCAGATTAGGGCCTCTTCCAAGCTTAATTTCGAGTTGAATCTTGCTGGATTCTCTTGCAAAAATAACTTGACCAATTGGGCTTTATTTAAATAAAAAACATATCTTTTATTAAGCTTCAGATTTTCTTTCAAAATAACTGGCCAATCATGTCTTTAGATTCTTCCCGCCAACAGCTCCTGAATTCCACAATACCTCACTTTATTTTTGTAACAAATCTTTTTAATACTTTGATCAAAATAAATTAGAATCTCCACCGTTAATCCTCGTGATTAAATCTGGACCATTTGATCTTCTGCGCTAGTCCACATCTGGACCATACTAATTGATATGTTGTGATCCTCTGATTTCGGCCATCCCTGGACCACACTTCCTAACCTTCTGATCTTCTGATCTCGGCCATCCTGATCCAGCAAACTGATCTGTTGTGATCCTCTGATCTCGGCCACTGCTGGACCACACATTCTGACCTTCTGATTTCGGCCAACACTGGGCCATGGTCTGATCTTTTGATCTCGGCCAACACTGGGCCAAATAATTAAAACTGAACCATTGATCTGGAAATCTTCCCTCTGATCTGGACCAATTCTGGACTTGGTTTGGATTAAACTGAAATTAAATCTGGACAAGTAATATTTCAGTTTGGACATTTTACCTTTGATTTTGGATCAGGTCTGGATCAATTCTGGAAATCATTTCTTCTGGTCTGGACTTAGTTTCATACCCTGAACCATGCTATCTTCTGGTCTGGGTCAAATCTAGGTTAATTCTCTTGTTCTGGA
This sequence comes from Cicer cuneatum, assembly GCA_037974295.1. Classification (NCBI taxonomy): domain Eukaryota; kingdom Viridiplantae; phylum Streptophyta; class Magnoliopsida; order Fabales; family Fabaceae; genus Cicer; species Cicer cuneatum. The sequence continues at coordinate 24,058,213 of JBBPBO010000005.1, forward strand.
CCCATTAATTCATCCTCTGATTAAGTCTGGAACAAGTCTGGGTTGTTTATCATTTCATTGCCAGACCATCTTCTGGTCAGAATAACTTCTGAAATAAATCTGACATTTGACATCTTCATGTTTGGAACAACTCTCCATATGGCAGGCTTCCTTCTAGTATGGTCCAGGTCTCCTTATGACTTTGCTTCCTTCTAATCTGGGCCAGCAAAGATATCCTCTGGTAGTGTTTTGACATCCTGGTGTATCCTCTAGTAATTCCAGAATGCATTCTGGATGCATTTTCTGCTTCTGCAATCTTCAATTTCTGGTGGTATTTAATGTAATAATTCAAGGTACAAAATAAGATTACATGGAGTGCTTTTGTAAACATCAAAATCCTAAGTATTTATAACCAACTTGGTTCCAACACTATATGCACCTTTCTCTTTTAATCTCAATTCACAAGCCTCCAATGAGCCTTGCAAGTCTTCTACCTTCAATGTTCCAAGATCCTTTGACTCCTCTATGGCCACCACTATGTGATCATATCTTTGTGTCAATGTTCTCAAAATCTTCTCAATAACCACAACTTTAGTTATTGATTCACCATTAGTTCTCATATGATTAACAATTGTCTGCACTCAATTGAAATAATCAACCACACATTCATCCTCTTTCATCTGCAACAATTCATATTGCCTTCTCAACATTTGAAGTTTCACTTTCTTGGTTTTTTCACTACCAGTGTAATACTTCACCAACATATCCCATGCCTATTTTAATGTAGATACCTTTGAGATCCTTTCAAAATTGTTTGCATCCACATTTTGCTGGATGTAAAACAATGCCTTTTCTTGCAATCTTTGAAAGTGAATTGTTGTCTTTCTGTAGGATTCGCGCCCAACTGTTCATAACCATCTTGAACAATCTCAAACACTTCTTGAGCTCCCAACAATGACTTCATTGATGCAGACCACCTCTCCCAATTCTTCCCATCAAGAACTGGCAGATTCGATGAAAATCCTCCTTCATTCATGGTTTTTTTCTCTCTTTCACTTTCACTCGTGTTTCCCAAGATTAGAACCTTGCTTTGATATCATTTGTTGGAACAGATTGTATAATCAAAGAGGAATTGAAATTGAGAAGAAGAGAGTAAAAACAGAATGTTCAGAAAAACGGAGATTGATTATTGATCTTGAGACACTCTCTTTTAGAATGTTCTTGGTTTACAAATTTATATAAAAACAATTTGCATAGTTTCACTTTAACTAACTAACTAACTACCTTTCTTAACAACTTTACTAACTAACTACCTTTCTTAACAACCTCTAAACTACCCTAACCCATAATTAATCATTTTAGAATTAACTACATCCAACGCTCCTCCTTAATTCAAAATGATTAGAGTGATGTTAATCCAAGCTTGTTAAGAAATTCAAAATGATTAGAGTGATGTTAATCCAACGCTCCTCCAACATATTATTTAACATACATTTTCAACATTTTTTTATTGGTTAAAATTCATATGGGTCCCAACAGATTTAAATAGGACCCACACAAATTGGTGGGATTCATGTGAAATTTAACCAATAGAAGAATGTGTTGAAATATGTGTGTTAGAGAGTATGTTGTTAGCACTTCTCGTGTAATAATGGTCGGAGTTGTTTGAGAGAAATTCATGTGTTGTAAAAAATTCACCGTGTTATTGTTTTATTGTCATTAGACAACATATATGTGTTTTGTCTAACATTTTTGGAGTTCTCACGTTGTATTTTCACGTTGTATTTTTATGTTGTGATTGTATTCTTTGAATTATTTTTTTTTATGTTTGTTTTTCTCAAAATAAACTACTTCTATAACAATAGATAAAACAAAGTCAAAATGATTTCGTATGAACAATAACTATAAGTGATTTTCATATACTATTTTAGAGAGTTTATAGAAATAAGTTGAAAACAAGTTATGGACATGTCATGTTTTGGCAAACTATTACAATCAATCTCACTATTCTTTATACGGGTTAGGATTGTCTACCTTTCAATCTCATTTTAATAAACTTTGTTCTTATATTTCTTCTAACCAATAATTCTCTCTCATCCAAATTATTTTTATTTATTTTAATCACCCCCTATATACATTAAAGTTACCAAAGTCACCAACCACCAAAGTTAGAGAATACATTATCGTGTATATACTACTGTAGATAAGCTAAGGTCCCGTTCGAGGTAGTTTTTGGTTCTCTGTAGTGAAATTCTCAAAATCTAAAACTAGTTTCTATTTTGGGTTTTCAATTTTAGTTGAGTTTTAAATTTTAATTTTCAATTTTTACTTTTGAATTTCCATTTTTAGTAAAATTTTTGATTCTATTTTATTTGAATTGATTGGCTCTCTTTACCATATTTCATTATGAATTCATCAAATATAAAAAACATTGACATGTAAAAATAATTAAAAATGGAAAATAAAAATAATATTAAATTTTAATTATTTTGAAATAATTCAAATATTATAAAATTATAATTTACTTAATTTTAATAATAGTGGTTGAAAGTGGTAGTTGTGAAAAATGATTATTGTAGTAGTGATTGATCATCGACAGCTACTGCAGTGGTCGAAAGACTGTAGTGGTGGGAGTTGGTGATGGTCGAAGAGGGTGGTGGTGACGGTATTCAACAGTGGGTTGCCATTGATGATGGTGGTCGGAGATGGTGATGGTGTTTGTTAGAGATGGGTGTTCGGTGGTGGACGTTGGAGGTGGATGGGTGCTGATGATGGCGTTAGTCAGAGATGGTGGTGCGGTTGTTACAAGTGAGTGACTAGTGGTATTGGCGGTGGTTAGTGATGGTTGTGGTTAATGATTGTTGGAGTGATGATTATGTCTATTGATAGTGACATTTTAATTTTAAAACAAAAACAAGAAATATAAAATCTATTTTTTTTGTTTTGAGTTTTAAAAAAACTGTTTTGAAATTAAGTAAAAAAATCAACTCAACCGAAAACCTGACGAGAATAAACACAGAAACATGATAACAAACAATGCACAACGGATATAAAATTCCCCTAACTTGTAAGAACCCGTGAGGAGCAACAACAAATATATGACAACAAATTCATCAAATAAAAATGTGTATAGAACATCGATATTTTAACGTGAAAACCCCTCAATGCAAAGATAAAAATGACGAGTCGTCCGGGTCTTATGTCTTCACTATAGTAAAATAAGAGTACAAGAGAGACTAAAAAATAAAGTACAAATTGTACCTACAACCAATCAAAATAACAAAGCACTAAAACTTACAAATGAAAAACAAGAAGATGAAAAACACTCCAAAACCCTACTACTGTGCGAGCACTGTTTCTCCCTCTCAAGTCGTCGTTTTGATGATCCGACTGTTGAAAAGAATGATCTGTATGTTTCGAACCTGTTATCTCAAAAATCAGCTTGATCCATCGCTTAACGAATACATAATTGATGTTTTTCTGAGACTAATTTGACAAAATTGAGAATAGAGTTTACGGTTCTCTGTTCTCTTTTGGTGAGTGTTTTTATTTTAAAATAGTCTCTTTAAAATAAGTGAGACACAACTACAATATTTAGACTTTTCTCCACATAGGAAGGGAACTCAATACTCAACAAAATCATGTACTCGCAACCACCTTGAACATATTTAAGTCAATCCAAATGGGATGTATGGAACTATCAGATTTAGGATATGTTCTACTAAACAACTATCTCTAACCAGTCTATCACTTACGGTGCCATTTTTGCGACGGAAAAAACTTTAGTATTAAAAAACAGAACTACGCTGGATTTTAAGCTGAGATATGCATATTGCTGAGTGAGATTGGCGATTTTTAATTTCGGCAGCATTCTAATATAATTTATACAAACATGTTAAGCCTAAGATTAGGAAGAAATAAAAAGAGGCATAATAAATTAGAGATGAACACAATTTACATTAAAATTAAAATTGACATTCAGATATTTACCAAGATCAGCATCCATAGTAAATGAGAATTAATCCAATGAAAACATAGAAAGAAACTAATGTGAAACAAAAAAATGTACGAGACACATGAATTAAATTACTTGTAGACACATGAATCCGTCAAACTAACATGTTTTCCAAGTTTCTTGCCATGCAAAGTGACTGAACATCTGATTCTCCTATAGAATTTAGATTTAACCAATCTTCCCAAAATGTAAGCCCTCGATCTCACCACAAATGTTAGGTTCAATGGTAATGCAACACTGTCCATGTGCTCTTTATTACTATTGCCAAGAACTGACACCCCACCATAAAGTGGAACTTGGGTTCCAATTACCACCACGGCTAACTTCCTCTGACTCTTCCTTGATTGATAGAACTCTTCTATCTATTTTGCATATTAATTGATTCAAGTCAGCAAAACATTACAAAAATCAACAAAATAGTTATTTATATCTTCAAATATGTCTTTCATTAATTTATATCTTCAAATATGTCTTTCATTAATTTGTATATTTTTCAAAAGTGTCTTTCATTAATCAATTTAGTTCATATAATTACTAACAAAAAGATAGAGTTTGATGATATGTTTAAAATTCGATACAAATCAGACTATAGTAATTGCACACTACATATTTACAAAACCAAAATGACTTTTTTATTTATTTAAATGAAATGGTAAATATATTTGCATATAGTCCAATACATGTATTCACACTAATAATATTAACATGTATCAGTTGAGTTAGATCTCGCGAATAAATAACAATTTAATTTTATATAAATATTAAAATTTTGATCATGATTCCCTCAATATTAATTCCTAGCTATGCTACTCCAAAGATTAAAGGATCAATGAGGTTAATTAGACAATGGGATATGGCAGATAAAAAATGTTAAGCGCATCAATGTAACATAGATTTAGAATGTTCCATATAAGTTCAACTATGACTAAATTAATCGAGCATGTTAAGAAATTCAGGTAAGCACGTAACCTCCAACTTGATCAAATTCATTTATTTATGACAGAGTTGAGGTAGAATTTTCAAAATTCAACTACAACATTAATAATGGGCCATTTGATTTAGATTTAAAAAACAAAAAATTAATTTTGTATTTTTAATAATAATTTTTGTGAAAACTACCTTAATAATAATAGAAATTATCTCAGATTTATTTGTTACCGATTAAATAAAAAAATCAACATTCAATAATATAAAATTAATTATTAAAGATTTTAATACGATAAAAATAATATTTTTTTAAAAATATATCTCTTAAAATAATTTTTAAAATTTTATTGCTCAGAAAAGTTGTAGCAAATAGATAAAATATCTAAATGATAATCTATAAAGCTATTTCTACTAATTTTCATTTAAAATTTATTTTTTTAAAAAAGAAATTATAATAAACCAGCCTAATAATTTATTATTTTATATTGCGGAATTATAAACATAAGATACCTTCTACTTCATTCAAAAAGAATCATCTGTCATAAAATATTTCCTCTTCAGATATACAAATAATAAATACAAAATTAATAAATTTAGAAATAATTAATATTATAATAATAATGAATAAAATCATAAACGATCTAAATAATTCAAACTTTAAAATCTTTCCAAACTCAAACATAGGGACTCCTTTTGTACGAAATATATAGAGTACACCTCTGTTTTTCCAGAAATGTGATAATTCTAATAATTCTAACTGTGAGGCAATAAAACCTCTGTAAAAGCCACGTGAGAGGTACGGTTAGTGACTGCATGCCCATTACCATGAATCAGGCATTGCAAGTTTACTACTTTCGGAATTGATCGAAAGAATAACTAATCGCAAATGCTAACTTTGTTAAAAGTTTAAATATAAAATAAAATATTTTAAAATTTGTGTAATTTATATATTTCGAAATTGTAAAAATTGTAATTTTTTTAAAAAATTAATCTTTGTTTGCTTTTAACTTTTTTTAATAAATAGAGAACTTATTAACATGATCTTTAATTAATTAACTTTTTAATATAAAAAGAAATTACATTACCTGTTGTCCTAATGATATGAAAAAAAAAATTACAGATTTATTTTATTCATAAAAAAAAGATTGTCATAAAAAAAAAGATTGTGACTTTTAATTACGTTTATTATTTAAATGATTTTTTTATTTATAAAAATATTTAAAAAGTAATAATACTAATTAATTTTATTAATATTGATGTTTTTTTCCTTATAAATGAGAAAGTACTACCTTCCTTACTTAATATAAATAATTTTTTTCAATCATATTAAAAAAATTAGTAAAATGATTTATGCATTTATTTTATATATTATTATTTTTAAAATAATATTTATATTTAAATATATTAAACCTAATTTTCTTGGAATTGGGGACAGTATGTAACTTGAAAGGGTCCCCCACAACTGACACAAGTAGTAGGGTGATGTAGAAGGGACAGGCACATAACAAGAGACCCAACTTTTGATAACACGGCCCCAAAAAGATGACCAATCAAATTAACCTACCTTGTTCAGTATATATGTCTGTGTTCCAATACTCTCTTTCTTTCTTTTTAGTCTTCGGTCGATGCATAAAAAAATACAAATTTGTCCCCACCCAACTCACAGTCACAGATTCTATTTTTCTAAGCAAGCAACCGTTGGACGCTCCGTAACCCTCATAAATGTGCCCTTTCCTAACTTCATAATGTAATAACGCCTTTATTAAAAAAAAGTTTAACAAATGCACAAAATAAAATTTAGTGAAATTACTCAAAATAGGCTTTCATAATTGACAAATGGCTAATGTTTTTTTTTTTTTAAATTGAAGTTTGTGATATGAGATAGAGGTAGGTTTTACCTGACCAGAAGCTAGTGTGAGCTGGTAATAGCTAAGCATTAAAGGGGTAGACGTGACATGAACACCAAAGAAAGTTGCAGGATTTTTGTATAAGATCCTAACCGTTGAGTTCAATGACAACATATCTGTTGGTACCCCTGTCGCATCGTTACCTGATTGCACATTCAAATTCTCGAACACTATGCTCTGTTCAAAACAAATATTAGAAGAATTAGAACAACAAAATTCAGAGTGAGACCGGTCCCACTATATTTAATATTAATAATTCATTTAAAGAAATTGGTTACTACTTTATCCTATCCAAAAAATGGGATTGATTCGATCTTCCATTTACACATCAACAGAATCGGAATTTCAAGTAATAAAATAAAATTAATTAATTAATTAATGTAATAGAAAATGGAAGGCGCGTTTGCTAGAGAGAGGAAGAGGGCAATTGTGTCATTTCGACGCACAATCACCGCTGGCCCCAACTTGTTGAACTGAAACTTGAAAGTTGAGACTTTTGATACTGAAAAGTTAAACAAAAAGCGACGAAGAATCCAACGGCATATGGAATAAGGTATTAATTAATTAATTTATGAGAAATGTAACTGAGTAAATGTAACTGAGTCAAGGTAAGGCCAACTCGGTACGAAAAAAGCACGAAGGTGAAGAAATTTACCTTAAGAATGACACGAGGCTTGTAGCTTTTACTAGCACCCCAAAGAATCAACGAAAACAGAGTAAAAAGCAGTACGAAAAGCAAGAAGAAGCAAAAATACAAGCGAACATTCCGAGTAGAATCATAAACATCATCATCATCATCATCATCATCATCATCATCCTCTTGATCAACACCATCGTGGCCATTACGGTTATGGAGTTTCTTCCAAGAAGAAGAAGTAACATTACGAGGGTTTTTGAGCGAAGCAGAGAAGCGAGAAGTGGAAGATTCTCGAGAGTGGTGAATGGGAGAAGAAAGATAGTAATGGAAATTTTGGTGAGGTGGTGAACCAACGGGACTTGAACCGTATGACATTTTTTCAACGTCCTGGTTGGAAGGGCTTTGAACGTAGTAGAGTGGTCTCCGGGGAGGTGAACGTGGCGGCGATGAAGAAGATTGTTCCATGCTATTGCTGGTTAAGTCTGAATCAGTTTTTCTGTGCATTTTTACTCCTCCCATTTTTTCCTCTCACAAATACCAACAACTGTACCCAGTTATAAGCTTTTATAAATTAATAATTTAATATATTATTATTATTATTATTATTATAATAAAGATTACTCATGGTATTGCCTTTTTCTGAGTTGGCATTCATTATACGGGATTTTTCAAAGCTGTGTGTCAATTGATAAGGTGCTACATTTTATTTTTGGAAATTCATCTTTTCTTTTTTATATATAGCACAAAAATAGTGCATTGAAAAATAATCATGTAAAAGGAATTTTTTTACCATTAGTTGGTATAATAATAGTCTATTTATAAAGGAATTTATGTTATTTTCATGCTAGACTGTCTCTGTATTAATTTTATTAAAAATATAAAACAAGAGGAAAAATTATGAAAATGTCAATACGCTATAGTTTTCAATTTGTAGAAATACTTTTTGTTATATTTTTAAAACATTTGACCGTAAAGATCTAATATTCAATTGTATAATAAAGTTAATTTGATACTGCATAAACTTTTTAAGTAAATATCAAATCACAATTTAAATCAACTTCATTTTTAATTGAAATATGATTTATGTCTTTGGTTTTAATCTCTATGTTTCTTTTTTTTTTCTTCCAACTATGCGTCATATTTATTTACTATGTAAAATTATAATTAATGATGTGATATTATTAATTTAAACCAAATACAATGAATTTCATAGCAATATATTTATATTTGAGAAGAAAAAAGTTTTAATGAAGTTTTTATTCCACTTTTGGGTTCAAATAAGTAATGTAACGTTATTAAATGCAATACTCCATCATTAATAAATATGGCATGTCTTAAAAATATTTCTCAAATTCTAGAAAATTGTTATACATTATCACTAAAATGTTGAATTTAGAAATGGAAAATTTAAAATTCATTTTTCAAACAAAATAAAAAATGATTTAAGTCTAAAGATAAATATATAATATTAGTAAAATAATTTTACTTTAGCGATCATTAAAATTGCTTTTAATTTACATCCACATTCAACGATAAACATATGCTTTGTTATATTATTTTAATTTTATAAAGATATTTTAAAATTGAAGATGTGATATTATAAAATACTTTTTTATTAAAAAATTATTTTATTTTTTATACTTTTAATGTATCTCTGTTAACTAATGAACTAATAACATAATATTATTGTGAGATGTTATGTTTGGAGTAAAACTTTTAGTTTGAAATATTTACTACTAATAACTGGAAAGGAAGGCTTGACATGTTTGTGTGCCTTAAATATTTTACTGTAAGAAGACTATTGCCTTCTTTGTGTCTGACTTTTTGTTTACGCGACATTTTTCTAATACTACAAGAGTAAAAGGACGCGCTCCGGTAAAAAGAGAGTGGGGTAATTTGTTTTTTGTTTTAGCATCTTCTAATGTCAATATGATGTGTCATATCTTGATGATCATTGGTCGAGATTTTACAACCAATTTTTTTAACAAAAACTATTGTAACATAATATATATATTAATTTAAATTCGAAATTTTGTGATTTAATATTGATAAAATTTATTATATTTTCTAAAAAAAAAATAATATATATGTAAAAAAAAACCTCTAAATAAATTAGTTAACAAATTGAATTTATACAAGAGTGGATTCGTTATAGTTTTAAACAGTGATATATAAGTGTTAAAATTATGAATTGTGTTATTTGAACATACTAAAATCGACGTGGTATATAAGTGTTAAAATTATGAATTGTGTTATTCGAACATACTAAAATCGACGTGGTATTTTGATGAGTATAAATGTTTCTTCAAAAGTAAGAGAAAAAATACATGTGAAGAGATAAATATAATATAAAAAATAAAAATTGTATAATTATACAACATTGATGTCAAATATTGTATCAACAAAATATTACTCTAAAATTATTATCTTGAAACATAACACTTATACTCTACTATTCACACATTATTCTTCTATGAAGAAGACGCACTTGAAAGATTTGGATATCAGATTTATGGATAATGGTTTTTTGGATGAAATTTTTTGTTAGACATGTATTTAATTGAAGCATCAAAACTTCAACAAACTATACTTTGTTATTATGTTAGACTTATACTTTAAAGTGTTAAACTTTATAAATTATGCTATGCCATTTTGTTTACTACTATGTATTTGAATAAAACTTAGTTAACAACTTGTGTTAAATTTCCATTATATTTTTCTTGATTCAATTCTTTTGAGTTATGTATAATTGTTATAAGTAAAATAAAAGCGAAGATTTAAAATTAAATTAGTTGCGTATGTAATTAAATTATTATGTTTACAAAATAATTTATTATAAAATAATAGCAAAATGTCTAGTTTATGATTTGTATTGAAATAATAGAAAAATAAAAATTTTATCCTATATAATATGAATACAGTTTAGAATTGTTGCCTATAAGCTCTAGCAACATTTTATTAATATTCTCATTGTATTGCTTTAAGACAACATTTATCAATATTTGTCAGCTACAACAACTATTAAAAAAAATTGTTTTAGGTACGTTGAAAAGTTGTTTTCTATTCATATAGTTTATGAAACATTTATAAACAGTGTCTCCAAAAGTGTGAGAAAAATATTGTCAAAAGTAATATGCAACACTCGCATATGAGACGCGTGAAAAATGTTGCATATTCTCTTTGGCAATATTTTCCTATATTTTTGCAACATTTTTCAAATGTTGTTGAAAAGAAAAAATGTTGTAGTAGACGTATGTTCAAAAGTAAGAGAAAAAGCACATAGGAAGAGATAAACATAATATAAAAAGCAAAAATTGTATAATTATACAACATTGATGTCAAATATTGTATCAACAAAATCAAAGCTTTTTATGTAATTTAAACATATTAGGATACGTTAATTTTGGATTTATTCAAATGAATTATTATAAAAGAAAGTTTAAACGGAATGACATATAAGGTTAGATTTTCTAAAATATCATTTTACATATCAAAATATAATTTGATCTCATTGACATACTAGTTATTTCGTTAATCTAGAGATATGTTAAATTACTTATATGGAGACTGTTCGTATGAAATAGATTTTAAGTATGCTAATATGCCATAAAAGATTTTTAAAAAAGGCAGATTGCATCTTAAAAACAAGTTGGTGCCAAATAAGTAAATAACAAGATAGACTTAAGATTGATTGTTTTTATCATACTTAACTTGGGTATTGTAAAACCTAGTTTAATCTTATATATTTCTAGTTGAGACAAAAATTGGAACGAATTTTGCCGACATGAATCGATTCATGAAATGATTCGTGATCTTGGAAACATCGTCATGAATTGGTTCCTTAAACGATTCAAGTTCTTTGTAACACAATCATGAATTGATTCAATTTTAAAATTGAAACCATTCACATGAGCATTGCATTTTCATGAAGCCATTCATGAGTTTTACAATTTCATAAAATGATTTATGAACTTCTCATTTCATATTTTCATCCCAAATCATGTATGAAACGATTTAGTGATGTAATAACCGGTGAATCCATTTATAATCACTAAAATCCTTCAAGATCTTTTCAAAATATGTTTAAAGTTTCTAAATGCACTCTTAACGTGTTTCAACATTTGTGCATGATATTATTATAGACAAATTTAATTGATTGTTTTCTGAATCGCAAATATTATGAGTGTTTGAGATAATAAACAACGGTGAATAGTATCAATCCCCCAAACTCTCCATTCTTTCGACTTCACAGTTCATTTGTTTTAGTCTTTCCCTCTGTCTTAAACTCACGAACACAGTCTAAAGTCCACCCCCACAATACCTCTCCAACGTTACTCATGTTTCCATGGTTGTTCCAAAACCTACTGGCCATTGGTGTGTTTGACAAATTTCTTGACTTCTCTAGTTGCTGTACTTTTAATGTTTTTGTTTCAAAATGAATATATGGCAAAATATACTGTGGATTATGTAGAAAAGTGCCTAAAAGTCACTTGTATAGATCAATAGAATGCACTAAGACTATGTTTCAAAATCGTACATGTTGATACAAATATTCTAACTCAGCAGCGGATTTAATTTTCGAAATAAAACAAAAACAATTATATATCATGCGCTAACAATAGTTGGGCCATCTTGACTTGAAACAACCGTGGAAAGCCCATTATCACTACTGGGCTGGGCTTGATTATTGCTCAGTTCAAACACCTTAACAAGCTCAGGATCCACATTCTCTTCAGGCTCCCAAGTGGGCTCATCCAAATCAACCCATTTAACCAAACACTCAAATTTCCCATCATCCGCAACTCTCCGACCAACCACCGTCTCCGCCACCGCATACTCAAGACCAGCCTCATAATCCTTCACCAAATCCTCCGCCACATACCGTGCCTTAACCCACTCATTAGCACCACCATCTTTCCACATAACCAAATACTCCAAATTATCACCCTTCCCTCTCTTTTCCATAATCTCCTGCACCTCACCGTACTCGAACACTGCCCCTTCCAAAACCCTAACCACACCTTCTAACCCAATTCTTCGCCCAAATTGCATCGGATTCCCCTTCGGCGTCGCTTTCAATAACTCCTTTGCAAGATCTAAAGCCGTTCTTCCTCGATCGTCGCTGATTTCGGGATCCGCGCCGAGTTCTAAGAGAAGTTTTGCTACGCCGGGACGCATGTATCCGGCTGCCATGTGAAGCGCCGATAAGCCGCCGCTGTTGTCGCGGTGGTCGAGATTTGCGCCGGCTTCGGCTAAAAGTTTGACGCATGGCTCTGAGCCGAGTCCGGAAACGAATAGGATAGCGGTTCTCCCGTCGGAGTCTACGGCATCCACTTCGCGGTTGTCGTCGGCTTCGAGGATTGTTTTGAGGGCGGTTTCGTCGGCTTTTCGTGCGGCGGTCCACCAGGGAGTCTCGTATTCGGCGAGAACGTCTTTTGCTATGAAATCGGCGGGAACCCAAGACGGCGCGTGGCCGTCTTGCCATTCGATGAGATACTCCATTCCGGTGGCGTCGTCGAGGGCTCTGCTTCCGATGATTCGTTTGACTTCACCGTAGGATTCATCTTCCGTTTCTTTGGGCGTTGTTTGCTGTTCCTGGTTTTGAAGTGCGGTGGAGACGGTGGGGAATTTGGTGGTTTTGTGGCGGACGGAGAAAGATTGGTGGTGGTGGGAGAGAAATGGATAATTGGGGTTTGGAGAAAGTTTGGTTTTGAACTGAGAAACTGGTTTGGTAAGGAATAGAGCTTCCATTGTTAGTGTGATGTTTGGGTCTGGTCGTTACGGTGGGTGATTGAACATGTGGCAGTAAAAGAGAGAAATGGAATATGGGGTGTTGACAAGATAAGAAATCATATCCACTTAGTGGTTTCAATTGGATAGGGAGAAAAGGATAAACTGGATTGTTTGTTTTTTTCTTACGTTTTTGCACTTTATTTTGGTCTTTTGGCCCGGATAAAAAACACAAACTTTGGTCTCGTCACTGGAAGAAGATTTTCTAGTGGATTCTAGGGACCGTGTGCATAGTTAAAGGAGTACTAATTTCCATATTGCATTTCATGAGTAAACTACTAAATTCATCGTGGAAAAGTATTCTCAATGACTTAATTATAATATTAGAATTTTTTATCTATTTAAACCAATTCAAAAATTAGTTTTTATTTTGAAATTCAATGGTTCATTTATACGATTTAACGATGAGACATATAATACGATTTTATTAAATAATTAACACTCTTATGAAGCTTTAACAAAATCTTTTAAAAACTTTATTTATAACATTTAAAGTTATTTATTTTTAAAATTTAATTAATAATAAAAAATAATATATCTAGATAGTTCTACATCATGAAATTAAATATCGCGTTATTTAAAATATATTAAATTATTATTATTTTTAGTTGAAAAAACAAAAAAGATAAAGAAAAAAAAATTAAAATTGTTGAATTTTAAAATAAGAGATCAATTTTGTAAATTGAATAAAATAAGAGATCAAAACTAATATCAAGCTAATATTTTAAAAGTATCCCTAACCTGTCAATTTTCTTTTTAAAATAAACAGTCAAAATATGTCACCATAAATTATTCAATGATCAATATTAATTTATATCGATTCCACTTACCATATTATATATATATATATATATATATATATATATATATATATTTTACATAATTGATAATTTCATTAAAGAAAATCAGACAATATATCAAAAGCCAATACATTTGAAATACAATGCAAGATCTTTCAATTTACATACAATCTGAATTAGAAAGAGCATATTTAGCTAAATAATAAATATTTCGGTTGGCATCAGCCTAACATGTAAAAAAAATTAAACTATGAAAGGAAACCTTAAAATTAATATAATCTCCAATAATATAATCAACATAGGTGTAAGATTGTTGATGAACGTTCAATGTCACGACTACATTTGGAGCATATGATTTTACTATAAGATTCAAGAAAGACATATCTTTAGCAAATTCTAAACTTTTTTGTATAACTAAAACTTCAGCTACCTTTGAGTATGGTAATGAAATGACTTGTCAGCAACTAGCACCAACTATTACTACATCAACATCTCTTAGAGTAGTCTTAGAGTTCAAAGAGAGAAATACTTGTTTCAAGTTAGAAATATTTTCTGAGTGATCTTTTCTTAGAGTGTGAGAGTTATTATTATTATCAGCTTTCCATAATCAATTTGAAGAATTTACAAACGAAATCTGAACAAATACAATTCAGAATTAAACAAGGACCAAATTTAAGCCCAAATTTCAACTATAAATAGATACTTAAGGCTGAAGAAGAAAAACATCGAAAAACAAAAAAGAGTAGTCTTAGAGTTCAAAGAGAGAAATACTCGTTTCAAGTTAGAAATATTTTCTAAGTCTTCTTTTCTTAGAGTGTGGGAGTTAATATTATTATTAGTTTTCCAAAAGAAACTACCCAAGTTCCAATCTCTTGTATTCAACCCGATAGTGGTTTAGTTCCTTCTCCAATTTGGGGTTGTCAGGTTGTTAGGAGAAGACTTGGCTTGTAGGGTCAAGGTGATGTTGTTCCTCAAAAGTCTATGGTTGTTAGGCTGTTTGGGAAGACTGACTTGGAGGGTTAGGTGCTTTGTAATTCAAGGTATTTGAAATGGTGGATTAAATCCTTCTGAATGAGGGGACTGGATGTAGCCAAGTTAATGATGAACCAGGATAAATCTATGTGTCAAATTAATTATGCTTTCATTGCTTGCTGCCTCTGAATCCGATTGCTTCTACTCCAAGTAAGTAACAAAAAACCAAACTAGTTTTTAATTTATTTATAAATTATCAAAAAGCTGTCAACTTTGGTAAACACAATTCAACCCCCTTCTTGTATTTGCACTTTCAATTGGCATCAGAGCTCGGTCTCAAGGTTGAGCACTTTACAGTGTTTGAGAAAAGATCCAAGAATTCAATATGTTTGGATTCAGTGAAGAAGCTGTCGGAAGAAGCATCAACAGATCACCTCTGTTTGATGGAGAACATTTTGAGTATTGGAAAACAGGCTAAGAAGTTTCTATATTTCACAAGATCCTGAACTTTGGGACTTGGTGGAAGATGGTTATATTGCTCCGAAGAATACTGATGGTATTGAAATTCCAAGCAATGAGATGAATGTTGATTAGAAGAAGATGTACAAAATGCATCATAAGTCCAGAACATTCATGATAAATGCAATCACCTTCAAGGAATTTGACAAGTGCACCAATAAAGAGACAACAAAGAGTATTTATGATGGTCTGATTCTAACCTATGAAGGAAGGAAGCAAGTTCAAGAAGCAAAGGCCAACCTCCTAGTCAAAAAAGTATGAGTTGTTCAAGATGGAAGAAGATGAAGACATTGAAACAATGTTTTCTAGATTCCAGACCCTGGTCTCAGGATTAAAGGTACTTGATAAGAGTTATACTACTGCTGATCATGTGAAGAAAATCCTTAGGAGTCTGACAACCAAGTGGAGACCTAAGATCACTGCCATTCAGGAAGCAAAGGATCTGAATACTCTAAAGCTGAAAGAATTAATCTGCTATCTCAGATCACATGAAATTGAGCTTGAAGAAGATGAGCCCAAGAAAAAGAACAAAACTCTAGCCTTGAAATCCAAACAGAAGAAGGTTCTAAAAGCAACATCAGAATTAGAATATAGTGATTCAGATGATCATAATCTGAACTCAGAGGAACAGGAGATTGGTTTTATATCTAGAAAGGTTCGAAAGATGTGGCACAACAAAAAGAAGAAATTTCCCCAAAGATATTCCAAGCATTCCAACAGAGGAAATGATGATCAATATGACAAGAAAAACATCATCTGTTATGGATGTAATGAACCTGAACATATCAAGTCAGAATGTACAAATATGGAGAAAGGGAAATATCAGAGGAAAAATTCCAGACCCAAGAAGAAGAGTTTGATGGCTACATGGGATGATTATGATGAATCCTCTGACGATGAACTAATAGATTTGGCTATGATGGCTCACACCAACTCTGCCTCTGAATCTAACCCAGATTCTGACTCTGAAAGTGAATCAGCAGATGAAGAAATTAAGGTATTTTCTAAATTTACTCGATATGACTTAATTACTGCTATAAATGATTTTTTAAATAATAATCACAAATTGTCTTTAAAACTCAAAACACTTACGAAATAAAACACAAATCTAACCGAACAATTTAATTTTTTAAAGAATCAAAATGCAGAATTTATAACAGATAATGCAACTCTAAAAACTGATATTACTGAACTTAAAACAGATAATTCAATTTTGAAAACTAATATTGTTGAACTTAAGGCTGAAAATCTAACTCCAAAAAGTAATCATAGTTCAACATCAATTGAAAATACCACATGTAACTCTGATATGCATGAACAAGTATGTCAAGATTTTCTTGCTAATGGTATGGAAAGAAGCAAATATGCTTCTATGATTTATAGAGTTAGTAGAAATGGTAAAAGAGGTATAGGATTTGAAGAAACTGTAACTGAACCTAAAACTATTCCGTCTGATATCTTGTGTATTGTTTGCTCTAAGAAAGGTCAGTCCAAATTATCTTGTCGCATGTTAAATACAAGGAAAGATAAGAAACCTTTCAAGACTAACAAACTAGGACCCAACCAAATTTGGGTACCTAAGAACAAAATTATCTTTGTTGCAAATGTCATCAGTAATCAAGTTACAACATCAATCATGGTACTTGGACAATGGATGCTCGTGACATATGACGGGAGAAAAGTCTATGTTCCAAGAACTAACTTTGAGCAAAGGAGGCACAATGACTTTTGGAGGATAGGAAAAAAGCCAAATCATTGGTCAAGGCACAATTGGTAATGGTATTTCCCCTTCTATTAAAGATGTCTTGTTTGTTAAAAGTCTTAAGCATAACTTATTAAGTATTAGTCAATTAAGTGATAATAATTATGATATTATATTTAATCAAAAAAAATGCAAGACAATTAGTCAGAAGGATGGATCTGTACTCTTTACAGGTCAGAGGAAAAACAACATTTATAAGATAAATATGTTTAGTCTATAGAAACAAGAGGTTAAGTGTCTGATGTCAGTAAATAAAGAGAAACCAATTTGGCACAAAAGATTAGGTCATGCAAATCTTAGATTAATTTCAAAACTGAATAAACTTCAACTAGTAAGAGGTCTACCTAAGCTTAGTTACAAAACTGAAATTATGTGTGAAGCTTGTCAAAAGGGAAAACAAACAAAAAACTCCTTTACCCCTAAGAACTCAGTCTCTACCTCAAAGCCCCTTGAGCTCTTACATATAGATCTCTTTGGGCCAGTGAAAACAACCTCTCTAAGTGGAAAGAAATATGGCTTTGTTATAGTAGATGATTACACTAGGTGGACATGGGTAAATTTTTTAAAAAGAAATGATGAATCCCATAAAGTATTTATCACATTTTGCAAACAAATCATGAATGAAAAAGGTCTTAAGATTGCAACAATTAGAAGGGATCATGGAGGAGAATTTGAAAACAAGTTTTTTGAATGTTTTTGTGAAGAGAATGGAATCTCTCACAACTTCTCCTCTCCTAGAACACCCCAACAAAATAGAGTTGAAGAAAGAAAGAATAGATCACTCCAAGAAATGGCCAGAACCATGTTAAATGATATGAATGTTGCAAAACACTTTTGGGCTGAAGCAATTAATACTGCATGTTATATTCAAAATAGAGTCTATATTATATCTATATTGAATAAAACACCATATGAAATTTGGAAAGGTAAAAAGCCTAACATCTCTTATTTTAAACAATTTGGTTGTACTTGTTATATGTTGAACACTAAAGATAACCTTGGTAAATTTGATTCTCGATCTCAAAAGTGTACCTTCATTGGATACTCTGAAATATCCAAGGCTTATAGAGTGTTTAATAGGGAAACTCATATTGTGCAAGAATCCATACATGCTAAATTTGATGACAAACAACTTGACCTTGAAAAGTCAAAGCAAGATGATGATAGTGCAGGGTTACGAGAACCAAAGGAATCAGATGCAGACAAACTAGAAGAACTTGAAAAAGTAGAGGATACAAGCAAATCAGAAGAATATGACAAATCTTCAAAGGATGAATCTGATTAAGTCAGAAATTGTCAAGATAAGTCAGAAGAAAGATCTAGATGGAAGTACCAGTCATCTCATCCTGAAACTCTGATCATTGGAAGTGCAAGTGATCCTTTGAGGACCCGAGCATCACTTAAAGACACCATTTTTTTTTGGCTTACTCTCATCAATTGAGCCTACCTCTATGAAGGTGCAAACACGAGAAGGGGGGTTGAGTTGTGTTTGCTAAACTTGAATTCTTTTGGTGTTTTATTGAATGTTGATGTGAGTTATTTGATGAATAATTAATTAGACTCAACAGCGGATAATAACAACATAAGAACACAACGATTTATCTTGGTTCACCATTAACTTATCTACATCCAATCCCTTCACTCCGAAGGCTTTAATCCACTAATTCAAAACCTTTGAATTACAACACCTGACCCTCCAAGGCAGTCTTCCCAAACAGTCTGACAACCCCAGACTTTTGAGGAACGATAACAACACCTTGACTCTACAAGTCAAGTTTTCTCCTACCGTTCTGACAACACCAGATTGAAGAAGGAATCTACACCTCTAACGGGTTTGATTACAAGGGTTTGGAACTCTGAAAAGTTGCTTCTGGAATGCTGATTGCTGCACTGATTCTTGCACTCTTTTGTTGCTTTTGGAAAGTTGATTGTTGCACTGAATTTCTCTCTCGAAAACACTTAGAAAATATTGCTTTTGCACTCAAGTATTTCTCTTTATTGAACTCTTAGATAACTTTGAATTTGCAGCTTGAGTTCTGTGTTTTTCGATGTGTATTACTGCTTCCTGGAGCCTTCTTTTAGAGCTGAAATTTGGGTTGTGTACAAGCTTATTTTCAAGATGAATCTTGCTTAGATTTCCTTTGAAAATTCTGTTGGCCAATCCTGTTTCTCTTAATTTCAAAACGTATCTTTTTAGCTTCAGATTGCATTTGAAAATTCTGTTGACCAATCCCATTTCTCTTAATTTCAAAACGTATCTTTTTTTAGCTTCAGATTTCATTCGAATTTCCTTCAAGTCTTCAGTGATTTTTGAATCAAATCCCCTTAATACTTTGATCAAATTTCTATCAAAATTCAATCAAGTCTTCTTCGAATTTTAATCAAGTCTTCACTGATCTGCATCATGATTTAAATTATGGACTGTATGATCTGCTGATCTCGACCAACTATGGACCATGTCATCTGATCTGTACCATTATGTGATCTTCTGATCTGGACCAAATCTGGACTAAGTCTTATGTTTTGAACCATGCTATCTTCTGGTCTGGAACAAGTCTGGACCAAGTCTAACTTATGTTTCCTTCTGGTCTGGATCAAGTCTCTTTTTGGACATGCTTCCTTCTTGTATGGACCAAGTCTCCTTCTAGACATGCTTCCTTCTGGTCTGGACCAAGTCTCCTTTTGGACGTGCTTCCTTCTGGTCTGGGCCAAGAATAATATCCTCTGATGATGTCATTGTTTCTTCCCTCTGATGATATCCTATGATTGATGATATCCTCTGATGTTTGCCTTTTGATAATATCCTCTGATTCTTGCTTCTGATGGGATCCTCTAGTAATATCATCTGGTATCCTCTGGAGGTATCTTCTGGCCGAATCTTCTGGTGGCATTTTTATCTTTTAGTGATGTCATCCTCTGATGACATCTTCTGCTTCTAATTTGTATCTTCTGGAGGTATCTTCTATTGACGTCATCCTCTGATGACATCCTCTGGTGACGTCATCCTCTGGTGACGTCATCTTCTGGTGTATCCTCTAGTGACGTCATCCTCTAATTTTTCACATCCTCCAATTTTTCATTCTTCTAAGTCAAAATATGATTTTCATAAAATACTTTTGGTAACATCAAAACTTTAATTGAAAGAACCAACTTGGTTCCAACACTCTATTGATGAAGCATTGACAGATGATGGATGGATTCTTTCAATGCAAGAAGAGTTAAATGAATTTGAGAGGAATTGTGTTTGGGATCTAGTACCTGGACCAGAGAAGAATATTATTGGAACCAAGTAGGTTTTCAGAAAGAAGCTAAATGAAAAAGGTGAAGTTGTCAGAAACAAGGCAAGACTTGTCACACAAGGCTACAGTCAGTAAGAGGGCATTGATTACACTGAGACATTTGCTCTAGTGGCCAGGTTAGAAGTTATTCGTATTCTACTTTCTTTTGCTGAAAATAATAACATTACATTATTTCAAATGGATGTTAAAAGTTCTTTTCTAAATGGTTATATAAGTGAAGAAGTCTATATTAAACAACCCCCAAGTTTTGAAAGTTCTGAATTTCCAAATCATGTTTTTAAACTTAGAAAATCTCTATATGGTCTAGAACAAGCACCTAGGGCTTGGTATGATAGACTTAGTAACTTCTTGCTTAAAAATAACTTTGAAAGAGGACAAGTAGACAATACACTTTTTAGAAAATCAATAGAAGATGACATTCTTATTATTCAAATTTATGTTGATGACATTATATTTGGATCTACTAATGGCACTCTTTGCCAAGAATTTTCTAAATTAATGCAACATGAATTTCAAATGAGTATGATGGAAGACCTTAAGTTCTTCTTAGGGATACAAATTCAGCAAAGTCAAAAAGGTATTTACATTCATCAAACTAAATATACAAAAGAGCTTCTCAAGATGTTTAAGATGAGTGATTGCAAACCTATGGTTACACCAATGCACCCTACTTGTTCACTTGAAAAAGATGATTCAGGCAAAAAAGTTGACCAAAAAACCTATAGTGGAATGATAGGATCTCTACTTTACCTTTCCGTTTCTAGACCTGACATTATGTTTAGTGTATGTGTATGTGCAAGATTTCAAGCTGACCCTAGGGAATCACATTTAACTACTATTAAGAGAATCCTTATATACCTAAAAGGCACTACCAACCTTACCTTGTTCTACAAGAAATCTCCTAAGTACAAACTTTGTTGATATTGTGATTCTGATTATGTTGGAGATAAACTTGAGAGAAAGAGCACCAGTGGAAACTACACCTTTTTAGGTGACAACTTAATATCCTAGTCAAGTAAGAGACAAAACACTATTGCAATGTCAACACAGAGGTTGAGTACATTTTAGCAGCTGGCTACAGTTCTCAACTACTTTGGATGAAACATCAACTAGAAGACTACAAAATCCTAGAAACCGACATTCCCATCTATTGTAATAACACTTCTTCCATTTGTCTAACTAAAAACCCTATACTACATTCTAGAGATAAACACATAGAGATCAAACACCACTTCATTAGGGACTTTGTTCAAAAAGGGGTACTAAACATTCAATTTGTAGACACTGAACACCAATGGGTTGACATATTTGCCAAACCACTACCTCAAGATAGGTTTGACTTCATAAAGAAAAACCTAAACCTTACATTCATCTCTGACTAATATTGTAATCACTTCAAAGTAGTTTAGTTTTACATTAGTTTTTATATTTTCTTGTAATATGTTATATTCATGTCATTAAAAAAAATTCACTTTCATGTCTTTTGGTCTGATGACAAAAGGGGGAGAAAAATATTTGATAAAATGGGTAGAAAATGATACTTAGACTTAGGGGGAGCCCTATGTTAGGGAGAGTCAAAGAAATAGAAAGAAAAGTTGTTATAAAAAATACAAGTTTGTTTTGTCATCATCAAAAAGGGAGAGATTGTTGGAACCAAGTTGGTTTTACATTTAGAGTTCTGATGTTAACAAAAGTATTTTATGAGAACAATATATTTGACTTCAAAGAGTATGAAAGAAGATGTGGTCAAGATTTGTAGAAGATTTGATCAAAATTTGAAGAAGATTTGATCAAAATTTGAAAAAAGATTTGATCAAAATTTATCTACAACAAAAAAGGAACATAATCAATTTGAAGAATTTACAAACGAAATTTGAAAAAAAATACAATTCATAATTAAACAAGGACCAAATTGAAGCCCAAATTTCAACTATAAATAGATACTCAAGGCTAAAGAAGAAAAGCATTGAAAAGCATAAAAGAGTAGTCTTAGAGTTCAAAGAGAGAAATATTTGTTTTAAGTTAGAAATATTTTCTGAGTGTTTTTTTCTTAGAGTGTGAGAGTTATTACTATTATCAGCTTTCCAGAAGTAACTACTCAAGTTCCAATCTCTTGTATCCAACCCAATAGTGGTTTAGTTCCTTCTTCAATCTGGGGTTGTCAGGTTGTTAGGAGAAGACTTGGCTTGTAGGGTCACGATGGTGTTGTTCCTCAAAAGTCTGGGGTTGTCAGGCTATTTGGGAAGACTGGCTTGAAGGGTCAGGTGCTTTGTAATTCAAGGTATTTGAATTAGTGGATTAAAGCTTTCTGAATGAGGGGACTGGATGTAGCCAAGTTAATGGTGAACCAGGATAAATCTATGTGTCAAATTAATTATGCTTTCATTGCTTGCTGTCTCTGAATCCGATTGCTTCTACTCCAAGTAAGTAACCAACAACCAAACTAGTTTTTAATTTATTTATAAATTATCAAAAATCTGTCAACTTTGGCAAACACAATTCAACCCCCCTTCTCGTATTTGCACCTTCAAGCTACGTCAACACAAGCTTATAACAACCACTTAATGTGGGTGTTCAACGAACATCAAATATAGGCAAACTGGAATCTCCACTTAGCACCTCCAACAACACCACACTAACACTATTAAAATTAACAATATATTTGTTTATCTTTTGAACAATGATAGTCACATCACATCATTTCCCTCAAAACATTTTTTATTTCTAGCCTCCCCGTATTCATAACACAAGGCCCACACATGAACAATCACATTCTCATTTTATCGAAAATATTTCTTTTCAACCACTTGTGAAATGGTACGTACCTGAAATCATGCGAATTAAATATCAAACCTAAAAAAGAAGCAAACCATACCTTCTTTGACTAGTTTAATTGTCTCATTATGTAGGCCACAAAAACCACACAATGAATCACAAAAAATGCCTATTTTTAAAAGATCATTTTTATTGGAATTTTTGCATGTAGATCCTTCAAGCAAAATAAGTGTGTCTTGAAATATTTTTTATTTTCCACAACTTTTACCGCACTTGTTGATCAATATCGTGTGCTGAATTATGAGAGAGATATATACTCCACGCTTTGTATTTAAGAAATACTACACACTTTTTTTTGAAAAAATAGCGGATTGTGAAGCACCCCATACAAACTTATCTTGTAGTTAAGAGAAAGAAAGTGACAATTGAAGA
The DNA here is from genome assembly GCA_037974295.1 of Cicer cuneatum. Taxonomy (NCBI): domain Eukaryota; kingdom Viridiplantae; phylum Streptophyta; class Magnoliopsida; order Fabales; family Fabaceae; genus Cicer; species Cicer cuneatum. The sequence continues at coordinate 24,082,027 of JBBPBO010000005.1, forward strand.
ATTTGTTAAACTTCAAAGGGAAGAAAAACTTCATTAATTAAGGGGGCATTCCAACATTGAATATCGTGATGTATGAGATCCAAGATAAGCATAATATCACAATTAGTAGGTTTAGGAGACCAAATTCTTGTGACTATTTTGATAAGAAAGCCAATTATCTTTCCATACACGAATTTGATGACCATCCCCTACTCTCCAAATAGCAACATTTTGGGGGTTGAATTTGGGATAGCCATAAATTAGCTTGCAAGGTGGTGGTCTAAAAATTCAACTTCACATATTTGAATAATAAAAATATACCTCTAAGAGGAGAAAGAGAGGCGGTGGCAGCTTGGCCAAGGGAGGCCGGAGCGAGGCGGTGGATCATCGAGAAGTCTAAGTGAACATTTAACATAAAGATGGAGATTGAAGGGAGTTGAATGAAAAAAATCAAGAATTAGAGAGAGATACTAATTGAACACTGATAATTAATAATAAATAATTATTTAAAAAAAAGTGATGTTTGGAAGAAAAAAAAATTGATGTGTGTGATTGGTGGTGTATGTATATATACACACCTAGAAGAGAAAAAAGAATAATGAGACGTTAATTGTATCCTATTAAATGTACTTTCAATTGATGATTGAATTCAACTTTTTAAAATATATTTTATTAATTAAAATGGTCATTTAATGGTTATTTTTTAAAAAATAAGAATGTATGTTTGTAATTTATATTAATTAATAAATTAGAAAATTATTTGAATTATTTGCCACTGATAAAAGTGAACTATTATAAAAGAGACAAATTATTGATAAAAATTTTAAAATGATTATTTTATACTAAACAAGTTATAAGTGATTATGAGATTTATCATTCATTGGATAACTTTTGATTGGACTATTATACATGAAACAACTTTTGATTTATAATCTACAAAATAAGTTGTCATTGATAAAATTAAATTATTATACACGTGACAAATTATAATCGATAAAAAATTTAAAATAATAATTTTACACTAGACAAGTTGTAAGTAATAAAATTTATCATTCACGAGACACATTTTGTTTGAATTATCATATACATGACAACTTTTGAATAAACTATCATACACAAGACAACTTTTGATTGAACTATCATGTACAAGAAAACTTTTGATTTATCATCTACAAAATAAGTTGCCACTGATAAAATTGATTTATCATATACAAGATAAGTTCTCATAGATAAAAAATTTCAAATAATTATCTTACATGAGACAAGTTGTAAGTGAGGAGACTTAAATACCATACACGAGACACATTCTCACTAATAAAAAATATCAAAATAAATATCATACACGAGATCAATTTTCACTTATGAAGTTGAAATATTGTACACAAAACAAAATATCACTGATAAAAATTTTTAAAATAGCTATTACACGTAAGTAAATTATCACTAAAAATATAAAATTATCATACACGAAACAAATAAATTTCATTGATTATAAAATCGTGACAAAAATTGTGATACTTCTTTTGTCCACTTTTTGTGTTTAAATAACATTTATTTTTGTGTCTACTTATTAATTATTAGAGTAAACCGTCATTTCGATCCCTAAATATAAATGACATCGTCATTTTGGTCTCCGACTTAGTAAAAAATCCAAATAAGTCATTGACTCATCTAAACATTTGTCAGTTTAGTCTGACGTTAAATTGACAGTTAACCTAATTAACTTGGTGACGTGAACGACCTATAATGTATCATTGTCTTACTGTTATGTATGCAGAGATCAAAATGACTATTACACAAACAAAAAAAATTCAAGAAAAAACACAAAATTTGAAACTTTTCTTCATCTTACCACCTATTGTCTTGGTCATCTTCATCTCTAATCCTAAACCTATCATTTTTTTTTCCCCAATTTCTTTCTTCCTCTAATTTCTTCTTCACCTTTTCCTTTTCCTTCATGTTGCAAACAAACCATCAAACTCTGGCATTTCATTCATAGCTTTCAAAATCACATGGCACAAAACCACAACTACCCTTACAATTACAACTTTGTATATCAAGCTCTATCACCAATCAAAAACTAAGCTAATAATACAATTACAACCCATCGTCACCCACCAAAACCTCTTCAAACTATGCATTATCGATATTATTCATTGTTGTTGTTTTCATGCTTATTAGCTACTTCATTCTCGTGACCAATTACTAGTTACTACAAAACACAAAACTGATACCTTTGTCATTAAGATATTAAAAATTACAAATCGAAAATAAATAAATAAACAAAAAAAAAAACCCCAAATAAGAGTCATGAACAAGCTTTGACAAAGATTTTGCATAACTATATGACACGATGCTTTTGATTGTGTCATCTTTGTCACATGTGTTTGCATTTCCTACATATTTTCTCTAACTCCGCAACCCTCCATTACATTCCTTGCAAATGTACTTTTAAGTGTTTCATTCTCAAGTGCAATATTAAAATTAGCTAACAATAAATAGAGGAAGAAGATGAAGAAGAAATTGGAGGAAGAATAAATGTTAGGTGTAAGGTTAGGGGTGAAGATGAAGAATACAATATGTGGAAAAAAATGTGTTTTTGTGATTTATTTTTATTATTACCATTTTAGTTTCTATCTATTCTACTACCGGTGTGGCAATGAGAAAGTGATACATTATATGTCGCACAATCTTTCACCTATCATCAATTAACAAAGTTAAAAGTCAATTTAATGTCAAAAGGCTAAAGTGACATATGTTTAAACGAGTCGAATGTATCTAGAATATTGACATGTGACCCCTAATTAAGAATGACCCAAACTTTCTTTTTGTAGTTGTTGAATTTTGAGTTTAAAAAAAGGGTTTAAAAATCACAATTTGTGCCACCGAAGATATTATTAGGTTGAGTCGCGGATTAAGTCGCTCGCTTTAAGACGTTTCGCGGCACTGCCCAAATTGTGCAAGGCAGACTATCAACCACGACGTCCCTAGGATAAAACAGCTCAAATTCACTGTATCGGAGTTCCACTGCACCGTAGAAAACCGTTCTAGAATTACACCATCAAAATGGCTATTAAAGTCACTCTCAATATGACGGTTAAAGTCACTCTCAATAAGGCGGTTAAAGCCTCCCAATATGGTACTATGACCACTCATAAATCAAAATGACTACACTCTAAAGAATTGCGGCATAAAAACTCTAAAAGACTGCGGCATAAAAACCACTCTAAAAGGATAGTGGTATTAGGACCACGCAAAACTTGACGGAACTACAACATAACAACCATTCTAAACGGTATAACAACCGCTGTAAAATATCGAAGGGACAGAAAGAAATGAGAGAAGTGGTTTGGTAACAATCAAACAAAATATAAGAGGGAGAAAAGAAAAAATTGGGAAATGCATCCAACTTTGGTGTGCTTTTCACAATAAATTGACACTCTTTATATAGTGATAGAAGCAAATCTACATATGTTTCCTAACCAATATGAGACTTCAACAAAATTTTGAGAATATTTATATAGTGATTAAAACTATTCAAAATGAGAGTTTTCCAATGTGGGACTTCAACAATTTTTAAATTCACACATTATGCTCCAACAATAGTATATCACAACTTTTGAAAAATTGCATCTAAAATTTTATATTTACACTTTGCTAGAATAAATTCTCAATTTGCCACCAATGTGAGTGTAACATGGACTGCAACCTACTAGAAGCCATCACTCGCCACCAAATATTAGAATATTAAATATTGATATTAAGATTTTGTAATTTTAGAATCCAATTTTTAAATTCAAATATAGCTTGAGACGACCCTAAGTATCACATGTGTAACTAAAACGATGAGGGGTATAATGAACATTTTTCTCAACTGAAAGGCCATTTGTCAATGTTGCTCCATATGAAGCGGGGTAATGCCTACATGTGACTGGTTTACATAAACCAACCGCAAAACTTGTGAACAAAATGAAAAAAAGTATGTTCAAGTTTTAATTCCATTTTATATAAATATGAAAGTATAAAAAAATGTCAAATGCACCGGGTTGGCTAGCTCTAAAGAGTCAACAACTTCCAAAGTTCCCATGTAAATGATACAAAAGTATTGAATCATTATGATTTCAACGGCCCCACGAAGCTTCCAATCTTTCCAACTCTAATCACAATACAAGAAGCAACAACTAACACCAAAACAGCATACATAGAATAGAATGTCTTAAAAACAGACAAATCAATTATCATTGCTTGCGCGTACAATTATGTATGATCGTTTTATTTAAGGAAGAAATTAGACAGATGAAGATACATACCGTGTGTCGCGTCATAAATCGCGGCTGAATACACTGTCATACACAACTTGTAAGTTGAACAATGCACATTGCAAACTGGACAATAATGTATTCACACGCAATCACCGCCTCTATTTTCCATTATTCCCTTTCTAATCAAATTCAAGTGAAATTCATTTTTATTTTTTTAGTGAAATTTAAATTTTGGTCAAAAAAATATTAAATAAAAAATAATTGTGATTAAATTTCCTTTTATTTAATATATCTTTTTACATTTCTAATAACCAAATTTATTAACCATTAAAGATAATTTAATAATAAATTTGATTTTATATTAAAATAAATTTAATTTATATAGACAATCAATATTAGAAATTTTTACATTCTTAATCAATCACAGCAGTTAAATTATTAAATATGTTTGACTTTGATCATAATTACCTATAAAGTCATACTTATAAATAATTATAATAAACTTGAAAAATTTATACATAATAATTAATTAGCATAGATAATTAAACTCTATTAACATCGCATAGATTAAATATAATTAATAATATCTCTTTAATGTACGTAATTTGTCAATTTTTTATTGTAATTCATTCCGAGTGAGTAAGAAACAACCAAAAGCCAATTTCATTTACTCGCTTTTCCTTTTAAAATTTTCCGTTTTTGTAATTTTATGGATCTTAGTATAAAATATATATATAGTATTTAATATAATAATCAACTACCTCTCCATTTGTCTTTTTATTACTAAATTATTAATATATTGAGTTACCTTACCTACAAGGCTTTCATATATATATTCATATTAAATGTGTGTCATGATACTCTAACTTTAAACCTCTTTTTCCACTCTCCTTGTTGGATTTCCCTTCCTCTATTTATTCCATTCATTAAACATTTCTTTGTCAAACACATAACTCCAACATTGTTTGTTTTGCTGCCTCGTTTCTGCTCAACATGAAGCTATTGAGTTTCTGCTCCATATTTTTGTTTTTGAACATTGTTCTTGTTTTTGCTGAAGACCCTTATAGATTCTTCGACTGGAACATTACCTATGGTGACATTTATCCTCTTGGAGTTAAACAACAGGTTTAATTTTATCAGTAGTATCATTGTTTTTGTAATTTGATGTACATAGATAGATGCTCAATGATTGTATCTTATTTTAATTTGCAGGGTATTCTTATCAATGGTCAATTTCCAGGACCTGAAATTTACTCTGTGACCAATGACAATTTGATCATCAATGTGCACAATAGCTTGCCTGAGCCATTTCTTATATCATGGTAATTCACGACTCTGTCTATTGTGATTTTATTCAAGATCTTCAATACTCCTCTGTTACATTAATTATTATTTATCTTTTTTGTTTCTAATACAATTTTAATTTTCCTTTATCAATTATATCATTTAATTAACATCACTGCCAATTTATTATCCATTCACTTTGCATTTATGATAATTAGAATCAATCAATAGTTATAAGAATAATTTAGTAAAATTATTTTTTTCTCTTTTATTTATCATATTTTGTGTGAAATTGTCAAATACAACAATATTTTAAATTCATAAACTAAACTACAATGCACTCCTCCAGATATGAAAATTTACAAGTCTGTAACATAACTGGCCGGCATATAGTAACGCATTCTATACCCATAATTAGATATACAACTGAAAAAAAAGAGTAATTAATATTGTAATAAAAATTAAAAGAGTTATTCGTTTTGTGATATATTTTTGGTAAAATAGACCACTCATTGTGGGATGGAGAAAATACTACTATTTTTTATTATAATTTTAGATTTGACAATAATAAATTTTAAATTAAAATATAATTTTAGTATTTTATTTTTTATTTAATATTTATTTTGATCTTTTATTTATTTTTTTTTATTTTGATCATTTATCTTTTGTTTTAGTCATTTATCTTTTACAATTTACTAAGTAATTATTTTAACCATTTATTTTTCATAGATTATACAAGTTTGTCCTTTTAATAAGGACTAAAACGAATAAAAAAAATAAAGAACTAAAATAAATATTAAGTAAAAAAAATAAAAGACCAAAATTATATTTTAATCTAAATTTTGTTTTTTTCATATTTTTTTTACTTTAAGTGTCTTTTTTTCTATTCAGTCTTAGAAGAGTTTAATATGTCCAAAGGTATTTAAAAGTATTCATGTATACAAAAATGACATATTAAATACACTAATTAGTTTGTTTAATATAATATGAAAATGAAGAGAAAAAAAGAGTTTATATTAAGAAAATGTGTTATGATTTATTTATAGAAAATACTTTTTTTTTACTAATTTATAAAGAAATACCAATAAATACATTTGTTAAAAAATTAAAAACAAATATCCGAACTCTTGTTAGCATGACTTTCTATGTATACATTAATTAATCATGGCAATGTTTTTATTCTACTTGATCATTAGACGTTTTTGTTTGTCGGGACACTTGTCTTGGTTATTTTGTTTATCAGAAGTCTTTTTTCCAACAAACAAACCTCACATTCCTTTTTAGGTGTCTTCCTAAACCTTTTATTCAATTCACTCACTTAACAACCAACCGAAGAAAAAAAAAACATGAGTTTAATAAATGTACCCCTCAACCATCACTTCGGCCCTTAAAGTCTAGTCACGGATCAAAACCCAACCAAATCAAAGCCCAACTCATAGAAACGCCTTTTGAACTTATTATTTTCTCTTTTTATAATTTCTTTCTTCACCTAATGTTGATGATCAATGTCCATCATTCCTTTTTTTTCAAAATAACTTTTATATTTGTAAAAATTATCTATTACTAAAAAAATATTATTTTTAATTTTTAATTTTTAATGCAGTTTTAATTTATTCTTTTAATTGTGGCCTCTAATTTATAATCTCAATTTAATAAAAAATTATTTATTTTTATTTATCTTTTCTTAATATACGTGAATTGATCAAATGCGACAATTATTTTAGAACATATGAATATCAATGAGCCATGTACTCATGTATACTTGGCTACTCAAAAAACAAACCCATAAAAACATAAACTTACATGATAAGTTAATTAAAATAAATAAATTATGAAGCTCTAATCCTTGAAATGCAACAGGAATGGAATACAACAAAGGAGAAATTCTTATGAAGATGGAGTTTATGGAACCACATGTCCCATCCCACCTGGCAAGAACTTCACATACACACTTCAAGTCAAAGATCAAATTGGAAGCTTCTTCTATTTTCCATCTCTTGATTTCCACAAGGCAGCTGGTGGTTTTGGGTCCATCAAAATCCTAAGCAGACCAAGAATTCCTGTTCCATTCCCTGACCCAACTGATGATTACACACTTCTCATTGGAGATTGGTACCAGATTGATCACACGGTAATCACAACACAAACATAGACTCAATTTTATTGTGCTTGCTTTATGATTTCAATGTTTGCATATTTTATTGAATTCTTTTTTTTCTTCATTTTATTAACATGTGATTATATGAATTTCAGAGGCTGAGGAAAATTCTAGATTTGGGACATAGACTTCCATTCCCTCAAGCCGTTCTTATCAATGGTCGTGCCAATGGTACAACATTCACCGTTGAACAAGGTTTGTTTTGTTTTTTAACTCCCTTTAAATATTACATGTTACATGCATTTTAGTTACTAAAACTGTATCGTATTAGTTACTCAGTTTAGTCCTTTAAATTTGTGAATAACAATTTAGTTTTGTAAATTAAAGAAAATCGATCAATTTAGTTATTTTTTCAAATTTTATACCACAATTTTAAAGGTTTTATATTTATTTTGATGCAGCAAAATACTATCTAAATCTATATTTATATCTTTTATATTAATTTGTAATTTCGTAAATTTGAGAAATTAAATGGACAGGTAATTACAATTTGAACTAATAAAATGTTTATTTACTCATCTATTATTTGTTGTTTTCTTAGTAACTGAATTTTATGTGGTAATGAACATTTTATTTTGAACAGGAAAAACATACAGGCTTAGAATATCAAATGTTGGACTACAAAACACACTCAACTTTAGGATTCAAAATCACATAATGAAATTGGTTGAAGTTGAGGGAACTCACACAATACAAACATCATATTCCTCAATAGATGTCCATGTTGGACAGTCTTATTCTGTGCTTATCACAGCTGATCAAGCACCAAAGGACTACTACATTGTTGTTTCAACTCGTTTCACTGATACGATCCTCACAAGCACTGCCAACCTTCACTACAGTAACTCACAACAACCTCTTTTAGGCCCTATTCCTGGTGGACCAACCACTCAGATTGATTGGTCCCTCGAACAAGCTAGATCTATCAGGTAATTTTTCTACTATATCTTCCCCATTCACTTGTTTAGTAGCAGTAGTTGTTTTTCATCACACTAATAATTATTTTACCATCGTTTCCAATGAGACTAGAACTTAGTTTATTGAAGTTACAAAATCAAACTCTTGTTATTGAAGTGACAACTCATGAAATATTTACACAAAAAGAGATGTTGATATACATTAATGATGCATAGACACCAACTTTTTGTATACCTGCGCGGCATTTTATTAATAACGTGCAAAAATATGTTTAATTTAGTTGAGTGAATAATTAATTCATGTCACTGAAAAAATATGGTTAATTCAACTATATATTTAATTATAATTTTTATCGTGATTCAAATTAATCATCTACTCAATTGAACTAACTAAATTTTTCTACACACTTAATCTTGTGTTGCAAGTGTAAAAAAAGCAGGTGCACATGAAACATTTTTGGCTGATATTATACAAGTAGAAATTAACTCTTGCAACTCATTTTTTTTTATAAACTCTCTTATTTAACCTCTTGTAAGATTAAGTGAAACAATACATTAAAAACTAGTCCATGAACATTGATTACTATCACATTGTTCTACAATTAATTAACTTGTTACAATTAACAGGACAAACCTTACTGCAAGTGGACCAAGGCCAAATCCACAAGGTTCCTACCATTATGGTACGATAAACATTAGCAGGACAATCAAGTTAGAGAGCTCAGCAGCACTAGTGAATGGAAAACAAAGATATGCAGTCAACAGTGTATCTTTCATACCAGCTGACACTCCTCTGAAGCTAGCTGATCACTTCAAGATTGGAGGTGTTTTCCAAGTTGGAAGCATTCCAGATACCCCTTCTCATAAACCCATGTATCTTGATACCTCAGTCATGGGTGCCGATTTTCGAGCATTCGTCGAAATCGTGTTTCAGAACCATGAAAATATCATCCAAAGTTGGCATATTGATGGATACTCGTTTTGGGTTGTAGGGTAAGAATTCACAATCACCCGTAATGATACACGGACATCCACATTTTTATACACGTATATAACACTTAATTAATCACGTGTAAAAATATAGTTAATTCAGTTGAGTAAATGATTAATTCAAATCACATAAAAATTTGTGGTAGATTCAACTACATGATTAGCTATAATTTTCAATGTAATATAAATTAACTATATTTTTGCACACAATTAATTTTGCGTTGCACGTGAAAAAAAGTGGGCAGAAACCAAACAATTTTTGTTTATTTTATTGAAATTTGAATCTTGGCATTTGTAATACAGAATGGACGGTGGTGTGTGGACGCCTAATAGTCGTGACCAATACAATCTAAATGATGCCGTGTCTAGGAGCACAACACAGGTTAGTTATTACTTATTTCAATGTTGTTTTATTTTTCCTTTGATATTTGATCATACTATCATATTAATATATGTATGTAGGACCAAGTTATTGAAATATTTTAATTTTTGTGGCACAGGTATATCCAAAGTCATGGACTGCAATTTATATGGCACTAGACAATGTGGGTATGTGGAATGTGAGGAGTGAATTTTGGACAAGACAATATCTTGGAGAACAATTCTATTTGCGTGTATATTCACCTGTTGAATCAGTTAGGGATGAATATCCAATTCCAAAGAATGCTCTTCTTTGTGGCAAAGCAATTGGCAGAGAAACCGGATCACTGTGAAGTTTGAAGAGAACACAATGTTAACTAACAACCTAGTTATATATTAGGGACTAACTTCGTCCCATTCTTTGCAAATTCATGTGTAATTTATTTGTATTATTACATATTATTCTCCATCACATTGTGATAATAAGTTAGTTTCCCAATATTGTTTTATTTTTTCCTCAATTAAATAATTTTCCGTGATCGATGTATTAGCATGTTACTGCTTTAGATTTATAAGAATGAAATGAAGCCAAGTGGTTCAATATCTTGTTATAAAATAAACCCAAACAAAAACATGGCATTATAAAATATTGAAGAACATACAAGAGAGAAAATGAGTAGAGAGAAGAAGTCTATGCACTTAAAGGTGTGTGATTTATAATGATACACGAGTCATATTTATATATTTATATAGGACACAACTACATTACAATTGTTATAATTTTTTATTGATTCATGGAGGTTATAAGTGACTCATAGGAAGTATGAAAAGGCTTAGGAAATAGTTTTGCACCAATAAAGATAGTCTCATTAAAATTTTACCATGAAATATTAGTGTTGAAAATATAATGGTAAAGAAAAAATAATACGTCAGTTAATTAACTCATTAGAAATTTTCATGAGAAAAAGAGAATAAAATCATAGTTAAAAAAAAAGTACATAGTATATTTATTTCTATCTTTTAAACATATAATCATCTATGAGACGATGGATGTCAATTTTATGTAATAACTAAAAAGTCTATAAAATTTTATGGGTTAAGTGGAGTCTTATAGGTTCCATTTTTTTAATTTTATCTTTAAAAAAATGGACAAAAGTTTTTTGATTTTTTTTCAAAAAATAAAATTTTCAATTTTTTTCTCAAAATTTTCTGATAAAAATTATTTATAATTATTTATAAATTTTTTTTATTTGAGAAAAAATAATGTTTTTATTTTTCTCACAAAAATTTATCAAAAAGAAAATGATTTAAAAAAAATTAGATTTTTTTCGACAATTTTTCAAAAAAAAATTGAAAAATTTTCAATAAAAAAATTTTAAACTACCAAAACACTAAGCCCACGAGCCCCTCACTTTGACAACAAAAAATAATGAAATAATAGTCTACTTTAAAATGTTATTTCAATAAAGGACCTAATTTTAAGGGATATAGTATAAGATTTTTCATAATTATATATTTTTTTTTTAAAAACTAACCAATATAATTTACATTTAAATTTTTTTCAATGCGGCCATTTACTTTTTTTAACTTTTTTTATTTTAGCAAAACAGCAAAATAGTAAGAGGTTGCGTCATTGAGATGCAACCATCTATAAAAAATTAAAAGGTAATAGATAATTACATCTCGGAGATAGAATCTCTTATTGAAAGAAAAAAAAAATCATTCTTCAGGTAGCCACAGGACGAGGATGCGACTTTTTAAAAGTCCAAAAAGATAAGACATTTTAATATATAAATTTCAATGTAAGGTATGTTGATTATATTTTTTTAAAAAGATATAGACTAAATAGCACTCGTGGTCCCTTAACTTAATTTCAGTTAACGTTTTAGTCTTTTATCTTTTTTTTACGATTTGGTCCTTTATTTTAATTTTAAGTGACAATTTGATCTTTTATGTTTTAAAATGTCAACAATATTATCCTTTTTTTTACAATAAATTAAAAAATTCATCAAAATTTTCAACCAAAACCCATAAAATTAATTATATTCTTTAATATAATACACATTTTATCAAATTCGTAACTCAAATCTTCCAATAAACTTATATTTTCATTTTTTATTTGATGTTGTTAGAGATGAAATTTTAAAAATCAAATAAAGAATAAAAATATGAGTTTATTTGAATATATGAGTTATGGGTTTTGGTTGAAAATTTTGATGAATTTTTTGAATTTTTGTAAAAAAAAAAGGATAATATTGTTAACATTTTAAAATATAAAAGATTAAATTGTCACTTAAAATTAAAATAAAGGACCAAATCGGGAAAAAAAAAGATAAATAACTAAAACGTTAACTGAAATTAAGTTAAGAGACCACAGGTATTATTTAGGTAAAGATATAATAATAAAATAAAAAAACCCAATCATTCAATGGATATATAATTAAGTTTAGTCTACGGTGGACTATGCTTTTTGTATTGCATTCAATATAAATTTTCAAGAAAATCTTTTATTTGTGGTGGTGTAACAAATTAATAGCACAATCATAAAGTTTTGCCATCGTTAAAACGCCATGAATGTTGATTTTTATTATTATGATTTATGAGAATTTAAATTGTCACAAACTTATGGTGGAAAAGTCCGCAACAAAAGATAAAGCTCATAGAAAAAAGTATAAGTCACCACAAACTGTCTCATTTGTGAGAACTTAGGTCGTCACAAATGATGAAACTAATGAAAATAAAAACACAATTTGTAGTTTGTGAAAGTTTAGGTTGCCATAAATGAATAACTTTATTAATTTTTTATATATAAAATTCGAAATTAATATTAAAAAATACATTATATATACAAAATTAATATAATTTAAAAAATGAAATTTTAAATAAAATATTATATTATATATAAACAAAAATATGATTTTAATATTAATTAAATTATTACTACCAAACAAAATAAAATATTACAAAATAACTACATTTTAATTTGAGTAAAAATTTTACAATTTAAATATTTTACTAACACTTTTTTTAAATAATCTTACTAACATTAAAATTTAAAAATAATATTACAACCAATTTTATTTTATAATGTAGAATACTAATGCTCTAAAAATAATTTATAACCATATAATGTTTTCTTAATAATAATTATATAAATTACTAATCTATATTTAAAATAGATTTGGTACTAATTTGATCTAGGATAATGTCTGACTTGAATTTTACGAACAACTGACAATTCTTTGCAATCAATCCAATAACAGCACAGTCAAAATAAAGATTAAATAATATTCATTAAATAAATAACTTCAAATTAAAAAAAAAACATTTGAAAACAAAAAGACTTACCGAAACAGAGAAGACAAAGAGAAAAGTGTGAGAAAAATAAAAGTCAAGAGGATGTAGAAATAAGAAATAAGAGTAATAATGATATCTATAAGAAGTAAAGATGATATTTGTGGCGTTGCACGGTCGGCGGTCTAAACCCTCTCAAACGTTTTGATTTTGTAAGGTTATATGCCACTACAAAATCCTATATTTTCAAGAAGCATGCTTTGAAGTATTAATCGCCACAAATTCAAATAACTTTTTTCTCCAACAATTTTATTACTGTTTTTTCTACCGCAAAATATTAAGTCAAAAATTGAATATATTTTTATAGTGTGGTCTGTGATATACACTACCTATGTAGGAATGTATTGAAAAGTAAGAATTGAAAATATGTCGCTGATCCAAATAAGCTCCTAATCTCTACTCATTTTTCTCCATATCAAATGACACTTTTGGGCGTAACGTTTTTCCACGGCAATACTTGTCAATCAATATTATTTATGTTACCGGAATGAGTTTAAGTATATTTGATATATATATATATATATATCATTCAGTGTTAAATATAAATAAAAATTACTACCTAAAATTAATAATTAATGTATTTGATTCAAATTAATATTTTTCTATGTGGTATGGAAAACGTTGATGTATTCGTTGCTATGGCATGTTTATTTTGCCGTTATGATGAATTAAGCTCAATTTTGTACCATTGTTGACGGTTTCACTCCGAAAAAACTGTGACTAAATAGTACTAGTATAAAATAATAAGCGTTGCTTCTTTCTGACTAATGGACATTTGAAAATACATGGCATATTATAATGATTGTAGTTGTTTTGGAGTACGTTACAAGCGTAGTGATGAACCGAAGAAGGCTGAGATATTCGTTAATGAACGGTAATTAATTAATCAATAAAAACATAATAATTGGGTATAAAGTACGGTATTAAAGTGCATCCGTGACTGTGTGCGTGAAGAAAGCAAATGAAAAAGCTACTCACTCACTCGCCTACAATCACAAAACCCTCTCATACCCAAAGGATTTTGATGACGCCACCGAATGAATCGACGCGTGTCCAAATTTCTTATTTGGTACCAAACACCACGTTAGCGCAGTGTACTATAGTAGCAATAGTAAAAAAAGAGTCTAGGCAATGCAAATGAAACAAAACAAAGGACAATAGCTGTGCCTGTTCGGCGTTGGCTATGCAACAATATTGCAATTGCAACCTCATCCTCCTAATCCGCTCACTAACGTGATACAAGTGGAATACTTCCTCTTCACACAATGTCAGATTTGTCTGCGCCATGCCAAGTTTTTACTTCTTTTTTTTTCTTTCTTTCTTTTTTCATTCATCGATCCGTCCATATGATCCATCCATGTTCTCATCAAACCTTTTTGTTTTTGGCCACAAGTCCCCACTCCCACATTCTTAGACACATTGTTTTGAGTTGAGCGAGAGTGTTAAAATCTGTTTTAGATGCTCCCATCAAAGAAAAGTATCAAGAAATTTAATTAAGTGTAATTAGTTTTTAGATTTTATGTAAAAACAAATTAAATTTACTAAAAGGTTATACTTAATATTAAAAATCGTTTTTTAACATTTCAAAGCATTAGATGCATAATTTTCAAAAATAATTTTTTTGTTGTTGTTTCGTTAACAGTGGCTAAGAACATTTGTTAACATTTTTTTTTATTAAATTATTTTATTTTTAACGTCAAATATTTACTTATTAATATTAAATATTTTGAATTAAATAAATGATTAATTTAAAACAATAATATTAACTTTTGTTTATAATAAGAACTAAAATTTAAAACTTTATTCTTTCTTATAATAATGACTAAATGAAGTATTAAATTAAGGGTTACACATATAATATTAATTCAACAGTTATGCATATAATATTAACTTTCATCTATAATAGTGATTAAAATTTAAATTTTTTTGGTTCTTATAATAGTAATAAGATGGAATATGAAATTAAGGGTTACGGTTATAATATTAACTTTTAATTATGATAGTGATTAATTTTTTTTCTTCATTTTATAACAATGACTAGATAATGGCAATTGTTAAGAAAAATAAAAAGAAATAAACATATTTCAATATTTATGATTTTAATTTATTAAATATATGCTTTTCAAGATATCCCACACAAAGTGTGTAAATTAAAATTTCTTTTAAGTTAAAGTAAATTATAAATTGGATTAAATCCACGTCATCACTGATCAATATTGAAAAATTATCGATTCTGATGATAATTAAAAATATTTTTTTAATTAGTGTAAGTTAATAATTTATTAATATTGATTCAATGAGTTTGAATTTCAAATTATATATTTATTTTTATTTTATATTAATGAACTCATGAACTCATTATTTCATTAATATATAGGTTAAATAGCGGCTCATGGTCCCTTAACTTAATTTCAATAATGCTTTAGTCCTTTTTTTTTCTTTTGATTTGGTCCTTTATTTTAATTTTTTTTTATAAAAATTCAAAAAATTCATCAAAATTTTCAACCAAAATCCATAAAATTAATTATATTCTTTAATATAATACAAATTTCATCAAATTCGTAACTCAAATTTTTAAATAAACTCATATTTTCATTCTTTATTTGATGTTGTTAGAGATGAAAATATAAATTTATTTGAAGATTTGAGTTTCGAAGTTGATAAAAATTGTATTATATTGAAGAATATAATTAATTTTATAGGTTTTGGTTGAAATTTTTGATAAATTTTTATAAAAAAAATGATAATATTATTTAACATTTTAAAACATAAAATATCAAATTATCAATTAAAATTAAAATAAAATATCAAATAAAAAAATAAAAAACTAAAACGAAATTAAATTAAGAATTACGAGTGCGGGACATTTAAAAAATATATAGGTTAAAATTGATTTTTAAGTGTCTGTGCCACCTAGCATTCCTAATGAGATTGGGCACTCCTAACATTCACCCACACAGATATCAATGAACTATTAACCGCCGTTTGGTTCTGTTACTACGGGTTGAATTCCCTCCATAATGATCCAGGATGAAGGGTTTCGCGGTAGAACCTGGCCCACAAGCAACCAACCATCGCAGTCCACGTCATCAAGGCTGAAACTATAGCAAAACGCCTAGGAGTGGACCCCACAGAAAAAGAAGCGTGTCGGGTGCTTGACGTTACGGAAAGACAGTCCCTGCAAACGGCGTCTCTTTTTTTACTTTTGCCCACATCAAATCATCACCACCACTACACACAGAACACAGAAGAGAGTAACAAACAAACAAACAAAGAAAAAGAGAATGTGAGTGAGTGAGTGGAAGAAGAACGTTGCAAGTTAAGCTAATCCTACCTCATACCGCGCTTTATCACGTTCCTTTACTTTATCCTTTCTTTCTGTTTTTCTATCTTTGCCGTTACCAAATTATTACTCACTGTAAGCACCGTAAACATTACACTGTAGAACTAAAATGTGTGTAGCGAAATGAGATCCGTGTGAAATTTGTGTTCAATAACAATGGGAAGTGTTTCCTCCGAAGAAGTTTCTGACCGTTGCGGTAGTTACAGTCCGAGTGCTGACATCAGCGAATCGGAGAGTTGCAGCAGTTTCTGTGTTCGCCGTTTCGATGCCGAGGGAGCTTCCAGTTCCGCTAACCTCTCTCCGCGTCCGCTCGCCGCACATTTCAACTTACCGCCGGCGGCGCAGGTTATGCTTCCGGTCATCGGTGGAAAAGACGTCGTCGTTTGGGATCACAAGCGTGACCTGGATTTGTCAGGTACTCTTTCTTTTTTATGCATTTTCTCTTCCGTATTGCAAATCGCTTTTTCTTTTAATTCACGAAAAACGAGTGACATTGAAATTGCGAGTTTTTGCTTTTTGCAGAAGTGGAAATGATGAAGGAACGTTTCGCTAAGCTGCTTTTAGGGGAAGATATGTCTGGTGGTGGAAAGGGGGTTTGCACTGCGCTTGCAATCTCTAACGCAATCACGAATCTCTCTGGTTAGTTTGATCTTGTGTGTGTGTGTGTGATTTTGGATTGAAATTGAAATTGAAATTGATATTGTAATTGCAGCAACTGTGTTTGGCGAGTTATGGAGGTTGGAGCCACTGGCACCACAGAAAAAATCAATGTGGCGTAGGGAAATGGAATGGCTACTATGTGTGAGTGATTCAATTGTGGAGCTGGTGCCTTCTGTGCAGCAGTTTCCAGGTGGTGGAACCTATGAAGTGATGGCCACGCGTCCTCGTTCTGATTTGTACATCAATCTTCCTGCTTTGAAGAAGCTTGATGGAATGCTGCTTGGTATGCTAGATGGTTTTTGTGATACGCAGTTTTGGTATGTTGATAGAGGAATTGTATTGGGTGATTCTAAGGATTGTGATGAGTATGGTAGACCTTCTGTTAGGCAAGAAGAGAAATGGTGGCTTCCTTCTCCCAAGCTTCCACCAAATGGGTTGTGTGAGGATGATAGGAAAAGGTTGCAGCAGTGTAGGGATTGTACTAACCAGATACTCAAGGCTGCCATGGCAATTAATAGTTCTGTTCTTGCTGAAATGGAAATTCCTGTCGCCTATATAGAATCCTTGCCCAGGGTAATAATGCTTTTGTTTGTCTTGCTCTTGCATATAGGAAATTAAATTGAGTCTTGTTAACAAGTGCCCTTAAGTGCACTATGGGAACTTGTTAAGGAATTAAAAAAAGAAACTTTATATTGAAAACATCAAAATTTAAACTTTTAAGAGACTGAGTGTACAACTTTTAATTCATATTCAATATAAAGTTTCTATTTTTGATTCCTTAACAACTGTCCTTTGTTAGCATTTGCCAATTAAATTTGTTTAAGGTTCATTTTGGTTTGGTACTTTAGTTTATATTTTGCAAATTATGAATATGTCTTTCTACAAATGGTCCACTCTTGATAGACATCAATTCTTTCTTGCATCTTCGAATTGCAAGAACTTTTTATGGGATAAAGTGTTGAAATCAGTTTTGTCCATGGTTCAAAACTATAAGCTGAACTGGAATTCAATAATGGCTGGCTTGGTATTTGTTAGAAATTCTTGGATTTTTTCTAAAATTTGCTGAAAACTTACGTATGCAGACTGGTAAAGCTTGTCTAGGCGATATAATCTACCGGTACATAACTGCTGACCAGTTCTCATCTGAATGTCTCCTTGATTGTCTGGATCTATCATCTGAGCACCACACACTGGATATAGCTAATAGAATTGAGGCTGCTATACATGTATGGAGGTTGAAAGACCATAAGAAACATAAAAATTCGGTTAAAGCCAGACGGTCTTGGGGTGGAAAGGTAAAGAGCCTTGTTGCTGATGGTGAGAAGAACCATTTTCTTGCACAACGGGCAGAGACGCTACTGCAAAGCTTGAAACACCGATTTCCTGGGCTCCCTCAAACAGCACTTGATATGGCCAAGATACAATATAATAGGGTACATTTTTTTCTTAATCTTAGTTTGGATTAAACTCAAATTTTGTTCTGTTGATCTTCAGCATACATTTCACTGCTAGTTGCTGGTAGTTGTTTTAAGATGATATGCAACATCTTAGGTACATCTGATTGGGAAATTAATATTAGTTAGCTCCATTTAGCATTTAAAAGTTTTAGCAAAAGATAAAATCCTAGCAGTGGTACAGTTACAAAGAACTACTAGAGTTCCCTTGCGCCAGTATTTTGCTGAGGTTAGGTGCAGTATAATTTCCTAACATAATACATAATAGCATTTTCCCAGTTTCATGATGCATATTGATGATTGATCTTAGCATGTCTATTTATAAATTTTCTACATGGTTTTTAGTCTAGATGTTAGCACTTCGGCCTTATAATTCATTTATGATTAGTGCATGGTTACTGAGATTAGCCACTGGGAGAAGGGGGGCTAGAATCAAATGACTAAATTTCATTGTAATATTATTTTCCTTGCAGGATGTAGGACAGTCTATTCTTGAAAGTTATTCGAGGGTGATGGAGAGTTTGGCCTTTAACATAATGGCCAGGATCGATGATGTCCTTTATGTAGACGATACAATAAAACAATGTGCAGCTGCAGATTCTATCTTGTTCAGCAGAGGAGGTTTCGGTGGTCTGCCCATCCAGAAGCGAATGTCTCCCAGCCCCTTCTCAATTCAACGCACGCCGTATGCCTCTCCTTTTGCAACCCCAACGTTCTGTTCTTCATCTCCTGTTAGTGGGAGCCCTTGTAGTCCACGTAGGACACACTCTGTTAAGAGGAATGCCAAGGGAAAAGATTCGAAGACTGAAAAGTTGGCTTCATCTGATTATGAGAAGGTATGGTCATACACAGGAAGCCTCAGTATAAGAAGAGTATCTGGCGAGGCTCCAGAAAGAAACTGAGTTCTAGAGTTAGTATCTCAGTATGAACATTAACTTGAATCCAGAGCAGGTCATCAATCATCTATGGTGGTCATCTAGAAGCGGATCAGGTTAAAGCCTTTGGTACTGTTCCCTGTATATGAGGGTATGATTTTTGTATATTCTTAGGCAGTATGAGTAGGATTATGATGAAAAATTATGCCCTTGGATCATCAGTTAAAAATGTTTGCTGTCAAGTATAATTTTTTGAAGCCGCCCACAAGATGGTTTTTCTATAAATGCAAAATGCTAGGTAGAGTTCGGGACCATACACCCGATTTAAGATTCAGCATTAGCCATGTGCCACTGTCTCCTTTTACTGCTCTATTCAATGCCTGGCCTAAACAGCTATGCCTCCGAATTGCAAGTCTCAAAATTTATTATTTTATTTCGAAAAATATATATTATGGCAATATTAAAATTGCTGCTAGTAATCAAGAAGTCTCCAACAATAACAATGGTGAACATGTCAAGATAACGATTGGCAAAGATGGCTAAAAAGCTTCTTCATCCATTATTAGCTATGTAATTCACTTCACAAGGGTAATACTTGGATGCATAACATCGTTTGAGCAATAAGAAGCTAGCAAGTTCATTACTTACATGCTTGCATTGGCGAGTTTGACAAATTTACGATGAGTCACCGCGCTTTTGTAAGAGTTGCATGTTAGAGCTTCAACAAAACTTAAGTTCTACCGAAATTTTGTCAAATCTACCAAAATTTCGTCAAACTTATCGGAGATCCAAACATACACTTAGTGTCATAGTCTCAAAGTGATAGGCATAAACAATTCTGACTTATTGTATCTCAAGTGTGTAAAGAAAATGTATTCTCAGCTGTAACGACAACTGACAACACTTGGTTTTGTCTTGCTAAATATTATACTTATTATTATTAGTTATGATAAGCTAGCACTATGTTGGGATCCAAGGAAAACACGTAGTATGAAAAAGGCTTGGATGTAAAGCTTGTTGATCTTTAGATTTTCTATTGTATGGATAGTCATGATTTTGGAGTGGAAAAGAAGAAGAAAAACCTACTTGTTTTAACCATTTATAGAAATAAAATAATGTACTAAGACAACATGTAACAAAGCAGCTTTCATGAATGCCCTTTTTGGGGTTCTATTTTGATGCATGGACATGCATGATGAAAGTAACAGCGATGTGATTATGCCGTTCTCTGTTTCATTTTTTCTATTTTCTCTTCTTTTTCCTCACTAAGCCTATGTTTGGTACCGGGCTCCCGTTCCAAAGTCACATTATGTGAGAAGCTAATATTTGTTGCTTTGGTTTAAATGTGCGTTTTACTTGCCTCTGAATGTGAATTCTAGTATGTTTCGGCAACAGTGAAAGAAAATTCTACCACATTTGTTTGTGTGTTTTCGTAGTTGTGCATTTCCTAGATATTTTATCACGGGTACCCTTACAATTTGAAGTATTAAAAGATTATTTAATCAAACAAGAATGTTTTCAATGATAACTCACCTTTTTTCGGACGTAAAACATTGTGTGTACTGCTAATAAGATATCTAAAGTAGATGTAAAGAGTAATTGGTATGTGTTTAGTGATTGTGGTCTACATGGAGTAAGGTACATGTTTTATGATCATGAACTTATTTTATGTTGTGACGATAAGTTCATAGACCACCAATTAAATAACAATGATATGGAAGAGTCGCAATAAAGCTAGGGTCCTGATCGAGCAACTAGCAGTCCTATCTATCCACCTCTCCAGACACAATATCTTGAGTACCTATGATGGTGATTTCAATGTCTGAATATTACAGTAGTGTAGATGTTTTCTCCAAGCCTATACAAAAAATGGAAATAGTTGAGGTTTTTTATCAATCTAGTAAAATTAACGGTGATGATCAATCAAATAATGAAACTGTTTTGAAAAAATCCATCAAAGAAAGAAGATATTTTAAGAGGTATAGCGAACAATTTGTTGGGTCATAGGGGATTATTACATTGGGTTAAGAGTAACCACACAAGTGAATTAAACATCACATCTTCACTTAAAATCTTAAGACATTATATATATGAGTCATCTTAGTTGCATGTTGCTCAACATCCACTTTTCCATCGAATGTGAGACTTCTAACTCACACTTGACACACCAACAATTTCCCCCTCTCAAGTGTGAATCGATTCATTCATCTATGTATGTTCACCTCTAGCGGAAACTTTTTCATCCACATATAATTGCACCGTAGTTGGCTCATAACATCAACGAAAAGAACCACCTTACCACTATATTGTTTGGAAACTTTATTTTCTATGATACTATTGTTTGATCATAAGGGAAGTCTAGGAATAGTGACATGGGATAAGACCAACTACACAAATAAGTTGATTACTCCATCTTCACCTAAAATCTAAAAGTAAAAAATATATGAATCATATCACCGATATGATACGACGTTTGATCTCTAATATGAAGGTAATGCGTCATATGAAGTATACCAACTTTTCTCTTTGATGGCATGATTGTTTAAGAACTTAAAATTGTTTTACAACTCATAATTAAATCTACAACTCAAAAACACTATTTTAATGTCAAGAACTTGTTTATATAATAATGGTTCTTATAGGTGACTGTCAGGTAGATCGTTAGGCATACTCTCTCCTGTGCTCGTTAGACATACACTCTATGAATTAGGTTCTTAAACTTAACAACCATATATGCTACTTTTATTTGTGATAATCTTTTCAGGACGATTCATTGACCATAAAAAATCATTGACCTCTCCTGATTTTATCTAGTGTCTAACTGTCTATGGCATAGCACTTGCCTTCATCGATAAACAATAGTGTCAAAATTTTAGTATTTGTACGCTTGTTAACTACCATCATTTCTTTGTTAAATAAAAACTATATGGCCTTTCTGATGTAAATTGATTCGACCAATTCCTGCTATGTCAAAGTCCACATCAATAGCCAAGCTAAAGACTAGAAAATTAGGATATAGATTCAAAACAGGACGAAATATTTATGATATATATACAATCAAGTCAACAGTTATTTACACTGAAATTTCTTTATTTTTCCATCACTAACTGATAACCGACAAGGTAGTTGTGCGTTTCATATTTATACATAATTTAAGTTAACTTAAATATCTCTTATAAAAACGAACAAATAATATTTTGCAAATTGTAATGATAGATTAAATAACTTGTACAAATGTTTGTGCTATTGTCATTTGCCATAAATTGGGTGCAGATTATGCAAAAGATTTAAAAAGTGAGCAACTTATATGTTAATGGTATATGCATAACAAATTAATGTTCAATTTACACCAGTACAAAATAGAGTTTTTAATACAGTGTCAAATCGGTTATCACCCACCCAAGTTAACAAATGAGAACACATGCATATTCAGTACATGTTTAATTTTGTTTTTTAAATAAACCAGTTAACAAATGATGTGCAGGCATATTTAGTCGATCTTTAATTTTGTTTGTTAAATAAGAGTTAAAAAGATGAGACGGTGACAATTTTGTAAATACGTAAAAGTTGTTTAATACATGTTTAAGTTGGTATTTTAAATAAATGAGTTAAAAAAATGAGACGATGACAATTTTGTAAATATATTAAAGTTGTTTAATACGGTTATAACAATAACTGAGATTGATAATAAAAAAAGCATATATCACAACTCGTGTTTTGGGATCGAGAACCCTAAAAAACCCATTTTTCTCTACTTGACTTTCTCCATTCGTCTGCTTGCTCGCCGACGTCCTCTCTCTGTGGTCTTCTCCTTCGTTGAAGTTCTTATGCTTTTTTCGTGGTTAGTTGTTGTTGCCTTGTTTGCTTTCATTGTTATCGTCATTGTTTGTTGTCGCCACCGTTGTTGTGTGTGTCGTTCTGTTATTCACAATGTTTGTTGTTGCCGCCACCAACTTTATATAAGTTTCTTTCTTTTTCAATTTTAGATTTATTTCATAATTTCATTTGTGAAATTAGGGGAAAAAGAAAAGTTTGTTGGAACCAAGTTGATTCTTTCAATTAAAGTTTTGATGTTAACAAAAGTATTTTATGAAAATCACATTTTGACTTAGAAGAAGAATGAAAAATCAGAGGAAGTGAAAAATCAGAGGATGACGTCACCAAAGGATACACCAGAGGATGTCATCAGATGATGACGTCACCAGAAGATACCTCCAAAAGATACAACTAGAAGATACCTCCAGAAAATACAAATCAGAAGATACAACCAGAAGATATCAATGTCAGCAGAAGATGTCATAAGAGGATGATGTCACCAGAAGATACAACCAGAAGATATCACCAGAGGATACATCCAGAGGATATCACTAGAGGATACCTCTAGAGTATACCAAAAGATATCACCAGAGGATACCTTCATAGGATACCATAAGATACCTCCAGAGGATACCAGAAGATACCTCCAGAGGATGTCACCAGAGGATACCAGAAGATACCTCCAGAGGATCCCATCAGAAGCAAGAATCAGATGATGTCATCAAAGGCAAAAATAAGAGGATATCATCAGAGGGAAGAAATAATGACATTATCAGAGGATATCATTCGTGGCCCAGACCAGAAGGAAACCTTGTCTAGAAGGAGACGTGGCCTAGAACAGAAGAAAACATGGTCCAGATCAGAAGCAAACATGGTCCAGAAGGAGACTTGGTTCATATCATAAGAATACTTGGTCCAGAAAGAGACATGGTCCAGACAAGAAGGAAACATTATCCAGAAGATAACATGGTCCAGATCAGAAGATAACTTGGTCCATAACAGAAGACATGGTCTAGACTTGGTCCAGATCAGAAGATCACATAGTCCAGATCAGAAGATCACACTATCCAAATCAGGAAACAAAATGGTACAGATCAGATCACATGGTCCAACTTGGTCCAGACCAGAAAATAACATAGTCCAGAACAGAAGAATTGGTCCAGACGTGGTCCAGATAAGAAGATCACATAGTCCAGATAAGAAGATCACACTGTCCAGATCAGGAAACAGAATGGTACTGATAAGATCACATGGTCCAGACTTGGTCCAGATCAGCAAATCGTACGGTCTAGATTTTAAATCATGATGCAGATCAAGTGAAGACTTGATTAATATTAGAAGAGGACTTGACTGGATTTTGAAAGAGATCTAATCGTAGGCTTAAGAAGATTTGATTCAAAAATCAAAGAAGACCTAAAGGAAATATGAAGGAAATCTTAGCAAAGAAGATATGGTTCAAAATTAAAAAGAAACAGGATTGGCCAACATAATTTTCAAAGGAAATATGAGCAAGATTCATCTTGAAATTAAGCTTGGACAAAACCCATATTTCAGCTATAAAATGAGGCTTCAAGCCGCAGCAGAAATCATCTCAATGTAGAAGAACTCAAGCATAAAATCTAGATTCATCTTAGAGTTCAAAGTGATCGAAAAACACAAGAACTCAAGCTTCAATTCAAAGTTATCCGAGAGTTCAAAAGAGAGAAACACAAGTGTGCAAGAGCAATATTTTCTAAGTGTTTTCGAGAGAGAAATTCAGTGCAACCATCAGCTTTCCAGAAGCAACATTGCAGAGTTCCAAACCCTTGTAATCTAACCTGATAGTGGTGTAGATTCCTTCTTCAATCTGGGGTTGTTAGATTGGTAGGAGAAGACTTGACTTGTTGGGTCAAGGTGTTGTTATCATTCCTCAAAAGTCTGGGGTTGTCAGGCTGTTTGAGAAGACTTGGCTTGTAGGGTCAAGGTGTTGTTATTCCTCAAAATTATGGGGTTGTTAGGTTGGTTGAGAAAACTGGCTTGGAGGGTCAGGTGTTGTAATTCAAAGTCTTGAATTAGTGGATTAAAGCCTTCTGAATGAAGGGACTGGATGTAGCCAAGTTAATGGTAAACAGGATAAATTGATGTGTTCTTATACTATTATTATCCGCTGCTAAGTCTGATTATTTATTCATCAAGTAATTCACATCAACATTCGTCAAAACAGCAAAAAGAATTCAAGTTTGGAAAACATAATTCAACCCCCTTCTCGTGTTTGCACCTTCAAAGTTATGTTAGCGTGTTTTATATTGTTGTTTTGTATTTAATTTGCAATCTATTTTTTATAACTTATATGATATTACCTTGTTAACTTATATGATATTACCTTGTGGATAAGAATACAAGCACTAAAGTATTAAAGTTGAACTAGAAATAGATGGAAATTTAGAAGTAATTTCAAGAATAAGTTGTATAAGCAAAAAGATAAATTTACACTACTGAATTGACCAATTTAATGGAGAAAATAATATTGATATTTTTCTTTTGGATGATAATCAAATCAGTTACTTTCTTTCAAGTTTTAGAGTTTTAAATAATTCTGAACTGTGTATACGGTTCCATACTCACAATGTTACTTTGAAAATTTTTTGTTTGTTATATGATGACGAGGAGGATGCTATTCTCATGGTCAACTGTAAGCCTTCACAATGTTGAGATGATATATATATATATATATACACACACACACACACACTATTTATTAGCAATTTAATTATTACTCTAACTAAACATATGTTATTTCTTTGTGTAAATTATTTGGCATTTGACTACATTTATGTGTTTTTGATAATTTATCTATCTTCTTATGCATTTTGTAGTTGATGACATAGAATATACAATGTTGTCTTGCTTATTTAATAGCTTAGCTATCCTAAAAACAATAATATTTTCCTTTATTCTAGCTTACTTCTAAATCTTGACGTTTTTAGAATATGAAGTTGGTCATGATGTCTTTGTTGAGATAAAATCTCAAATTAATGTTTTGAAGATAATCAAACAAAGTTAATTAATTTCTAATTATGATTCTAAATAGTGTTGCTATTTAACTTGTACTTTTGAGTGTGCTATTCGAAGATAGGTAATCATATACAACAACATAAGATCATTCTGGTTCATAAAAACAAACAATCTGGACAAACTAAGATCATTCTGGGTTTTGACGGCATCAAACTAGTCAAACTAAGATCATTCTGGTTTGCGAAAATTGCAGCCTTTTTTTGTATACAATATCATTTTGGACTATTTGTTTTAAAAGATAAAAATGAAATGAATCACTTCCAGATCTTAAGTGAGTTAAATATCAAGGCAACTGAGAACCATGATCAAGCACAAAAGTTTAAAAGAAGCAAAACAACATCAAGAACCATAACAAGATCAATCTCCATATTGATAGCCTATGATACTAGTACAACTAGGACATCAAGGATAAAGAGGACATTCATGTTGCACCTTTGTAGAAAGACAGCTTGCATACAAAACAAAAACACTTGACACCAAACAGCTTTCAGATGATCTTAGTCACTCAAAGAAGAAACAAAAAATGTTCTGGTTATAAAGCAGGAACGTTCTTGATACAATATAACACATGTCTATTAATATATCAATCTGAACAGCTAGCTTCTTAGCAGCTACATGAGTTGTCATCAACCTTCACCACGCATATAAAAGGAAGCCCAAGGTCAAGATTACAACAAGAGTTTTAAGTGCAAGCAATTAATCACTTAAACAATCATAATTGAGAAATCAAATATCTTCAATCAAGCAAAAGCTCCAGTTCTCTTTCAATAGACTCGAGGATCTTTTCGCTGAATTTTCTACTTAAAATCAATCTTAAACAAGTGTTGAGTAGATTTAGATCCATCAACCTTCTTTCAATATATCATTTGAAACTCAAGACTATATTCTTAAAGATAGTTTGAGTGGTTTGTAAAAATCCTTTTTGGGATTAAAAGGTGACTTGTAAAAAACTTTCTGGACTGAAAGATAATAGTAAGAAATCCTTTCAAGGTCGAAAGGTGAACATTGTAATTAATCAAGAGTGATAAAAAAATTTTTTCTGAAAAGCAAGAACATTCTTGTTAAAGCACATTAGTGGAAAAACTCACAACTACAAGAAAAAAAAAATTTGCGGCGGTTTTGAAGGTTGTTTGTGGCGGTTACAACTGCCTCAAATGGAAGATTGCGATGGTTCGTCAACTGTTGCAGATTCGTGCGTCGCGATTTTGTGATAAGGGCAGTTGTTCAAGAACCGTCGCAAGCCAAGTGTCGCAAAACTGAAATTTTCTTGTAGTGACTGGACGTAGCGCACCTTGGGTGAACCAGAATACATTACTGTGTGATTCTCTTATCCTTATCTTTAATTATTTCTCACTCACAAGCACACATCACATAGAAATAATCTTTCATTTAATTTCATTAACCAAGAGCGTCTGTCTAACACCCCGAGTTTAAAACACAGCGCGAGTGTATTTTTTTTTTAAAATAAAATAAATAAATAAAAGAATTTTCAGAATTAATTCAAGGGAATTAAAATAAAATTTTCATCAGTTCATTTCAAAAGAGAACACCCGGCCTGTGGCCACTAAACAGTATCAGAGTGCGGAAGAATACAGCGGAAAAGTCATACATTAATTCCCAAAATAAAATTACATTTCCCAAAACTCAAGACCCTATACAAAAGTCTAGTCTGATCATGCACTAAGCTACGTAGCACGGTCTCCACCGTATCCTCTTCAAGTCTCGTCTTCAGCCAGCTGTCCGTCCTTCTGCGTTGTCCACGGATACTCCGTACATAAAGATCAGGGGAAACTAACGATGTTTCCGTCGTTAGTGTGTCCGTCGGTAGGACGGGTTCGGGTAACATCTGAGGGCAAAGTCCAATTTCCACAATATAATAGCAAGGGTCACCGACCGAAATTAACAAATAATCATATAGCATATATCTCACAACAACAAATATATTCATGGCATAATATATGACAATGATGAAAAATAAGGATGCTCATTTGAATTTTCATGCCATGTATGCCTTTTCAAAACAGCAACCCATTATTATGAAAATATGTGGTAAGTACAACTAACACTTCAGTAAACACAATAATTAATCAGAAATTCAGATTCTGTAAAGTACTCACACACAACAATTTCCAATCATCATCATATATTCCAAATCGTGACCCATCGGTCAATCCCTCGATGCAATATGTATATGCTCATGTATACAATTTCTTGGAATCACCAATGTGTAGTCGCTCAACAGACCAACACAATTTAATTATGTATGACTTTAACGGCCCTCAAGACCAGGGTGCAATCGCTCAATAGATCAGCACCAGTGCAATCGCTCAACAGGCCAGCACTCGTGCAGTCGCTCAACAGACCAGCACGTTTGACATATACCAAGGTACAATCGCTCAACAGATCAGTACCTAGTGCAGTCGCTCAACAGACCAGCACTCGTGCAATCGCTCAACAGATCAGCATGTGGTTGCGCATTTCAGGGTACAGACGCTCAACAGTCCTGTACCAGTGCAGTCGCTCAACAGACCAGCACCTATATACCATGGTACAATCGCTCAACATATCAGTACCTAGTGCAGTCGCTCAACAGACCAGCACTTGTGCAATCGCTCAACAAATCAGCACGTGGTTGCGCATTTCAGGGTACAGACGCTCAACAGTCCAGTACCAGTGCAATCGCTCAACAGACCAGCACCTATATACCAAGGTACAATCGCTCAACAGATCAGTACCTAGTGCAGTCGCTCAACAGACCAGCACTCGTGCAATCGCTCAACAGATCAGCACGTGGTTGCGCATTACTCTGTGGCCCATCGCGGGTACCACTTGACTATGCAATGTATGATTATGCAGTGTTTTCTCTTCACTGACACAATATGCATTAACAGGAAAATTCAACCTTTTCATCATCTTTCAAAACATCTCAATACAATCAATATCATCATCATCACAATCATGATTACACAGTCAAACAATCATAACACTTCACATTATCTCAAAATTCCATTCTGAATTATCATAAGTCTTTTCCCCAATTCTTAAAATTCATACAACAGGGTTTTAAAACTGAGATTTCTGGAAAATACGAATCTGTATTTGAATACAGCTTCTTTGTATTCGAATACAGAAGCCAAAACAGTGCAGAATTCACACTCTGTATTCGAATACAGCCCTCTGGTATTCGAATACAGAGGCAGTCTCAGTGCACAAATCAACATTTTTCACTACATCAGTAAAGTCTCAAAAACTTCATCACCACCACTTCAAAATATCACAAAAAGTTCCATTTTAATTCACCACAAACATTCCCAATATTCCCCAACACTTAGGGTTTACAAAACACTGTTGAAAAACTTGGAATTTCTGAAAACTCGAATCTGTATTCGAATACGGCCCTTGTATTCAAATACAGAAGCATGAAACTGCAATTTTAACATTCTGTATTCAAATACAGCATACCTGTAGTCGAATACAGAAGACAAAACATTGAAAAAGTCAGCATTTTCTTCCATGTCATAAAAGGTTTCCAAAACATCATCCTCTCCTCTTCAAAACTATTTCAAGGACTCCAATTTAAATCATTTTAACCCTTCTCAAAGTTTCCCAACACTTAAAAATTCACATGACAATGTTTAAAACTTGATTTTCTGGAAAACACGAATCTGTATTCGAATATAGCTTCCTTGTATTCGAATACAGAAGCTAAAAACTGAGTTTCTGGAAAAACCTGAATCTGTATTCGAATATAGCTCCCTTGTATTCGAATACAGAAGCTGAAACTAGTGAAAATCTGCATTATGTATTCGAATACAGCATGCCGGTAGTCGAATACAGATGCGAATACAGTGTTTAAAATTTCACTTCTATATTCGAATACGACAGAGTCGTAGTCGAATACAGATGCTAAGTCAGAAGCAAAAATCCTTCCTCTGTATTCGAATACAGGGGCTCGTATTCGAATACAAGTTTGAAAACTTAAGTAAAACAGAAGCTTGACAGGTTGTATTCGAATACACACATATTGTATTCGACTACACCTTCGAAAACCAGTGAAATTTTTTTCCTGAGACTTCAACACATTTCAAACGGTTTCTTTTAAAAAGAACAACCAAACATCAAAACAGATTCAACACTTTTCCAGAAAATACTTTCATCATTTAAAATCCCTTTTCTTTTTAAAACATCAACATCACCAGAATCACTCAAAACAGAAACAGAAGCAGAATCAGAATGATCAACACCAGAATCATCAGAAGCAGAAACAGAATGATTAACACCAGAATCATCAGAAGCAGAAACAGAATGATCAACATCAGAATCATCCAGAACCAGAACATGCATCTCCAAAACAACATGCATGGTATTCTCCAGTATGCTTACACAACCAACACAACATGCAAAGCATATTCCAGCTTTCTCACACAAACAGAATCAACATGCAAAGCATTTTAGCTTTCTCACACATCAGAACAACATGCAAAGCATTTCAGTTTTCTCAAACATCAGAACAACATGCAAAGCATTTCAGCTTTCTCACACAAAAAGAATGACATTAATACATTCCGTCAAACAGAATCATCACATAGCAGCAACCAACAGAGTGTGTTTTCGCGTTTTATAACAACATTCAAAACAGTTTATGAACATGTATTTTAATCATCTTTAAAATAACATGCAAAACATTTTTCAGTTTTCCCACACAACCAAAACAACATTGCAGTAACAACCAGAACATCAATCATCACAGATTCATTACACATCACATAATGCATTTTCTTCATTTTTTCCAAAATATATTGCAAAATAGTTTTTCTTCAAAACAGTGATGAAAACATCAGTAATGCTATGCTAGTTATGCATTTACAGCCCTAATACATTCCGTCAAACAGAATCATCACATAGCAGCTGAAACTAGTGAAAATCTGCATTCTGTATTCGAATACAGCATGCCTGTAGTCGAATACAGATGCGAATACAGTGTTTAAAATTTCACTTCTGTATTCGAATACGACAGAGTCGTAGTCGAATACAGATGCTAAGTCAGAAGCAAAAATCCTTCCTCTGTATTCGAATACAGGGGCTCGTATTCGAATACAAGTTTGAAAACTTAAGTAAAACAGAAGCTTGACAGGTTGTATTCGAATACACACATATTGTATTCGAATACACCTTCGAAAACCAGTGAAATTTTTTTCCTGAGACTTCAACACATTTCAAACTGTTTCTTTTAAAAAGAACAACCAAACATCAAAACAGATTCAACACTTTTCCAGAAAATACTTTCATCATTTAAAATCCCTTTTCTTTTTAAAACATCAACATCACCAGAATCACTCAAAACAGAAACAGAAGCAGAATCAGAATGATCAACACCAGAATCATCAGAAGCAGAAACAGAATGATTAACACCAGAATCATCAGAAGCAGAAACAGAATGATCAACATCAGAATCATCCAGAACCAGAACATGCATCTCCAAAACAACATGCATGGTATTCTCCAGTATGCTTACACAACCAACACAACATGCAAAGCATATTCCAGCTTTCTCACACAAACAGAATCAACATGCAAAGCATTTTAGCTTTCTCACACATCAGAACAACATGCAAAGCATTTCAGTTTTCTCAAACATCAGAACAACATGCAAAGCATTTCAGCTTTCTCACACAAAAAGAATGACATTAATACATTCCGTCAAACAGAATCATCACATAGCAGCAACCAACAGAGTGTGTTTTCGCGTTTTATAACAACATTCAAAACAGTTTATGAACATGTATTTTAATCATCTTTAAAATAACATGCAAAACATTTTTCAG
>JBBPBO010000005.1:24114367-24173257 GCA_037974295.1 Cicer cuneatum
TTAAAATTTCACTTCTGTATTCGAATACGACAGAGTCGTAGTCGAATACAGATGCTAAGTCAGAAGCAAAAATCCTTCCTCTGTATTCGAATACAGGGGCTCGTATTCGAATACAAGTTTGAAAACTTAAGTAAAACAGAAGCTTGACAGGTTGTATTCGAATACACACATATTGTATTCGAATACACCTTCGAAAACCAGTGAAATTTTTTTCCTGAGACTTCAACACATTTCAAACTGTTTCTTTTAAAAAGAACAACCAAACATCAAAACAGATTCAACACTTTTCCAGAAAATACTTTCATCATTTAAAATCCCTTTTCTTTTTAAAACATCAACATCACCAGAATCACTCAAAACAGAAACAGAAGCAGAATCAGAATGATCAACACCAGAATCATCAGAAGCAGAAACAGAATGATTAACACCAGAATCATCAGAAGCAGAAACAGAATGATCAACATCAGAATCATCCAGAACCAGAACATGCATCTCCAAAACAACATGCATGGTATTCTCCAGTATGCTTACACAACCAACACAACATGCAAAGCATATTCCAGCTTTCTCACACAAACAGAATCAACATGCAAAGCATTTTAGCTTTCTCACACATCAGAACAACATGCAAAGCATTTCAGTTTTCTCAAACATCAGAACAACATGCAAAGCATTTCAGCTTTCTCACACAAAAAGAATGACATTAATACATTCCGTCAAACAGAATCATCACATAGCAGCAACCAACAGAGTGTGTTTTCGCGTTTTATAACAACATTCAAAACAGTTTATGAACATGTATTTTAATCATCTTTAAAATAACATGCAAAACATTTTTCAGCTTTCCCACACAACCAAAACAGCATTGCAGTAACAACCAGAACATCAATCATCACAGATTCATTACACATCACATAATGCATTTTCTTCATTTTTTCCAAAATATATTGCAAAATAGTTTTTCTTCAAAACAGTGATGAAAACATCAGTAATGCTATGCTAGTTATGCATTTACAGCCCTAATGCAACTAGAAAGTGGAAGGTGCCCTTACCCTTGTTGCGTTTCCTGCTTCTGCTCACGTGTATGTGTCAAAAACGGTGAAACTGCAGCTTGTGTTTTCTGCTACGAAAGTGGGTTCTCTAGCTCCGTAATGGTGTGGGGAACAACTTTTGTACTAAGGGTTTGGTGTTTCGGTGCTTGGATTTCCAAGTAATGGCACTTTTGAGGAACTCTCTTTTTCCTCTTTGA
Source organism: Cicer cuneatum (assembly GCA_037974295.1). Taxonomy (NCBI): domain Eukaryota; kingdom Viridiplantae; phylum Streptophyta; class Magnoliopsida; order Fabales; family Fabaceae; genus Cicer; species Cicer cuneatum. Next base: position 24,115,617 of record JBBPBO010000005.1, read on the forward strand.
AATCGTGGACTGGAAACAGAAAACAACAAACAGAATGGGAGAGAAAGGGTACTGTTACATGCAGTATGGGCAGTGAGGGAGGAGGAATGGTGTTCTGATTTCACCATCCTTCTTACTCCTATTTATAGGCTTGTGTGGTGCCACCTCACCCGACACTTGTCTGATTTTCAGCACTTTACCCGTCTGGTCGCAATTAGCGGCTAATCCCTTAATTAATTGTCCGTTAATTTAATTACTCGTAATTAAATTATTTTTTTTCTTAATCCAATAATTTTAATTCATCTTCCAAAATAAATATTTATATATATATATATATATATATATTCTCTCCAAACATACATATATTAAATATTTTACAAATATCCCCAAAATACACGTAAAATTAATCCCATAATTTTAATTAAAAATTATTTTACATTACTCCCCCCCTTAAATTAGTTTCTTCCTCGAAACTACATGTCCCTAAACAACTGAGGATATTGCTCCCTCATCTTACTCTCGAGTTCCTAAGTTGCGTCTCCCGTAGTCGGATTCCAAATCACTTTGACTAGTGGGACTTCCTTGTTCTTCAACTGTTTAATCTTCCTGTCTTCGATCCTTACAGGGAATACTTCAAATGATAGGTTATCCTTCAGCTGAATTGTATCTGGTGCGTTCACATGTGATGGGTCTGCAATGTATTTCCTTAACTGCGACACATGAAATACATCGTGAATATTGGACAGCATTGGAGGTAAAGCGATCCGATAGGTCAATGGTCCAATACGTGCAGTAATCTGGTATGGTCCAATAAATTTCGGAGTCAACTTTCTTGACTTAATAGCTCTGCCAACACCAGTTGTAGGTGTGACCCTCAGAAATACATGATCACCCTGCTCAAATTCCAAAGGTCTGCGACGCTTGTCTGCATAACTTTTATGACAATCCTGTGAAATCTTTATTTTCTCTTGTATCCTCTTGATTTTCTCTGTAGTTTGCTCCACCATCTCAGGTCCAACAATCATACTCTCTCTGTCCTTATACCAGCATCAAGGCGTTTGACACTTGTGTCTATACAAAGCCTCATAGGGTGCCATTCCAATACTTGCGTGAAAGCTATTGTTGTAAGTGAACATAATCAATAGCAACACCTCATCCCAGTTTCCTCTGTCATCCAACACACATGCTCTCAATAGATCTTCCAAGGACTGATTTGTTCTCTCGGTTTGCCCATCTGTTTGTGGATGGTAAGCAGAACTCAATTTCAATTTCGTTCCCAAAGCTTCATGCAGCGTTCCCCAAAAATGAGATGTGAAATTTGGGTCATGGTCCGATACTATACTCGATGGAACGCCGTGTAACCTCACAATCTCAGCAATGTAGATTTCCGTCAGCTTATCTACTTTGTAAGTGGTCCTTACTGGTAAGAAATGTGCGGACTTTGTCAAGCGATCAACTATTACCCAAATTGAACGATTCTTTTTCCTTGTCTTGGGCAGTCCTGTTATAAAATCCATGGAAATGTTGTCCCACTTCCATTCTGGTATATCCAGGGGCTGCAACATTCCAACAGGTCGTTGATGTTCTACTTTCGCTTTCTAACAAGTCAAACAAGTCGATACGTACTCTGCTACGTCCCTTTTCATTCCTGGCCACCAGTAATTCTGTCTTATGTCTTGGTACATCTTGGTTGCTCCAGGATGAATACTCAACTTACTCTTATGAGCCTCTTCCAAAATCGCTCTTCTCATCTCTGCAACTTCCGGTACACAAACTATTCCATTACATCTCATAATATTATCTGTTCCGATGCTGAACTCAGTTGTCTGTCCTTGTGCTATTAGGTTTCTCTTTTCTTGGATCAATGCGTCATCTTGCAAGTTTGCAATCTCCTCAAGTAATCCACTCGAAATTGATATCATTACACACTTTAACATTCCTGGTGCAAACTTTACGTCCAAGTGTAGGTCTCTAAATGCTTCCCACAACTCTTGTTGTCTGGCCATTATCATTGAAGATACTGACACACTCTTCCGACTCAATGCATCAGCCACCACATTGGCTTTTCCAGTGTGGTATTGCAATGTAAAGTCAAAATCCTTGAGAGTCTCCATCCATCTTCTCTGACGCATGTTCAATTCCTTCTGATCGAAAAGGTACTTCAAACTCTTATGGTCAATGAACACTGTGAACGTGCATCCATATAAAGAGTATCTCCAGACCTTTAACGCAAACACTACTGCAGCAAGCTCTAAATCATGAGTAGGGTAGTTTCGTTCGTGAGTTTTCAATTGCCGTGAGGCGTAAGCTACAACTTTCTTGTGTTGCATCAGAACACATCCCAACCCTTGGTGAGATGCATCACAGTAGACTTCGTATGGTTCCTCTGGCTGTGGCAAAACCAACACTAGTGAGGTTGTCAACTTTTCCTTAAGCAACTGAAAATTTTCCTCACACTTCTCCGTCCATGCAAACGGCTGATTCTTTCTGGTGAGTTGTGTCAAAGGAGCTACAATCTTAGCAAATCCTTCAAATAAATCTCTTGTAGTATCCTGCCCGTCCGACAAAACTCCGTATGTCTGTGATAGTCTGAGGCTGTTTCCAGGCAAGAATTGTCTCAATCTTTGCCGGATCTACAGCGATTCCTTCTTTTGTTATCACATGTCCCAAGAAATTCACTTTATCTAGCCAAAACTCACACTTCGATAAATTGGCATACAGTTGCTTCTCGCTCAAGACTTCAAGAACTTGGCGTAGGTGTTCTCCGTGTTCTTCTTCATCCTTTGAATAAACCAAAATATCATCGATGAACACCACCACGAATTTATCTAGGAATGGGCTGAATATCCTATTCATATAATCCATAAATATTGCTGGTGCATTCGTAACTCCAAAACGCATAACTAGATATTCATAGTGTCCGTAACAAGTCCTGAAAGCAGTCTTTTGAATATCTCATTCTCTTACCTGAATCTGATGATATTCTGACTTCAAATCGATCTTTGAAAACACTGTGGCTCCTCTTAATTGGTCCATCAAATCATCGATGCGTGGTAAAGGATAACGATTCTTGATAGTGATCTTGTTAAGTTGCCGATAATCCACACATAAGCGTGAACTTCCATCCTTCTTCTTTACCAACAACACCGGAGCTCCCCACGGCGACACACTTGGTCTGATAAATCCTTTCTCCAATAAACCTTCAATTTGACCCTTAAGTTCTCTTAATTCCAAAGGCGACATCCGGTACGGCGCAATGGAATAGGTCCAGTTCCTGGGTGTAAATCAATGAAGAACTCCACCTCTCTCACCAGGGGTAATCCTGGAATTTCTGACGGAAATACGTCCGGATACTCTTTGACTAACATCACGTCTTCTATGTTCACATCCATCTTGGTCTCCATGTAAGCCAATGATAGAAATTCCTAAGTTCCTTCTCTCAGAGACACTTCGAGTTTGTTAGCAGCCAAATACCGAACGACTCCAGGTTCGGGGAAAAGAACTAATTTTCGAGCGCAATCCAAGACTATGTAACTATACGTCATCCAATCCATGCCGAGAATGATCTCGAGTGATTGTAGGGGTAGGCATATTAAATTAACCAAGAAATCCCTATTCTGAATCGTTACAGTACAGTGTAAACATGCAGAGTTTACAGTGAAAGTCTTAGCAGGTGTGGAAACAATCAAATCAAAAGGCAAAGCTGACACAGATAACTTCAAACGATGCACACAGTCCATAGCAATGAAAGAATGGGTTGCTCCCGAATCAAAAAGTGCAATTAGGGTGTTACCTGCAATCTCCCAATCTTGCTGGATTAAATTTGGGGCTTGACTCCCAACTTCAGCACCCATGTGATATACGCGGCCTCTAGCAGTAGGACGAGTAGCCCTAGTCGCGTTGACAGTTGGCTCCACCTTCGGAACCCGGCAATCGCTCGCCACGTGTACAGGCTTCTGGAAGTTGAAGCACAACAGATCCCTCGCGGTACAAGCCGTAGCAATATGTCCTTCTTTACCACATCGATAACACCGGACTCCTTGTCCCAATTGCCGTCCAAAATTCTGATTTCCCGACCGATTTTGGCCTCTCTTGTTGTTTTGTGGCCAGTTATATGGCTTAGCCACTTGTTTTCCTCTATTGTCCTGCCTGTGCATCTGGCTAGGCCCTCCAGAATTAAAGTTCCCTCCTCTGTTGGCCCTCCTGTTCTTCATCTGTTCAACCTCTCTACACTTCTCCACTAACACTTGGAAACGTTGAATTCCCAAAGGCAAGACCAAGTCTTGAATTTCATACTTCAGTCCATTTTAAAAGCGATGACACATAAACTATTCATCAACTTCTTCCCGAAAGAATCTGAAATGTCTTGACAGGGATTCAAACTTAGCTGCATATTCTCCCACTGTCATATTCCCGTGGTGCAATTTCAGAAAATCGTCACCCAACTTGGTCCTAGTGCTCATTGGGAAGTATTTGTCCAAAAACTTCTTTTTGAATGACTCCCAGTTCACTTCCTCTTGAGCTGACCCCATAAGTAGCCTTGTACTTCTCCACCAGTACTCTGCATCCCCTATCAGCAGATACGTGGCATAGTTGACCTTCACCGCTACTCGGCAGTTAATCATCTCGAAGATTTTCTCCATCTCTTGAATCCACTGGTCCGCTCTTTCTGGACCCTCATCACCCTTGAACTTTGGAGGATTATGACGGCGAAAATCCTCTAGTCCTCTAGATTCAGCAGCGCGAATCTCTCTTTCTCTCTTCTCCAGATCTCGTTGAGTCTTGGCAGCCGTTTGTGCAGCAACAGACGCAACCATGTTGTTCATTGCTTCAGCCATCCTATCTTCCCAGCTGACATTGGCTCTTGTGGTGTCGTCTCTTCGTGGAGGCATTGTTTCCTAAAAAACCATCATCACTTCAGTCACACCACAACTTACACAAGACTTGACACTTTAACTACTTGCCCCTATGCATGATCAGCTAATAACTCAAAACAAATCCTTTAAATCAGAGCTTTATCCCAAAACATTAACCAAATGCTCTGATACCACAATTGTAACACCCCGAGTTTAAAACACAGCGCGAGTGTATTTTTTTTTTAAAATAAAATAAATAAATAAAAGAATTTTCAGAATTAATTCAAGGGAATTAAAATAAAATTTTCATCAGTTAATTTCAAAAGAGAACACCCGGCCTGTGGCCACTAAATAGTATCAGAGTGCGGAAGAATACAGCGGAAAAGTCATACATTAATTCCCAAAATAAAATTACATTTCCCAAAACTCAAGACCCTATACAAAAGTCTAGTCTGATCATGCACTAAGCTACAGTAGCATGGTCTCCACCGTATCCTCTACAAGTCTCGTCTTCAGCCAACCGTCCGTCCTTCTGCGTTGTCCACGGATACTCCGTACATAAAGATCAGGGGAAACTAACGATGTGTCTGTCGTGAGTGTGAGAGTCGGTAGGACGGGTTCGGGTAACATCTGAGGGCAAAGCCCAATTTCCACAATATAATAGCAAGGGTCACCGACCGAAATTAACAAATAATCACATAGCATATATCTCACAGCAACAAATATATTCATGGCATAATATATGACAATGATGAAAAATAAGGATGCTCATTTGAATTTTCATGCCATGTATGCCTTTTCAAAACAGCAACCCATTATTATGAAAATATATGGTAAGTACAACTAACACTTCAGTAAACACAATAATTAATCAGAAATTCAGATTCTGTAAAGTACTCACACACATCAATTTCCAATCATCATCATATAATCCAAATCGTGACTCACCGGTCAATCCCTCGATGCAATATGTATATGCTCATGTATACAATTTCTTGGAATCACCAAGGTGCAGTCGCTCAACAGACCAGCACAATTTAAATATGTATGACTTTAACGGCCCTCAAGACCAGGGTGCAATCGCTCAACAGATCAGCACCAGTGGAGTCGCTCAACAGACCAACACTCGTGCAGTCGCTCAACAGACCAGCACGTTTGACATATACCAAGGTACAATCGCTCAACAGATCAGTACCTAGTGTAGTCGCTCAACAGACCAGCACTCGTGCAATCGCTCAACAGATCAGCACTCGTACAACCCCCTTGTATTCGAATACAAAAGCATGAAACTGCAATTTTAACATTCTGTATTCGAATACAGTATACCTGTAGTCGAATACAGAAGACAAAACATTGAAAAATTCAGAATTTTCTCCCATGTCATAAAAGGTTTCCAAAACATCATCCTCTCCTCTTCAAAACTATTTCAAGGACTCCATTTTAAATCATTTTAACCCTTCTCAAAGTTTCCCAACACTTGATTTTAATCATTTTAAAAATTCACATGACAGTGTTTAAAACTTGATTTTCTGGAAAACACGAATCTGTATTCGAATACATGTTCCTTGTATTCAAATACATAAGCTAAAAACTGAGTTTCTGGTAAAACCCGAATATGTATTCGAATACAGCTCCCTTGTATTCGAATACAGAAGCTGAAACTAGTGAAAATTTGCATTATGTATTCGAATACAGCATGCCTGTAGTCGAATACAGATGCGAATACAGTGTTTAAAATTTCACTTATGTATTCGAATACGACAGAGTCGTAGTCGAATACAGATGCTAAGTCAGAAGCAAAAATCCTTCCTCTGTATTCGAATACAGGGGCTCGTATTCGAATACAAGTTTGAAAACGTAAGTAAAACAGAAGCCTAACAGGTTGTATTTGAATACACACATATTGTATTCGAATACACCTTCGAAAACCAGTGAAATTTTTTCCTGAGACTTCAACACATTTCAAACGGTTTCTTTTAAAAAGAACAACCAAACATCAAAATAGATTCAACACTTTTCCAGAAAATACTTTCATAATTTAAAATCCCTTTTCTTTTTAAAACAACAACATTACCAGAATCACTCAAAATAGAAACAGAAGCATAATCAGAATTATCAACACCAGAATCATCAGTAGCAGAAACATAATGATTAACACCAGAATCATCAGAAGCCGAAACAGAATGATCAACATCAGAATCATCCAAAACCAGAACATGCATCTCCAAAACAACATGCATGGTATTCTCCAGTATGCTTACACAACCAACACAACATGCAAAGCATATTCCAACTTTCTCACACAAACAGAATCAACATGCAAAGCATTTCAGCTTTCTCACACATCAGAACAACATGCAAAGCATTTAAGCTTTCTCACACAAACAGAATGACATTAATACATTCCGTCAAACAGAATCATCACATAGCAGCAACCAACAGAGCGTGTTTTCGCGTTTTATAACAACATTCAAAACAGATTATGAACATGTATTTTAATCATCTTTAAAATAACATGCAAAACATTTTTCAGCTTTCCCACACAACCAAAATAGCATTGCAGTAACAACTCGAACAGCAATCATCACAGATTCATTACACATCACATAATGCATTTTCTTCATTTTTTCCAAAATGTCATTGCAAAATAGGCTTGTGTGGTGCCACCTCACCCGACACTTGTTTGATTTTCAGCACTTTACCCGTCTCGTCGCAATTAGCAGCTAATCCCTTAATTAATTGTCCGTTAATTTAATTACTCGTAATTAAATTAATTTTTTTCTTAATCCAATAATTTTAATTCATCTTCCAAAATAAATATTTATATATATATATATATATTCTCTCCAAACATACATATATTAAATATTTTACAAATATCCCCAAAATACACTTAAAATTAATTCCATAATTTTAATTAAAAATTAAGGGTCTTACAGTCTGCGTTTTTGTTTTGAAATCAAGATTAATCTTGAGTTAGTTTAAATTAAAAGCAGAAATTAATTTTTAAAATGGAATCAAATTCAAACCCTCTTTCCTCGTGATTAGGGGTGGGAATAGGTCATGCCAGACCAGGCTTTGAAAGGCATGAGCCTTGTTGGAACCAAGTTGGTTCTAAGTACTTAGGATTTTGATGTTTACAAAAGAACTCCATGTAATCTTATTTTGAACCTTGAATTATTACATTAAATGCCACCAGAAAATGAAGTTTCCAGAGGCAGAAGATGAAGACACCAGAAAATGCATCCAGAAGGTACCAGAGGATGTATCTTGGAATTACCATAGGATATCTTTGCTGGCCCATATCAGTAGGAAGCAAAGTCAGAAGGAGACCTGGACCAGACCAGAAGAAAGCGTGCTAGAGGGAGTCTTGATCCAGACCAGAAGGAATCATAAGTCAGACTTATTCCAGAAGTTATTCTGACCAGAAGATGGCCTAGCAGTGAAATGATAAACAGCCCAGACTTGATCCAGACTTAATTAGAGGATAAGTTAATGGGTCCAGAACAAGAGATTCAATCCAGATTTGACCCAGACCAGAAGATAGCATGGTTCAGGGGATGAAACTAAGTCCAGACTAGAAGAAATGATTTCCAGATTTGATCCATAACTGATCAAAAACAGAAGGTAAAATATCCAGACTGAAATATTATTTGTCCAGATTTAATTTTAGTTCAATCCAGACCCAGTTCAGAATTGGTCCAGATCAGAGGAAAGATATCAAGATCAATGGTTCAGATTTAAGTATTTGGCCCAGTGTTGGCCGAGATCAGAAGATCAGACCATGGCCTAGTGTTGGTCGAAATTAGAAGGTCAGAATGTGTGGTCCAGCATTGGCCGAGATCAAAGGATCACAGCAGATCAGACCATGGCCCAGTGTTGGCCGAGATCAGAAGATCAGAAAGTGTGGTCTAGGGTTGGCCGAAATCATAGGATCACAGCAGATCACTTAGTATGGTCCAGATGTGGACTAGCGCAGAAGATCAAACGGTCCATATTTAATCATGAGGATTAACGGTGGAGATTTAATTAAATTTGACCAAAGTATTAAAAGGATTTGTTACAAAAATAAGTTGAAGTCGTATGGGAGTTCTGAAGCTGTTGGCGGGAAGAAACTAAAGACATGATTGACTAGTTATTTTTGAAAGAAAATCTGAAGCTTAAAAAAGATATGTTTTTTATTTATATGAAACCCGATTGGTCAGGATATTTTTGCAAGAGAATCCAGCAAGATACATGTAAGACCCTTAAATTTAATATTAATTTTGGAATTAATATTAAGGGTATTTTGGGGATATTTGTAAAATATTTAATATATGCATGTTTTGAGTGAATATATATATATATATATATATATAAATATTTATTTTGGAAGATGAATTAAAATTATTGGATGAAGAATAAATTAATTTAATTACTAGTAATTAAATTAATCGGACAGTTAATTAAGGATTAGCGGCTAATTGCAAAACGTTTAAGTGCTGGAGGATCCAGCAATATTTTAACATTAATTGTGATGAGGTGGCACATGGAGGTGCCTATATATGGACTGGAAAGGACAGAGCAAAGACAGAAACCTTTCTCTCCTCCATACTGCATGTAACAGTACCCTTCTCTCCCATTCTGTTCTGCTTACCGGTTCACGATTTCAAAAGAAAGGAAAAAGAGAGTTCCTCAAAAGTACCATTACTTGGAAATCCAAGCACCGAAACACCAAACCCCCAGTACAAATTTTTTTCCCCACAACATTACGGAGCTAAAGAACCCAGTTTCGTAGCAGCAAGCGCAAGCGGGAGTTTCGCTGTTTTTTACGCATAAACGTGAGCAGAAGCAGAAAACGCAACAAGGGTAATGGCACCTTCCACTTTCTAATTGCATTAGGGCTGTAAATGCATATTGTTATGACATGCACGTTGTTCCATTTCTGTTTTTGAAGAAAAACTGTTTTGCATGTCATTTTGAAGAATGAGAAATGCATTCTGTTGATGTTGATGATTTTGTGATGTTGGCTGTTTTTGCTTATATAACATGCTGTTTTGCTTATGTGGGAAAGCTGAAAAATGTTTTGCATGTTATTTTAAAGTTGATCAAAATGCATGTTCATAAAACTGTTTTGCATAAAATGCGAAAATGCATACTGATGGTGTTTTGATGCTATGTGATGATTTCTGTTTGACTGAATGTATAAATGTCATTCTGTTTCTGTTTCTGCTTCTGATGATTCTTGTGTGAATCATTCTATTTTGCTTCTGATGATTCTGGTGTGAATCATTTTGTTTTGCTTCTGATGATTCTGGTGTGAATCATTCTATTTTGCTTCTGATGATTCTGGTGTGAATCATTCTGTTTTGCTTCTGATGATTCTGGTGTGAATCATTCTGTTTTGCTTCTGATGATTCTGGTGTGAATCATTCTATTTTGCTTATGATGATTCTGGTGTGAATCATTCTGTTTTGCTTCTGATGATTCTGGTGTGAATCATTATGTTTTGCTTCTGATGATTCTGGTGTGAATCATTCTATTTTGCTTTTGATGATTCTGGTGTTAATCATTCTAATTCTGGTTCTGTTTCTAATGTTCTGATGTTGATCATTCTGATTCTGTTTCTGATGTTCTGATGTTGATCATTCTGGTTCTGTTTTTGGCTTCTGTAATGACTACAAGCATGCTGTATTCGAATACAGAATGTTGAAATTACAGTTTCAGCTTCTGTATTCGAATACAAGGGATCTGTATTCGAATACAGATTCGGGTTTTCAGAAATTCCAAGTTTTTCAACATTGTTTTGTGAACCCTACGTGTTGGGGAGTATTGGGAAGGTTTATGACGAATTAAAATGGAATTTTTTGTGATAGTTTGAAGTGGGGGTGATGAAGTTTTTGGGACTTTACTGATGTAGTGAAAAATGTTGATTTGTGCACTGAGACTGCCTCTGTATTCGACTACCAGGGGGCTGTAGTCGAATACAGAGTGTTAATTTTGCACTATTTTGGCTCCTGTATTCGAATACAGAGAGGCTGTATTCGAATACAGAGAGGCTGTATTCAAATACAGATTCGTATTTTCCAGAAATCTCAGTTTTAAACACTGTTTTATGAATTTTAAAGAGTTGAGGAAAGACTTATGATAATTCAGAATGGAATTTTGAGATAATGTAAAGTGATAATGATTGCCTAAATGTTTAATCATTGATGTGTTGATGATGAAGTTAATTGTGTTGAGATGTTCTGGGGGAAATGCTGAGTGTTTCTGATTTTTTTTGCATACTGTTTTCAGTGAAGAGAAAACATTGCATGTCCATGCATTTCATAGTAAGGTAGTGACTGCAATGGGCCACAGAGTAATGCGGTGATCGTGATGGGCCGCGAAGTTAAGTAGTAACCATAGTAGTGGGCTACGTAACCATAGTAGTAACGTAGCCTCGTTAACGGTGAACCAGTATAAAATTCTGTGTTTTTATTTTTACTTTACATCCGCTGCTAACTCTGTTTTTATTCATACATCAAGTTTTGTTTTAAAACTGCAAAAACAGAAAAAGTATTCAAGTTAGTCAAACACAATTCAACCCCCCTTCTCGTGTTTGCACCTTCAATTGGCATTAGAGCTCAGTCTCAAGGCTGAGCACTTCACAGTGTTTGAGGAAAGGTCCAAGGGGTTCAACATGGCAGAATACAGAGATGATTTAGGAGGCAACATCAACAAACCACCACTGTTTGATGGAGAAAGGTTTGAGTATTGGAAGAACAGAATGAGAAGTTTCTTCATATCTCAAGATCCTGAATTATGGAAGATGGTAGTCAAAGGATACACTGCACCTACTGTTCCAGATGATCCAACTAAAGAACTGGACATGGATGATATCAAACCAGATCAGAGCAGATTATACAAACTTCATCGAAACATCATGATCAGTGCCATCACATTCAAGGAATTTGCCAGATGCACAGATAAAGAAACAGCAAAGAGCATATTCGACATTCTGGTTCTGACATATGAAGGAAGCAAGCAGGTTCAAGAAGCAAGGGCTAACATACTGGTCAAATAGTATGAGATGTTCAAGATGGAAGATGATGAAAACATTGATGGAATGCTCTGCAAATTCCAGACTCTGATATCTGGACTGAAGGTCTTGAAGAAAAGCTACACAACAGCAGATCATGTCAAGAAGATTCTAAGAAGCTTACCAACCAAGTGGAGACCAATGGTTACTGCAGTTCAGTAAGCCAAAGATCTGAACAACTTAAAACTTGAAGATCTTATCAGCTCACTCAGGTCTCATGAAATAGAACTAGAAGCAGATGAACCAAAGAAGAAGACGAATCTGGCCCTGAAGTCGAAATAGAAGAAAGCTGCAAGGGCATCATCAGAATCAGAAGATAGTGACAGTGATTGTGATGATATGGCTTACTTAACCAAAAAGATGGTTAAGATCTGGGAAAATAAGAAGAGAAGAATCTTCAAGAAGAAACATAACAACAAAGGAAATGAAGAAGCTGACAAGAAGAGTATCATTTGTTATGGATGCAATGAACCTGAACATATCAAGTCAGAATGTCCAAATCTGGAAAACGGCAAACAACACAAGAAGAATTCCAGATTCAGAAAGAAGGGTCTGATGGCAGCCTAGGATGCATCAGGATTAGAGGAAGAATCGTCTGATGAAGAAGAGGAAGAAACAGGAAAGATGACACACATCAGGCCTGCCTCTGGACTTCACAAAGGCAAGAATTCAGGAAGGAAAGCAGGCAAAAGGAAGAATGATCGAAGTAGTCATTCAAGCAAGTCTAGAAGCACATCATAGGGAGCAATTCTGGCTCTGATGGCTCATAAAAATTCAAGTTCTGAATACAGCTCAGGCTCTGGAACAGATTCAGAAGATGAAGACGATGAGCTATTTTCTGATCTCACTAGATCTGAATTAATTGAGACTTTAAAAGACTTTTTAAATGCAAATAAGAAGATGTCTTTAAAACTGAAAACTCTTAGGGAAAATAAGAAAAATCTAACCACAGAAGTCCAAGTTTTAAAGAATCGAAATTTTGAGTATGCAACTGAAAACAAGGATTTTAAAACTGAAGTTGCAAGACTCAAATCTGAAAACCAAACTCTCAAAAGTAATATTTGTTCCACTTCCAAAACTGTTTCTGAATCTGATATGCATGAGCAATTTTTTCAAAACTTTATTTCCAATGGAATGGAAAGAAGTAAATATGCATCTATGATTTATGGAAACAGTAACACTGGAAAGAGAGGTCTTGGTTTTACATAAAAGATTGCTGAAAGTAAAGCTGTTAATTCTGATGTTTTATGCATTGTTTGTGCTAAGAAAGGTCACTCTGAACTATCTTGTCCAATGGTAGAATCTGAACAAGATCAGAGAGCTGTTAAGACTAACAAACCTGGACCCAATCAGTTCTGGGTACCAAAAGATCAAATTGTCTATGTTACAGATATTCTGAGCAGCCAGAAGGAGACACCAACAATAGTGCCTGGACAATGGATGTTGGCAATGCACAAGCAGAAGAAGGTTTATGTTCCTGCTACAACAAGACAAAGGCAATCTGAGTCTAATGGAAAAAGGTCTGGTCAACTCAACCAGAATCAGAACTGGAACCAGAATCAAAACTTGAACTAGAACCAGAATTGGAACCAGTATTAGAAGCACAAAAACTGGAACCAGAACCAACACTGGAACCAAAACCAATACTGGAACCAGAATCAGAATCAACACTGGAATTACCAGAATTACCAAATTCATCAGAACCATCAGATTCACCCAAATCACCAGAATCATCAAAGTTATCAGAATCACAGGATTCACCAAAATTAACAGAATCAAAACATGTTCCAGAATCATCAGAGGAACATGGTTTATCACCAAAGCAGAATCAAGGAAACTGCTCAAACAGGCCAGAAGAAGAACTGGCTCTAATGGCTCGAACAGAAGCTAAGTCTGAATCTGAGTCTGAGTCTGACTCTGACTCTGATTCTGATAGAGAAAAGGTAAGGTCTGATCAGCAACACAAAACTTGGTATCTTGACAGTGGCTGCTCCAAGCACATGACAGGAGACAAATCTATGTTTCTGGATCTGACTATGAAGAATGGAGGCAAAGTTTCTTTTGGAGGAAATCAGAAAGGTCAGATTATTGGTACAGGAACTGTTGGTAACACTTCTTCTTCCCTTTCTATTAAAAATGTTCTGTTAGTTAAAGGGCTAAAACACAATCTTCTGAGCATAAGTCAATTAAGTGATTGCAATTATGATGTTATCTTTAATCAAAAAACTTGCAAAGTTGTTGGTCAACTTGATGGGTCGGTTTTATTTACTAGCACTAGGAAGGATAATGTTTATAAAATTGATCTGTTCAGTCTTGCTAAGCAACAGGTTAAATGCTTATTGTCTGTGAGTGAGCAGAATCTGATTTTGCACAAAAGGTTAGGGCATGCAGACCCAAGGCTTATATCCGAATTGAGCAAACTCCAGTTAGTAAGAGGGCTTCCCAAGGTAAGTTCCAAAACTGAGATTCTGTGTGAAGCATGTCAAAGAGGTAAACAAACTAAAAGCTCTTTTAAAACTAAAAAACGTGTTTCTACCTCTCAACCACTTGAACTGCTTCACTTAGATCTGTTTGGTCCTGTTCAAATAGCTTCTCTCAGTGGTAAGAAATATGGTTTTGTGATTGTTGATGATTACTCAAGGTGGACTTGGGTAAAATTTTTAAAGAACAAAGATGAATCTCACAGAGTATTTATTTCTTTTTGTAAGCAAGTTATGAATGAACAGGGTATTAAGATCATAACCATTAGAAGTGATCATGGAGGTGAATTCGAGAACAAGTATTTTGAAGAATTCTGTTATGAGAATGGCATCTCTCACAACTTCTCATCCCCCAGAACACCTCAACAGAATGGAGTGGTAGAAAGGAAGAACAGATCACTGCAGGAGATGGCCAGAACCATGCTGAATGATATGAAGGTTGCCACCTACCTTTGGGCAGAAGTTGTCAACACAACTTGCTACATTCAGAATAGAGTCTACATCAGGTCCATCTTAAATAAAACTCCTTATGAACTGTGGAAAGGTAAGAAACCCAATATTTCCTACTTTAAGCAATTTGGCTGCATCTGTTTTATGTTGAACACTAAAGATAAACTAGCTAAGTTTGATTCTAGATCTCAAAAGTGTATCTTTATTGGCTACTCTAAGAGATCAAAAGCTTATAGAGTGTTTAACAAAGAAACTAACACTGTGGAAGAATCAATCCACATTAAGTTTGATGATAAACAGCTTGACTCTGAAAAGTCAAAGCAAGATGAGGAAATTGCAGGTGAACCAGAGGCACAGGAACCAGAAGTTGGACCAGCAGCAGAATCTGAGAAAGATCAAGATGAAGAAGAACATGCTGACTCTGAAGACAAGTCAGAGGGAAAGAATGGATGGAAATACAAGTCTTCACATCCAGAATCTCTCATTATTGGCAGTGCAGCAGAACCTTTAAAGACCAGATCATCAAGTAGAGAAACCAGTCTATTTGGTTTACTCTCAATAATTGAACCAAGCAATGTTGATGAGGCTTTGGCAGAGGACGGTTGGATACTTGAAATGCAAGTATAACAGGGTATGGTTGGTGGTTCTTTAAGGTATCTCAGAATTCGTTTGACAGTAGTTAAATGGGATTCCCTAGGGTCAGCTTGAAATCGGGCACAGACACAAACACTAAACAATATGTCAGGTCTAGAAGCAGTTAAATAAAGAAGGGATCCAATCATACCTCTGTATGTTTTCTGGTCTACCTTTTGGCTGGTTTCATCTTTTTCAAGTGAGCAGGTTGGGTGCATAAGGGTGGCCATAGGCTTACATTCACTCATCTTGAACTTTTTAAGAAGTTCTTTAGTATATTTAGATTGGTGAATGAGTATACCTGATTTACCTTGGTGAATCTGAATTCCCAGGAAGAACTTGAGTTCTCCCATCATGCTCATTTGGAACTCTTTCTGCATTAGATCAGAAAACTCTTTGCATAAAGTGCCATTAGTCGATCCAAATATGATATCATCAACATAAACTTGAATAATCAAAATATCATTTTTAATGGATTTCCTAAATAGAGTATTATCAATCTGGCCTCTATTAAATTCATTCTTAAGCAGAAAGTTACTAAGTCTGTCATACTATGCCCTTGGTGCTTGTTTTAAACCATATAAGGATTTTTTAAGTTTAAAAACATGGTCTGGAAAATCAGAATTTTCAAACCCAGGGGGCTGTTTGACATAGACTTCCTCACTTATGTAGCCATTTAAGAATGCACTTTTAACATCCATTTGATACAGAATTATATCATGATTAGCAGCAAATGATAAAAGAATTCTAAATGCTTCTAACCTGGCCACTGGAGCAAAAGTCTCAGTGTAGTCTATACCTTCCTGTTGACTGTATCCTTGAGCTACTAATCTGGCTTTGTTCCTTACCACTTCACCTTTTTCATTGAGTTTATTTCTGAACACCTACTTGGTTCCAATAATGTTTTTGTTTGGTCTGGATACCAGATCCCAAACATCATTCCTTTGGAATTCATTCAGCTCTTCTTGCATTGCAAGTATCCAACCTTCCTCTACCAAAGCTTCATCAACATTGCTTGGTTCGCATCAACTTCTGGTTCTGGAAGATCTGTAACAGCTTCTGATTCTGATAAATCAGCTTCTGGTTCTTTCCAGGTACTTTTGTTTCTTGTGCTTCTGCTCTCTTTGGTTCTGGTGAACCTGCACTATTTTTATCTTGCTTTGATTTGTCAAGATCAAACAGTTTGTCATATTACATAATGCAAAACAAATAATTTAAAATTTAACTCAATACAGCCAAACCATTAATTCTGCTTATGGTGATTTCTGTTTGTTTTTGAACCCACTGGAATGGTGTTTCTGCTGAAGTATTCAATTCGTGTGAATCACCTGGTTCTTCTGACAGTTTGAAAACCTGCAAAATACTTATCTAACTTTGATTTGTTAAGATCAAGCTTCTTGTTATCACAGTAAACATAAATATCAAATAATAATAGTATTTACAGCAAGATGTAACCTCTATGTCAACAGTTTCAGTTTTACTCTGAAAATCCTCTTGCTTCTGATTTTCATATTCCTAATCTGTATATTCTGTGATTACATGGTTTGGATGAGGGAATTTGAATTCCCTTCCAGGTTTGTAGTCTTAATGAATCTCACTAGAGTGTTTGAAGAACTCTCCTGATTCTGATTCTTCTCTTTCTGCTTTGGCTGGTACACCATGTTCCTCAGGTGATTCTGGAACTTATGGTGATTCTGGTAATTATACTGATTCTTATAATTAGAGTAATTCTGATGATCATACTTGAACCTTTGATACTGATACCTGTTCTGGTTCTTGTTCCAGTTTTTGTGCTTCTGATGCTGGTTCCAGCTCTGGTTTTGGTTCCAGTTCCTGTTTTGATTATGGTTCCAGTTTTGGTTCTAATTCCGATTTGGGTTCTGGTTGAGTTGACCAGACCTTCTTCCATCATACTCAGATTGCCTTTGTCTTGTTGTAGCAGGAACATAAACCTTCTTCTGCTTGTGCATTGCCAACATCCATTGTCCAGGCACTATTGTTGGTGTCTCCTTCTGGCTGCTCAGAATATCTGTAACATAGACAATTTGATCTTTTGGTACCCAGAACTGATTGGGTCCAGGTTTGTTAGTCTTAACAGCTCTCTTATCTTGTTCAGATTTTACCAGTGGACAAGATAGTTCAGAGTGACCTTTCTTAGCACAAACAATACATAAAACATCAGAATGAACAGCTTTACTTTCAACAATCGTTTCTGTAAAACCAAGACCTCTCTTTCCAGTGTTACTATTTCCATAATCATAGATGCATATTTACTTCTTTCCATTCCATTAGAAATAAAGTTTTGAAAAAATTGCTCATGCATATCAGATTCACAAACAGTTTTGGAAGTGGAACAAATATTGCTTTTGAGAGTTTGGTTTTCAGATTTGAGTCTTGCAACTTCAGTTTTAAAATCTTTGTTTTCAGTTGCATACCCAGAATTTCGATTCTTTAAAACTTGGACTTCTTTGGTTAGATTTTTCTTATCTTCCCTAAGAGTTTCCAGTTTTAAAGACATCTTATTGTTTGCATTTAACAAGTCTTTTAAAGTCTCAATTAATTCAGATTTAGAGAGCTCAGAAAATACCTCACTGTCTTCATCTTCTGATTCTGTTCCAGAGCCTGAGCTGTATCCAGAACTTGAGTTGGTATGAGCCCTTAGAGACAGAATTGCTTCCTCTGATGTGTTTCTAGACTTGCTTGAATGACTACTTCGTTCATTCTTCCTTCTGTCTGTTTTCCTTCCTGAATTCATACCTTTATGAGGTCCAAAAGCAGACCTGATGTGTGCCTTCATTGCTGTTTCTGCCTCTTCTTCATCAGACGATTCTTCTTCTGATTCTAATACATATCAGGCAGCCATCAGACCCTTCTTTCTGTATCTGGAACTCTTCTTGTGTTGTTTGCCTTTTTCCAGATTTGGACATTCTGACTTGATATGTCCAGGTTCATTGCATCCATAACAGATGATATTCTTCTTGTCAGATTCTTCCTTATCTTTGTTGTTATGTTTCTTCTTGAAGCTTCTTCTCTTCCTGTTTTCCCAGATCTTAACCATCTTTTTGGTTAAGTAAGCCATATCATCACAGTCATTGTCACTATCCTCTGATTCTGATGCTGCCTTGGCAGCTTTCTTCTGTTTCAACTTCAGAGCCAGATTCTTCTTCTTCTTTGGTTCATATTCTTCCAGTTCTATTTCATGAGACCTGAGTGAGCTGATCAGGTCTTCAAGTCTTAAGTTATTCAGATCTTTGGCTTGCTGAACTGCAGTAACCATTGGTCTCCACTTTTTTGGTAAACTTCTTAGAATCTTCTTGACATGATCTGCTGTTGTGTAGCTTTTCTTCAAGACCTTCAATCTAGATATCAGAGTCTGGAATCTACAGAACATTCCATCAATGCTTTCATCATCTTCCATCTTGAACATCTCATACTGTTTGACCAGTATGTTAGCCCTAGCTTCTTGAACCTGTTGGGTTCCTTCATAAGTCAGAACCAGACTGTCGAATATGCTCTTTGTTGTTTCTTTATCTGTACATCTGTCAAATTCCTTGAATGTGATGGCACTGATCATGATGTTTCTGGAGTTGTGATGAAGTTTGTGTAATCTGCTCTTATCTGGTTTCATATCATCCATGTCTAGTTCTTTAGTTGGATCTTCTGGATCAGTAGGTGCAGTGCATCCTTTGACTACCATCTTCCATAATTCAGGATCTTGAGATATGAAGAAACTTCTCATTCTGTCCTTCCAATACTCAAACCTTTCTCCATCAAACGGTGGTGGTGGTTTGTTGATGTTGCCTCCCAGTTCTTCTCTGGATTCTGCCATGTTGAATCCCTTGGACCTTTCCTCAAACACTGTTAAGTGCTCAGTCTTGAGACCGAGCTCTGATGCCAATTGAAGGTGCAAACACGATAAGGGGGGTTGAATTTTGTTTGACTAACTTGAATACTTTTCCTGTTTTTACACTTTTAAAACAAAACTTGATGTATGAATAAAAATACAGTTAGCAGCGGATATAAAGTAAAAATAAAACACAGAATTTTTATACTGGTTCACCGTTAACGAGGCTACATCCAGTCCTTTCACCTTGAAGGATTTCACTAATTCAAACCTTGAATTACAATCGTTCTACTGACCCTCCAAGTCAGTCTTCTCAAACAGTCTAACAATCATAGACTCTTGAGAAATATAGCACCTGTCTTCAGCCAATCTGACAATCCTAGATTGTAGAAGAAATTTCAACACTATGAATCTAATTGCCAAGTAACCTGCTACCCCTTCTGACTCCCTCAGATTGTAGACTCTACTTCAACAACTTAGATTTGACACAATGGAAGGAAAATAACACGAGTACTTGCTTCTTGAAAGCTGGAACTCACAATTGACCTGTCTGAAAATTTGAGTGTTTGCTTCGGAAGTGTATGACATTTTTGTGATTTTCGTTACTAAGTATTCTGCCTTGAGCCTCCTTTTATTGATGCAGATTAGGGCCTCTTACAAGCTTAATTTCGAGCTGAATCTCTTGCAAAAATAACTTGACCAATTGGGCTTCATTTAAATAAAAAACATATCTTTTTTAAGCTTCAGATTTCTTTCAAAAAATAACTGGCCAATTAAAACTTTAGTTGCTTCCCGCCACAGCTCCTGAATTCCACAATACCTCACTTTTATTTTTGTAACAAATTTTTTTAATACTTTGATTAAAATAAATTAAAATCTCCACCGTTAATCCTCCTGATTAAATCTGGACCATTGGATTCTTCTGCGCTAGTCCACCTCTGGACCAAACTAATTAATATGCTGTGATCCTCTGATTTCGGCCATCCCTGGACCACACTTCCTAACCCTCTGATCTTCTGATTTCGGCCATCTCTGGACCACACTTCCTGACCCTCTGATCTTCTGATTTTGGCCATCCTGGACTTGCACCTGATATGCTACAATCCTCTGATCTCGGCCATTACTTGACCACACATCCTGACCCTCTAATTTCGGCCAACACTGGGCCATGGTCTGATCTTCTGATCTCGGCCAACACTGGGCCAAATAATTAATTCTGAACCATTGATCTGAAAATCTTTCCTCTGATCTGGACCAATTCTAGACTTGGTCTGAATTAAACTGAAATTAAATCTGGACAAATAATATTTCAATCTAGACATTTTACCTTTGATTTTGGATCAGGTCTGGATCAATTCTGGAAATCATTTCTTCTGGTCTGGACTTAGTTTCATACCCTGAACCATGCTATCTTCTGATCTGGGTCAAATTTGGATTGATTCTCTTGTTCTGGACTCATTAACTTATCTTCTGGTTGACTCTGGAACAAGTCTGGACTGTTTTAATTTCTCATTGCCAGGCCATCTTCTGGTCAGAATAACTTCTGGAATAAATCTGATATTTGATTCCTCTTGGTCTGGACAAACTCTACCTCTGGCAGGCTTTCCTCTGGTATAGTCCAGGTCTTCTTCTGACATTGCTTCCTTCTGATCTAGGCAAGCAAAGATATCTTCTGGTGATCCTGGAGTATCTTCTGGTAATTCCAGGATGCATTCTGGATGCATCTTCTGCCTCTGCAAACTTCATTTTCTGGTTGTATTTAATGTAATAATTCAAGGTACAAAATAAGATTTCATTGAGTCCTTTTGTAAACATCAAAATCCTAAGACTTAGAACCAACTTGGTTCCAACACTAAAGATATGATTGGCCACTTATTTTTGAAAGAAAATCTGAAGCTTAAAAAAGATATGTTTTTTATTTATATGAAACCCGATTGGTCAAGATATTTTTGCAAGAGAATCCAGCAAGATACAGCTCGAAATTAAGCTTGGAAGAGACCCTAATCTACATCTATAAAAGGAGGCTCAAGGCAGAATGCTTGGCATCAAAAATCACAAAAGAGTCATACACTTCCAAAAGCAAACACTCAAGTTTTCAGTGAGGTTAATTGTGAGTTCCAGCTTTCCAGAAGCAAGCACTCGTGTTATTTTCTTTCCCTTGTGTTAGATCTAAGTTGTTGAAGTAGAGTCTACAATCTGAGGGAGTCAGAAGGGGTAGCAGATTACTTGGCAATTAGATTCAATGAGTTGTAATTCCTTCTACAACTGGGGTTGTCAGATTGGTAGGAGAAGACTTGACTTAGGAAGTCAAGGTGCTGTTTTCCTCAAGAATCTAGGATTGTTAGACTGTTTGAGAAGACTGACGTGGAGGGTCAGTGGAACTGTTGTAATTCAATTTGAATTAGTGAAATCCTTCAAGGTGAAGGGACTGGACGTAGCCTCGTTAACGGTGAACCAGTATAAAATTCTGTGTTTTTATTTTTACTTTACATCCGCTGCTAACTCTGTTTTTATTCATACATCAAGTTTTGTTTTAAAACTGCAAAAACAGAAAAAGTATTCAAGTTAGTCAAACACAATTCAACCCCCCTTCTCGTGTTTGCACCTTCAAGTCTGGCCTACGATTAATTTTTTAAGCCTAAGCCTGGCCTACGGCCTATCATAGGCTTTTTTTCTGGCCTGGCTGGCCTTGTTAAAAATCTAGCATGGCCTGGAAGCCTATTTTAAAGCCTTATTCACATTAAAACATTTAAATGTTATATTTTACAGTTTTTTAAATAGGCTAAATTAGACAGTTTTATATAAGGAAAACTAATAAAATTATAATCAAATCTAATATATTAAAATAGCCTAATTGATAGGCTTTAAAATAGGAAACAATAATATTAATAAATAGTAATGAAAAATATCATTAATAAATAATATATATATATATATATATAGGTCGGTTTGTCAAGCATAATAGGCTTTTATATAAGCCTGAACTTGACCAATTTAAATAAATAGGCTTTAAAAATAGTCTGAACCTAACCTTCTTATTAAACAAGCCAGATCAGACCATAAGTAGGCCAGGCCATAGGCCCCTGACGGACGGCCTAGCCTATTCTCATCCCTACTCGTGATGGACATTGTTACTTCAGTCTTTAATTGTGTAATGTTTTGTGTGTTTGTTTGGTTATATAGTTTTCAAACGTGTTGCAAACTTTACATAAGTGTGATGACAAAAAGAAAAGAGATGAGAAATTATAAAGTAGTAGCCCAACATAATTTGAAGAGGAAGAGTTTTTCAACCTTGAAAGTGGTGTATGTTGATTTTTGGTGATATAGACCGGAACAATATTATTAGGTTATATCATAAAATTTAGTAGGTATATAGTGTCTATTCTTTAAGTTGTGTATTTTGAGTTTATTTACTTTAGTTTCTCTAAATATATATAGGTTTGTATACTCTATGTTTTAAATGAGTTTTGTATAAAATTATGATTGTTTATGAAATTTTGGTCAGTATTAAATTTTAGTCATGTATATATATAGAGAGAGGAAAAACAAATTTCTTTTACAAAAAAATAGGCTTTTTAAGTCCGTTGAGGTTTAACTGACTTAACAACAAATGATTTTTTAAGTCGTTTGTTTTTAAGTCTGGCACGGAACTGTCTTAACAAGTTATTTTTAATTGACTTAAAAAAACTATTTTTGCATTAGTGAGTAGCTCTTTATTTTCTAAAATGTGGACTTTTGCAATAATGCTTTATTGGCTCGTGATAAAGGTATTTTTTATGTTACTTTTGAAACTGACTCTTTAGCTCTCAATGACAAAAAAATACTATATTTAGTTTACTCATTTGATTGTCCTCCTCAAAAAAATAATCCCTATATTGTATTAGATGAACTTAACATACTCCCTTACTTCTTCTCCAACAGAAGCAAATAGATTTGTTCAATTCTTAACTTAACTTGGTCACAATACTCTTTTTTTTTTCAAACGGTGTACCTACCATTTTCTTTGTTAGATTCATTTTAAAGATATTGAAAGTTATCATTTTGGATTTTTGTTTTAATTAATATAATTATTTTTAATAAAAAAATTCTTTTAAGTTATACATTCTTCTCTATAATAATCTATATTTTTATAGAATAATTGGTATGTTTGTTTAATATTTTAAAAAAATGATTTTTATTTTATATTTGAAAAATAATTTTTATAAAAATTTACTTAAAAATAATAGAAGTTTTTTAAATTTATTTGTTACTAAATATAAAATAATAATTTTAACATTCAATAACTTAAATATTCATTATTAGATATTTGAACATGATAAAAATCATATTTTTTTTTAAAAAATGTATCTTTCAAAAACGATTTTTACAAAGAGTTTCTCAAAATTGTTATTCATTTTAATCATTTTTTGAAATTTCATTATCCAAAAAAAGTTGAAGAAAATAGATTAAATATTTAAAATGATATTTTAAGATGAACTATTTAAACTAAATTTTGATTTGAAGCTTTATTTTTATTTTTTTTAAATATTACAACAAAAACATAAAATATTGTAAAAAAAAATCTTAAACAAACGGATTCAATACTAATACACTAATCGACGTGTCTGAAGATGATATACGCATCAAAGTTTGTTTTAAAATTGGTTCTAATACTAATAGTTAGAAAATTTTACCCTATACCCCTCGTATTATACTCCTACCCCACAAATGTCATGAAATAATGTTTTTACTCTTATGTATATATTAAAAGTTTTCAATTTCACTCACAATATTATTTCAGTTTTTCGGTACAATTTCTTTTTTTCTGGAAAACTTGAAAAGTTAGACTCCGGAAAAAAAAATGTTTTGTATCGGAAAACTTTCGGGTACACTATTTATTCCGAGAAACTTGAAACCACAAAGTTTTCTATAAAAAAATTTCAAAAAAAAATATTCTGCACCGAAAAACTTTTTTTCAAGTTTTCTGTATACATCTTATTCCAGAAAACTTGAAACCCCAAATTTTCCAGTACATAAGTTATTCTCCGGAATTTTTTTTTTCAAATTTTCTGATACACATCTTGTTCTGGCGGAAAACATGAAACCTCGAAATTTTCTGAACATTTAAATATAAATTTTTTTCAAAAAGAAAACAAATATTTTGTATCGGAAAGCTTTTAAAAAAATATTTTTTAAGTTTTTTCGTACACAGCTTGATCCGGAAAACTTGAAACCCCAAATTTTCCGGTACAGAAGTTATACTCCGAAAAACTTTTTCCAAATTTTTTGGTACACATCTTGTTACAGAAAACTTGAAACCCCCAACAATACACAACTTGTTCCTAAAAACTTAAAACTCCGAAGTTTTTCAAATATTTAAAAAAAAAAAGTTTCAAGTCTTCCGGTACGCAGCTTATTCTGGAAAACTTGAAACTCCATATTCTTAAAAAATTTAAAAATATTTTTTAAAAAAAAATATGTCTGTACCGGAAAACTTTTTTTAAGTTCTCCGACACACAGCTTGTTCTAGAAAACTTGAAACCCCTAAGTTTTTCTGTGGTATAATAATAAATTCTTTTAAAAAAAAAATTCGATATCGGAAAACTTTTTTGCATTTTTTTCGATTGTTTAAGTTTTCAAGCTTTTGTACCGATGAACATAAATTAAGTTTTTTCGAAAAATTTGAATTGGGTGTTCCAAAAATCTTTAGACGGTGGAAAAAAAAAAGAGAAAATTTAAGTTTTCAAAGCAATAAAAAAATTCGAAAGTAATGTTGATTTTTTTAAAATTGTAGAAGTATAAGTATAAAAGTAGGGGTACAAGGTAAAATGTTCTAATAATTAAGCTATCTGAGTTTTTATTTTTGTTTTTTTTTTCTTTGCTTTTGTCTTTTCTTTTTCTTGGATACGCCCTTTGTCCCCCATTTTTTTTATTTTTTTTTATCTTAATATGCTTTTAACTTAAAAGAAATTACACAAATTATTTACATCTGTCGACTGCAAGTAGAATTTTTATTTGAGATATTACACACTTAATAAATTTATGTCCATATTAAATTTTATGAGACTTCAAAATTCTTATCTAGTAAATCAAGTATGTAAATTTTTATAAAATTTTAATACTATTTAATATTTTATCAAATAAATTCAATTTAACATATGATATATTACTTTTTCAGTTTTATAATCAGCGTCGTTTAAGACTTTTACATATATATTAAAAAATACAATAATTAGAAGAAAAATATGTTATTTTATAAAACCACTAATCTTAATTATTAAAGAAATTTTTACTATTATCAATGCAAAATATAATAATATTTTAAAAATTATGTATATAATAATTATTGAAGGGTATTATAGAAAAAAATAATTAAAATATTAAATATCAAAAATTAAAAACGACATTCATTTTAAGATAACTTTTTTTGTTAATTATTTTCTTCGTTTAACAATTAATGTCTTTAAGATTTTTGCACATATATTAAAAAATAAAATAATCAAAAGAAAAAATAAAAGTTATTTTATTAAATTGTGCATCTTAAACATTAATAAATTTATTATCAATGTAAAGAATGATAATATTTTGAATGTTATATATATATATATATATATATTTTTTGAAAATTAATATAAAAAATTACTAATTGTTTAAATAATATAAAAATATTAATTGAATTGATAAAATTTAATATTTAGAAAAAGTTATTTTAAGCTAAGAATATCTGTCGATGTATATTATAATAAGAAAAGGTAGTGGATAAATTAAGGTCGGGCATTCTAGAAGAGAAGCAAAGTTGTATTTGAATAATAGAAAGTGAAGTAAATACTGAGATAGTTGAGGATTGAGACAGAAAATAGAAATAGAAATAGAAAAGAAAAGAGAGAGAGAACTTTAACTCGTGTGAGAGTCACGAGAGGAGCAAGGGAAAAAAAGGGGGCATATAGCTAGAAAGGTCACAAGAGTCACAATGGAAAGTGGTTCAAACACATCGAAAAACACAGTAGAGGTTCTAGATGGTTCTAATATTATGGAGTTGGTTGGAAACAAAGATGTTTTCACCAAATTCGTGAACCATAAGTTTCATGAGTTGGATACTGACAGAGATGGAAAACTCTCTGTGAATGAACTTCAACCTGCTGTTGCTGATATTGGTGCTGCTCTTGGTTTACCTTCTCAAGGCACTGCTCCTGATTCTGATCACATCTATTCTCAGGTTCATTCATTCATCATTCATCTGCTACATTTCTCCAACACTATTTATTAATTTCTCATATATTAATTACCTAATTAATTAATTAATATGTTAATTCACAAATTTGTAAAAGGCGGTGAATTCTTTTTTTGACTTTTCTAACTTTAATTATAGTGTGTGGGGGTGAAATAGTAATTAAATAATCTATCACTGTGAAGGATGTCATTACCTGCATCATACTATTTGTTGTGGTTCCAATGTCTGTTGTTTTTAAACCTTTCATTGTGTAGGAAGGCTCTAAATGTCTGTTTCTGGTTTTGGCTCTCTTTTGGGCTTTGGCGTATTCTATAAATTCTTTTAAAAAACTCATACATATCCTTCGTATATATAAACTTTACCAACAATAATTTTATTCGAGTATTTATTTAACTTGGTACTTGAAATTGTATCAAAAGTAGTTTCTAAATTATTTATATTTTAAAATCGCTGAAACCATTAAATTTGTCTCTTAAGATTCAAATTCATCTTCAATGCTAATAATTTGATGTAAATACAAACCGATAAATTTGATTAAAATATTTTAATTTTAGCATAATTGATGAAAATATAATTTAACCAATAGATTAATTCAGTCCTATAATTTGAAACACCAATTTGAGTAGTATTATTCAACTGGTCTTAGAAGCATCGTGATTTATATCTTGTATGATATATTTAGATGATTGTTCATTTGTTTTTCAGCTTTTAAATTTATTGTTGAAAATTAAGATTCGATAGTTTATTTTACTAATGTATTATAGAAAGTTAAAATTAGGTGAAAAGAAAAAGAAAAGCAAATTTTGAGAAGTGACCGAGTAATTTAAGTATATTTATTATAAATAGATTGGTCGGTGCTGTGGGACTGTTTTTTAGTGCCAGAGTTGCAATTTGATTTCGCTACTCAACTTTTTGTAGCCATTTTCTACTCTCCAACACAAAGAGGAATCTTGTGAAAACTACTTAGCTGGTATTTTGACCTCTAATCAGGCTCTAATTTATGTTGTATAAATAAACTAATGATGATTTGATTGGTTTTTTATGTTTAATAATACTTATTAGATTAAAACTAATAATTGTATTAATAGTCAGTACTCAGACATTGCTATGATAAGCTAGAAGAAAATTTGTGGTAGACTTTAGAGTACATAAAGTCAACCTGCTATTATTATTATACGATAAATTACATGGGCCTAGTCGCTGCCTGCATGCTGAAGGCAATTTTTCCTGCGGCGACAAGCTAATAAAATAAGTTTTTTGTGTGTCATACTTTGTGAAATACCAAAGTGCTTACCTAACCTATCTATGTACCACATATGGACGAACAATAAAGTAAAACATAAGCTACCTTAATCACCAGGAAATAAAATACGGCAATTGATTCTAAAATAATTTGTTTTTTTGGTCTTAGCAAAATTGAGACTAAGAGTTGCATACTCAAGTCACCGTTGGAAATGATCATGGAACTTAAACATCAAGTATTGAAAGTATTGAAAAAATGTACAAGTTTTATGTAGAAGAAATAACACACTGCTAGTGTTTATGTAGTGGATGTCTGGTCATTGGGATATGTCCTAAACTACTCAATTATATGAAGGGAAACACACTAAAATGAACATATTTAAATATCCATGTTTAGACCATTATAAAAAGTTTATCCGTAAAAATTTAAAATATTTGAACTTGAGATGAATATAAACCTAGAAATTGAATTTTTAATTCATTTTTTATAGACAAATTTTTTACAATGTTGTAAACATGTCTACAAAATTTCATTCAAAAGTATACGTCGATTGGACAATAAAGACTAAAACTGCATACATGATAATTTTGTAGAGATTAATAATTTTATTTGTGGACATGACAAAATAGTACATGACATTTTTTTATATTGTACGATATTTGAAGAACAACAAACAATACGAATCAAATAATGTGAAATTTACTACAATATTATTTAAGATATGTATAAACATAATGACTATATATATTAATAGATGAGAGAGATGATAAAGATAGATAAAGAGATAGAGGAAATGATAGAGAGTGATAGCAAGGAGAAAGAGAAAGAGGGGGAGAGGACGGCATGAGACAAAGACATAAATAGGTGGGAGAGAGAGCAATAAATGAGACACTGAAATTGAGTGGGAGAGATACAAAGATAAGAGGGGGAGAGAGAGAGAAAATTAGTATAAAATAGAAGAAAAAAAAATATTTTGGTATTTTAGATAGAATGATAAAAACTTATTTCATGATTAAACAACTAGGGACAAAAATTACAGTTTTTGTTCAATCTCTTGTCCTCCAATCTATCCAATGTTACAATTATTTTTTACTTTTTACATTACAACAACAATATGTCCTTCATTTTTTGGCAAATCAAATGCAATATATATTATAACTTTTTTTATACTTTTAGGGGAGTGCATATTACATAACCACAATAAAAGTGACCTCTCTTAGCATTATTATAAATCATTTTATAATTTTTTATCTTTTTCATATGATAAATATGTCGTCTGTTACAGTTTTTGTATGAAATAATCATTTTTTTAAATGATTAATTTTAAAAGTTTGTATGTTTTTGTTATAGCTTTTTTTTAAATAAAAAATAATATAAAAATATTTTAAAAAGAAAATGCTTTTAGTAGTTTATAAAAATATTATTTTTATAATTGATTTTTTTTAAAAAGTAATTTCTATTAAGACAGACAAATACAAAATAACTTCTTATTTTTTAAAAAAAATTTTGAAAAATAATCTCTAAATTATAGAATACCAAAGTTATTTTTTATAAAATCTATAACAAATAGGCTATTTTTTAAAACCCAATGAATTCTAATATATATATATATATTCCATTTGTTCATTTCTAATGTAGAAATTTTTTATTTTTATTTACTTGTTATTTTCAAAGTTCAATGAAACATTGCTTATTGTTTTGTCAATTAAGGTAAAAAATTCCCTAAGACAATGGTAAAAAATTCCTAAGACAATGAAACATTGCTTATCCTAAGACAATGATAAATAATTCAAAGTAATAAAATTTATTGGTTGTCTTAATATATGTAAAAAGTCTAAAGACAAATAAGAAGGAATAGATAAAGTAATAAAGAAAATATTTAATAAACAATACTCCCTCCGACCTTAAATATAAACATTTTTTAATCAATAAAAACGATGTATTTAATTCTTATTTTAGATATATCAAGTCAAATAAAAGAATGTACCCACATGTATTGTTTATTAAATACTCTCTTTGATTAGTGTTAATAGAACAAAATTTGGATATACGCATTAAGTCAAACATCAATTTATATATAAAAGCACACATTAAGTCAAACAAAAAGAAAAGATATTCACACATACATGTGTGTGTAATATTATACTGTTTTTTATTTTTATAATATTCTTTGTTTATTCAATTGATTAATTTTTTAATGCTAATAAGAATATGTCTTTATCACTGATTAACCATTATATTTGAATCAATGAATAAATAAGAAATGACAATATTAACTTATTAATTAATTGCATAGGTATTGAATGAATTCACACATGGAAAGCAAGAAAAAGTGAGCAAAACAGAGTTTAAAGAGGTTCTCTCAGACATTCTATTGGGCATGGCTGCTGGACTTAAACGAGACCCAATTGTGATACTTCGCATTGATGGAGAAGATCTTCTTGAGTTTGTTAATGGTTCAAGTTATGAACCAGAAATGGTTTCCATATTCTCTCAAATTGAATCACCTCACAAATCACTTCATGACCATATAATTCAAGCTCTTGCCAAACTCAATGTTGACCAAGGGATTCCTCCTACTTCTGATTCTTGGGTAGCCAAATTCATACCAATAAAAGAATTACCGACGAAAATTAGATGTAAATAAAATGAAAGTGGTCTCTAATAATTATATTAATTTAGAGATCAATTTCATTTTTTCCTATTTTTAATAATTCAACTTTCTCTATATTGTTGATGGTTTTATATTGTAGTAGTAGTAGTTATGCCGGAAACTTTTGTATTGCGAAAAAAATGCAACGAGTCCAAATAAAAATATTGTGTTGTGGTTGCAACTGTATAGTTGCATACTGCAATTTAAAGTCATGCCATTTGACATTAAAAAAATATCAATTTTACTATGAAGCTCATTTGTATTTCAACTAAAAAAAACTCAACTTTTCTCATATACATTCTCTTGGTTTATCACTGTTTGTGTAGGTTATTAGCAACATTGTGGAACCAGCAATGATTTCGCAACATGGGTTTGACTTGGATAAGGGTGTTTCTGAAGAGATATTTTTGGAGGAATTTAAGAAAGTGGCAATGAGTGTGGCTATTCGTCTTAAGGAGCAACCAGTTATAGTTGCTCATAGTGAAAGCACATTTGATGGAAGTGGTGTTAAGAGATTATTATCCAACAAGTTTGAATTAGATAAGGTTTAATTTGTTTGAGATATATATTTCTTGAAACATCATTCTTGTTCTTAATTAATACTTCATTTAGAATGAAATATAAGAAAAAATGGTACTTGAAATATTGATTTGAAATATTGATATGGGAATGCAGATTTTGAGCTCAGCAATGGAGACTTTGCCTAAAGATCGAAATGGAAAAATGTCAAAGGAATATCTAAGGGTAGCTTTGGACTTGGTGGCTCCATCTGCTAGTTTACCTCCACTTGGTGCAATTCAAGAGGTGTGTAGTCAACACATATATTTTTAATTATTTCAATGATTCTCTAAGTGAGGCTGAAATTGAATTGAAAATTTATATATTTGGTTTTACAGATGGACATGGTTATTGGTGAAGTGTTTAAGATGATAAGTGCAGATGATGGGAAATTGGTGAAAGAAGATGAATTTAAGAAACTATTAACTGAAATATTGGGGAGTATGATGTTGCAATTGGAAGGAAATCCAATATCAGTTTCTTCAAATTCGGTTGTGCATGAGCCTCTAGACTCTTCTTCTACACTTCTGCAGCCATCCCCTACTATTGAAACAGCATAGCTGTGTATAAGTAATGTAATATCATCATGGATAAAAACATTAAGAACCCATAATTACTATATAGTAATAAAAACGTTTATTTGTGTAAATCTAAATTATTACTACTACTATTACCATAATTTGTCTTGAATGTGGGGATATTTATGACAAGAGAAAGATATATACTTTATTTTAATTGTAATGCATATTTTAGTTAGGGACGTTCATTGTGTAAAAAATGAATCGTATTAGACTACATTAATGATTTAATTCAATTTTTGAAAATTACTTTCAAATCAAGTTCAGTGCAGTTCTGAATCAGTTTAAAACTGGTTTATAAATATACACTAGTTTAATATTTTGAACAATTTTTAGTTAAAATGAGTTTAAAACTATTTATTTGCAAAAAGAATTTTAAAATTCTTTTGATAAAAAAATATTGATTTTTTTCGAGAAAAATAGATGTAAAGAATTTCTAGAAATTCTTTTGCCACAAATTTTTTGATATTTTAAAAAAAAAATAATTTTTTTAAAAAAATAAATATAAAAAATTTCTCGATAAAAATATTTTTCTCAAAAAAATTTTAAGAAAATAATGATTCAATATTTATTTTAATTTTTTTTGAAAAAAAAATATTCATATATTTTTTCAAAAAAAAAATTTTGAAAATTTTATAAAAAAAAAATCTTAATTGAAGTTAAAAAAATTTTAAAATTATTAAATTAATTTTTGAATTAAGTTCAATTAAGTAAATTTTTTTAAATATTTGATTCAATTCATAAATCATTTAAACGATTTGATTTTCTTTATAATACAATTTAATTTATCAATATAATTTAATTAGACATATATTTTTGTATACCTCTAACTTTATCGTAGCATTTGTTATGGATATAGTAGTAGCTAGCATAGAACTTTTTAACATTTTAGCCAATGCATGCTAAGATGAGGAGATTCTCATCACTTTTTGCTAGCAAAGGCTTGGAATAAATCAAGACTATGGTTTGAGTTTTCGAGATCAGTGTCTCCATTTCTCTTCTTGTTAATTGAACAAGAAAAATAAACCAACAATAAACGGACAATAATTAAAAAAATAATGTTGTTTACTATTATTATTAAAAGAAGAGAGCATAAAAATACACTCACATATACTGCTTAAAATCAACTAGCGAAATTAATGTACAGTTTCTATTTTTTTTTTATCGATTCATAAAAAACTGCCTCCATTTATAACAACAAAGACTACTTCAAATAATTACTAAATTAAAAATAACTACCACAATGAGGTTTTACATTGATGTAAAATAATTTTATCTAACTCTTACTATGTATCATCTTTAAACTCTTATTTTTTATACATTAATATCTATTTATCTATTAAAATATGACTAGCTCACTTAAACTTTAATAATATTTTATTAAAAAAATTAATATTATATGATTTACATTTACATGATAGTCAACCACAGTCAAACCAATGTGCTTATTAATATTTGATATATTAGAGTATAAATTCAAACTCAAAATATCCCTTATTTCATGTGAGTTTTACCGGTAAACTATTCAGAAATAAAAATAAATAAATTAATAACAAATATATTTATTTAATTATAACAATTTACTTTATACATTCACAATTATATCTATACTATTACAAATTTTTGAAAATGTCAAATATATAATTGATTTTATTTTACTATTTTACCAACTCAAAATTTTTTTTTATCTTTCAAAGATTTCCAGTAAGTTAAAGTTTTCTGGTAGTTATTAGAAGGTTTCTACCACAATTTTTTTTCAAGTTTTCCAGTACAAAAGGTTCTACTAGAAAACTTTTTCTAAATTTTTCGATACACACTAATTTTTTTTTTCAATTTTTTTCTTAAATTTTTTTTAATTTATTTTTTAAAATTTTAACAAATATAGATAAACCACTAGTATTATATGATAAAACATGTATTGATACTACCAACGTTTTTAACACAGATAAGATATAAATAATTATAATTATTATTGTAAAAATCTATTATTGTGATTAATTATTATTTTGTCGTGTCTACCTCGTGCACCAACGCCCACTAAAAATTAAAAAAATCAGTTAAAAAAATTCATAATTAAATAAATTAAAAAAAAGTTTTAAAAAAATTAACTACCAAAAAAGTTAAAAAAAACAAGTTTTCCGGTAGTTCATTTCTGTTCCGGAAATTTTTTTTCAAGTTTTCTGGTAGTTATCGGAAAACTTGAAAAAATAGTACTAGAAAATTTGAAAAAAGATTTCCGGAACAGAATTGTACTATTGGAAATCTTTTTTCAAGTTTTCTGGAATAGATATGAACTACTGGAAAATTGAAAAAAGAATTCTGGAATAAACATAAACTACCAGAAAACTTGAATGAAGTTTTTCGGTTGAGTTTTTCAAAATTCACCCACTTTTACCGAAAAATGTTAAATGATGAAATGATAAATTTTTTAAATTTTATGCTTTATACGAAGACAAAAACGTTGTTTTCTTATATTTATGGGGATAAAGATAAAATGTGGAGGTATGAGATAAAATTTTCATTTAATTTAATTAAAGTGATTAGTAGTAAAAATCATTTTTCAGCCCAACAAGTTTTATTGAAAGAATAAAAAAATTCGATTTTAAAACATTTACCCACTTTTTTTGTTCTGATTTAAAGGTATCAGTAACAACAGTCTTGTTTGTGGGTTGAGCCGTGAGGAGCACAAAGAAAAACAGGGCAGAGCAAAGGAAGATGATTATTCCCGTTCGTTGTTTCACTTGTGGAAAGGTTTCTACTCCTCCCATTCTCTATTCCTTCTTCTTTTCGTTTCATCTTATCTTATTGATTCTAAATTTATTAACACTTTTTTACGGTTTTTAAATTTAGGGTTGTGATTAATTGATACTTAATTCGTTTCGTTTTCTCCCAATTAGGTCATTGGAAACAAATGAGATTCCTATCTGGATTTTCTGCAAGCAGATTACACTGAAGGGTCAGTACCCTAATCTTTCTCTTTCCCTTTTTGTGCGTCTAGGGTTTTTCTTTTTTTATTAATCTAAATAGTTTTTATCTTTTGTTGAAATGCTGAGGGTAAACAAATGTGTGTTTATGTTTGATCTGTTCAGAAGTTATTTGATTGTGATAATTGTTACAGTATTTGAAGTTGAAACTTAGTGTTGTTAAGCCATAACTTTAATTTCTAGCTTGGCTACCTTATGCATTAATTAAGTACTAGTGTTCATACTCATTACCTTTTTAAACTTTTATTCATTTTATTATGCATTTACTTACATTTTCTTTTAACATGTTTGATTTAGCTGCTAATAAACTGTGGAACTTGTTAATGAACTCATAGCTTATGGTCGTAAATTAAGGATTTATCGCATCTGACTCAACTTTTTAAAAAGT
This sequence comes from Cicer cuneatum, assembly GCA_037974295.1. Lineage (NCBI taxonomy): Eukaryota > Viridiplantae > Streptophyta > Magnoliopsida > Fabales > Fabaceae > Cicer > Cicer cuneatum. Next base: position 24,150,533 of record JBBPBO010000005.1, read on the forward strand.
GATAATAATAATAATAATAATAATAATAATAATAATAATAATAATAATAATAATAATAATAATAATACTTATATGGATATTGTTGTTGGGGTCGTATACCCAAACAGTAGGCACGGAACGATCAATGAAGTCGAGCGACATTTCCGTCGCCTCGGGTCCCACGGGTGGCATGGGTTTGGGGGGCATCTGAGGGCAAAGCCCAAATTCCACATATAATAGTACAGGGTCACCGACTGAAATTAATGAATATACACATATCATTTATATCACAGAACAAATACACCCATGGTATAACATATGACAATGATGAAAATTTAGGATGCTCATTTGAAATTTCATGACATATATACCATTTCAAAACAGCAACCTATTATTATGAAAAATATGTGGTAAGTACAGCCAACACTTCAGCAATCACAATCATTTATCAGAAAATCAGATTTCATAAAGTACTCACACACATCAATTTCCAACCATCATCATATAACCAAATTGTGACCCACCGGTCAATCCCCCAATGCAATATGTATATGCTCATGTATACAATTTCTTGGAATTACCAAGGTGCAGTCGCTCAACAGACCATCACAATATGTTTGACTTTAACTGCCCTCAAGACCAGGGTGCAATCGCTCAACAGATCAGCACCAGTGCAGTCGCTCAACAGACCAGCACTCGTGCAATCGCTCAACAGACCAGCACGTTTGACATATACTCAGGTACAATCGCTCAACAGATCAGTACCAGTGCAGTCGCTCAACAGATCAGCACGTTTACGCATTACTCTGTGGCCCATTGCGTGTACCACTTGACTATGCAATGTATTAATATGCAGTGTTTTCTCTTCACTGAAACAGTATGCATTATCAGGAAATTTCAACCATTCCATCAGTTTTCAAAACATCTCAACACAATCAATATCATCATCATCACAACCATGATTAAACAGTCAAGCAATCATTAACACGTTACATTATCTCACAATTCCATTCTTAATTATCATAAGCCTTTTCCCCAACTCTTAAAATTCATAAAACAATGTTTAAAACTGAGATTTCTGAAAAATACAAATCTGTATTCGAATACAGCTTCTCTGTTTTCGAATACAGATTCTGTTGAGCGACTGCACCGGTGCTGATCTGTTGAGCGACTGCACCGGTGCTGATCTGTTGAGCGATTGCACCCTAGTCTTGAGGGCCGTTAAAGTCAAACATATTGTGATGGTCTGTTGAGCGACTGCACCTTGGTAATTCCAAGAAATTGTATACATAAGCATATACATATTGCATTGGGGGATTGACCGGTGGGTCACGATTTGGTTATATGATGATGGTTGGAAATTGATGTGTGTTAGTACTTTATGAAATCTGATTTTCTGATAAATGATTGTGATTGCTGAAATGTTGGCTGTACTTACCACATATTTTTCATAATAATAGGTTGCTGTTTTGAAAAGGTATATATGTCATGAAATTTCAAATGAGCATCCTAAATTTTCATCATTGTCATATGTTATACCATGGGTGTATCTGTTATGTGATATAAATGCTATGTGTATATTTGTTAATTTCGTTCGGTGACCCTTTACTATTATATGTGGAATTTGGGTTTTGCCCTCATATGCCCCCCAAACCCATGCCACCCGTGGGACCCGAGACGACGGAAATGTCGCTCGACTTCATTGATCGTTCCGTGCCTACTGCTTGGGTATACGACCCCACCTCAAGCAGGGCTACATACACGAGGAGATTGGAGAGGACCAATGGAGTGGTGTACTACGTGGAGCACAGCTATGCGAGGATTGACTTTCCCGTGCCTTCCCGTTTATTATTGGAGGCGCACAGAATTTTTGATGATGCGGAGGAATCAGCTAGAGGGGTTGAGACGGAGGCCACCGTAGGAGTGGTGACTCCTAACCCGGTGATTGGTGGGGATGTACATGATTCTGAGGCGGAAGAGAAGAACGAAGAGCCGAAGCCAGTAGGAGCTGATATTCCAGGTCCGTCTAGGATATCCGATGATTGTTATGAGATTCTGGCACCACCGAAGCGACCGAGACTGTGCATTGATCTGACTTCGGAGGAGACTGATCCTTCTTTGTATGATGAAGAGGAGGAGGTTACATCGAGGCGAGCGGCGGAGTCGGATGAGACTTGTTTGGGATGCGGAGGAAATCCGTGCTACTGTAGCTTTAGTGCATGATCAGTTAGATTTGATGTATAGAATTTTTGAGCTGGAAAATGTAATTTGTTTTATTTTGGGAATTATTGTACTACTTTTCCACTAACTTATTTCGCACTTTGATATTTTCTTTTGGAATGATATGACATCGTTATCTTTTGAAAATGTCTTAATGTTTATTATTAAATTTCCAGAATTAAGTACTTAGTGATATTATGATCATCGATTAATCTACGAAGTACTATTTTATGAAATGAATTAAAGGAAATTTTATTTCAATTCTTTTGAAGTAATAAATTGGAAAATCATTTTAATTATTTATTTAAAAAAATACACTCGCTCTGTGTTTTAAACTCGGGGTGTTACAATTGTGCATCATGCATAGGAGCAAGTAGTTAAAGTGTCAAGTTTTGTGTAAGTTGTGGTGTGATTAAAGTGATGATGGTTTTGTAGGAAGCAATGCCTCCACGAAGAGACGACACCGCAAGAACTAACGTTAGTCGGGAGGATAGGATGGCTGAAGCGATGAATAATATGGCTGCGTCTGTTGCTGCACAGACGGCTGCAAAGACTCAACAAGATCTGGAGAAGAGAGATTCGCGCTGCTGAATCTAGGGGACTAGAGGATTTTTGTCATCATAATCCTCCCAAGTTCAAGGGTGATGAGGGTCCAGAAAGAGCGGACCATTGGATTCAAGAGATGGAGAAAATTTTCGAGATGATTAATTGTCGGACAGCGATGAAGGTTAACTATGTCATGTATCTGTTGATACGGGATGCAGAATATTGGTGGAGAAGTACAAGACTACAGATGGGGTCAGCCCAAGAAGAAGTAAACTAGGAGTCGTTCAAAAAGAAGTGTTTTTGGACAAATACTTTCCGATGAGCACTAAGACCAAGTTGGGTGACGATTTTCTGAAATTACACCAGGGAAACATGACAGTGGGAGAATATGCGGCTAAGTTTGAATCCCTGTCAAGACATTTCAGATTTTTCCAAGAAGAAGTTGATGAACAGTTTATGTGTCATCGCTTTCAAAATGGACTGAAGTATGAGATTCAAGACTCGGTCTTACCTTTGGGAATTCAACGTTTCCAAGTGTTAGTGGAGAGGTGTAGAGAGGTTGAAGAGATGAAGAACAGGAGGGCCAACAGAGGAGGGAACTTTAATTATGGAGGGCCTAGTCGGATGCACAATCAGAACAATAGAGGAAAGCAAGTGGCTAAGCCGTATAACCGGCCCACAAAACAAGAGATGGCCAGAATCGGCCGGGAAATCAGAATTTTGGACGACAATTGGGACAAGGAGTCTAGTGTTATCGATGTGGGAAGGAAGGACATATTGCTACTGCTTGTACCGCAAGGGATCTGATGTGTTTCAACTGCCAAAAACCAGGACACGTGGCGAGGGATTGCCGGGTTTCGAAGGTGGAGCCAACTATGAATGCGACTAGGGCTACTCGTCCTACTGCTAGAGGCCGCATCTATCACATAAATGCTGAAGCTGGGAATCAAGTTCCAAATTTAATCCAGCAAGATTGTGAGATGGCAGGTAACACCCTAATTGCACTATTTGGTTGTTTTCACACCTGCTAAGACTTTGACTGTAAACTCTGCATGTTTACACTGTATTGTAACGATTCAGAATATAAATTTCTTGGTTAATTTAATCTGTCTACCCCTACAATCACTCGAGATCATTCTCGGCATGGATTGGATTACGTAGTCTTGGATTGCGCTTGAAAATTAGTTATTTTCCTCGAACCTGGAGTCGTTCGGTATTTGGCTGCTAACAAACTCGAAATATCTCTGAGAGAAGGAACTCAGGAATTTTTATCATTGGCTAACGTGGAGACCAAGATGGATGTGAACATAGAAGATGTGGTGTTAGTCAAAGAATATTCGGACGTATTTCCAACATAATCTCTGATTTCTCTAATGCGTCCTATGAACAGTCTATCATATGGACTTATATGAGAAATAATCTTCTGGTCCAAACTATGGCGGACCAAGACTCCTCATCGTGTCCAAACAATATTGCAATAACCACAATTTCCATCTCTATCACATTAAATGTCATCAATGTATGGTTGAATAACACCAGAAAATTGTCTTAAGAACAAATGTATTGAGGATTGAGAGGATTGTTTCTTTTGATGAAAGAGAATGTCTCTTCTTTGATGATTGAAATGGTTGGAAACCAAGATCTTTATAATATGTTGCATTAACATGCTCAAAGTAAGAAGGGTCTCGATATACATCGTATCTATTTGGCTTCTTAGACTTACTTTTCTTCAGTCGTCCTTTGGTTTTAACTTTTTTAGGTGGTGGACACATTGAACTTGTAGTTGGAAAAGTAAATTGAACTTGTAGTTGGAAAAGCAAGTTCAACTTGTAGTTGGAAAAACAAGTTCACACAGCTTACTCTTCAACACTCTTTTTCCTATAACATTAATTGATTGAAAGCTTTTCCACAAGGCATTCATCTAATTAGACATATCTAATTCTGATCCATCTTTTTTGTTTTTGGTGAGTTCGCATTCCATACTTAATTTCCTCCATTGAGTATGCACAAAATCTAGAGGAATTGGTCCACCCATCAATTTATATTGTGTCAATTCATATGTTTTTCTGAGAGAGCACCTACATACCGATTTGTCGGTACCCACCCACTCAACCTTCTCATATTCTTCAGCAGTACGTCTTTGAGTTTCTCTTAATACAAATGTATTCAATATTTGATAAAATTGATTGTTTTGTTCATGCTCTTTATCATAGAAACTTTTCTGAAATGAGCTCTTGATTCTTTTTCAAGTATTTTTGTAAAAATGATTTTGAGATATGCAAATTTTGGTAATAAGCTAACTTTCATTTAGTTGAATAATAATTAGATGACATGATTCAAAAAGTCATAACAAACATGGGTCAAAGTCATTACAGACATGGGTCAATATTTTTAACAAAAAATGATTGTTATTTCAAAAGAAAACTCTAAAATCTTCAGAATCTTGCTCCCCCTGAATTTGGGCAGCAACAAAAAGAGAAGTGTAGAATGCTGGAGGATGATTAGTTGGACGGTGATGAGTAATCTGAGGAGGAGGATGTGGAAGGACGTGGAGTAGCATTTGGAGGAAGCTGGACTTGTAGAACAGGAGGATGGTGTCCTGGGATAATATTGGGAACGAGATGTTTGGTGACCCATTCAAGGATGAGGCCAAATTGAGTCATCTGGTGTTGAAAATTTGTGAAGCTTACAAACAGCTTCTTTTGATCTTTGCAAATCTTTTTCAACAACTTGATTTCCTTTTGAACTATGCATTCTTCCGTCCTCTTGCTTGAGCGATCTTCTTTGGGAACATAATTGACACTGGCATTTTTATTTTGTGAGCTACCAGCTTTGTCCGAAGATACGCGCTCACCAGTTGTTGCCAAGAAGGAGTTGGTGGAACTGAATTGACCAGGAACCTTGGGAAGAGGTTGAGAGGACTCACCAACAGGAAGATTAATGTGAAGTGAAGCAATAGTGTTGGAAGGCGGGACAGAAGAAGTATCATTGATCATGCTTTCATGAGGCGATTGTGTAAGATATAGGGTTATTATGAAGGTGTCAGCTAAATTCACAGAGGTATCAATACGCTCTTCTTCAGTAGGGATCCGTGGAGATTGAGATCATAATAAAGCACTTCACCATCCTCCATTAGTTGAAGGGGAGCATCCTCTGGTGGCTCGGTGGCATTAGTGACAATGTTATAAGTGCATGGAATGATGGACAGTGGTGATGAATGTGTGGGACATGGAATATCAAACTAACAGGGGGTGAGGGAGTTCGATCAGTACAAATAACTGGTTCCAGATTAGTATGGGTGATGGTATCCTCAGTAGAAGGTTGGATTGTTTCTTTTTGAAGTGGTGGAGAAGTGGGAGTAGATTTTCTTTGTTTTTTCTTCTCTTTGGATGGTGGCGATGTGGATGATTTTTTTGATGGTATGGAAGTTTTGTTGGAGGGAGGCAAATCTAGAGGTTGGAGCTTCATCTGTTTTACATTTCGCATAGAGAAAGTGTTGTTAAAGAAAATTGAGGGCCCGTCCTTAAGAGGTATTTTAAAGAATTTAAAAATCTTTGCCAGAATAATTCCATAAGGGGCGGAACGTTCGAGAATAGCAGCATTGAGCATGAAGTTGAAAATAATGTACCCCAAATGTAGAGGAGTGCCCGTGGTGAGGTGGTGGATAAGTAGAAGATCAAGTTCTGTGACCTTTTCAAAGCTTCCAGCTCTTGGTACAATAGAGTGTACACAAATGTTATGAAGGATTCGACATAGGGGCAGGAGGTTAGAAGCCACTTGAGGCTTAGAGGGTTAGATGAGAGAGTTTTGAAGCATAGAAGTTCGGGAGACATGGCACTGACAGTACCAATTTTCAGAGAAGCAAACGGAACCTTCATCTGGAATGTCCAGTATTTTATACAAGGAGGTAGGATTGATCTCCATATGCACTCCCTTGGGAACAATACTGAAGCCAGTATCTCCCTTCGACCCAGTTGCAGCAACATAGAATGCTTGAATAATTTTCATAAAATTCTTCATAGTCATTTTCTATGATTTTACGCTTTGTAGACAGCTTAGTATGGGCCATGTAAAAAAAATAGATAGAGTTTTGCTTAGATTTTTGAGAGAGGAATGGAGGTTTTCAAAGCAGAAGGTTTATGTGGAATCGTTCCTCTTCGTTAAAAACCTCCCCATCTATTCCTGTTCGAAGATCCTCCAGAATCAATGGAGAGGAGGATGGATGGTGGTCATTGGTTCAGGTTGGAGGATTTCTTCATCCTCCTCGTTGTTGCTTGAATAATTTTCATAAAATTCTTCATAGTCATTTTCTATGATTTTACGCTTTGTAGACAGCTTAGTGTGGGCCATGTAAAAAAAATAGATAGAGTTTTGCTGAGATTTTTGAGAGAGGAATGGATGGAGGTTTTCAAAGCAGAAGGTTTATGTGCAATCGTTCCTCTTCGTCAAAAACCTCCCCATCTATTCCTGTTCGAAGATCCTCTAGAATCATGTATGGGATCTTTTCCTCAAAAAAACCAATCACACAAGATAATACCATTCACGTGATTGACTCCGATGATTCAGAGAAAACAGTCTCTGCTGACTCTATTCCTCAACCACCTTCCAGAAACACCATCTCTCCAAAAAATTCTCCTTCACCTAAAACCTCTTCCATCAAAAAACCTTGTTCCAAACCCGCATCTAAACAACAACATTCTGCATCTGTAGGCTCTCTTTTTGAAACTCCAGCTTTGGAGAAAATCTATTTCTCCAAATGGCATGACAAATATGTGGTAAATGCCAAGTTTATTGATCTTGCTGACCTAAAGAAAGGAGGCTTCAACATTGATGACGTTTTTGATCAGATTGGATGGACCTCAGTTTTGAAAGTGAACGAACCTCAATATCCTCGAGGAGATACTGGCTTGGTAAATGCCATTCTATGTTGCTACAACTGGGTCCGAAGGAGATACTGGCTTGAGTATTGTTCTCAAGGGAGTGCATATGGAGATCAATCCTACCTCCTTGTGTCAAATACTGGACATTCCATATGAAGGTTCCATTTGCTTCTTTGAAAAATGGTACTTTCAGTGCCATGTCTCCCGAACTTCTGTGCTTCAAAACTCACTCATCCAACCCCCTAAGCCTCAAGTGAATTTTATTATATATTGTTGGATTGCTTTCATGGTGACAATTTACATGTAATGATACAGTTGAGTCATCTCATTGGAAACTGAAGTTAATGTTGGAACACAGCATGAGTGGCATGTGTAAATGTGGGGAGGCTATGAACAACACGATGAGGTTGCAACATAAAAAAAATTAGGGGCTCATTTTGTTAAAGTTTCTATGATAAAGAGATCAATTTTATCAGAGATTGAATACATTTGTATCAAGAGAAGCTCAAAGACGTATTGCTGAAGAATTCGAGAAAGTTGAATGGGTGGGTGCTGACCAATCGGCATGTGGGTGCTCTATTAGAAGAATATATGGGTTACCTTGTGAATTGACACAATATAAATTGATGGGTGAACCAATTCCTCTATATTCTGTGCATATTCAATGGAGGAAATTAAGCATGGAATGTGAACCCACTCAAGACACAGAAGATGGATCAGAGTTAGATATGTCTAATGAGATGAATGCCTTGTGGAAATGTTTCCGATCACTTGATGTTATAGAAAAAAGAGTGTTGAAGAGTAAGGTACGTGAACTTGTTTTTCCAACTACAAGTTCAATGTGTCCACCACCTGAAAAAATTAAAACCAAAGGATAGGTAAAGAAGAGTAAGTCTAAGAAGTCGGATGAATATGATGTATATCGAGACCGTTTTTTCTTGAGACAATTTTCTGATGTTATTCAACCATACATTGATGACATATTCAATGTGATAGCAGATGAAAATTGTGGCTATTGCATCATCGCCTTGACATAGTGAGGAGTCTTAGTCTTTGGTCCGCCATAGTTTGGACTAGGAGATTGTTTCTCATATAAGTTCATATGATGGACTGTTCCTATGACGCATTAGAGAAATCAGATATTCATTGAAGATAACAAGCTTATGTGTTCAACCATAGATAAATGGATGTCTATACAATATGAGTTACGTGATAGCGACAACATATATTATTCTTATCATGTTTGGTCAGACATTTTCTATGACTTTCTTTCCAACTGGTTCACATTCAGGATCGACAAAAAATGATTATATCATATACATTGGTTTTGTCGACGCAAATCACTAGATTCCGGTAAAATGATATTATTTTCTTAAGTAATACTTTTTTTTAAATAATCAAATTATTTATTATTTTGTTGTTAAAGATGAATGTTCAATGTCAGACATTGCACCAGGTTGGAAGCAATATCGCACCTCTATTACAAATATTTAGAAAATATTTGTAAATCCAACACTGTTGCAATTAAATTAATGATACATAAAAATTAATATATAAAATAATTATAAATATTTAATATCTGTTGTAGTGAGATATATCCACCTAGCTGTTTGGTGTCGTAACAGTAGACATCTAAGAGGTAGTCATTAAGAACTACGAGTGCAGCAATACCCCATGTGTATCTATCTGTACCATTTGAATAAAGGAAGGTACTTCGCATCAACTAGAGTATTATCTTCGAAGTTATGCCCTAACAACACATTCAAATCTCTATTGTACACTGCCTTTTGAATACCTTTTTTAACCAATTCAGTCTATAGTGCGCACCTCTAGTGTTTCTGGTCTCCTCTCATATCTCTTTCGCAGGCACTCCTAATAAAGTCATGACAAGATTACACGTCATTACTTTATCTACATCGTGTGGACTATAGAACTCACCTCTGATATCAGGTTGTTGTGAAATGATGCTGTCTTAGAATGCCCTATTTTCACAAATGTAGAAATCGGGTTGTTAATCATCTTCAAACTACCCCGTTGTAATGGGGTCAATCTCGACAAATTCACGCAGTTCTCTATGACTTGTGGGGTAATTTGTTGTAGTTTCTTTCTATGCGCAACAATTTTAAGCATTGGTCGCTCATATATACAAAGAAAATATGACATTAAACTTAAATATATAACAAAAATAATAATTAATTAAAATATTTTTAATGCACCACAAATGATAATTAATTTAACATATCTGACCAAATCACTATCTAGCTAAAATATGGTGTTGGTATTGTGTAAGGACGGACAAATCATATGGTCCTCCACGATACCGTGTCAGCTCACCAGGTCCATCATATCCTTCCTCTATTTGCTCTCTCTCGTGTACTGCAGCCTCCTCCTCATGTATTATAGGAGGCTCTTCCTGCTGATGGATAGTAACATCAACATCCAGGATTATCCTGCTCTCCCTCGTCTTCAACTATCACTTTTCGTCTTCTCCTTGATGTTGTCGGTCGAATCTTTTTCGGATGATGAAGTATCAGTGTCGCGTGATGTTCGTATTATTTTGTCATCTCTACCTTATGCACCAGCGCAAAAAATAAGAAAAAAAATCACAATTAGTTAAAAAATCATAATTAAAAAAAAAACAATACCGGAAAACTTATTTTTTTAAGTTTTTTGGTAATTACCAGTAAAGTTAAAATAAAGTATTCTGATAGTTGATTGTCTTCCGAAAAACTTGAAAAAAGTTTTCTTGAATGTATTTTGTGTACCGGAAAACTTTCTGGTAGAGTTTGAAAGAAATTACACTTTTTTATCAAAAATGTCAAATGATAGAATGGTGAAATTTTTTAAATTTTATGATTTATACAAGGACAAAAATGTCATTTCCTTGCATTTGTGAGGGTAAAGATAAAATTTGGGGGTATGAAGTAAATTTTTCTATAATAGAATATGCAGGCCAAGAAAGGTCCAGCCCAAAAAACCCAATGCTCATTCCATAACGTGCCTCCATAAAGCAATGCTGGTCCTAAGCATCTTGTTGGGTTCAACCCAACACCCGCATGCCCAGTTACAGTAACAGTCTAACAGACAAAGATATTACTAGAAGATTTTACTCTAGGTATGATTGTATCCACTTATACCTCTGCCCCCATTATGAATCACAACAAAATTCACACTCGTGGATATCCGCTCGAACCCGTCCCGATTTAGGTGGAAAAAATTCGTTTTGATTGAGTTTGAGTGCGGATTTTTCCCGAAATTAAAAGTTGAGGTAGAAATGGTTTTGTGAGTGTTGATATCCACCCGTAACCGCTCTGCTAATAATATTGTTGTCATTTTTAATGTTTTTATATATGTACATATTCAATATATTTGATATTTTTTTAAATATTAAAAATTATAATCTCTTCTCTATAGAAAATAAGAAGCAGGTGCAGATTTTTTTTGACTAATTGGATGTGTGAGAGGAGAAGGTAAAATTTGCTTTCATCCCGCTCCGTTGTCGTGCCTGCTCCCCACGACTTTAACAAAAATCCCATTCTACCTTTGTTTTTTTAAAAAAAAATCCAACAACCGGATTATTTAAGGAAGATTTTCAGGTGAAGAAAACTAAAATATTTTTGTATTGAACACACTATAACACATTTATTTTAAAAAATTTAAAATATGATTTTCCTAAACACAGTTTCAAAAATTTTGTTTTTTTGAAAAATATTTATGTTCCTAAAAAACTTGAATTAATGTTTTTTTATACACATTTGTGTTTTCAAACATCAAGTATTTTTAAATCACATTTGTAGTATTGAAAATTTAAAATTAAGTTTTTTAATACACAATTCAAAGTTTGAATGTTTTTTAAAACATTTCTGTGTTTTGATAAACTTAAATTGAATTTTTTTAAATATATTTATATTCTAAAAAAAATTAAGTTTTTCAGAACACAACTCACTCGATAGGGATTTTTTGTTAAAAAGTAACCTAAACCTAACTATATATAAAATAAAATAAGCTATAGAAGTATAATTGCGAGTTATAGGTATAATTTTCATACTGTCAACGACACTGGTCCTGCTACCACCATACAAATCATTGGAAAGCCCAATTCCTTGTGCCTTTTCTTGTCGAATGTGCATGTGATACTGACAAAGAATATCAAAAGAATAATTCTTATGTGCTCACTAGAATTGGTCATTAAAATTAAAACATACACATAAAAAAATATAGAAAAAATAATAATCAAATACTATATAGTTTTGAAATAATTAATAATTTTTTTTTTTAGTGTGAATCTAAATAGTGTGGCTACAAGAATTATTCTTTCATAACAAAGAATGCAAGAGAATTCAACCAACAATTCATCTTGTCGCTTTAATGTACCATAACCTTGTCTTTTGTCACCAAGGGAACAACCTCCTAAGAAATACGTATCAACTAATTTGGGCTCCATTACACATTTGAGTATAAAGAGACCAATTATTGAGCGCATTGATCCAACACGTAAAGAAGTGCACAAGATAAAGTGAAAACACCTTTTAGAGCAGATTTGAATGTGAAAGGCTATGATATTAGATATATCTTAGGTAGTTAAATTAGTTTGTTATAATTAGGTACTTATCTATTTGACTATATAAATTTATGTAATATTAATGTAATTCACAATTCTCTCAATTATTAATATGATTTAATTTTACTTTTCTCTATTTCTCTTTTATCAATAGCTTAAATCAAGAATCGTAATATGGTATTAGAGCATAATTCCGCTATATTCTTTATCAATTTTTTCTTGAGAAAATTCTCCTCAAAGCATCATTTAATCATTTCTACTTTTATAATTTCTCTTTGATTCCTGAAGTTTTTATTAAAAATTCTAGATGAACTTGACTTATTTTTACAACCACTATTCATTGGTAGAAAATCTTCGTCACATACAAGAAGAATAGGCTTACAACTATGTATAACGGTGCAACAAATTCATTTTATGGATGCAATACTCGAAGTCCCTAGAAATGTATATTCCTTTACCGAGGCCACAAAATAGATATGCAGAAATTTGAATCATCGACAATACAATCTTCTTCCAAATTTCCAAGATTGAGCAATTTGAAGCATTCATCATAAAAATAAGCGTTGTTTCAAAGCTCCAGCAAAAACTATATGTCACCACCAACGATTTTTCTTCTTTGATTGCAACAAATGGTGGATGATTCAAATTTTCTTCTTTGATTGCAACAAATGGTGGATGATTCAAATTTAATAATGTTAAAGTTTTCAGATGCACATATATGTTTGACATTTTAGTGGGAAAAAAAATCTAAATGGTATTTGAACAAAAGCTCCTAGTAAACAAATCGGTTAAAAAAATTATCTTGAGTGAAGAATTCATGAGAACAACACGAGATCAAGGATAAAGATCCTGATTAAAAAACCAAAATTAAAGCAAAAAGGCAAGACGGCATAAAAAAATTTATTGTCTCAAACAAAGAAAGTTCTTTCAAAAAAAAAGAAATTATGATATTCTTCTTCAAAAAGTCTCATTGACATTTAACTTATATTTATCAAGATCATGGATAGTTAGACCCAAAAAAATTGCCGATTAATTTTCAGCATTTCAAACTCTTTTTAGCCGATTTTTTTCTGACATTTCTTTCTTGGCATTTTCTAAGCTCGAAGTGTAATAAACGCATTCTAACTTGAGAGGGATATTAGATATCTTAGTTAGTTATCTAAATGACTAAATAAGCCTATGTAACCTTGATGTAATTCACAATTCTCTCAATTATCAATATAATTCAATTTTATTTTTTTCTATTTCTTTTTTATCAATAACTTAAATCAATACTTTTTTGTATTTCTCTTTTATCAATAACTTAAATCAATAATCGTGATATAAGATATAAGATGAAGACATCAAATGGAATTATAAGCTTAGGATTAACATCATGGGATGGAATGAGTCCAAACATGCAACAAATAGAACTTGTCGAGCAAATATAAGAGTGATTGTTGCTGTTAACTCGGTTAAAGCTGTTTTCCATGTTCATAACCTTCACAAGTTTTATTGAGGGACCAATATCAAATAGACTATATATTTAACAATTTCAATAAAAAAAATTAATGTTTTATGTTGTTGTAGTGGTTATTTTAGCTTTAGGTGTAATTATAAGACTTGGGTTTGAATATATGCATTACCGTTGCGCCACTTTAATTTCTTTGTTAAGTTTGTGAAATTGGTAAAATATATATCAGATAAATATTATTTATATATATTTATCTTGGAAAAAAAAATTGGGGTGGTGTATTATTATTTACTAGGTATTATTTTTACTCTTTTTACGAGTAAAATTGCACAACTTTTAGTTGCATGTGTATTATGCATGTATCTTTACTGTTCTAGTGTAATTTTATTTTAGGAAAATGTTTTGTATTTTCCGTGGCTCCTATTAGCCTTCTATACTACTTTGAATTTAATTGAGTCATACGGTTAATAAAAACAAATTAAACTCTTGTACTTTTTTTTTAAAAAAATAATGAACTAAGTTATACTCCCTTCGGTTTCTAGTCTAAACAAAAAAGTATAAGTTTGATATATAAAATATTATAAACAATTAAACAAACATCAATTAATTATATATCATTCCTAAAATATTTTTAAACTAATTTAGATTTGATCTATTTTCTAAAAACTTATTTAATTTCTATGACATGAGTTTCAATGAAACATATTTTAGAGATTAAACTTTTTTTACAACAAAAGTATTATCTATTATTCTTAATTCACATGAGATGTTTTTTGTTTTTTATATTCAAAATAGGAGGAAACACGCACTAATAGCAAAATTTATATAATATCTAATTAAAATCATGTATTACAAAATTTTACATTTTTATAAGAAAAATAAATAAATTTTCTCTCTTAAATATGGTTGTCAAATTATTTTATATTTTCTTAAGTTTATTATGAAATATAAATTAACGAGAGTGTGTACATGCTCCTATTGCTAACTGTTTGATTGAAGGTTTACAATCTCAATTTGATGATGTATTTTTTCTAAATGAGGTATTTGATTTTGAGAACCAAAATATGAGCATTCCTCCTATGTGCAAATTACTCTTTGTTTGAAACGAGAAGTTACAAAAACTATAAGAGAAATAATGTAAAACCAAAAATTGAATATACTAGCATATGAGTAGTTTCTTATGGGAATAACCAATATTATTCCATTTACTCTATACATTCTATCACTCATACAATCAAATATTATCTTTGATGTATATACTAACTTTAACCAAACATTTGATTATTGAAAAATATATTTTAAATTTGAAACTTGAATAAATACAAAGGATTAATATATATATATATATATATATATATATATATGAGAGAGAAGGGATATCACAATAAATAAATTTTATTTCAAATTTCACTTATATTACAGATTTTATAACAAATTTGTAAATATTTGTATTTTATATAATTGACTTTAATTAATTTAGTAAATAATATCGTGCAATTAGTGAATATACACGAATCTTTTACTAATTATTTAATAAAATAAATTATAATTAAATTCAAATGATTAATAAATTTTAAAGATAAATCATAAAAAAAATTCAAGTTCAAGTGTTAAAATTTGTCAAAAAAACGGTGAGTGTTAAAAAAAAAAGAATGCAATAGTCATATATTGTCGACGTAAAATAATTTTATATTGATATTCAATGAAATACCACCATATCTTTATGTCACATGATCAATTCCAAAATAATCATAAAAAGTGGAATAATGTAGCAAAATAATGAGTTTTTATTGGATATCAATGTAGATCAGTTCTAAACTAACAATGTATTTTTTTAGAAGAGATAGTAAATATCATTATAAATTCATACACAACTGTGAGGTCCCAAATTTAAACCGAGGATAAGACGTCTCATCTAACAATATTGATATTTTTCAATTGAACTAAAATTTAAATACGATCAACATGCTTTTTTATTCCTAAAAAATAGTAAAAATTAAAAAATAATCACAAATTGAAATAAAGGCCCTGGGAAACAAGTCAAAACCTATGTACTCTTCTTTGTTTCCAAACAAAAAAATTATTTTATTTATCAGTGATAGATATTTATCTCGTATTTTTTTTTATATCTATCAATGATAGATAATTAACACATATTTTTTAATATTTATCAATGACAAATGTTTGTTATATGCTTTTTTATGTATCAATGACAAATATTTGTTATGTAATTTGTTATATTTATCATTGACAAATATTTATCTCATATTTTTTAACAATGTAAATGACAATGCTTTTTTTTAATACATATCAATAACAAATATTTATCTCATATTTTTTTATATATCAATAACAAATATTTATTGTGCGTTTTGTTCGATGTTTGAAATTGAATAAGGCCATCTCGATTTTTTAAATATTGGTTTTTTGTTAGTGCTCTCATTTCTATATTGATAGTTTGAAGATTAAAGAGAATATATAATTAAAATAAGATTATATAGTAGAGTGGTTTTGATCTGCGTATATAATAATGATTCAAGTAGTATAAAATGTTGTGCTAAAAATATGTAATTATTTTTTTTAATAATTATTTATCAATTTTTTTAAAAAAAATTATTTGTTTACCCAGAAACAATGATAAAAAAATTAAATAAAGATAAATTTACATTTTTTATAGTTGTTTGTTTTTCTATGTTGATTGATAGTAGATATATATATACCAATATTTTTGGAAACAAAGTGTCTCTTTGTGAGAGGAACAAACAAGAAAAGTACTTATCGAAGAAGAGGAATGAAGAAACTAGCAAGTATCATATTCTCTGTATTACTCAATTGTCTTTAAAAGTAAAATGCTATTCAAATTTGGAGTTGAATCTTTATGTCTTGAAATTCAAATAACAAGAGACTTGAAGTATACACAAATTGTCCTGTCGGTGTGAACTTGTTGAAACTGTTACTAATTAAAATTTTGAAAAATGAAGTCATCTCAAAAAGGTTTAATAGGAATTACATTACTCTCTCACTGGTTTGTGTCGGCCTCTAAAGAGACACGTCAGCATAATGGTAAGCCCCTTGGTTCAATGGTATGTATTTCATCATTTCATTTATGGACTATTTATTATATTTCAATAGTTCAAAAATTAAATTAGAAATAGTGATAATTTTATGGTTCATTTGTTGTTGGCTTGTTGCTTGTCATTCTCTTAAGGATCAATAGCTGATTTTAAAATGATAATTTTTGGATTCATCAAGACATTGGTTTTGTTCTTACACTCCTACTCATTTGGTAGGTTGATAGAGAAACTATAATAGATTAAGCAGGCCAAGATAGGCCCAAACCAAAAAACCCAATGCCCATTCCATAATGAGCCTCCATGAAACAAAGCCGCACCTAAGCATCTAGCTGGGTTCAGCCCAACACCAGCATAACCAGCCCGTCCAGTTACAGTTATGGACACAAATACTGCCAATGCCATAGCCCCAGCAATGACCAAACATACCATTGGTAAGCCCAAATCCTTTGACCTTTGTTTGTCAAAAGCTAATGTGACACCCAAAAAGAGTACCAAAAATGTGCAAGAGAATTCCAATATCAAAGCAACATGCTGATTAATACTAGAATTCAATCCTTTGGCACCAATAGCACAACCTCCTAATGAATATGTATTTATTAAATTTGGGTCCATGACACATTTGAGTATATAGAAACCAATTATTGAGCCAATGCATTGTGCTAAGATGTAAAGGAGTGCACGAGAAAGTGTGACAACACCTTTTAATGCAGCTATGAATGTGAAAACAGGGCTCATGTGACCACCGGATAGAGGAATTGTCACAATTAGGAATAAAAAGGCTATGATGAAAACTGCAATGGGAATAATAAGCTTAGGATCGGTTTCATGTGAGTCTAAGCATGCAATAATGGAGGTAGTTAAGGTGATCATTAGAGAGGCAGTTGCTACTAATTCTGTAAAAGCTGCTTTCCATGTCTGAAAAATAAATTAGATACTTAATTAGTCATAACAAATTCAAACTTCTGGTTGCGTATTAATAAATAATTTGGTGCTCAACTCTTGTATGGATTTATAAAAAAATTGGGAAAAACCAATGTCAAAAATTGAGCCACATTTTGGCAAAAATTAAGAAATTTTTTTTAATCATCTCGTTTATGGAAAAAAGAGAATTTAAGAGAATCTCATTTATGGGAAAAAGGTTATTGTTGAAAAATAATGATAGAATTATCGGTGAAATTCATTTAAATTTTTTTGAATAACATGAGGAATTAATTTTTATTAAGTACTAATATTAAATTATAAATGAGCGATGTGTAACCATGAGACCCTCTTATGCATTCAAGTAAGAATATTATCATTATGAAAGTTCTAATAATCTAAGTTTAATTAGAAGTAAATAAAATTTTACCAATGATTATTTAAATGAAATATTAAACTCGAATAGTCTCATTCAATTCAACTTTAAGGGTATGTTCGGAGAGTTATATATATATATATATAGGGAGCGTATACGATGAAAACTAATATTTATTGTGAGAAATGAGAATTATCAATAATAACTATTGGATTTAATTAAGGTATAAGATTAAATTATTCACTAAAAATATCATGTGATTGTATCTCCATCCAATAACTTTTGAATACTATATGTTATAATATCTCTAAACTTATTTTCTTTCTATTTTCTAATAACTCGAATTAAAACTCCTTAATGTTGTATCCAAAAAATAAAACTCTTTCTCGTACTTATGAGATTGAATTATTTAAGGATTTTATTTTTATTTTTATAGTTTTATTACTCAAGGATTTTAATTTTATTAAATCTGTGTTTTTATTGTTTACCAAAATAAAAACTACTCTTCAATCATCGTGTTTTGTTAATAAAAATAAATTTGTTTCTTCATTTATTTCAATTTATCTCTTCGATCTGAACAAATTTTCTAAAGCACGTAATTCTTGTGGCACAATATTAACCAAATGTTGTCCAACTCTTCTATATGAAGCAAAGAAAATTTCTTGTTTATTAACTTTTAAATTTCAATCCTTATTATTGTAATATTTTATTGGCTCAAATTTCAAATTTCAATTATTGTAACTTAACTATTGAAAATGTTATTTCAAGTTTATATAATCTAACAACTTTTTTTATTTATTTAAGCATTATTATAAACAATTTTATTAATAAATTCATTAATTTGATTATTGTAATGGGTGTGGCTAGTTTGAATTATAATATTCTATATTTGATTTTTGTAAGTTCTATATTTAATTTTGAAAATTATTTTTCAAGGGATTTATTGGAAATACAAAATTTAAAAACATGAGTTTAATTGTTATCAAGAATGTTTAATTCTAATCATCGAAAAGTCATACAAATATGAATACTTGTGACGTGTCCACGGTGTAAATTAAATTTTTTTACACTAAATGTATACGTAAATTAAACTCAATATAAATAATAAATATGAACTTCATACTTATTTGTATTGTTTTCCATTGAAATAGATTGTTTGAAACAATCCACTCTAATTCCTGAAGGAATGAAAATATAAATGACGAAACAAAATAGCCTATCTTAAAAGAAATGAAAAAGATTGAGATGGTGTTTGTCAATGCAACCTCTTTCAAGTATTTCCACAAACATGTGATGAACACTAACAAAGATGAAAAAAATATCATTCAATAGGAAGGAAAATCAACACATCCATAAAAACCAAGGAAAAAAATAGGCTAAGGATACAAGAAAAACAAGAAGTAGAATAAGAGGGCGAGGAAGATGATACCTTCTTCTATTCCTTAGGTTCGATGATTTCTTGTGAGGCTCTGTGTGTTTGTCTAGGACGAAGGTGGATAAAAGACACTATTGCAGTCGTAAGCCGAGATATCTAGGCGGCGGACGACAACGCAAAGCAACAACACTTGTACGTATCCAAGTGTTATTAGATGGGATTACAATCACATAACATCTTTAGTGAGTAATTTAATCTTATACGTTAATTAAATCTAATTATTGTTATTAATAATTCTCGTTTCTCACAATAAATATTAGTTCTCACCGTACACACTCCAACTTTTATATATATATATATATATATATATATATATATTCTTTTTATTTGTAGAGAAAAAAGTTTTGATAAATTGAAATTTGACTGAGAGTTAAATAAAGTTCACGAAAGATTATTTTAGTTAGAATTTGAATTCGAATTTAAGTTTATTAATTGATTCGTCACTAACCATTTATCACTTAGTAAAAAAAATGAATATAATGAGACAAAGAAAGAATGTATAATGGCTGAAATTCGTATCAACTATTACCTCTGTGCTAAAAAGCTCATGAGATCCAATAGAAGCCCGAAACTTCCCTTTTAAAGGGTTTTTGGGCCCCAAACTAATTGTCTCACAAGTCTGAACAGACATGGAAAAATCTTCATCCACTACCCGTGAGTTAGCTGAATTCATAGGTCCTGTATATTTAATAAAAATAAGCGTAAGGATAAGTATTTGGTTTTGTTGTAATTTATGGTTGATAACAACCCTTGAGGTTTAGATGATTAACTAAGTGCTCACAACAAAATGGTATTTATAGTGCAAAGACGTTAGTTGTTATGTGCATTAACTAATGGAGTGATAGAACATGTAACTTCGTGATTATCTAAGAAATGTATGTATAGGCTTGATTTCACTCAATACTAACTTTCCTACAAAAAGGGAAAATTTCTAGTTTTTTCCAACTTGTTCAATGTGAGCAATGCCAATTTTTGGACTTTTGTAACTCTTGCATTCCATAACTCAACTTTAAGTAAACTTATTTAGTAGGCAAGCGCAAAATGTATATGAGATAATAATATCATGAATTTAATTGTTATTGTATAAAAAGTTTTACACCAATGTTTCAAAAAAAGTTTTACACCTATTCACATTTTACAATATAGATAACTATAGTGACATTTTTAAAATTTATATAATTTCTAAAATACGACACTAATAATATGTAAGTTGTTCTCTGTGATTTTGTTGCACTTGTCGGTTGCACCTAAAAAGACCTTATGCCCACCACATGATCTCGTCCTTCGTCTCCTTAGTCTACCATTAAGAATGATCATACGTTAATCCAACAATGTTGTTTTTCGTACAAAAGCCATAAATAATGTGATTGACGCATGTTAGAATAACAACTTTGACTCAAGATAAAATAGAAACAAAAAAACGCAAATAGATAATACACGAGATTTGATCACATAATTCGATCAATTTTGCATGTCTTTGGCTGCATTATCTTTCAATTATGATACAAGCTTAGGGATTACAATTAGAAATACAAGAACAAAATGCAGATTTGCCAAAGTGAATGTTAATTTGGGTGTTGCGCAAAAAAGTGATCTGCCAATGAGTCAAGTAGTGAAACACTAAAAAACTCTTTAACAATATTTAATTTTGGTTTTAACCAATCAACATCATAAACAAGGTGTTTTCTTAACAAGGAAAGGGTATAATTTTTGGTACCAAATAAGATACTCAGAATCTCACATGATGACCATTTATAAACAATATATTATATTTTCCTCAATTATATCTAAAAATGACTATAACATATTATATATTTATTTATTGTTTGAACATTATACTCAATATACAAAACCCATGAAGGCAAAAGATAACAGATACATGGCCACATGGGACAGAGAAGTGGAAGCAGTAAAAAATAAATAAACCTATCACTAAATTGTACTATAACTTAGGTTCCCTAGTGAATTTCCTAGAAGGAAAGGGAATAGTCTTAAACTCATTAACCAAGGACTTATGCAAGAGTTTATCAATTTTAGTGAGACCAGTTAGAGCAACACTATCAGGATCTTGTAAAATTGGATTATGCAAAGGATTCAATGCTTCTAAATTAGACCTTAACATTTTATCCTTCTTCAAAAAATCACTTTTCTTATCAAACCAATCACCCCAACCTTCTCTCAAAGGAGACACCTTCTTCCCAACTTTCAACAAAAGCGCGTCCTCGATCCCTTTCACTTCCATCAATTTCATCCTCACGTGCTCGTCCACTGCCACGTCATCACAACCAAACGCGGTCTTTCCGTGATCCTCTCTAACTGTATCGAAAACTGTGAATCCTTCGTTAAATTCCTCCGTCATCATCGTCATTGATCGTTTGCTGAACGATCTTCGTATTACGCCTGCAATGTGGTAGAAGAAATAGTCCGAAGCTTTGTTGCTTTCGTCTGTGGGATCGTCGTCTTCTTCTATGTCTGTTGTTGATTCCTGTGTTTGTTCCTCGACTATGTCTAGTGCGTCGATTGTGTCTTCTCCGTTCGTTGCGTCGTCGTTCGATGAATCGGAGAGGAGAGAGTCGTAGTTTACCCCGTGAGAGGGAAAGCGATGGTGATTGTGCCTGCGGAGGAGGGAGATTGATGTTAAAAGAAGAAGAGCTGAAACGACGACGCATAGGATGCCGCCGTAATGGGGGCGTCGCCGGGATTGGAGATTTCTGAACATCTTCGTTGTCGACGGGAAATTCAGTTATTGAGATCCACTTCCTCTCTACATAAATTTTCTGTAACAAATTAGGATATGATAAAAATAAAAATAAAAACTCTATTCTATTTATATTGTAAAATATAATTGAAATAACATAAAATATGGATATAAATTAAAAATAAAATTATTCAAATTTATAAAA
The DNA here is from genome assembly GCA_037974295.1 of Cicer cuneatum. Classification (NCBI taxonomy): domain Eukaryota; kingdom Viridiplantae; phylum Streptophyta; class Magnoliopsida; order Fabales; family Fabaceae; genus Cicer; species Cicer cuneatum. The sequence goes on from JBBPBO010000005.1 coordinate 24,172,878, forward strand.
ACATGAAATATTAATTTACATTTTTAGAATAAATGTAACTTTTTACTAGGGTAGCTTTAAAGTTTACATATAATATGTATCGTACATTTATTTAGCTTATTTATCATATAAAATAGATGTATTTCGTTAATCTAATTTTTTTTTTAAATTTCAAATTATTTATTAAATCGTGTTAATAGATTTTTTTTATAAATATTAAACTATTTCATTATTAATATTTTAGTTTTTTTTTAATTTATATATAATTGTTTCATATGGATAATTTTATTATTTAAATATGATATATATTTTATTATATCATTATGATGAGATTATATAAAAAATATTATATGAAAAAATAATATTATTATATTTGTTATGATATGGACATAAAACATATA
>JBBPBO010000005.1:24173529-24296776 GCA_037974295.1 Cicer cuneatum
TATCATAAACTGTTTAGATCATATCTTCACTATCAAAGAAACCCTAAGTTTTATTTAAAATAGATGTCATTATCATATTGGAAGGTAGAAAAAACAATGTTTTTGTTTATGTATTTAATTTATATGTATTGATAATGTAAAGATATTTTATTTTGTCAATTAATGACAACTATCAAATCAATAAAAATATTTGACTTTTATTTTGATCACCTAATCAATATGATTGATTGTAATAGACTAACAATATAAAATATTTTAAATAGTATTTCGAAATTAAATTCTTTGTTTATAAATACATGTGTGTGTGAAGCTGAAAAAAAAAACATATATGTTTTACGGAATGTATACTTTTAAAGTGCTTTTGTAGGGTGAGAAAAGTATAATATTTTTTAATGAAATATAGATTGTTTTGAAAATTTGTAGGTAAGTAACTCAAAATAATTAAAATCAACCGGGTGTAATTCACTATATTTGTCAAATAATTCTAAAAAAACAGTTAATAGAGTATACCTGACTAATTTTAATTAATTATGAGTAATTTCTCTATAATTTTCCTACTTAAAATTAGAATTTACCTATTTTATTTGTTTCATGCTTTTTGAGTAACTGAGGGTAATGAAATAAAAAAATAAAAAAAAATAAAAAGGAAAATGATATGTTGTTATTGCATGGATAAGTGTATACTAGTAATAAAGTAATAACAGAATCAGTCAATGTGTGTATTTAACCAACAAAAAGAAATCACATTATATGTATGTCTACCGCAAGTCTTCAACTTAAAAATAAGATAAAATTACTTTTCCTTTGCAAAAAGATAAAATTACATTTGACTCACTTGGATTGGAATGAAAGATGTTTGAATTGTAATTTCCTCCCCTCTGATATTCTTTTTTCAAAGACGAGATACATTTTTTTGACAAAAGAGACTTTTTTTTTTTTGCAATCAATCTTCTTTTGGAATTTTTTTCCTCTGTATTTTTGTCAAAAAAAAAAATCCCTATTTCTAATTAACCATATTAATAGCATGCAATTTTGAATGTCTATTGCTAAAAAAAAGTTTGGAATGTGTCTATTATCAACTATAGAAAGATCCTGCAAAAAAAACTATAGAAAGATAAAAGATAAAGTAAAAACTTTTGACAAATTTCTTAAGCCAATAAAAGACTATTTAAAACATAATTTTTTTTCTCTAAAGTAACAAATTATTAATTTAGTGTTCAAAATTAATTTCCATTGACTTAAAAGTGTTAAAGAAAGAAAATTCAAGTTTTTCTCAGGAGAGTGTAATTTACCCTAAGGAGTATGTTTTACATGTTTTTGTCATATATATTACGCGTTATCTTCTTGTTTACTCAATTACATGTTATCTTGAGGAAGAATTTTAACAGATACTTAAATAAAGGAATTCTTAGTCTAGCAGAATATAAAACATATTTAACTTTCACCAAAAGAGCATATACTGTAAAAAATAACGTATGTGACTTTAAAATATAGTATTTAGATAATATTTATCAAAATCGTTTTTTCAATGTATAATTAGATGGTATAAATTTGATGTAACTAGTACTAAAAATGAATCCCAACCTCATCCTAACAACTAAAATATGACACGATTACTATGAACAACTTACCTCCCAACTAACACACACTTGATTATATGTAGAATACCAATTGCACACTTCATATGTTGTCTATTATAAACTTGTCACACTATTACTCCATGCGTGCCTATAAAACTATATATATATTAATGCTAAGTGTTGCGGATAACATCCACTGCATAGAAAATTATATAGCAATTAGCAAAGAAGAAATATGGGAGAAGAAGGTATAAGGAGAAATGTGACAAAGAAGGTGAACCCTGGGAAGGCTACTATTTTGAGTCTTGGCAAGGCTTTCCCTCACCAGCTGGTGATGCAAGAGTATTTAGTTGATGGATATTTCAGGGACACTAATTGTGACAATCCTGAGCTTAAGCAGAAGCTTGCTAGACTTTGTAAGTATATATAATTGTGGTTTCATTTCAATCACAATTCCATTGTTACACTTTATTTCTTTTTTATCTTATTTTGCGTAGTTATACTAATATGGCTTCATGTTGGTATAAACAGGCAAGACTACCACAGTGAAAACAAGGTATGTTGTTATGTCTGAGGAGATACTGAAAGAGTACCCGGAACTTGCCATTGAAGGCGCTGCAACTGTAAAACAACGGCTAGAGATATGTAACAAGGCAGTGACACAAATGGCGATTGAAGCTTCCCAAGTTTGCATAAAGAACTGGGGTAGATCTTTATCAGACATAACTCATGTGGTTTATGTTTCGTCTAGTGAAGCTAGATTACCTGGCGGTGATTTGTACCTCTCCAGAGGACTAGGACTGAACCCTAATATTCAACGAACCATGCTCTATTTTGCCGGATGCTCTGGAGGTGTGGCTGGCTTACGTGTTGCCAAAGACATTGCTGAGAACAACCCTGGAAGCAGGGTGTTGCTTGCTACTTCTGAGACTACAATTATTGGGTTCAAGCCACCAAGCGCTGATAGACCCTATGATCTTGTCGGGGTGGCACTCTTTGGTGATGGTGCCGGTGCCATGATAATCGGTTCAGACCCAGTATCGGAAACTGAGAAACCATTATTTGAGCTTCACACTGCAGCTCAAGAGTTTTTACCCGACACAGAGAAGAAAATTGATGGGAGGCTGACGGAGGAAGGGATAAGCTTCAAGTTAGCAAGGGAACTTCCTCAGATAATTGAAGACAATGTAGAGGGATTCTGTGACAAACTAATTGATGTCGTTGGGTTGCAGAATAAGGATTACAATAAGTTGTTTTGGGCTGTGCATCCAGGAGGGCCTGCGATACTGAATCGAATGGAGAAGCGGCTTGATTTGTTGCCAGAGAAGCTGAATGCCAGCAGGAGAGCTCTCATGGACTATGGAAACGCTAGCAGCAATACCATTGTTTATGTGCTGGAGTATATGATAGAAGAGGGCCTTAAGATTAGAAAGGAAGGAGGAGGAGATCCTGAATGGGGCTTGATACTTGCTTTTGGACCTGGAATTACTTTTGAGGGGATTCTAGCAAGGAATCTGTGTGCTTGAACTTTAAAACTATTGTGGTACAAGGTTTATTAACATTGGTATTATTATTGTTATCATCATTACGTAGGATGTGTTTGTGAGATCATCACTGTCAAAAGCAAACTCAGTACTTTAATTAATGATCCAATGAAGACTTTTAGTATATTGGCTTAATCCACAAAATTACTTTAAAGCAAGTTTATGAACCAAAATTTCATTAGATCCCACTGCAAAGAAAATATTTAGACAGCAATCCAAGATTCAGTAGAACTGGAGCACGTGGAATTGTTGTAATAATAAAACTGAATTCTAATAGTCTAAGCAAATAGAGACTTTAGGTATAAAAGCATTTCCAACCATAATAAATAACGGTACCTCAAACATAAAATATATTTAGTTTACTTTCATCCCCAACTTTACACTTCCACCAAGGAACCGAATAAGCATGTCAACACAAAATGTACTCTAAGTCTAACATTGGTAACAACCAAACATGATGCCTGATTAAGTTAAAAGAAAATTTGAGGGCGTAGATCTTCAATCACACCACTCCTGATGGAAGACGTAGAACAAGCTGTCCCCCGAAAACACTGCAATTAATTAAATATCATTAGGACAACAGCACAGAGTCATGCTGGAAATTTCTAAGTCATTACCAGCAAAATCTGCAAAATGAATGCAGAAAAACTAGTAGTAAAAAGAAAGAACATTATAAACTATACTAACCTTTTGATATAATAGTAACAGAAATCTGCCAAGATGAAGGTCTGGACAATTTCTGAGATAAGAACCATTGACGGCCATAAACCGTATCCCAAGGCAACCAACAAATGTCCACGAGTATCTAACACCTGTTGCAAGAAATAGTATTCAAGTAAGCTACACAACAAAAGAAATGAGGCAAGAACAGCAGCAATCATGTAACCAGATGACAATCACTAAGATGTAAACTTAAAGAGTCCGAACACACAAACATCGCAACGGATGGAGTTACTGCCAATGTAATGTAACTAGGAGATTAAATATTTGGGTCATCAAATCAATATCTTTTGCAAATACATGGTAAGACCGCCTTATTAGTTGTAGCCTACAACACATGCACAATGGGTTTGACATGTTTGACCCTCACAAAATGGCAAGAGCTAACAACATACAAGTTTCCCTTTAAAAATGGCTTAGTTATACTTATTCCATTGAAAAAGAGAAACTAAAATTCATCAAATAATGTTCATATTCCACTCCATCAACAGGAAAGATAATTCAGAATAATGTATAGTCATAAATTTGCAAATGAATCAAAGGACTGACAAATGAAATTACAAAATTTAATGAACAGACCTGAAGAACCCAATGAGCACAGCTCAAGAATCTTGCTACGCCAAGTGCAAATACATAATGAGCGGTGAATGGCTCAACAATCTGAAAGTACAAAATGAAACAATTCAGAAGGAAAGCAATAGAATTGGATCCCATACATTAGATGGTGGACATAGATCCTGGAGTTGGGAACTATACTTTGGTGTTCTGCATAACCCGCAGTTGGGGTAGTACTGAAACAGCTTCCAGATATACACAGAATGCCCAGAAAATCCTGTTCAATATATGATGAGAAGTTGATGGATGAATAAGCAAGGCTAACACGGCACATGGTATCACCTGCATCCATTTTCAAAAGTATATCAATATGATGCTGTTGGAAGGTAAATCCATAAGTTACAAGCAAAAAGTGGCAACATCACAGCATTAAAGAAGAGGTATAATTTAAATTCTTAAAAACATGCAGAGAGTATAGGAACAAAATAGGGGAGGATTAAAAGGAGAGCCACGTTCAAATATGATTGCATCAATTTTTGTTTGATGATGTGGCACTTTGGTTCTATTGCAAGAAGAGAATCCTATTAAATCATGTAAGTACAACACCACTCCCCTCCCAAGCCCAAAAACTCTAGTGTGAAGGAATATGATGGGTTGGAATTCTTTGTTCTCAGAATTGCAAGCTACATTTAGAGATTAGAAATAACAAGTCCATTTTGCATGATATCTTGTTATCATGCTTCACGATACTATTATCACATGTTATTCTACGGATTCCAGATTTTGTAATCATATTATTCATGCAGAAGGAAATTTGCTTTGGTATTATAAAGACTCGGTGAAAATATAATATTTCAACTAATGTCAATATATACTACCATTTCAGACAAATTCATAATGTCATCATCTAACAATACTGTATTAAAAACTCAAACTAATAATGCCATTTACCATAAAAGAGTAGGAAAAAATGTTTCACCTTTGACACAACAATATAAAGGAAGCTAGGCTTTAAAATTTAGGATGAAAAATTGGAGCTTACCACATAGTATATTGCAAAGTTATCCTTCTCCTCCATGTAACTAGCCTTAAGTTTAAAACGAATCATGTAAATAACCCACACTGTAGTCACGAAAGTAGCCAAATCAAGTATGGTGTGTATGTCATATTCCATGACAAAGCTGCAATACAGCCTAACAGCTAAGAACATAGCTGTTAATTCCTGGGATTTGAGTGATAATCCTGCACATCATTCATAACCATCATCAGAATCAAAAACAAAACAAAAAATCAAAATTTCCATTTATACATGTCTCTTATTGATCCAAAAACAAGTGACAATACACAGATTAATCCAACCACAAACACAAATGAAATTAACCCAACAATGCCAATCTAATTGACACCATAGAGAATTAAGGACAAAATTTCAATTTTTGTGAAGGAAATCTAAACAGATAAAAATCCCAAAGAATTGGTCTTTTTCCTTACCCATATTTTTAATTTTTTGCCTGAGAATTCCAACAAAGTAAAATTAACTTTTGATAAAACTGAAAAGGGTGAATTTTAACCTACCCAATTCACAAAAACCCAAGAAAGCAAAACATAACATAAACAAGATACAAATTCAACCCTAAACATAACCAAAAAAAAAATATATTTTTTTTTCAAATCAAAGGAAAAAAATACAAGGGATTTAGAGTGAACAAACCGGCACATGTCTTCTCCTTCATGAGTTTATAGATAAGAACGGAAATTCCAAGAGAGTGAACAGCCTCGGCAGCAACGAAAAGGTTATCGTGATCGTGAACGATGAATCGGAGGAGGACGAGAGCAGCCATACCGGAAACAACGGCAAGAAAAGCCTTGACCTTTGGAGGTTGTCGCCTGACCCATGTGGAGATAGCGTGGATCGACGTTCTCTGAGGTCTCATGGTGATGATGAAATTAGGGTCTCGCTGAATTTGGGAGCTGCGTAAGGTTTTTATTTATTTATTTTTGTTTCTTGATAATTTTGAAAAGACAAGAGAACAGAACACAAAGACAGTTCAATGGCCCAAACTGCAACCGTGGTAACAAAAGATTGGAAGGATCTATAGATTTGATGAGGGGGATGATAGAGATAAAAAAAACAAAACAACTAAGTAACACAAATTATACACACAAAAACAAAATTTAAGTAGTAATTGTGTTAGGTTTAATAAATAAATAAAATATTTATTTCCATGGTTGATTAAGTTAGATTTGACTTTTAGAGAAAAGTAATAAATATATCATAAATTAGGTGATATAAATTATGAGTAATATTACAAGATTATCTTTCAAGAAACGAAAATTGGTAGAATTAGAAAAAATAAAGTAATAAATAGTTAATAATATAATAAAAGTATAATTAATTTAAAATAGAGTGAGTAACAATTAACAAATAAGTTAGATGATATTACACCACTCAGATATTTTGTAAAATTCTTTTATGACTAAAAATATATGTCTTAAATATATTTTGAATCATCGTTAAATATACATATTTGATCTCTCTTTTAAAATATTATTTATCTTTATTTAGTACATAAATCAAGAAATTTAAGTCATTTATGTCTTTAGAAAGATAAAGTAACGTGTTGTTTACTTAACTAATAAGAGTCACTCTTTTGACTGAGTTGCAGTGTACTTTTTTATTTTTTGCTTTAAGCATTATCTTTTGTGAATGATGTGCGTTGAATAAAATAAAATAATTTTTTTAATTTAAACTTATTTTTAATAATATTTTTTTACAGGTTTTGTAAATAAATAAATTCAGTATTATAAAATAAAATTTGATTCGTCTAAAATAAAAAGTTAATAAAATAAATAGATCAATGATTGATATTATAATCACTCATAAATATACATTTATATGCATTTTAATTGCTTTTGCACTAATTGTCTAAAAATATTATTAGGATTTTAATACATTATACACATATATGCATTTTATTAGAATTTTAGAAGTATATAATTTTTTTTCATACATTATACACATATATGCATTTTTATTGCTTTTGCACTAATTGTCTAAAAATATTATTTTGCACTAAATATACACATTTTTATTATCAACGACGTTAGATATATAGTTAGTTTATATTTAAACTTAGTTTTAGTTAATTAGTTAATTGGTTAATTAACTGATATTTTTTGATAAACTAGATAAATATATTAAAAATGTTATACTAAGTATAAAGTGTGTCAAGAATAATCAAGTAAAGATACAAAGTTCTAAACAAATGCCATATAAAATGACCTTTGAAACTATATTTGTTTTTAAGCAAGCTAGTGAGTTGGTTAAAATCACAGGCAAAATCTTAACTCTAGTTTTGATTAAATACAATAATAGCATTTTAACATGTTCTCTAATCTGAACCACAGTACTACCTTGTTTGAAAATATGATTGCGCTATTTCTAAATAATCCAAATGCAAGTAAGCCATTCAATCTGAATTTTATTTTTTAATTTCTTGTTAGCATTGACTAAACCTTCAAATTGTTAAAAATTAGAGATGATACAACTATTTAAAACACTTTGAACTCCTAACCAAGCTACAATATGTAGCCACACTACCAAAAAATTGACATTGCATTAGTTAGCCTTATCTAATTATTTAATATGTGAGCTAGTACACTCTTTGAAGGGTGGTTGCTTCTAGGCAAACCTTTTGGTTGTCTCTGCACTCCTACCTCCTCTACCACTTAATTGATGATCTAAGTTGTTTCTCTCTCGACGATGAAGCTTATCCTCCATCGTCACATTGGTCAACCTTGACCTTTTTTATTTTGGGGTCATATCTAGTATTCAGAGTTTGCATTGGATTTGGTACTGCTCTCGCGGCCTGCATGCGAAACAATGCTTTACCCTTACACTAATTGGTTATTTATATAATTAGGTATATAAGTCTATGTACCCTTTGAATTAATTCACTCTATAAATTATAAAAAATATTCAATTTACTTATCTTGATTTCTCTCCTATCAAATCAAATATCGCAATATGGTATCAGATAAATAATTATTCTGCTACTTTTTTTTTTATTTTTAGAAAATTTTAATCAAAACTTCATTGAATTTTTTCTCTTATGTTTTCTCTTTGAATATTGAAATTTCCTATGAAATTTTAGATGATTCCGATTCATTTTTCCAACCACTTTTTTCTTTAATCGTCGAAAACAAATTTTTTTCCTTCAAGAAGCAATAACTATTTCATTTTCAAGACAATTTTTATGGTATTCTTAAAAAAGAAGAGTGTATTGGTATTTTTTTATTTTTTTTAAATGTGTTACTTTTCGCCACATCAGCATCTATATATTATATATTAAATTTAACCAAATTATTTGTACTAATACAGTTATGTTTTTAATTTAATCCCCTAATTTTTTTATTTTAATTAAAATTAAAATTAAAATCATTATTAATTCAGAAGTTCATAACTCATCATCTTCCTCTCCCGAAACCAATCCACCACCAAAGTAAATTACTCTCCTTCGTTATTCTTCTAGCATCGTAAGAAGAACTCTCCACTGTTTTTCAACCATCGCGAGAAGATCCCTCCTCTAATTCGTTCGAGTCTGCGTCGATGTCGTCTTGGTGTCGTCGACCATGCACCGTCATTTCTAAGTTTGTCTTTTATTCTTAATGAATTAACGACGGAGATAGACGATGCAGAACAGATGAGAGAGATAGTGAAGAACGGTAGGAAAAGACGGTGAAGAATGGCATATAGACGGTACAATGGAGAGAATAAAGTTGATTATTATTTTTATATAGTTTAATAAATAAATATTAATTATTTTAAAATAAAACAAAAATATAAAACTTCAAAATTTAGTGGTGATAAATTTAAAATATGATCAAATTACTTATAGATAATATATTAATAGACTATTGGTGATTTAATTTGATAGTAAAAAAATATCAATTTCCAATAGTACTGTAGAAATCCCTATTTTTCAATATCATTCTTCAACGAAGGAAGAGGAAAATATGAGTGAGGAAAATAAACAATTGTAGAATGGCAAATCATCTCAAGCAATGGAGCATGCATAAAAGAAGATGGAGAATACATCAAATTAATCTTCCAAAAGTAAAAAAATACAATAAAATCTTTATCTAAATCAACTACCATGGTGAAAAGAAAGTCAAGTGAAACGAGTTTGTTACAAAAGCAGATAATAAGGTCAAGGTGTTGATCATAAAGAAATAACACTATTTGTTGAGTAGTGTTATTTATTACCAAACATGGGCAGTGAGAGGTTATAATATCGAATGATTAAATGTTGTCACAAAATTATTGTATTTTTTATGAATATTACAGTAACAATAAATATTTTTCTTATTTGATTTTAATCTAATTTGGAATTTAGCAAAAACTCTAAGTATGAAATTGCAGTTTACCGGTTCAAAAAAGTTGTCTTCAATAAAAAATTCAGAAGAACAACGTGAAGATTGAGGATAAAGATCCTGATTAAAAAAACAAAGCAAAAAGACAAGATTGTAGCTAAAAAAATTATTGTCTCAAAGAAAGAATAATTCTATAAAAATAATGGGATAATTAAGCACACAATTCATATTATTTCATTCAATTAATTTTTTGTGTTTCAATTTTTTTTAGCTAAAGTCTTTTCTGCTATTTCTCTCTTAACATTTTTTAGGCATATTAGATATCTAGTTACTTTACATTGTTAGATTTAGTCTTAGATAGTTTGTAAACCAACTAACTATATTTTAATTAGCTTTAGGTTGTTAGTTAATTATTTTCACTAGATTTTTTTTATATAAGATAAATTCTATCATAATTAACTTAAACAATTGTGAGGTCGTACCAGATTCAAACTCGGACAAAACATCCAACCTAACAATATTTTACCTATGTAGTTATAATCCTTATCCCGATTGTCCTTATACTTAAAATATACAACACTGAAGACAAACACACAATAAAATAATATTTATCATGTCACTATTTTATCTTCTTTTTTTTATCTTTCTTTATATCTTATCTTACCTCATCATATCTCGTCCATCAAATGAGCTCTACAAGTTCTAAATAAACTCAAACTCTACATAAAATAAAATAGTGATTAGTAGGGTCAAATTACTAATTTATAGGCAATAATCTAATAAAATCAAAATAATGTGTTTAGGGTTATATTATTTTCCATAAGCCTTCTTCTATCTTATAGGCTATTATTTTTTCTTTCAATTTTGTGATGAGTTAAAATAGAATCATAAGTGTTCTAAAATAGAGATATTATGATCCCAAATCATACACCAATGAGTGTTTTTTATTACATCTCATTTTCACATTGAATTTGTTCTAAAATAGAGAGGTTATGGTCCCAAATCATACACCAATCTGTGTTTTTTTTTTTACATCTCATTTTCACATTGAGTGTGTGTTGATCAAGAAGGTCAAACCACATTACTAGTTATCGTGAATTCATGTACACTTTATGCATATTTTTAATATGATTGATAGTAGATGGTAAGGTTTATTTTGCTTCAAACCTTTTAAACTTTTAAAAAAGTATAAAGATGCTGTTTCAGGCAAAGATTATTACAATATACACCAAGGATTGAGACTAGATATGACATTGTATGGAGGAAGGAATGATGCACTGATGTTAATGTTACTATCTCACATGTTGTAGTGTAATGACGCCAACCATCAACAAGGCTACATTGATTACATTCTATATGTCTAATGCCTTGATGATCCTAATTGTTAACCATAATAACAAGGCATTTGACTCTCTATACATGATCTAACTGTACATATCATCTATTAAGAAATTCATGCAATTCCTAAGAACTTTGGACAAAAGCAACAATCAATTCCTAAGAACTCCTAATGTAATGCATCTCACGAAGAGAATATACTCAAAAAAGTTGAACTAACAATGTTTGAGCTTTACAGTGTTTCACCTTGCCCTTCTTCCCTCGACCATTGCATTCACCATGTATTCGATCTTCTGTGTTGAGGCCTTAGGAGTTTATCTTCCTCAAAGGCCACCATACGCAAATGTGATGGATCATTTAGCATCTCCCTAGCTACTAAGTATCCAGCAATCGACCAAGTTTGGAATTTCCTGGCTTGCTTCCCAATGTATCTACCATGCTTTCCATCATAATATTCCGGCCAGTTGTCTTTCAATAATCTTGTTTCAGTTATGTCAAGGGCACGTCTTGCAATATGGGGCCTTCCTGTCTTGATTGATGCCGCAGTAAGAAGCCATAAAAGAACTGCAACCATTGTGATGTGGAGAAGATTATGTGAGACATAAGTAAATTATTATGATAGAGAGAAGATAAAATGCTAGCTAGTGAATGTGTATTTCTCGAAACAATGAAAATAATTCTTTTGGCTTTTTCTTTGTTTTTGTTAGAGTGTCTTATTTTTTTTTAACAAGTAAAATTAACACAAATTTTATAAAAGAAAAATAGAAAATGTTTTCACAAAATAGATACAAAAAAAAAAATGAAAATTATCATATTTTGGAAAATAAAAGCATATTTAAGTCTTTAGTAACAAATCATAAAAGTCTTGTATTCACTGGCTGCTAGAAACTCAGAACTGTAACATGGTTCCGTGCAAATGGGGCCTAAAGGCAGAAAAATATATACCTGGCCAAGATCCACCATTATGATAACTCCATCTTGTATTTTTGGGGTCACATCCTGTTATGATCCTCCATTCATGATTTTCAAGTGCTGGATAACAGATTTTTGCAGGCATCTCTCCAATCAATGCATCCCAACGTGATTCTATAAGATCCATGATTGCAATGGATTGCTCAGGAGTAGCCAAGCATGACAAAATTGCAATGCAATTACCTAGGCAAAACCACCGGAAATCCATCCTAGCAGGACTTACATTCCCAATGAAGTAACCACCATGATGAGGCATGAAATCAAAAATCCAATCAGGTAGAGAATCAGGAATTACATTGAACTTGTTAACTGCAGTATGTGAGTACTCTTCTGTTTTGTACCTATATACATCGTTAAGTTGCTTTAAATCCAACCAAAAATAGTTTCTCAGATGATATCTTAAGGCATTCAAACGTGACACTATTCTTTCCATGAACTCTTTCCCTTCGTCATCTTGCTTAAGCAAATGCATGGCACACCTTAAAGCCATGTAGAACAGTGCTTGAATTTCAATTGGATAACCATAAAGACCCTGAAAAAATGGATGTAAGAAACTTTGAAGTGTTTCTAAATGTATAACCTACAATTCAATTCTTCATATTAATAGTATGTGTGATGTCTGACGCATGTCAATGTCCATTGCTATAATTGTATGTTGCACTCTTTATAAATCAACAAAAATAATCTTTTCCTATAACTAATGCCTTATTTTTAGTTTCTAAACAATGTAAAATATGATGGTCTACCAAAATTTGAACAAAAGTATAGTACTTACCATTCTACGATCAATCATGCAACATCCATCAGCACATAGTAGAGTTGGAAACGTGTCAAATCCTTCTGCAAGGCATAAATTGAGAATCAAACGCATACCCTCCTGACATTCAGCAGTTTCAGACAAGGAAACGTCTCCTGTAGACTTTGTGTATGCACGAAGTAATATAATCCACCAAAATCCAGAATCAACAGGAGCAACCCTGCCTATTGCACTTCCACCAAAGTCAGCATCCAATGACTCACTGTTCTTTCCCGGTTCATGTTTCACCTTAAAACTAGCTGGCATTACACCTGCTGATAGGTGAAACCTATCAACTGTTTTTTTCGATGATTGAAGGCGAAGAGTCGTTTTCAGAAAATTCTTAACAATGCCATGTTCCTTCTTCATCAGAAAAGCAAGAGCACTGGGCACAAAATCTCTAACAAACACCTACACACGTATAGAGACAATACCATTTGTTAAGTCCCCCAATAACAACTCAAAAGGGGTGTGATAAAATAAGCATAATGATCAAAGTCACTGATCTAGCTTGACAATGCAAGTAAGAAAGATGAAAAAGGATAAATAAACAGAAACTAAAAAATAAAGTCATTCATTTACGTATATTCTAGCTTATTTATCTGATTTAATATATGATTCAAACTAGAAAGAGTAAATAATCAATTTAGTACTTAAAAACATAGGGTCATACAATTTAGTCATTGAAATAAACAAAATTCTAAACTTATTCATAAAACTAAAGACCTTTGATTACACTAATCCATCGTAGACAACGTGAGGAACTAAATTGACAACCTAAAAGGACTAGTGTAATAGAAGATTTTCATTTTCACAAATCATTTTGAAATTTCGATAAATTCATGATCAAATTGTCCAACGTTACAATTTGACAGACTAAATTAGTAATTCACTCAATCAAAGCAGTAGTAAATATAAATCCATCAACGGCATAACTTATTGTACTTGGACAGGTAAACTAAATCACTATATGAAACAAGTTGGAGAAGCTAATTTTCACAATCTCGCTATCATCATTCACCTAGTATATTAAGACAAAAGTTGGGTAAATTTTGCTGAGAAAAACAAGAAATAGATGCATTAATTTAATATAATTAGAAGATAAGAACAGCGTGGCACCTGATCATAATTAAGTTTCTCATCAGAAGTATCCAAAGCAGCAATAGTACCAACAGGGACACCGCGAAAATACACCAAGGAGTGTCTCATAGATTCCCAAGCTTCAGATATCATTGGTTGTGGATCCAATGGTAATGATATTTGAGTAAACAAAGCTGAGTTTTGCAGAAGAGGATCTGCCTTATTATTATTATTATTATTATTATCAGAATGTTCCACCTTGTTAGAAGAGTTCTCTGCAATTTGGGTGCAAAATAGTGGACCCACTGATGCTCCTCGATCCAATGGTTTCAATGATCTATCCATAAGTATTGCAATTTCACTAGTAATGTAATGATCAAATTCTGCAATTAGATCAAAATTATTAATTTCAATGAGATGAATTTTAAACATGCTCTTGTGAAGTACTAATAAAATTCCATATTTGGTAATTAACACTTAAAAGACCATGAAAATTTTGACTTATGGTTTAATACATACGTAATTTTATAGATTCCTAAAAGCAAGAAACTCATGCATCATTCTTTTTCCGTAATAGTAACACCTCCTTATTATGCACCAATCTTTTTCCCTAAATAAGAGAAACCCAAATCATATGAAACCAATACATATACATATACACAAACACATGCATTCATGTAATCAAATATTAGAATAAGAGAAAACCATTAAGAAATAAAAGAAAAAGAAAGAAAAGCAAAATGATGAAGATGAGGAGCTAGGGAGGACGGCAACAAAAAGAGCATGAGTGATTAATGGAAGCAAGATCAAAAGAAGAAGACATGCATGGATGCATTTTGAATATATTGAAGAACATATAGTAATAATAATAACAATAATTAAAAGGTAACATTGGAATGAAGATAACTAACTCCAGAAATTGAATGAAGAGAGAAAGAGTGTGCAGTGGCCAAGAGAACAAGAACGTGAGTGTGGGTTTCTTGCTTTTAACGTTCTCTTTTTGTATTTTGGCGGCTGCTTTCTTATATTTTCAAATTAAATTTATTTAAATGTGAATATAAAAAAAAAATACACACACACATAAGAGTCAAACAAATTATCTCAAACTAGTGAAACCCTTGGACCTATTATCTCTAACTCTCACTTATTTTTTATCTTTTACTAGTACATAACATCAAATTTGATTTCCAATAAAGATTTTCCTTTATTTATTTTTCAGTTTAACGTTTTTTAGTATTAAAAAATAATTTAATTTCTATATATTGTAATCTAAAAACATTTATGCTGTCATAACATTATTGGATGTATGTGTAAATAATTCTATAAAAAAATAATAATTTTCAACATAAGTATAATAATAATAATAATAAAATAAAAATAACAAAAAAAAACGTGTCTGTGAAACCCTTGAACCTATTATTCGCGCCTCGTCATCTTGACCTCGCCTCTCTTCCCTCCTCCCTGGTTCGAGTTCTCCTGGCGTTCCTCCATTCCTCTCGTCCGTCGTATTCCCCTTTTGCCCGCGCCTCAGGTTACTTTGTTAACAGAGTACATCTTCAACCATTTTTTTCTTCTCTTTGTTGGTAAATATGTTAAGAAATATGAACTATACCTATCTTAATACTTCGGGTTAACAGAGTACAAACCTCAAAACATTTTCTCCTTCGTCATTTTCATGCTTTTTTTTTCTTTCTCGGTTTTACTTTAATATAGATAAATCTTAAATATAGTTGATTTTAGTGATAAGAGCGTAAACCCTTAACTTTTTTGTTGCGTTGTAGGGTTTATCATTATACGCATAATTCAGAATTCCTCCTAATTCAACAATGCCCGATTTGGAACCAAATTCAAAGACGCAAAACCGTAAGCGGAAGCAGAAAATCAATGACGAATCCCATAAACCTTCTAAACTGCATCGTTTGGAGTCCTCTCAGAAGCCTCAGGACCCTGGGAAATTTTCCACTCCTTGGAACAATCTTCAATTGATACTCTGCATCCAAGACAAACAGCTTGATCTTCAAAGGTTATTTT
The DNA here is from genome assembly GCA_037974295.1 of Cicer cuneatum. Lineage (NCBI taxonomy): Eukaryota > Viridiplantae > Streptophyta > Magnoliopsida > Fabales > Fabaceae > Cicer > Cicer cuneatum. The sequence continues at coordinate 24,189,519 of JBBPBO010000005.1, forward strand.
CTGTTATTTTCAACCATCTTTATATTTTGTTATATATGCAACATGTTTTCAAGTAATCTAATCCTTTTAACAGTGTGGTGACACTGAGATGTTTTTTTTGTGTGTTAGTGCAGTAAGGTCAATCAAGCATTCAGTTTTGTGCATTCAAGGGTGGGTGATGGTGTTGACAACGATCGACATTGTGAAACTATAAAACTACCAAGACTACTATGTTACCTTAATGAGTGGATCCTGACAGTGTTGTTCCCTCCAAATGGGAAGGAAAACTGGGGCGATGGGAAAACGCCCAAGCTTGGTGGAATTGAGGCATATATGGATCTTCGTTGTTGGGAGATTTTCAAGTTCTGCTTGCAGGAGTCTTTGAAGATTCATATCTCTCTGAATATTTCGCGAAACATTCTACAGACTGTTCAATTTATTGTCAGAAATACTCTGTTCCTGCTAGAGGACATATCTACATGTTCAGGAGAAGATTTTAAATCTGATGAAAAGTTTAAACAGTATGATACTGCTCTTGATTGTGTTTCATTGGTGTTCTCATCCCATGGTGGTTTGTCAAATGAAAATTTGGACTTATGGATTGAAACGACCGGGGCAGCGGTTGAGCTCGTCCTAAAAATGCATGGCAAGAACCTTGATGAAAGCTGTGTGGGTTCTTTTGCATTATGCTCTTTGTGGTTGGTGCTTCAGCCTTTCTCCATGTTTTTGAGGGTCCATCCAGCTAGGAAAGGATTTCAAAATTTTGTGGATAAACTTCTTGAGCCATTGTTGCAATTGTCAGGTGAGTTGCAACTTCGGGTTAATGGAAGTGATCCCATTTGGACAGGGAGATTGATGAAGGTGGTGGAAGAAGTCCTTACTCATGGACTTTTTCACCCAGTTCATATTGATGAATTTTTAAGCTTAAACGGTTCAGAAAAGTATGTCGCTTCATGTGATGATAAACCTAAAGATTCAAAAGCCCCTATTAAGAGTTATCATAGACATTTGTTTGATGTGCTGAACAAAATTATATCCAGAAAGAATGCTATAGCAATGGGTAGCTTAGGTTTGTTATTTCGCTTGTATGCTGATTCTGCAAGAAAGTTCAAGGGAACTTCAGTTTTGTATGAAGGGAACAATACAGTGGAGAAAATAAATGATTTAAGGCAACCCGTGTCAGGAGAAACTTCTAGCTCTAATAATATTTCTGTAGATACTCAAAAATCCCTTTTTAATTTTTTGGTCCTGATTATGGAGCCTCTTTTGCTTGAGATTAATGCCTATCTCCAAGCTAAAATAGATACCGAACTCCTTTTTTCTGATCTTTGTGGTATACTAAAGTCTATTGGTAATTTGCTTGCTAGTTTTCTGCAAGAGAAAGTATATGTAAAAACAGAGGACACATCTGGAGGAGCTTGTCTTAATTTCTTGAAGAAAATATTCAGTTCATTGATAGCTAGTTCCACTAGTGTACTCTGCTTGTCCAACTATGATACAAATAGCATGAAGGGGACAGAAACATTTATTTTAGCAGCTAACGAGATATTAGTTGCAATGAGTTATCTTTTGGAAATTGAATATGAGGTTATTGGAGAAGATTTGGTGAATTTATGGTTTATTTTGTTATCATACTCTGCCATCAATTGCAATTTGTCAAATGCTTTTGATCGATGTTCATTATCTTCCACTATTCCTGCCTTGGGGTGCCAAATAATTAATCTCTACAGTCAACTTCGCCAGGTTTGTATCAAAACCCTGAATTCCAAAGAAATTATGTGTTAGAGGTTTGCATAGATTTTTCCTTCTTGTGATTTCATTACTGTACTTTGTGTGTTGATAACTCGTACTAATTCTAGGTATGACCATTTGGCAGAGGGAAGGGAAATGACAGTCAGGGAAAATCTTAAAAGAAAATTGTTATATTCACAATTTTAGTGAGCTAACGTCACATTTTGTCTGTTAAATGATGTAGGTACAAATTGCCATCTTAACATTGTGCAAAGCACTGAGGCTTATGACTTGTGATGCTGAAGAAAGTTCTTCTAAGTTCTTGACATTTATATCTAATGATGTTTATTCCGAATCAGTTGAAAGGATGTTATCTTCACATAAGTTCATCCACACCATTTATAAAGCCATGGAATCTATTCCAGAAGGGCAAGTGAGTGGTTTTATTAAACAGATAACAGATGATATATCTGAAACTCTTAGGTGGATGAAAGACTGCTCTCCATTGGTTGATAAAAACAAATTGCGAATGATTAATCTGCAGGCAGAGCTCCTGGGTAGAGGGCTCTCTAGACTGTATTCTTTAGTGCTTGATTCAGCCACTATAACTGAAGGCAATAGCAATCTTCTTGGAGTTGCTGTTAAAGAACTTATGTCATTGTTGCGTCCCTACTTGAGTATTCTAGTTGTACAACAACCAGATACTATTTGCAAGTTTTTTTCATCTGTAATAGGAGAAACTGTTGATCAGGTTGTTGGAAAGGGAAAGGTTTTGAAGGAATTTGGTAGGTCTAGTCAATGGGTCTTTGTGTTCTTTTTTCAGTTGTTTGCATCCAGCCGAAGCTTGCTCAGGCAAGCAATCAGCCTTATGCCTCCCAGTTTATCAAAAAAAATGTCTGCCGAGATGGGGGATTACTCAGCATATTCTGCCTTTGAGTTAATGGAGAAGACTGATGAGACTGACATCGGTTTCTTTTCATGGGTTGTCCAACCTTCTGCTTCCCTGCTTGTTGTTATGCAGTTAATTTCAGACTTCTATCTAAAATATGGCTTCAACGATTCTTCCCCTTTGGTTTATATATTTCAGTCTATGGCTCTTCAGAGGCTTGTTGACTTGAATAGGCACATTATATTGTTGAATTATTTGCAAAAGAAACATTATAAATCACGAATCAAGGCCTTGAAGGAAGAAGCTGGTGGACTTACTAGTTTTATCATGGAAAACTTATCGTGTGTGTATCAATCCCCGATCTTTGTTTCTGATAATGTAAAATGTGAAGATTTAGTTTCTTTGGCTCCTCAAATCAACAAATGGAATCAAGGAATTTATGTTGCTAACAAAAATTCATTGCCAATAGCCATTTGGTCAAATCTCTGCAAAAATATTGATATTTGGGGAAACCATGGTTCTAAGAAGCAGTTGAAAAAATTCTTCTCACATTTACTTTGTACTTCCCTTCACTGTGTATCAAGCAGTTTGCATGACCTAGACATGCAAGATGAGTGTAAGCTACTCAAGAGAGTCACCTTGCCGCATATATCATTAGACCTTCTAAGTGATTCAATTTTGTATGAACAAAAGGTAAGATGCTTTGGTTATACACAATTTTTCTGTTTATCTCATACACACTCACACACAGAGACACATTCATGAGTAATCTAGTAAAGAATTGCATTTTAATCTTTTTGCCAGTGTTTGTTTCAGCTTAGTTCTGATTTCTGGAAATTTTAATTTGTTTCTAGTTTGATGTGATGCTTTGAGTAAGAAAACCACTATATCTATAGGTACTCATTTTATGTTGTTGTTTTAGTTTGCCCACAGGAATCTAGCCACAATCATTTGCAGTGCTTTAGAGAAATCTGTATTACCATTGTTTAGTAATATTGCATGTACTGCTGTCGAGCTTCAGTCAGTACCTAACTGGATGGAGTGTTTAAGTGCCCTTGACAACTCAGCACTTGTAAAAAATAGAGAGGTTCCAGTTGAAAAGCTAGCCGCCCATTCATGTGACAAGCTTGATGCAGATATCAACAGCAGAGAAAATGCCTCCCCTCTTACCATCAAAAGTTTCACAGATTGCCACCATTTGCTTAATCTCTTATCTTTGATGGTAGATGTAAATGCAGGATCATTTTCACATATTGTGACTTGTATTTTCAACCTTGAAAGGTACATTCATCTGTGTTGGATACTACTTTATCGTTTTGTGTGTGTGTAAATGAAAGAACTAATTATATATATATTTGAAATAAAAGAACTAAATTATATTACAGAGGAGAAAATGTTTAACTAGTGCCGAGGATAAGATAGTTCCCAAACCATAAAAATTAATGAAAAAAAGAGTGTGAATATAAAAGACAAAAATGCAAAAATGCCACAAAAAAGTTTCTGATTTTGCTGATATTGTATATGGGAACTTTCATGCCATAAACACTCATGCCATAATTTGATCAATTGCTCCTATTTAAATAGCACTTCACTTTGGCAATAAAACATGAATCAATGCACCCCATACTTCTATTTTATATCTTCACAAATAAGAAATTAATTTGATGAAAATGCAAAACCATCTCTCTTTGCAAAGAAATTTTCAAATTTGTTTATTTCACTCCTTGGCCCTTGCTGATGACAAGGAAATCCAAATCAGTGTGAACCTGTGATGAAGATGTCTTAGACACTTTTTTTTAATGTCTTAGACACATTTTGTTGTTTGTGCCGAGGATTTCTGTCGAGTATATTTTGTGAAACACTGAAATGCTTAATTTTCAGTTTCTGTCTGCATAATCTTTGCAGGCTTCTTGTAAATGCCTTGGTATATTTTCAGAGCACAGTGTACCGGGACTACTATTGTGAGTATTTGAAGTTATTTGTCTCTTGCCGGAAGGCCTTAAGATATATATTAGTGGGATTATGTGAGAAGACAGACACCATCCAGTCCTCACCAAACTCGGTTATTTCTGAAAGTTCATTTCCTGTTTTGTGGCTTTCAAAGTCTTTATATGTGACTGTTGGAATTCACGATATTTTCTCAGCAGAAAATATTCTATCTAAATCTTTGATGTTTTCTTTAATGGATCACACCTCGTATGCCTTGTTGGGCATTGGAAAACGTCAAATTATCCATGCTTTTTCCATGGATAAAGAAGCTGAGATGCCTTGTGAAGAGATCTCTGATCATAAAATTAGTCATGGAGAGAATGATTTGCTTTCATCTTCTCAATATGTAGATTCTTCCAAGCTTGAGACATCGAAGTGTTTAACCTTTATGGCTGAGAATTTGAAAGAGCTGATGCAAAACGTGCTTGTTTCTCAAAAGGATAACCCTTGCTATGTCAATGTGGGACATTGTCTTACTTCTGAAAACATTAATAGACTGTCTTCTGCAGTTTCGTGCTTTAGTGGAGTTTTGTGGGGCCTAACATCTGCCCTGGGCCAAACAGATGCTAACGATAACAGCCATATAGAAAAAGTGTTGACGTGGAAACGCGAACATGGCTCTGAACTAAATAGTTGTATATTTTCTTTTGTGGAAGTTGTTGATTTTTTCATAAACAAAATTCTCTGTGAGAATAATCAACTCTCTGAAAGTTTACATGATACCCAGAGTTTTGAAAATCCAGTATTCAACTTATCTCTGTCTGGTACAGAGTATTTGTCACCAGAATGTTCAGTTTCTAAGGCTAATGCCTCAGCTGGAACACAAATAGAATCTAAAGCGGAAGCTATTTGCTCCACTTCATCAGCAGTTGATGATGTCTCCAAACATGACAGTGATGTTGAAAGAATGTTAAATCCAGAAAGTGTAAACTTTGTTGCCAGTGTTTTGGCTAGGGATGATTCCCCTGAGTCACTGGGTCTGAATAAACCTTTGTTACAAAGCTTGGTAAAAGGTGATAATCCTGAAGTAGCTTTTTTGCTAAGGCAACTGTTAATAGCTTCCTCGTCTCTTTTGAGGCTAAATTTGCAGAAGGATGATTTGCCATTGCCTTCAATTTTTGTGCCTACTTTTATCAAAATCGCACAAATCTTGTTATTAGAATTTACAGAGATGGTTGGGGTCCCACAACAACCTGCTTTTCTTTTGTTAGATGGTGCTCTCAGCTATTTGAGAGAATTAGCAAGTTATTTTCCTTTCACTAATCCTACCTCATCGAGTAAAGTTTATACAAAATTAGTACAGATTCATATGAGGGCAATAGGCAAGTCCATATTGTTGCAAGGAAAAAGGGCAACACTAACCTTACACGAAAGACAGTCAAGTACTAAGACACTACATAAAGGATCATTTGAAGCTTGCTCTTCTAATGAAATGTATGACTTTTGCTTGGATGAATTCAAAACTAGGCTGCGGGTGTCTTTCAAAGCATATGTAGAGAGGCAATCAGAGTTGCATCTTTTGTCTACTATACAGGCCATTGAGAGAGCTCTAGTTGGAGTACAAGAAGGATGTACTGCAATCTATGACATAAAAACAAGTAAAGATGGGGGAGAAATTTCGTCACTTGTGGCAGCTGGCATTGATTGCTTTGACATGATTATTGACTTTGTTTCAGGTATTAAGAACATCTGCTGAGAGCACATACTATGGCTATTTTGAAAAATAAATTTTTCATTTCATTGTTTAATTAATGTTTGCAAACTACATTCCTTCAAAATCCTTTTTAGTCGTCATTAAAGTAAAGTATTAGTGCTATATTTTGATTCACTTAAACAAATTTGCAATAATTTAAAGTGACATTTTTTTATAGTTATATTATAACTTTTATTCAAGAAAAGTTCTGCACTATCCACACTTTGGGTTATGAAAGTCATCTGTCGATAGCATGTTAAATAATTATGATTTTGATCACATGCTGATGGAGATGTAGAATTATGCGTGTAAATTTTAGCTTGCTGATGACAGAGTGTAGTGAATTTATACAAACAACTAAAGATAACCAAAACCTCACTAGATGTGTTGGCTTCAGAAACCACATGATGTCTTAATGTCTTATCATAAATCAAACTTATGATATAATCTTCCAGTACATGTTAATACAAACACACACAGGAATATTATTTATCAGATTGTTTCTGTTCTCTAAAATAAAGCTGTCAGGACTCAGTTCCTTCACTTATTCACTTGTTTTGTTAATTTACCCTAAATGCTCACTCATATGCTATCTATAACTACTTTTTGGGAATCCTAACATTGCCTGTAGGATTCATATTACGAATATCACATTCCCTGTTTATAAATTATAATAATCAATTGAAATACTTGGATTATGAGATGGACATTGATTACATATTATTGATTGATAATGTTCTATCAATACATTGCATGTTTGATCAGTTCAAAATGCATATCTAATTTTGTTATTCTGTGACATTTTCCCCTCTTTTTAAGGTCGGAAAAGCTTGAAGCTGATCAAAAGACACTGTCAGAGCTTAGTATCTGCTGTTTTCAGCATTATTGCGCATTTACAGAGCCCGCATATATTTTATGTTAACTTGAGATGTAGAACAGTTGCTGGTACTCCTGATCCTGGGTCAGCCATTCTCATGTGTGTTGAAGTGCTAGCTACAATCTCTAGGAAATTTGGTCTATTCTCAATGGATGTGTGGCATGTGGGTCACATGCTACATATCCCTGCAGCACTCTTTCAGAATTTTCATCAGCATAGAATTTCTAAAGCTTCTCGTCCATCAGATTTATTGATGGTATCGGAAGAGCAAACATCTCATCCAGCAGAGGGAGTGAATTTCTGTCATGTAGATCACCAGTTCACAATTAACCTATTTGTTGCATGTTGTCAACTATTGTGTACAATAATAAGGCATCGTCCAAGGTATGTTTGGTTTTTGTACCTTTTGATTCACTCTGACCAAATTACAACTTCACACATTAAATGGATAGAGATAGCAAATATATGATGGTAGTATTTATTTGATGCACTTAATAGCATCTTTGTGCAATCTTCTGCCTTTTTATTGTACCAACATTTTTTTGTTGTTGAGGAAATTCCTAACCTACATGTAAATGTTACTATGCATGACAATTCTGCTTGTTTTATAATAATTCCAGTGAGTGCAAGCAGTGTGTTGCTCATCTTGAAGCTTCTGTTACTGTTCTTCTTAATTGCTTGGAGACAGTTTTAGAGAACAACTCAATGGTGAGTGAAGGTTGCTTTTCATGGGAAGTAGAAGAGGGAGTGAAATGTGCTTGTTTTCTTCGAAGAATTTATGAAGAGGTTTGTGTCATTCATCTTAGTGTGCCTACCTTCTGAACATGCATATTAGTAATTCAACACACATGCAATGCATATTAGTAATTTTCCTATTCTCAAATACTCTCTCTGTCCTGCCTTTTCAAAGCCAAAGTTTATTTTATGTGCAAATTGCTTTTACACTCTTGTTTTTTTGTTAATGTAAATTTTGACAAAGGACGGAGGTAAGTGAGATATCAAGTGGGTCAAATTTTGAACAGCCCGTGTGATACTTTGTATACATCAATATACCTTTTCCTATTTTCATACTGAGAGACTCAGACAGACTCTGACCAGCACAAAAGGACAAAATAAAAAACAGACAGAATTCTTATTGAATTGCTTCTCCTTTGGTTCAGAGTGATCTGAGAGAGACTAGTTAAATCCTGCTATTTTACTTGCAATTCAGCATCTCGTTGATGATTGTATAAAAAATCCAAAATGCCCACAGGCTGCATTTGAAATTCCCAGCCCTTGGTCAAAGTTTCTGATAAGTGGTCCATGGACATAGGGACTTGGAGCTGCCTATTTCAGCTTGCTGACATGAAACACCACCTAGATGTTGCTGGTTGCAAGCAGTTGTATTTCCCTAGCCTGTATTCTTCTTAACGTATATGGCATATCACTTAACCAGCCAGTATTTGTTTTCCATAGTTCTTTGATAGTTTCTTAAAATTTTGAGATTTTTTCTTATTTAAATAGATGGTGTTTTTACCTTCTTGATTTACCAAATCAAGAAAAAGCATAAGAAAATCCAGCTATTATTTAACAAATCGTTTATTTGTTTATTTCTTATATTCGATAGCTTATTCTTTTTTTGTTCCTTTTGCTTACCCGTTTTGTTTCTATGATCATCATGCAGATAAAACAGCAGAAAAATATATTTGGTCGTCAATGTTGTCTGTTTTTATCCAACTATATATCGGTTTACTCAGGATATGGTCCCAGCAGAAGTGGTATTAGAAGGTTGTATATTAGTTTTGTTGTCTACTCATTTCTTTTTTCTGTCAAAGGTTACCAGTTGCAGGGTTACATTTTTCGGCCACACAGATACCCCTTTTCTATTCCTGACTTTTATTAACCTGTCATCTCAGAGTTTCTTAAAATTCCAATAGTGATCTATTAAATTTTCCGTTGCCCATATTTTGAAATGATAACAATGAAAAAGTATCAATAGAGATGAATTTGGTAGGCTGAGTGGCTAGCATCTGTTGAAAAGTGTAGCCAAATAACCATTAGTAAATACTAATTATTTGCATTGTTATTTGCAGAGAAATAGATGAAGCTTTAAGACCAGGGGTCTATGCTTTGATAGATGCTTGCTCAGTTGATGATCTTCAATATCTTCATACTGTTTTTGGAGGTAAGCAATCTTGACTAGATGAAATTCTAGGAAAGCAATTAAGGAATAATCTAATTTCAATTTTTTCCCTTCATTTTGTAGAGGGACCTTGCAGAAATACCTTGGCAACTCTTCAACATGATTACCAACTCAATTTTAAATACGAAGGAAAAGTGTGACCAAGGTAAATTTTTGTGCCTCATTTTATTCCCACAGAACGCTTTCCACAGATATTGATAACTTAATGAATGTTTCAACTAATATTCATGGAAAGCTAACGTTGTTCTAGTGAGGAACTTAGTTTATGCCAATTTTGTATGTTGTGGCATTGAAATCATAGATAGTTACTTAGTTGGTTCTTGTATTTTTTTTCAATTGTAGTTTGAAGATAGCTTAGACTAAGTTGCCTAAACCTTTTTGTTGACTAATTTAGAGTTGTGACAAAATGGTGCTTTTACGATCAATTCAGTGACAACATTAGCACTTCAAATGTGCAGAAATCGGTTTACTTTGGCTGGAGTTTGTGTTACTTGTTGCCATGTTTAATTGTAGGCAATGAACTATATCAACAGCTGATTTCTTGTAGGCCATATATTTCCAAATAACATTAGCATTTAATATCCAAACTTACTTTAATTCCAACTGTTTTGTGGATGGGAATGAGCCTCAGTATTAGAATTATTTTCTTGTTTTTCCTATATAATTATAATGATATAATTAGACTTCCACATTCGGTGAAAGCCAATTCCACGAGTCACAGGATAAATAATGATTTGGGAATTGTGAATTGACCTTCTGGTTAATTATAAATTTATAATTGCACATTTTATTCCAAATGTCTGCTCAATGATAATGACGTAGTGTAAGATTTGTTAATTTTAGAGAAAATTGAAATTCCATAATATTATTAAGCTCCAATTTGGAGCCTCCAAACGCTGCCTTAAGTCAAATCTTCTATATACAAGTGCTACAATCGACCCCACAATCACTACTGTGTATGTGATGATAATATCGTCCATCTTACGGAATGGATAGCCTAACAAAAAAGCTAATATTAAATGATTCCATCAAAAAAGATAATATTAAATGAGCAACTACCAAAAAGTTGTGTGGAGGACAATAATAGTATGCATAATCAATAATGTTTATTCATGTTGGAGTATTCCCCATTGTTTTTATAAAATTCCATGTAGATGTGGTTAGAATCTCTTCTATAAACACTTTCTTCACATTTTCTCAGTCCTTCTAATCACATGATGGGTTACTACTATTGTAAACCCAGGGCTTATGATGCTCATACTCCAAATGTTGTTCTGATCTTGGCTGTGGCCTTGATTCTTCTGGTTATACCAAAGCTCTTCTCAAGTGAACCAGAGGAAGAATATGAAGTAGAGAGTGGTTCTTCACCTTTTGTAGTACCGATCATCGTAATACTGATCGTGCTTTTGGTGTCATGGTTGGGAGGCACAAGAAAAAGGATTTGTGCCAAGCCGTCATATTGTCGATGCACACATGCCTGCTACTGTTACTGGTAAGAGCTTGGTGGTGGATGAGGAGGATGATTGGTATTGTGTTCTGTGTCACCCCATTTATGATTTATCTCATGCTACAACTAATAAGATATTGCATTGGAATATAGGATGAGCTTGTAATTTATGAGTTTGATGATAATATAAAAGCTAGTGATTATAATTTTCTTATTTATTAGTATGTTCTTTTGAGTCAGGTTACATTATAATATAAAGTTTAAGCACCTTATATTTTATATAGGTTTTAATTTATATATATCGTCGGTATAAAGAATTTTTGTACTAATAGTGAATCACAACCATCTAATATTCAAAATTATTTGACTTGTATGATAACTATCTTTAAAGTAATGGACATGAATGGTTATGATGTAGTGACAATGTAAAATGTTTTATATGTCGGTTCATATAAATTAAACTTTATTTTATATAGACGTGTTTTTTTGTTTTGCTTGCTTTAGCATTTCTGAAATGAGTCAAATGAAGACTCTGTGTAGTTTCAATGTAACATCAAAATAAATCAAGGATATGACTTCTTTATTCTGGCAGATTTTTTTATATATGGAGCAATATTGAGCTAAACGGTTTATAATAGTAATTAATTTGTTGAATCTATGTCTTTCAAGGCAGAGGTTTTTCCAGAGAAAAAAAAGTATAAGTAGGTAATGGATCAATCTTTGTTTATCATTTGTCTTACCACATGAGTGGTATCTAGATTTGATATCTCATTGAAACCAATTAATATATAGTGTATTTATTTGGATAGAATCTCTTTTTTAATCTTAATTTGTTGTGGTTTTAGTTCACTACGATGAAACTTAATTCACAGTGATGAATTACTACCAAAAATAAAAATAAAAAATTAATAAAATAAATTAATATATTTAGTTTAAAATTATATATCAATTTTTAAATTATTTTTCTTATATTTTGAGATGAAATATTATAATTTGAATTTTATTAAAATTCACGTACGAGTTGTCGCTTATTTTTTTTACTTAAAAATGACAAATTTTTAGTGTATATTAGGATTCATAATAAAATTTTATACATGATTGATGACCATCGCTAAATGAATAATCACCACTCAAGTGGGTAATTTGTCCAACATTATCACCATTATTGTATTTTGTATGATAGCTACCTGATTCAATAAAATGCGGTGCATGTCAACATTTAAATGGATGGACTATACAATAGATGTGGCGAAAGTTAAAATCTTGCACAGTCGGTTGAAAAAGACAACCATATTGCGTTACAAATGCAATTAGTGTTGTGTTGTAGGTAATCACTTTTTGATTCTTTTTAAATGTAGTAGGTGTAATAATGCTATCAATTGAGTAGGAAGTGGGAAAACGTGACATCAGGAAAATCAAACTTTTCATATCTAACATTACGCTCAAACTATGCTTGTGGTATTGGCTTAAAAAACTATGCTTGTATTAACTTTGCTTTTATAATTTTTACTTAAAAACAAGAGTAATGATAATGATAAGTGGACATTCCAAATTTTTAAACACTCGGTTAATATATCATTTTTTATGTGAAAAATTCTTTTTTATTGCATTATTAACATATTATATATTTCTCTCTATTCCTTTGTCTCTCGAAATATATATTAAGTGTATTAGATGTATATCAAATAAGTAATTTTTGTACTGTACATGCAATTATCGGTAGAAACAAACATGTTCACACAATTGGTGTTTATATGTGATAAGTGAAACGTGTCATCCTTTAATTGCTGGGGACACATTCATAATGGACACTCATACTCTAACCTATGTCATAATCAACAATTAATTATAACTTTGAAAAAATAAATAACATTATCTCACTATATTATGTCCTACAAATACAATACCATTCACCCCTTTTAAGCAATGAAATCTGGTCACAATTTTTTTTGTTGCATTTTCTACCTGCCAACACAACACTACCTCTAATTCTTTTACTTTACCATATATATCACTAAGTTCCATAGATCAAAAGGGTTCTTTCAAGTTTCCAACTTTTGAATTCTAACACTAAAAAAAACCATAAAACTCAATGGCTGATGACAGAAACAGAGGCTCCTCTGTTTTGGATGGTTTCACTCTGAATCCTCTGCCTTATCCTGTTCTGTTAATCTTAGCTGTGATCTTCATCTTCCTTGGTACTTCATGGTACTTTTCTTATGAAGAAGTTGTTGAAACTGCTCAAGAACAATTGGGTTGGGTTTTATTTGCTGTACCAGTTGTGCTTATACTTATAGTTCGTTTGGTTTCATCAATGGAAGATTCAGGTTGGTTTTCTGGTGGTTCTGGTTGGGAAAGGCGCAGGACAACACAAGAAAGCACCTCTGGAGGGAGTTCTCCTTGGGGTGTGGCTGCTTTGATTGTTGTTTTGTTGATATTGGTGCAGTTTCAATCTGTGTTTCTTGATAGTTGGTTTTATTGATTTGGTGTTCTTGTTTTTAGTTTTTTTTTGTTTTTATTTCTATAGATTGGTTTGGTTTTAGCTGGTTTTCTTTTTAGTTTCAACTAACTATATGAAATATGAATATATGATACATATTATGTGGTGGTGTTTGTAAATATTTAGATGAAGAAAGGAAGGTGTTGTATATTTCCTTCTAAATGATGGCAAAGTAAAGATGCAACTGATATTTTCATAACTTTTTATTAGAAAAGAGGTTTTCTATTTGCACAAGTTATTTCATGTTTTTTGGTAACTATGGTATATTGGTATAAATACAAAGTATTCCCCTTTGTTTAATGATGATTAAAATTCGGAAGACTTATCAGACACATAAGGTAGATTCAGCTCTCTCAATCGAATTTTCTACGTTCACTAAAATTATGGTAGTTTGAATGACGGAATAAAAAGTGATGTCATGACTAAATAAATCAACCATTTCTTACTTACTTTTAAAAAACTATATGGATTTAATTATAAGAAACTCTCGAATCTTAGGTGTTTTATTATTCTTAGAAACTCTAAAATCAAATTAAAATAAAAAGTGTAAATTTTATTATATATGCTTCCATTATTCTGGACAAATCATTAAAAAAATGTAATATAATGTATTTTTCAGTAAACTTTCAGATAGTGACATACAAAAAAAAGAGAAAGATATGCTTTATCTTTAAATAAATTTGTATTAACATTAATCATTATATGAAGAAAAAATAATTATAGTAATTCATTTGAAACCAGATGCTTTAGTTCACGAGGAAAAATAAGAAAGCCATAGCAGTAGCAGTAGCCGCATCAGCAAGATGGCAAAGTTAAAGGAAGACAGTGAGACACCATAGCTAGTTGTCGCAACTCTGCTTCGAATGCATGAAGTGAAAGTTGAACCATCCACAAGTAGAATATGAAACAAAGAAGAGAATCAATAAAAGTACTAAGTGAAAGTAGATGGGTATGTTATGTTGCTAGGCTTTGTAGCTAGTGTAATGGGAGAGCCATAACAAGCTAATAACAATGCCAAATACCACAAACAAATGAAGAGTTGGAGAAGGAGAAACAGTTTCCATGTTCTGCTCCATGTATCCATGCTTCCATTCTGCATTTCTCTTCTTGGAGAATAACCACCCCATGTTTTCTTACTCAGTGACACATGAAAAAACAGACACTAGAACTAGGTTGTTCTCTAAGGTTTATATAAGAGCTTCTTTTGCTTCTAATATAAGGATGGCTTTGGGTTTTGGCATATATTCTGAGTGTAACTTATGTCCTATGAACATATTTTGCAGTGTACTAGAACCTGCAAGAGTCGGGTACTAGTGTTTCTTTTCTTTTTTTTGGACGAGTACAATAGAATTTTCTTGATTCAGAAGAATATGAAAACAAAAACTATTAAGATTGGCCTTATTCAACACACTTTCAAATTCAAGTAACTTGGAAACAATTTTTAAATTTAATATTTGGTGACCATAATGTTGGGAATTGTACTATAATTTTTTCAATCTGTTTGAGAACTCTATTTTAAATAGACCAAAATACCAAATTTAAATTGGGCCATATTATACTTGATAGGTGCCCTTTTTCTTATTCTCTTCTCTTCTTTTATCATATTTTAGGTCTGGTTGATGTTCTTTTTCCTGGCCAACAAATAGAACATAACAATATGTTAGACTGATCAACAAGATTTTCAAATGACCGAAAAAAATGTCATAACAATATGTTAGATTGATCAACAAGATTTTCGAATGACCGAAAAAAATGTCAATAATAGTCATATGTGTAACACCCCGAGTTTAAAATACAGCGCGAGTGTATTTTTTTTTTCAATAAATAATTAAAATGAGTTTTCCAAAATTAATGTCAAGGGAATTAAAATAAAATTTTCATCAGTTCATTTCAAAAGAGAACACCCGGCCTGTGGCCACTAAACAGTATCAGAGTGCAGAAAATACAGCGGAAAAGTCATACATTAATTCCCAAAATAAATTACATTTCCCAAAACTCAAGACCCTATACAAAAGTCTAGTCTGATCATGCACTAAGCTACAGTAGCACGGTCTCCACCGTATCCTCTATAAGTCTCGTCTTCAGCCAACCGTCCGTCCTTCTGCGTTATCCACGGATACTCCGTACGTAAAGATCAGGGGAAACTAACGACGTTTCCGTCGTTAGTGTAACCGTCGGTGGGACGGGTTTGGGTATCATCTGAGGGCAAAGCCCAAAGTCCACAATAATAGTAAGGATCACCGACCGAAATTAACAATTAACACATAGCATGTATATCACAGTAACAATTATAACCATGGCATAACATATAATAATGATGAAAGTTAAGGATGCTCATTTGAAATCTCATGACATGTATGTCTTTTTCAAAACAGCAATCAATTAGTATGGAAAATATGTGGTAAGTACAGCCAACACTTCAGCAATCACAATCATTTATCAGAAAATCAGATTTCATAAAGTACTCACACACATCAATTTCCAATCATCATCATATAACCAAAACGTGACCCACCGGTCAATCACCCGATGCAATATGTATATGCTCATGTACTCAACTTCTTGGAATTACCAAGGTGCAGTCGCTCATAGACCAGCACACGTGCAGTCTCTCACGGACCAGCACGATTTATATATGTCAGACTTTAACGGCCCTCAAGACCAGGGTGCAATCTCTCACAGATCAGCACCAGTGCAGTCGCTCAACAGACCAGCACTCGTGCAGTCGCTCAACAGACCAGCACGTTTTACATATTTGAATGGACCACCATGGTCATTCCGTAGCCCGGATAGAATAGACTGTCTAATACACGCTGAACTATTCTATAACCATCATGGTCACTACAATTACATGTATTAGCCTCTTACAAGCCAAATACACAGAAGTTAAATCCTCGCACGGATAGAATGGACCGTCTAATACACGGGGAACCACTCCGTAGCCCGAGTAGAATAGACCGTCTAATACACGCAGAACTACTCTGACCCCGGGATAGTGGGATAGCGTGTTTCGAGATAGGCAGGATAACTGCTATTTTTTAGACAAATTACATGAATAATACTATATAAACCTATATTTAATGCAAAATTAACAAATGACTCAAACTCTGAAGCATTCATAATTAGTAATAAAAATCCACAAGTTTTACTCTTAATCAAAACATACATTGAAATACCAACAAAAGTCAAAGAAATAAAGATGATGCATATTGAAGTCTTTAATCTAGAGTAATAAATCAAATGCATGTTCTAGCATAGGAATATGTTAGAATTCAAAGTATGATTTATTATTCTTTGACTGTACAATTTTCTAGGTTCATTGGTAGAACTCTTAGTCAAATACAAGTTCCTAGTATTTATTGTAACCTCATTATAAATAGAACTCTTAGTCAATTTCAAGTTCCTAGTATTTATTGTAATTATTGTAACCTCATTATAAATAGAAGATATGTGATCTTGTTTGAGACACACAAGAGACACAAAAATTATATTTTTACATGGTATCAGAGCTAATTACTCGGTTTTCTTCTTGCACTCTTCACCAACCACTTGCATCTACCTGCTTGTCTATGTTGATGACATCATCATCAAGGTAATGACCAAGTTGGCATTCATCAGCTCAAACAACCTTTGTCTTAAAACTTTCGACTAAAGATTTGGAGCCGCTAAAATATTTTTTGAGGATTGAGATTGCTCAGTCTAAGACGCGTATAGCAATCAACGGAAATATGCCCTTGATATACTTGAAGAAACAGACATGCTTGATTGTCGCCCGCGTGATACTCCTATGGATCCCAGTGTCAAGTGAAGTAGCTAGAATATCACTAGAAGGGGGGGTTGAATAGAGATATTCGTGGTTTTTAAAAATTCTTGAGTTTTAAAACTTTATTCTCTTCGAGGGGATGAATATCAGAGGTTGTAAATTTAAAGCGTAGAGGTTTAGTTGATTACCAAATGATAAATAGATAGAGAGAAGATAATGACACACACAAATTTATACTGGTTCACCCAATGAAGGCTACGTCTAGTCCTCACACACTTGTGAGATTTCACTAAGTATCAAAAACGATCAACCTCTCACTGAGGTTGGTTACAATTTGTGTATTCTAGAGCTTCACCAAGCTTACAATCTTTTCTCTCAGATTTCCACTTCTCTCAAGTGTATCTCACTTGAAAATTACAAGATGATATGATGTAGTTTGGGTTGTTTCTCTTTGTTCACACTTTCTAGAAAGATATTTGAAAGATCTAGTGTAAGATTTAAAGAAAGTATGAAGAGAGGATGAAATGCTCTTGATAGCCTTTTGATTTTTCATTTTGTGCTTATTGTTGTGTATCTAATTAAGAAGAGCAGTCTTCATTTTATAGAGAAAGGGAAAAATTTTCTTCAAGAAAGTTGTCTTTTAAGACCGTTTTCTCAAGTTATAACGATCCTTGAAGTTTGCCTTTATTTGCAAAAATGTCATTGAATCTGTCCTCATTCAGCCTTGCACTTAGGAGGTTGATTTTCACGAAGTTGTCTTGGAGGTTAGATCTTTCTATATGTTTTGAAACTGGAAAGTGCTTTTTCCTATTTTCTTTTCCAAGATATGTAATCTTTCTTTCGTGACCAGTGCAACCTTTTGTACTTTTGTACTTTTAGTCATTTCCAATGCAAGAGGACGAAGAGGCAGTTTTTTATCTTCTAGTGTTCATCCTCTGGCGTTGATGACTTTGTTTCTTTATGCTATTCGTCCAGAAATTTGTATTCACTTAATTTTTGACTTGGATCAATGAAAATTATTTTGTTTTTATAAATGTTCATCCTCTGGACAGGAGGTTAGAGCTTCTATAAATTAGGACATGACTTGTACTTTTGCCTTTTGAGATTAAAACATATGGGTTAGCAAAATATAGCTGTTGGAAGGTTTGCTAAGTTTCCTTGGACTTGTCTTTATTTGCAAAGCTGTCATTTAGCCTTTATCCTCATGTTTGAGTTGTAGGAGGATGAAGCTTTCATTTGTGATGTGACTTGTGCTTTTTGATTTTTCCTTTTCCCAACAAGTGTAGTGTATTGCTTTATCAATCAAGGACATTGTTATTTGTGCTTTTGTACTTTTTATTACAGAAATGTCATCCAGCTGTTTGAGCGTAGGAGGATGGGAATACAGTCAATCCTCGTATAGGAGGTTCAAACCTCCTTGAAGTTTGGGTCTTAGCTGTCTTTTGCTTTTGCGTTCTCCAAGACATGTCAGCTTACATTTTGGTTTTGTTCAGTACAACATTTATGTACTTTGAAAATGTAGAACCATTTTCATCATAAGAGGATGAAGAGAGCTGGAGGTCCATCCTCTTACACTTCATTCTTCTATGTTCATCCTCTGCCTTTGTTTTCTTCATTTGACTTGATTTTTTCTCTAAACTTTAACACTGATTTAACTTCTCTTTTGACAAGAAATCAATGTTATCGTGATTCTGAATATTTTGCATAATTGTTGGTTCATCCTCTTTGAGGGTTCATCCTCTAGTCCATCCTCCAGTTTGAAAAACTTGTTGGATTGACTCAGATTTTTCCTTTTGAATAGTAACCTGTTTTCTAATATTAATTCACTCAAGAGCACATGTTAGATAACAAACATAATCATAATCTTTGAAATAATTTTGTTATCATTAAAACATTTGAGAGAGATTTTGTCTCAACATCAACCTCCTACCAAGTCAAGGGGAGCCATTGCAAGACCCTAGTAGATATCGACAACTTGTTGGCAAACTTAATTATCTTATACTAACTAGACCTGATATTACATTTGTTGTAAGTGTAGTCAGTCAATTTCTAAATACTCCATGTGATAGTCACTCGAATGTTGTGACTCATATTCTTAGGTATATCAAGAATGCACCTGGAAAATGATTACTTTATGAGGACAAGGGTAACACCGAAGTTGTTGGCTACTCTGATGCTGATTGGGTAGAGTCACCATCAGATAGAAGATCCATTTCTAGGTAATGTGTCCTTGTTGAGGTAATTTGATATCGTGGCGGAGCAAGAAGCAAAACATAGTCGCAAGATCGAGCAGAATATCGTGTTGTGGCTGCAACGACCTGTGAACTTAGATGGCTAAAACAGTTACTCAAACAACTCAAGTTAGGAGATGTCAACGTAATGAAACTAATTTGTGATAACCAAGTTGCATTTCATATTGCTTCCAATCCGGTCTTCCATGAGAGAACAAAGCACATAGAGATCGATTATCATTTTGTAACAAGCTTGGTGCATATGATATGTATGCTTCAGCTTGAGGAGTGTTAGAATTCAAATTATGATTTATTATTCTTTGACTGTACAATTTCCTAGGTTCATTGGTAGAACTCCTGGTCAAATACAAGTTCCTAGTATTTGAATGTAATTATTGTAACCTCATTATAAATAGAAGATGTGTGATCTTGTTTGAGACACACAAGAAACACAGAAATCATATTTTTACAGAATCAAAGATAAGCATCATCTTCATTAGCACATTCTTCTTAGTCAGAATACATTACACAGTACTCAGAATAAATTCCTAGTCAGGAAGAGAGAACAGAAGCAACTTTCTTTTCTGGATAAGCATAGAAGTGACATCTACCTCTAGATTAGTTGCAGCAGAAGCACAATGAAAACACTCATAGTAGCTTCAAAAGGCACAAACACTTGCCTAAAATTATGTTCTTTCTCATTCACTAGCCTTTCTGCTCCCAACTACACTACTTGATGAGCTATCCTGAACGCTGTGCGATGAAGAACACTTGCCTAACGAGCTACCTTCTGTGAAACTGCTTTCCTTCCTCGACGACTTGCTCGATTTCTTTTGTGCGGATGATAAATCCTGCAAAGTCCGACAACAAACACTTTAATCCACAACAAAATACCTTTTCTACTACAACTATAGGTTACAAGATTTATCATGAAAATAGCTCTAACCTGATCTGCAGAAGACCCGGGAGTCTTCAACTCAAGGTCCGTGGCTACATCATTAGATTCCTCATTTCTTTCAGCCCTGCTCTCCCTGGATGATTTGTTTTTGGAGTCTTGTTTTCCTGATACATGTGACCGGCTACCTGGATGAAGAGGTGGGGATACATATTGGGTGGATTGCTGTTCAACGATTGTATTAGGGGCTAAAAACGGAACATATGTTGAACAGGGGTTAGGGATAACTGCAGGATGTTGATTAGCGTAGAAGGGGTACGGCTGCATGGGAATTGGTCCAGGAGGTACCGGCATTGGAACTGGATACGGATATGACGGTGGAGCCATCATAACTGAATGATCCATTGCAGTCCATGGAAACATAGTTCTGAGTTGCAGCTGATACTGGTTATTCAAATTCTCGATATCTGATTTAAGAGAAGCCTTTTCTTCTCTGAGATCATTTTTCTCCTGAGTCAACTGAAAATGAAATGAAATGAAATGAAAGAAAATCATTTCCTCTGTAACTTAATGTCCAAAAGCATCAAGGTGATTATCAAACCAAGACAAAATATTACCTCTCGAGATTCTTCATTTAGCATAGTATGCTCATCTTTTAGTTTACTAACTTGAGAAGTAAGGTCCTTCAGCAATTGAACTGTATCACCTAGAATGGTTGCTTTATCATTTTTGGGCCTGTCAGGGTCTGCAATTCAGAGTCACCACAGGCACAGAGTGATGTAAGAGGAATTCGGTTTTATCAGTTGTAAGAATCAAATGCCTAACACATGGATGAATTCTACAGAAGCAACAAGCAACAATTTGTTTGGTAAATTTTATCAGCATTTATAACCTTAAGTAACCTTTGCAACATGTAGTTGAAAAAATCAAAACTTTAACGAGATTGCTTCAAAATTCGAAGTTGTTGACACTATACAAGTATGAAAATCTGAATAAAACGTTCATTCAACTGACGACTGCAGCATTAATGTACTTTATGGATGAACCAGGACTCTGGGAAAGGTAAACTAAAAACAACTACATTCAAAGTATTAGAGAAATCACACAAAACATTTGCCACTCAGATATAACAATATGATTTTGCTGTAATGTATAAATCCAAAAGAAATACATGTGAAAAATGGTTCACAATCAGGATAGTAAATCAATGGAAAGCATAAAAGATTAAGCATTAAACAACTTATTTGCTCCCGCTAGAGCATAGTGCTGGAGGGGGAAAGGGAGGGGCAAAGAAGCAAAATGTTAAAGAGAAGAAAAGCGGGAGAATTTAGAAGTATCGACAATGAAATAACAAATATCAAACCAACGCCAACATTTGTTTAATGACAAATTGCATTTTAGTAATAGATTAACTAACAAAGGAGAGTCTTGAAGTTGCATATCATTAGAAAGTACGGAATAAGAATGGAATATATCAAGAACCAGTGACGTTTTCGGCGGTCAACTCACTTTTTGCTATTTTCATAAGTTTGAAAGTGAAGTTTCATTTACCTAAAATGTTACTCAGTTCTACAAACTGTTCATTGAGTCGATCCCTCCTTAACTTTTCTCGATCAGCCTTCTGTGTCTTTCGAGCAGCTGTACAATCCATTGGTTCAACTTCAGGCCTTTGGCAGTGGACACATAAGTTCCAAAAAAGTAAATCACTTAAATCAACTATTTAAGCCTTGGTGAACCAAAATTATCAAAATAAAGTAAGTATTTTACTTCGAATCTCCAAGCAGTAACATTTGCCTCAAAAGCCACAACTTGAAAATTTGTTCCTACACATTTTTTCAGATGAACATACTTAATTTCATAGAATAATAACCTAACTTCTCAGCAATCAAACCGGGTGTATGCGATGCTTCGTAACTACTTAAGGGGGAAATAAGGTCATATGAAAATGTCAATACAGTCAATTACAACTTAAAATCATTAAAATTTTGTAATGAAAAATAAACAATTGACAATGACAAACTCCCTTAAAATTCTCCTTACTCATTAGTAAACTAATACAATTCTCAACATGACTCGAACCATTGATCATTAAACTTAACTTATCATTAAACCACATCCATTCATGAAATACTTGCAAAGCTTCTAAATTTCTCACAATGCAAAATCAATGAACTAGATAAAACCAATTTAGGATTAAACACATTAGCAATTCATTTAAAAAAAACAATGTTGATACAGTTATAGTGACATATAAAGGGGCTTCAACTCTCAAGATTATATGGAGATAAAGCTCAATTTTTTAAAAAGGGGATAATCAAACTAAATAGGAGCTAAGATCAAACTAAAGGAAAAGGTAATAACATAGAAGAAGGAACGAAACCCACGTGAATTAAACGATAAAGATGAAATTTTTGAAGGAGAAAACGCATTAAGACCAAAAAAAAAAATTGTAACCAAATTTAAGTTGATAACAAGGTTAAGGAAAGTGCAATTGTTGGAAAAAAAAATTAAAGAGAAAGGTACATGGAAGAAGAAAAGGGTTGGTGAAAAATTTACCTGGTTATCTTCTTATCATCTATGGTTGATGATTATATCTTCAATTTATTCCAATTCACGTTGTTCTTCTTCTTATTCTCTTGTGTTCTAAATTCTTAATTCTAATTATAATTCTTTTGAGTAAAGAAAGGTAAAAGTGAAACGATGGTTGGATCAAATAAAACGACGGAAGAGTTGTGTCGTACTATTGTTGTCTCTTGATTCCCAGTGACGAAGGATTGAATTGGAAGGTCATTGGCATTTCTAATATTCTATTCCATTTGGATAACCATGTCACTTTTTCAAATTGATTTTAAAAAATTGTTTTTAAGAGAAAAATCAATAAAAATTCCTTTGTTAATATTATTTATGAAAACTCTTTAGAATATGTTTTGAAAACTAAAAAATTTGTTTTACGAAAACTCTTTCTTTTCTTTTATTATAAATATAATTAAATAAAATTATAATGTTGTTTGAATTTGAAAAAAAATAAAGCAATTGTGCTCAAAATTGATTCCAATTGAAGAATTAGTGTATATTTGGTACTAAAATTAATTTTACAACATTAATTATTTTTAGTTAAAAGTTAATTGACTATAAAATAATTTTTATTTAAATATATTTAAGTAAAAGTAGTTAAACAATAAATTCTAAGACTATTTTTACTTAGTCGATATTGCAATGCGATCTTTGTGTTTGTCTCCTCCTAGCCATTTTTACGATTGAGATTAGTTATAATATAAAGACAAAGAAGGTTGGGCCAACCTTTGCGAATAGAGGCGAGTTGAACCTTGAGTCAATCTAAAAAACTAATCAAATTGCATATACAAATTTTTATATTTTTTTATTAAAATTTAAAGACCATATATTGTAAATATAAAAAAATTTACACTAATAATCAATCTTAAATTATTGATCAAGTATTTTTTAATTACCACAATTATAGTTATTTAGTCTATGATAAAATCAATTATTGTTATTCAATATGAATGTAAAACTAAAAACTAGTTTCCACTTATTAAAACCCTGAAAGTTCTTGAAACACATCCCTTCAAAAAGACTTACTTCTACTGAATCTAATCTTCTAGAGTTGTGGGAAGAAAAAAAAAAAAAAAAAGGAGTCATAGCGGGTGGCATAATGGCTAGAAGTACAAATATAATAAGGATTTCACGTCACAGATGAGACAAACTTTTATTGCTCTAAGAATATATGTGCTTCCACACTCCATATTTCATAAACTTAAATGTAGTGTTCTTACTCCAACCAACCATGAAGGCCAACCCCCAATATTTAGCGATACCATGGCTAACCTTCACGCCCAACACAGAAGCAATAGAAAGCCTGAGCCTCTTGAGAAATATCCACTCGCTATAAAATATTTAAGATTAAATAAGTTTCTAATTTTTATAAAATTTTAGTATTTTGTTTTTAGTTTTTATAAAAAAAATTGTCAACTTTTAATTTTTTAAATTTTTTTTCCCTCTAATTTCAAACAAATTATTACGTATTTTTCTAATTTTTTGAATAATTTTTGCATAAATAATAAGAACATGTTTAACAATTTTTTTACAAAAATTCAGAATTTTTTAACAAATGATGAATTAAATATATTTTTTTAAATTGTTAGGCGTTTAAAAATTTATATTTAATTTCTCATTTCTTAAAAAATTCTAATTTTTTTTAGAAAAATTTCTTATAATGTCTTAAAAATAAAAACAAAAATTTCAAAGGAGATCCGATAGTTATTTTAAATTCATGGACCAAAAATAAAAACTAAAAAATTTTAAAAGACTATGCAAAAGAATTTATAAAAACTAAAAACAAAAGTGATATTTTATAGAAGACTAAAAACCATTTAATCCAAATATTTATGACTTATGTAAATTAATAATTTGACCTGAGACTCCTTCATACACAATGAGAATATTTTTCATCCCAAAGCATTCACTATTCGTGTCCTTAAAAAACAAAAAAGAAATAGTAATTTGAAAAAAGAAGGTGATAAATAATCGGAGCATTCTACAAATGCAAGATCTATGAATATCTTCACGATCTTCCTCATGCATTCAAAACAAATATAAAGGTAAAAGGAAATTATCCTCTTGTTGAATACCTGTACAATGAACAGTGGGTCCCGCCTCATTTTAGTTCACAAATACAAAGTAATCCATAGTAGTAACACACAACGTGGCCTAATCAACCTAATTCACAACAAAAACAAAGTGTCAGCATAACCTCTTGAAGGTACTCCCAACCAAGTTTGCCATAAGCTTCGTTGATATTCAACTTCAATGCGACATCCCGTCTCTTATTAACATTCTTGAATTCTATATAACACACAATCTTAATATCAACGAAAGGAAGGATATCAATATCATCCATCCTCTGCCAAAAAGGAGTAAAAATGAAAATATGTAAAACTTATAAGCAACAAGGAGGAAAAATATATAAACGAACAGATGAGGAATTGTGCTCGTTATTAAGAGGTAAGTTAAGTGACTGCCTCAATATTAGTTCCTTTACTCCAAAGGTTCTTGCAAGTTTGGAATGTGAGGTTGAGAATCTCATATTCCTATGTTTGTTACAAAGTTACAATATTTATTCTCGACTATAATATATTCTAAAGAATAAAATAACTATCCACTTTTTCATGAATTTATTTCCAAGGGAGGAGGTGGGAAAAAAAGATTCTCATGAATTTGGAATAAAATTGATCTAACCACCCATAAAATCACTTCTTCCAAAAGCTCCTAAGAAAATAATAAGTTTTAACCAAACAAATTTTTAAAAAATTACCTCGGAATATAACTTTCAGAATTATTTTCCTAAAAACATTATTCCTCGGAATGAATTTTCCAACATTAAAATAAATGTCATCATAAGGCAATCAAGACTTCAAGAGTTATTAATTTTTCAAAAATATAGTGATTAAATATTTTTTTCATAAAGCATTTACGATGTAAAATCTTGTTATACTTGCATTCGATCACATCACACCTAGAGCCGTCAAACTGGGCTAACTCGTCCAGCCCGCTAAAACACAAGGCTTGAGCTTAATAATTTCAATCCGTATTTTTTCAAGATTTTTTAGCCCGGTCCAAATAAACTCATTACCCACTCAAGTTAGCCCGTGTGGGTACCAGGTAGCCCGCTACCCGCATAACTAATTTAAAAAAAACAAAAATTAGTAAAATTAACTCACATAAAAAAGGTCCAAAAAAATATTCAATTCACTTAGCTAGTTATATATATTATCTTTTATGATAGAATATTATGTTTAGTTGAATATATATTTTTAACAATCAATTTCTCTATTTTTCTAAGTGGGCAATCGTCTAACACTTTTGAAAATGTGAACATTGCTCAATGAGTCTAAAAACACTTATTTTAGAGTCACATTATAACTATTTAGCACTCTATTTTAATTAGGTTTGAGTTATATAAGACAAATGTAAATTCATTTGTGTTATGCTAGATAATATCTCTAAATTTATGACAATTTGAACTTATTTTAATTTGTGTGTTGTTTTGATAATTTTAAATTGAGTTTGTGTTAATTAGAAAATCCAAATTTAGTTTGTGTATAAAGAGTAAATCATAATTTTTTTTAAAATGGGCGTGAAAGAAAATGAGCATTCAAATTTGATGCATACTTAATGTATAATTAGTATATCATAATTTTTTTAAATGGACATAAAAAAAATTAAATTAAAAGAGTCGCAAAGAAATTAAAATATAATTAAGGCTAAATAGCACCCTTGGCCCCTTAACTTAATTTCAGTTAACGTTTTAGTCCTTTATCTTTTTTTTTTTCCGATTTGGTCCTTTATTTTAATTTTAAGTGAAATAAAGAATGAAAATGTGAGTTTATTTGTAGATTTGAGTTACGAATCTGATGAAATTTGTATTATATGAAAGAATATAATTAATTGGTTGAAAATTTTGATGAATTTTTGTAAAAAAAAAAAGGATTATATTGTTGACATTTTAAAATATAAAATATCAAATTGTCACTTAAAATTAAAATAAAGGACCAAACCGGAAAAAAAAAGATAAATAACTAAAACATTAACTGAAATTAAGTTAAGGGACAACATGTGCTATTTAGCCTATAATTAATCAAAAAAGTATTATAAAAATTGTGCGAATTACCCGCCCAGCCCACAACCCGTCAAAATCCGAAATCAGATAGTACTTTATCGTCTCATATTAATACAGAACTTTTTGATATCATGCTTTTTTTAATAGCATCATTTCGTCTCTAATTACGCCATCATGCTTTTTTTAATAGCTCATAACTTTTTTTTTTATAGATATCTACTTGTTGTAATTTTACTAAGTGTCTGTATAATTTTTTTATGGGTATACTCAAATTAAATTATAAGTTTGAATTGTTTAGTATACTTAGCAGTTTAATTAATTTTAAAATGGACATTGATATAAAATAATTTTTTTAATTAAAAAATAATTATTTCAATTAATGCTAATTACATTTAATAATTATTAATACTAATTATTTTAAAATTTAAATCATTTATAAATAATTTAAAATTATAATAAATTATTTATTAATCTAATACATTTTTATTTATTTAGCTAGTTTATTTATTTTACTTTATTTACTTTAAAATATTATTTATTCAAATTACTGGTTTATTTTTTTTTTATGAATTATTTGAAATTATTTATTTTAAATTATAATAAATAAATTATATAGGATAAAAATTTATTTGCGTTACAATAATAACAATAAATATGATAGAAAAAATAATAAATTATAAGTTTAAAATCTACTTGAAATAGTTTATCGAAAAATACTATAAAAATTCATAAATAATTGTTACCAAGTCTTATAACTTATAATCAATAAACTTATTTATTAGCCATAATAACATAGTTCAAATCAAATCCCGTTTTGACTCACTTTTAAAATATTGTATATAATATCTTGATTCAAATTAAATCAAACAATATAGTGTAGAATAACATTGGAAACCAATCGACCTGGGCTTATTGCCTAACATGTGCAAGACCCAGGCCAAATCAAATTTTTTTCCTTAAATAAGGAAAATTACAATTTTTTTAATGATCTATTGAGGAAAAAAAAAAGTCAAATTACATAACACAAAATAGTCTTTTTAACAATTAGTCTATTTTCTAGTATCTTATAAGGCAAGATGATTCAATATTACCGGTCTGATTTACTTAAATAAACATATAATGAACATTTATATTTTAGATTAAAATAGTCATATTTTAAAAAAAGTCAAATTACATAATATAAAATAATATTTTTTGACATACCTAAAACTTAAATTTTTTATCAGATTAAATTTATGTGTTTCAAAATTCACTTGAACTCGAGTTACTCTAGTATTGCACTCTTTAGTTTTAATTAAAAAAAACAAAACTATATCAGAATATAAAACAAAATTTGCAAACAAGTATTTTTAGTAAAAAAAATTAATAGAAATTTGTTTTTAGTATCTTGTTAAACAATGGTATTTACCTAAATAAATATGAAATGGGTATTCATATTACTCCTTATTGAGATTGTAGTTTCCTCAAAAAGTCAAACTACATAATATGCTACAATTCTTTTCGACATACCTAAATCTTAAGTTTTTTAATAAGATCAAATTTATGCGTGATAAAGTTTATTTGAACCCGAGTTACTTTCACATTATATTATTTAGTTTAATGAAAAAGAAACAAAACGAAAAAAGAAAATAAAACAAAACTCGAAGACGGGTAGTATTATTTATTTAAAAAAAAAACTGTAATAGGAATTTGTTTTATGAGTAGAATAAATGAGAACAAAAAAATAAAAAAAAGTGGGTCACCAAACAAGTAACCACGTAAAAACGGCCAATGAAAAGGGGCAAAGCAGACATCTAAGCGTTTGTACAATCTCAATACGGCAATTACACCAACTAAAACGACATCGTTTTGGTGAAGTATTTTCTTACACGTGAGCTTCTTTCCAACAAAACACACACACATACGAACGAACAACCCCATTACAAATTGGTTTATTTCATCGTTGAAAATTCACACGTTTCGTTTGGAAATTGTTACACCACCATGGTTTCCATCAACAGCTTCTGGATTTTCTCTCTCGCTTTTTTCCTCATCGCTTCTCCTCTCATTCAAGGTCTGCTTCACAACATTCTAGATCTAGATCCGCTTTTACCAATTATCAATGCTTTTCTGCATGTTATGATTGCTTTATTGCCGACCCATTTGCTTCTTTTTTGCACCCCTTTTGAGATTTGATCGATCTTTTTTTTTTAATTTTGTTGGGTGCATTACCCCTTTGAAGGCATAGAGTGAAAAAATCGCATTTTTAATGTTGGGCATTGTTTGTTCTCGTACATGGCACTTCAAGTAATGTTTTTTTTTTGGGGTTGGAGGATTGAATTTTGAACCATTTGTGAGAGGATTTATTGGATTTAAATAGATTCAAATTCAATGATTAATTTTTAATATAAATTTCAAATGGAATTACCTACTTCACTGTGGTTTCAAATACTTTTAGGCAGAGTTGTTTGAAGGGATGACAAAATGGTGTGCAATTGATCTAAATTTCATGTTGAATCTGTACCTTTTTGGATGCCAATTTGATTCAGTATTTGGCTTTTTTTTTTTTTTTACTTGCCTTACTGGAACTTGTATATAATTTGATAAGCATGTTTTTATGCTTATGTGCATGATGATTATTGATTGTGGTTCTTGTTATTTGCTAGTTGCTAGGTGCCAGTCAGACTCAGATGAAGCTGTGGATACTACTGGAGACGCGAGTGATATTGGCGTAGTTGGTGATGATGTCCAAGACTTTGGTTATGGGACCTTTTCTTCTGCTCCAGGAATTGATACAATAAGTGTATTTCCAAAAAATATCGCAAAATGTAAGGATCTCTTCCGTCGAGTGCACATAATGTAGTTTTAATTGTTGTTTTCTGTATTTGATAATAGGTTGATTTTGTTTATTTGTGTGATGCAGTGGTAACAGCTGGAGAAGAGACAGAGCTTCTCGTTGGTGTAAAAAATAATGGTAATTCAATCAGATTGGATATCCGGTGTATCCAGCACTGTAGTTTCGCACTTTCAAGTTTCTTAAATGTTTTGTTGTCATTGTTTAGTATTCACGACTTTGCTTGTGTTACATTCTTTTCGTGATTCAACTAAATTATTTTCATACTGGTGTTTGAGGAGTGTGGAAACCAGGAGTAAAATCGGGGGCTCTTTCATTTGTAGTATAGCTGATTTTGTTTATTTTGTGGACTGAAAACAGGGGAGTCCAGCTTGAATGTTGTTGCAATCAAGGCTAGTATTCACCTTCCTGTCGATCATCGTCTGCTTGTTCAAAATCTTACTGCTCAGGTAGTAATTACTTACTGAGCATCCAAATTAAACTTGGCTATTTATTCGTGTAAAAAATTATTCTGCCCTTGTTACTTTAAATGATTAGTTATGTTTGTTACCCTGTAATCAATCTTAAGCTTCTAATGATAAAATTGATGAAAGCCATTTATGCAAAATGGGAATTTCAAATCCTCCTGGAAAGAGTTTGTATTTAAATTGTAGAAATAAAAGTATTTTTTGTTCCCTTGAAAGACTAGGCTGTGATATTTGTCGTTTCTGCAAGTAGCCTAAGATTTTGTTAGGATAGATGGGACCTAACATCTGAAGTAGTTCTCCAAGTCCATTTGGGAACATTTGATAATTCTGAATCAATTTCTTTGGCAATTTGTGGTTAATATATTATTGTATGCTTTTGCATTTCTTGTGAAGGAAATATGGTTCTGCAATGTGTGTCAGTATCACCTATTCTGATTTGATAAATGACATTACACAAATAATATAAATGCAAATTTTTTTCAATTGCAGGTTTTTAAAAAGGGTTCTGTACCCGCCTCAGCACAAGCTACATTCCCATATATATTTGCAGTCAGCAAGTTCTTGCAGGTATCAACATTACTTTGAAGGCAACTGCTTTTAGTTTCTGATTGAGTGTGAAATATAAGAGTACTTTTATACTCATGATGACATGATATCATAACACTTAATGATTTTCTCGTATGCAGCCTGGGAATTTCGATCTTGTGGGCACTATTGTGTATGAGATAGACGAGCATCCATATCAAAGCACCTTCTTCAATGGCACTATTGAAGTTGTTGAATCTGGTGGTTTGGTTAACATGGAATCTGTTTTTCTTGTTACTCTTGGAGCTGCCCTCCTTGTCCTCCTGGGGCTATGGATTCATGGTCAAATACAAAACCTATCTAAGGTACTACAATCTATAAATAATGTGCTATTGTTGGACCACCTTCACATTTAGAGTTTGCTAGTTTTACTCGTAATAACTTGTTTGGTTTATTTAAACATTTTTGTTTTCATTTCCTGTATTCACTTTACAAAACTAAACTGCCTCTCTTTTTCAATTTGTATCATATTTGCAAAGATTTGTATAGGAAATGATGAAAACAATGGTTGTACAGCGGTTGTTTTCAGTACAAACCTTTGGAAACAGAAAATAGAGTGAAAATATAACATGGATATAACTCAAATGTTTTCCGATACCAAAGAGGCCCTAAACTTCTCACACCTTTAATTTGGTCCTGTTTAATGCTCCAGCTTTGTGCACATTTGTTTGATTTACTAACTATAGCATAGCAGTTTCTGATCCTGTCTTACACATTTATAATAATAATTGATCAGATTTTCAATTTTAAAGAAAACCTTAGACTTAGACTCTAATATTTCCTTTATCTATCTGATATTCTCATGAATATTTGGTCAGAAAACAAAGAGGGCTCCAAAAGTTGAAGTTGGAACTAGGTCTACAGATGCTTCGACAGACGAATGGCTAGAGGTCTGTTCTTATGCTGCTATATACTATCTCTATACTTTTTGGATATCATGTTGTCAATTTTTTTTTCTTCATATTTAAACCCATAATAACATAAACTAGACATCTGAAATTGCTTTCTTTGTCACCCAGGGAACTGCATATACTCAGTCTCTGTCGAACAAATCAAAGAAGAAGAAGTAGATGAATCTCAACGATGTTGAGCTTTTCTGTTGTAGCTTAAAAGAATTTTCACTTTTTTTCACCTTCCAATGATGTTGAGCTTTTTCTAAGAAAAAACTAACAGGGATCTGAGTTAGGAAGGATATAACTTTTGAGATGTGGCACAATTTTTGTTAGATAATGATCATTTTACTATCTACATTGTTTTGTTTTTGTTTATCGAGAGCGAATTTGGAATAATGGTTTCTGGTCTGTGTGTTGTCATTCTTTGAGAGCATAATCTAGTCTAATTGAACAAGAGGATGTTGGAACTGGTTAATACATAATTGAAATGAGAAATTGAATTCTTTATTGAATTTAAACAGAATGTGAGTTTACAATTCTGTTTGGGCAGAATTGATAAACTTGTTACAGAATTATCCACTCCAAGAATTTGAGAGTTTGGTCTCTCCCTTCCTAATAACCACTCAGAAATTTTCTGCCTTTCTTTTTCTAATTTTTCTACTTTTATTTGCATCGTAACTGCTCTAGAGCAATAGTTACTGCCTGATTTACAACTTAAACTGATACAATAACTGTCTATATAACAAATAACAGCCATACAAATTCAGTTCTCACTTAAAATTTTAACTCTTGACCATCCTCTTATAATATTTAGTTATAAGAGACCTAACAATACTCCCTCCCAAAAGAGTCATCTTGTCCTCAAAGTGAAAAGAAGAGAATTGCTCCATAATGGTCTCAACAGGTTCCTATGTTGCTTCAAAATCTGGTAGGTCCTTTCACTGAATCAACACTTATTATGCCATTGGGAGCATTGCGGACATCTTGTACAACAGCTGGAGTATCTTGCAATTCTAGTTCCTCTGAGAGCATAAGTGGCAAAGGTTGAGGGGTAGCTGAAGAAGAGATGACCTTCGTAAGTAGGGACACAGGAAACATGGGATGTATCTTACTCTTTGGTGGAAGAGCTAACTCAAATGCAACTGCTCCAATCTGCTTTGAAATCTGATATCGTCCGTAAAAACGAGGACTTAATTTCTCATTTCTCTTCTTAGCCAAGAACCGCAATCTGTAGGGCTGTAATTTCAAATAAACCCAATCTCCAACCACTAGTGAAATAGGACGCCTGGACTGATCAACGAACTTTTTCATCTGATTCTGACCTGTGACCAAATTGCTTTTTAGAGCATGCAACATTTGGTCCTTATCTTGTGTCATGATGTTAACTTCTTCAACAATTGAAGGAATAGTAGTCCCTTTTAGGAGATGAGGTGGGTCTCGACCATATAATGCCTTAAAGGGGGTTAATTTTAGAGAGTTATGATAATTGGTATTAAACCAAAATTCTACCCAACTTAGCCACTTTGGCCATTGTTTGGGCTTAGTGCCTGTGAGGCATCTCAAGTATGTTTCCAAACACCTATTGACTACATCGATTTGTCCATCTATTCGAGGATGGTAAGCAGAGCTAAATTTGAGTCTCGTACCCGCCATTTTGAACAACTCCAACCAAAAATGGCTTAGGAAAATCTTATCTCTGTCAGACACAATAGTAGAGGGGAAGACATGTAACTTTACTACCTCTTGAAGGAAAATTTCAGCAACATCTTTTGCAGTGAAAGGATGACTAAGTGCTAGAAAATGAGCATATTTAGTCAATCTGTCCACCACTACGAGAATGACATTTTTACCTTGAACCTTAGGTAATCCTTCAATGAAATCCATAGATATATCAGCCCAAACCTGATTGGGTATAGGTAGTGGTTGAAGAAGGTCTGCATGAGACAAAACTTGATACTTGTTCAATCGACACACCTCTCAATTAGCCACATGTTGCTGGATATCTTTTCTCATGCCCTCCCAATACACAACCACAAAAATTCTTTTATAGGTTCTGAAAAAACCAGAGTGTCCCCCCACTGCTGAGTTGTGAAATTCTTGTAGCAAAATGGGAATCCTTGAAGATCCTTTCGGTAGTACCAT
This sequence comes from Cicer cuneatum, assembly GCA_037974295.1. Taxonomy (NCBI): domain Eukaryota; kingdom Viridiplantae; phylum Streptophyta; class Magnoliopsida; order Fabales; family Fabaceae; genus Cicer; species Cicer cuneatum. The sequence continues at coordinate 24,223,252 of JBBPBO010000005.1, forward strand.
CTCTCCTTATATAGCAATATTTTATTTTGAAATGTATAGACTTGATGAGCATTATGATCTTGGATTAGATCATGTATCAATTTTTGTAACTTAGGATCTCGATAAGTTTTCGACTCCCAATCTTCCACCTTTTCAAAGTGAACTGAAGACAAAGCTGCAAATGTCATCTTTCTAGAAAGTGCATCAGCTACGCCATTTTCTTTTTCAGGCCTATAATGGATTTCAAAGTCCAGTCCCATGAGTTTTGAAGTCCACCTGAAATATTCTTCACCCATTACTCGTTGTTTTGTTAGAAATTTGAGGCTTTTTTGATCGGTGATGATGACAAAATGCCTCCCTAGCAGGTAATGTCGCCACTTTTGAACATGCATCACAATAACCATCAACTCTCTTTCATAAACTGACTTAGATTGTGCTCTGTCGGATAATGTTTGGCTAAGAAAAGCCATTGGTCTCCCCTCCTGCAATAAAACTGCACCCAAGTCCTTGTTAGATGCATAAGTTTCTATGGTAAAAGTTTTAGTAAAATCTGGAACAGTTAGTGTTGGTAATTCTACCATTAATCTCTTGAGTTGTTCCAAGGCAGCTTGGGCTTCACTATTCCATTGGAAATTTTCTTTCTTCAAAAGTTGGGTCAAGGGTTTAGCTATCTTGCCATAATCTATGACAAATCTTCGATAATACCCTGTCAGCCCCAAAAATCCTCTTATGGTCTTGATGTCCTTGGGTGTTGGCCAATCTAGCATAGCTTCAATCTTTTTTGGATCTGCTGCAACTCCACCGGCTGAGATGATATGACCCAAATACTCTAATTGAGTATGCCCAAAAGTGCATTTTTTCTTGTTGGCAAATAATTGATTCTTTTTCAACAAAGCTAGGACAACCCTTAAATGTCTTTGGTGCTCCTGTTCATCTGTACTGTAAACTAAGATGTCATCGAAGAAAACCAACTCAAACTTTCTCAAGTACGGCCTTAATACTTCATTCATAAGGGATTGAAAAGTAGAAGGAGCATTCGTAAGTCCAAAAGGCATGACAATAAACTCATAATGCCCCTCATGAGTTCTAAAAGCTGTTTTTGGAATGTCTGTTTCCCGCATTCTAATTTGATGATACCCCGATTTCAGGTCCAATTTTGAAAAGATCAATGCGCCTCCCAATTCATGAAGCAGCTCGTCAATAATATGAATAGGGAACTTATCTGGTATGGTTATCTTATTCAAAGCCCTATAATCTACACAAAAGCGCCACCTGCCATTTTTTTTCTCACTAAAATGATTGGCTAGAATAAGGGCTCACACTTGGTCTAATAATACCAGAATTCAACATATCATCTACTAATCTTTCTATTTCATTTTTTTTTATAGTGAGGGTACCTATAAGGCCGTATATTGGGAATATTGGCACCTTCCTTCAAGATAATAGCATGGTCTTGCCTTCTAGTAGGGGGTAGCCCTTGAGGTTCTTGAAAAACATCACCATATTCTCCTAAAATAGCTACTATCCATTCTGGATTGTCATTTGTAACCTCAGTTTTGGCCTGTAGTTGATGGTATTCCACTAAGAATCATTGGCCTCGATCATTTAAAGGGACTTTAGATATGCTACAACTCTAGTTAAATCGGGGTCCCTTTTCAAAGTGTGATAACCATTTCCAATAGGAATTCTAAGTGTCAACTCACGGAAGTTGGCTCTAATTTCTCCCAGGCCAGCCAACCATTCCACCCCCAACTCTACATCCACTCCTCCAAGATCAAAGACATAAAAATCTTGTTGCACTTTGAGTCCCTGTATCACCAATTCTGATTGAGGACACACTCCTTCACAATCAAGTTTTCTCCGATCTCCTACTTCCACCGTGTATATGGAGGTTGCAAACATTTGCAAATTATGGTCCTTCACAAAAGTGGCTGAAACGAAATTATGTGAAGCTCCACAATCTACAAGGACCATATCATGTTCATCACCAATCATTCTCAATAACTTAATGGTTTTCTTCAAAGTGAGACCAGCAATGCTACATGTAAGACCCTTAAATTTAAAATTAAATTATGGATTTAATATTAGGTGTATTTTGGAGATATTTGTAAAATATTTAATATATGTATATTTTATGTAAAAGTATATATATATATATATTTATTTATTTTGGAGGTTGAATTAAAATTATTGGATGAATGATAAATTAAATTTAACTACGAGTAATTAACTATCGAGCAGTTAATTAAGATGTATCTGTTAATTACGACGAGAGTGATTAAGTACATGATTGTAAGACCCTTAATTTTTAATTGAAATTATGGAATTAATTTTAAGTGTATTTGGAGATATTTGTAAAATATTTAATATATGTATGTTTGTAGTAAATATATATATATATATATTTATTTTGGAGGATGAATTAAAATTATTGGATGAAGATTAAATTAATTTAATTACGAGTAATTAAATTAGTCGGGCAGTTAATTGAGGATTAGTGGCTAATTGCAAAACAATTAAGTGCTGGAGGATTCAACATTATTTTAACATTATTTTTGATGAGGTGGCACATAAGTAACTCTATAAATACACGTGAGGAGATAGAGAAAAATCAGAACTCCATACCTCCCCATTCTGGATGTAACAGTGCTGCATGTAACATTACCCTTTCCTCCCATTCTGCCTCCTGTTTTTTGAAAGCTGTTTCACGATTTCAAAAGAGAAAAAAAGAGGGAACTCCTCAAAGTGCCATTACTTGGACATCCAAGCACCAAAACACCAAAACCCCAGTACAAAAGTTATTCCCCATACCATTATGGAGCTAAAGAACCCAGTTTCGTAGCAGCAAACGCATACTACAGTTTCACCGGTTTTTGGCGCGAAAACGGGAACGACAGCATAAACGAGAGAAGTAGCAGAACACACAACAAGGGTAAGGGCACCTTCCACTTTCTAGTTGCATTAGGGCTGTAAATGCATGTTGTTTCATTTCTGTTTTTGAAGAAAAACTATTTTTGAAATGACATTTTGAAAAATGAAGAAAATGCATTCTGTTGATATGTGATGGTTGTTGTTGGTTGAATGCATTAATGTTGTTTTGTTTATGTGGAAAAGTTGAAAAATGTCTTGCATGTTATTTTGAAGAGGATCAAAATGCATGTTTATGAAACTGTTGTGCATGCTGTCCTAAACTGTGAAAAATGCATATTCATAAAACTGTTTTGCATAAAATGAGAAAATGCATCCTGATGGTGTTTTGATGATATGTGATGCTTACTGTTTTGGCTGAATGCATTAGTGATGTTCTGTTGTGTGAGAAAGCTGGAATATGCTTTGCATGTTGTGTTGATTGTGTAAGAATGCTGAAAATGCCTTGCATGTTTGAGTTGCATGTTTTGCTTCTAATGATTCTGGTGTGAATCATTCTGTTTTGCTTCTGATGATTCTAGTGTGAATCATTCTGTTTTGCTTTTGATGATTCTGGTGTTAATCATTCTGGTTCTGGTTCTGTTCCTGATGTTCTGATGTCAATCATTCTGATTCTGTTTCTGCTTCTGATGTTCTGGTGTTGATGATTCTGTTTCTGTTTTAAGTGATTCTAGTGATGTTGAGGATTTAAAAAAAAAAGAAAAGGGATTTTGAATGGGGAAAGTATTGTCCGGAAAAGTGCTGAATCTGTTTTGATGTTTGGTTGTTCTTTTTAAAAGAAACAGTTTGAAATGTGTTGAAGTCTCAAGAAAAATTTCACTGGTTTTCGAAGGTGTATTCGAATACAACATGTGTGTATTCGAATACAACCTACCAAGTTTCGGTTTTACTTAAGTTTTCAAACTTGTATTCGAATACGAGCCCCTGTATTCGAATACAGAGGAAGGATTTTTGCTTCTGACTTAGCATTTGTATTCGACTAAGACCATGTCGTATTCGAATATAGAAGTGGGATTTTAACACTGTATTCGCATATGTATTCGACTACAGGCATGCTGTATTCGAATACAGAATGTAGATTTTTACTAGTTTCAGCTTTTGTATTCGAATACAATAGGTCTGTATTGGAATACAGATTTGTGTTTTTCCAGAAGCTCAGTTTTTAGCTTCTGTATTCGAATACAAGGAAGCTGTATTCGAATACAGATTCGTGTTTTCCAGAAAATCAAGTTTTAAACACTGTGATATGCATTTTAAAGTGTTGGGAAACTTTGAGATGATTAAAATGATTTAAAATGGAGTCCTTGAAATAATTTTGAAGAGGAGAGGATGATGTTTTGAAAACCTTTAATGATCTGGGAGAAAATGTTGAATTTTTCAAGGTTTTGTCTTCTGTATTCGACTACAGGCATGCTGTATTCGAATACAGAATGTTAAAATTGCAGTTTCATGCTTCTGTAATCGAATACAAGTGGTATGTATTCAAATACAGATTCGAGTTTCCAGAAATTCCAAGTTTTCAAGAGTGTTTTGTAAACCCTGAGTGTTTGGGGAATATTGGGAATGTTGTGGTGAATTAAAATGAAACTTTTGGTGATATTTTGAAGTGGTGGTGATGAAGTTTTTGAGACTTTACTGATGTAGTGAAAGATGTTGTTTTGTGCACTAAGACTGCCTCTGTATTCGAATACCAGAGGGTTGTATTCGAATACAGACTGTAATTCTGCACTATTTTTAGCTTCTGTATTCGAATACAGAGAAGCTGTATTCGAATACAGATTCGAAATTTCCAGAAATCCCAATTTTAAAAACTGTGTTATGAATTTTAAAAGTTTGGGAAACCATTGCAAAGTGTTAATGATTACTTGGCTGCTTAGTCATGTTTGTGATAATGATAATCTTGATTGTGCTGAGATATTCTTAAATATGAGGGAAATACATGAATTTTCTGATTTTGCATACTGTTTCTAGAGAAGTGAAACACTGCATATTCATGCATTGCATAGTCAAGTGGTACCCGCGATGGGCCACAAAGTAATGCGCAACCACGTGCTGATCTGTTGAGCGATTGCACGAGTGCTGGTCTGTTGAGCGACTGCACTAAGTACTGATCTGTTGAGCGATTGTACTTTGGTATATAGGTGCTGGTCTGTTGAGCGACTGCACTGGTACTGGACTGTTGAGCGTCTGTACCCTGAAATGTGCAACCACGTGCTGATCTGTTGAGCGATTGCACGAGTGCTGGTCTGTTGAGCGACTGCACTAGATACTGATCTGTTGAGCGATTGTACCTTGGTATATGTCAAACGTGCTGGTCTGTTGAGCGACTGCACGAGTGCTGGTCTGTTGAGCGACTGCACTAGGTGCTGATCTATTGAGCGATTGCACCTTGGTCTTGAGGGCCGTTAAAGTCAAACATATTGTGCTGGTCTGTTGAGTGACTGCACCTTGGTGATTCCAAGAAAATTGTATACATGAGCATAAACTTATTGCATTGATGGATTGATCGGTGGGTCACGATTGATTATATGATGAATGGTTGTAAATTGATGTGTGTGAGTACTGTACAGAATCTGAATTTCTCATTTAATGATTGTGATTTGTTGAGGTGTTGTTGTACTTACCACATATTTCATAATAATTGGCTGCTGTTTTTGAAAAGGCATATACGTCATTAAATTTCAAATGAGCATTATTATTTTCCTCATCGTCATATGTCATACCATGGATATAATTGTTGCTGTGAGATGTATGCTATGTGATTATTTGTTAATTTCGGTCGGTGACCCTTGCTATTATATTGTGGAAATTGGGCTTTGCCCTCAGATGCCCCCCAAACCCATGCCACCCGTGGGTACCCGAACGACAGAAACGTCGTTAGACTTCCTTGATCGCTATTCGCGTACTGCTTGGGTATTTGACCCCATCTCAAGCAGGGCGACTTACACGGGGTGGTTGGAGAGGACGAGCAGGACCGACGAAGTAGAGGATTTCGTGGAGCGCACTTATACGAGTATAGATTTTCCTGTGCCTTCCCGTCTGGTATTGGAGGCGCACGAAATTTTTGATGATGCTGAGGAGTCAGCTAGAGGGGTTGAGACGGAGGCCACCGTAGGAGTGGTGACTCCCAACCCGGTGATTGGAGGAGATGTACATGAGTCTGAGGCAGGAGGGAAGAATAAAGATCCGAAGCCAGTAGCAGATGAGATTCCGGGTCCGTTTAGGATCTCCGATGATTGTTATGAGATTCCGGCACCGCCGAAGCGACCGAGACTGTGTATTGATCTGACTTCTGAGGAGACCGACCCTCTCTGTATGATGATGAGGAGGAGGTTACGTCGAGGCGAGCGGCAGAGTCAGAGGAGGCTTGTTTGGGATGCGGAGGAAATCCGTGCTACTGTAGCTTTAGCGCATGATCAGTTAGACTTGATGTATAGGATTTGAGCTAGAAATGTATTTTGTTTTTATTTTGGAAAAATTGTTGTACTACTTATTCTGCACTCTGATATTGTCTTTTGGGAATACTATGACATTGTTATCTTTTGAAAATGTCTTATTGTTTATTATTAAATTTCCAGAATTAAGTATTTATTGAGATTACGATGAATTTATTTTGTTACTTTCATCGACTAATCCACGGCGTACTATTTTACGAAAAACTTTTTTTTTATTCCTTTCGAATTAAATCTGGAAAATCATTTTTATTATTGATTTTAAAAAAAAAAATGCACCCGCGCTGTGTTTTAAACTCGGGGTGTTACAATGATGATCAAGCAGTATTATAATATTATTGTTGGATGAGGTGGCACATGTATGTGCCTATATATATGAGGGATTGGCAAGAACAAAGGCAGAAAACTCATTTTCCCTCCTTCCTCACTACATGCAACCATTTTCTTTCTGCTCGTTTCTGTTTTGCTGTTGGTAGAAAAAAAAAGAGCATCATCAAAAGTGAAATTACTTGGAAATCCAAGCACCAAACCAGCAAGTGCCCATAACAAAAGTTGTTCCTCTCCTCATTACGGAGCTAGAGAACCCACTTTCGTAGCGGCGAACGTGAACGGGAGTTTCGCCGACATTGTCGTGGTAGCATAAACGAGCGTAGGAAACGTAACAGAGGTAAGGGGCACCTTCCACTTTTTATTTTGCATTTTAGGGATGTAAATGCATGATTGATGTGTGATTATATTTGAGTTTCTGGTTTGAAAAACGAAACTGTTGTGCATGTTGTTATAAAATGCGAAAAATGCATTATGTTGATGTTTTGATGATTTGTGATGTTTGCTGCTTTGGCTGATACATCAATGTTGTTTTGTTTGTGTGGGAAAGCTGAAAAATGCCTTGCATGTTGTTTTGGGGATGATCCAAATGCATGAGTGGTTTGTGCTACACTGTTTTGTGGTTGACTTTCCTGTTTGGTGAATAAAGAAAACTGTGATGTTATTCTGGTTTTGGTGATTCTGTTTTCTGCTGTGCGTTGTTAACAATATGGTGTTGATAGGGGGTTTTCAAAAGAAAAAGGATTTTAAAATGGTTGAAGGTGTTTTGGAAAAAAAAATCTGCTGTTGTTGTGTTGATGGTGGTTTTTGAGAGAAAAGGATTTTTAAAATGGGTGGAGGTGTTTTTAAAATCTGTTGTTGTTGTGTTGATGAGTAGAAACATTTATAAGTGTTGAGAAAAACTCTGAGTTTTGTGGTTCAAAAGAGTGGTGAATCTGTTTTGGTGTTGTGTTGGTTTTTCAAAGGAAAAGGTTTGAAAATGTGTTGAAGTTTCAAGAAAATTTCACTGAATTCGAAGGTGTATTCGAATACGGCATGAGTGTATTCGAATACAGCCTGCAAAGTTTCTGTTTTATTCAAATTTTTGAACTTGTATTCGAATACGGGCCGCTGTATTCGAATACAAATAAGGGATTTTTGCTTCTGACTTAGCATTTGTATTCGGCTACAACCCTGTCGTATTCGAATACATGATTGTCATTTTTGTCACTGTATTCGCATTTGTATTCGAATACAACACCCTTGTATTCGAATACAGAATGCTGATTTTTCACTATTTTAGCTTCTGTATTTGAATACAAGGGAGCTGTATTCAAATACAGTTTCGTTTTTTTTCAGAAATTCAAGTTTTAAACATTGTTTTATGAACTTAAAGAGTTGAGAAATATTGGGAAAGCTTGTGATAAATTAAAACGGAGTTTTTGAGATAATTTTGAAGTGGTGATGATGAGGTTCTTGAATTTCTTATTGATGTTGTGAAAAATGCTGATTTTGCACTGTTTTAGCTTCTGTATTCGAATACAAGGAAGCTGTATTCGAATACAGAGTGTTGATTTTGCACATTTTTCACTTCTGTTTTCGAATACAAGGGAGCTGCATTCGAATACAGACTGTTCTTTTTTAGAAATCTCAATTTTAAACATTGTTTTATAAACTTTAAGAGTTGGGGAACATTGGGAAGGTTTGTGATGAATTAAAATGGAGTTTTTGAGATGGTTTGAGGTGGTGATGATGAGGTTCTTCAATTCCTTATTGATGTTGTGAAAAATGTTGATTTTGCACTGTTTTAGCTTCGGTATTCGAATACAGAGTGTTGATTTTGAATTGTTTTCACTTCTGTATTCGAATACAGATTGTTCTTTTTCAGAAATCTCAGTTTTAAACATGTGTTTATGAACTTTAAGAGTTGGGGAAACATTGGAAAGACTTGTGATGAATTAATATGGAGTTTTGAGATGGTGTGTGGTGGTAATGATGAGGTGCTTGAATTCTTTGTTGATGTGATGATAATGAAATTATTTGGGTTGAGATGGTTTTGAGGAAATGATGGAATGGCTGAATTTTTGTTGATGTTTGCATACTGTTTTCAGTGAAGAGAAAACATTGCATGTCCATGCATTGCATAGTTAGGTGGTGACCGCGATGGGCCACAGAGTAATGCGGCAATAGTGATGGTCCGCGAAGTTAAGTAGTAACCACCGTGATGGGCTACAGAATGGTCGCGTGTTCGTGGTGGTCCATTCTATCCGTGCGAGGATTTAACTTCTATATGTTCTGGCCCTTGAGAGGCTAACATACGTGAAACGTGCTGGTCTGTGAGCGACTGCATTGGTACTGGTCTGTGAGCGACTGTACCTTGGTATACGTGAAACGTGCTGGTATGTGAGCGACTACACTGGTGCTGATCTGTGAGAGATTGCACCATGGTCATGTTGGCCATTAAAGTCTAATTTATATAAATCGTGTTGGTCCGTGAGAGACTGCACGTGTGCTGGTCTGTTAGCGACTGCACCTTGGTAATTCCAAGAAGTTGAGTACATTGGCATATACATATTGCATCGGGGTGGTCGACCGGTGAATTATGATTGATATGATGTTGACGGGTGGAAATCGATGTGTGTAAGTGCCTTATGAAATTTGAATTTCTGATGAATTGGTGTGATTGCTGAATTGATATTTGTACTTACAACATGATTTTCATATTAAATTGGTTGCTGTTTGAAAATGTATAAATGTCATGTAATTTCAAAATGAGCATCCTTATTTATCATCGTTGTTATATAACATGCCATGAATATGCTTGTTATTATTGACATAAATGCTATGTGGTATTTGTTAATTTCGGTCGGTGAACCTTTACTATTATTGTGGAAAATTGGGCTTTGCCCTCAAATGCCCCCCAAACCCATATCACCAGTGGGTACCCAGACCACGGAAACATCGCTCGATTTCATTGACCGTCTTTTGCCTACTGCTTGAGTATACGACCCCGTCTCAAGCAAGGCGACGTATACGGGGAGACTAGCGAGGACCTGCAGGACTAACGGGGTAGTGGACTATGTGGAGCACACCCATACGAGAATTGACTTTCCGGTACCTTCCAAATTGGTATTGGAGGCGTATGCAGTTTTTGAGGACGCGGAGGAGCCGACTGGAGGGGTTGAGACGGAGGCCACGGTAGGTGTGGTGACTCCTAACCCGGTGACTGGAGGGGCTGTACGTGAACCCGAGGTGGAAGAGGGGAATAAAAGACCGACGCTAGTAGCAGATGATGTTCCAGGTCCATCAAGGACATCCGATGATTGTTTTGAGATTCTGGCACCGCCGAAGCGACCCCGATTGTGTATTGATCTGACTTCGGAGGAGACTGATCCTTCCTTGTATGATGAGGAGGACGACGTTACGTCGAGGCAAGCTGCGGAGTCAGACGAGACTTGCATGGGATGCGGAGGGAATCCTTGCTACTGTAGCTTTAGTGCATGATCAGTTTAGACTTTTTGTATAGGGTCTTGATTTTGGTGGATGTAATTATTTATTTTGGGAATTATTGTATAACTTTTCCGCTGATATCTTCCGCACTCTGATACTGTTTAGTGGGCCGCAAGCCGGGTGTTCTTTTTTAGATGATATGACACCGTCTATTTGAAATGTATTAACGTTTATTATTGATTCCCAAAGTTTAAGTACTTAGTGATATTATGATGAAATTATTTAATTACGTTCATCGATTGAATTACGACGTACTATTTTATGAAATGAATTAATTTAATTTTCTTTTAATTCCTTTTGAATTAATTTCGAAAATTCTTTTATTTATTTATTTATTTCGATTTAAAAAAAAATACACTCGCGCTGTGTTTTAAACTCGGGGTGTTACACTACACATAGACAATTTGAGGTCTTTCAATTCTTCCTCCACTTCCACTAGATTCGGTTCCTGCAATTCACAGTTCTCATCTTCCTCACCCGAAACCAGCACGTGCAACTGCTTGTTAACACACACATGGCCTGGACTAAACCTCTCATCACAGCGAAAACATAATCCCTTTCGTGATTTCTCTTGCATTTCAGCCTCGGTTAACCTTGTGAATCCTCTACCTCTGAAAGTTCCAGTGGGCTTTGCAACACTTCTTTCCCCTGAAGAACTTCCAACTCCTGACGTTGTAGTTTGAGTTTGTTGCTTTACCCTTAGTTCCCATGTCACTGTTCTAGTATTATTGAAAGTTCTCATTGGTTTACCCTCAAAAGACGTGGAATTGCTCCCCTTGTTGATTAAATTGTTCTTCTCATCAACTCTCTGAGCGAAGTTCATTAATTCCACAAGAGTCTCCACTCGGTGTAATTTTAATTATTCCCTTATCACTTCCTTAAGTCCATTCAAAAAAATTCCTTTCAAATATGCTGGTTTTGCACATTTGAGTGGGCCTGCGTATAGTTCAAACTTTTCTCGATACTCTTCGATTGACCCTGTTTGTTTGAGACTTAGTAACAATTCAAAAGGGCTTTCAACCATAGATGGTTGGAAACGCTTAATCACAGTGGCACGAAAATAACCCCAAGTAGGATGTTGAGCAGAAAATTCCCATCATTGGTACCATGTCAAAGCCTTTCCCTCCATAGCCACCATTACCGCTTGCAACTTCTCTGCCCCAGACATTCCTTTCTGATCAAAGTATCTTTCCGCCCTAGTCGTCCATCCATACGCATCTTCACCATCAAAGACGGGTATTTCTAATTTCCTTCACCTTTCGACCCTGTTTCGCGAGTCTAGGGAATTTTATGGCTTCTCTCCACACAACACAGCGCGACTCCCATCGATGGAATCATCTTCCTGCCTAGCGTGAATTAGCCTGACAGCATCAGCCAAGTCATTCAATTGGTGCCTAGCTTCCAACCGCTCCACCCTATCTTGTTCCATATGTTTTTCCCACGTTTCACGCAAAGCCAACAACCCTTCAAACCCTCGTTCCTTAACTTCCATACGTGCTTCCATATTGCGCGTAAATACCATGAATTTCTCATGGATTTTTGTTGCTTTGATACCAGTGTTGGAACTGGTTAGTACATAATTGAAATGAAAAACTGAATTCTTTATTGAATTTAAACAGATAGTGAGTTTACAATTTTGTTTGCGCATAATTGATAAACTTGTTACAAAATTATCCACTCTAAGAATTTGAGAGCTTGGTCTCTCCCTTCCCAATAACCACTCAGAAATTTCATGCCTTCCTTTTTCTAATTTTCCTACTTTTATTTGCATCGTAATTGCTCTAGAGCAGCAATTACTGCCTGATTTACAACTTAAACTGACACAATAACTGTCTATATAACAAATAACTGCCATACAGATTCAGTTCCCACTTAAAATTCTAACTCTTGACCCTCCTCTTATAATATTTAGTTATAAGAGGCCTAATAGAGGATTACTCAAAATTCTCAAATTAGTCTCTTGATGACTATCCAAATTGACAAGCATAGAAATAGCATAGTATTGCACATACTGGAGATGCATACAAAATTATTGTGTGACTAATAATAAATAAGGTCAAAAACTAAGGTACAGTTTTTGTTGTTTTCTTATTAGAGTATGACATGTTGAGAGAGAGTTGGTTTAGGTGTTTTGTATTTTGATCCTATTGATAAATATTCCAAAGAGAATAAAGGGAATGCATTGACAGCGTAAAGTTGTTTTACAGTGTCATCTAATTATAACTCGCCACAATATCAAATAGTTAAGTAACCGTCGTTGATTAAAAAATTGTATAATATTATGTGACAAATTGAATTGTTAGAATGGGATGTCCGTGTAAAATTATTTTACATTGTTAGTGGAATACCTTTACATCCTATTCCAAATACTCTACTTTGACAAGCAATAATTCCCCAAGGCAACACCAAAACAAAGCGATATTATAACAACATACAAACCACATAGCCTGTTATGTTCACATCAGTATTGCTCTCGAAGTAGAACTAGCCGATAGTGTACTGTGACGTAGGTCTGGGTGTTTATTGAGTAGAATGAGTAACTTAGGGTTTTAGTTTAATTACTTTGCCTATTTATATACCTCACATGCTTTGGTCTCAAAGTTAACTCTCCACTACCCATTTAGTGGGGAAGGACGTTGCTCCCTTGTTCCGCACATGTCTTCTATGACTTGACCAAGTAAAAAGACATGTGCTTGTTTTATCTCTTCGTTACTATTCGGATAATGGATCATTATGCTCGAATATTGGACTATTGTTGTTTTTGTGTAACATGTCAAGATGTTGGTTAAATTGTGACCGTCCACAACCCCTTAAACATGATGCCTTAAAAGTCGAGAAGTTTAAATTAGACATGACGATCCACAATCTCTCAAGCACAGGGCCTGAATAACACGAGATGCTTAAGTTGGACATGATGGTCTACAATCCCTCAAGTTGAGACCTGAAGGGCGAGATGTAAAAGTTGGTTATTTTCATTGGGCTTTTCACAATTCAAACAACACTAAAAAAAAGAACCTAAATTTTGCCAATTATAATTGGTAATGAAATAAAGTTGAGGCACCAAAGGATTTATAAGTGTAGTTATTTGAAGTTTGAATGCTCTAGGCTTCTAGCTTGGTTAGTGCTAGCTGTAGTGACAATGTTGGTCACAAGAAAGGGGGGTTTGAATTGTGACTCTTTTTTGAAATTTCTGCTTTGTAAAAATAAACTCAAGATTAATCTTGGTTTGACAAATAAGAATGCAGATTGATGTTTTGGTTAGAAGCAAGTAAAACGTTAAAATGCAATGAATAATGTGTGCGTAGTAATCAAAGTAAAGATAAGAGAGAAGAGAATAACACAGTCATGTATCCTGGTTCACCCAACCGTGGGCTACGTCCAGTCCTCACAATCTTGTGAGATTTTCCACTAACTTGGTAAAAACAAGATTGATCCTGTTTTTACCTTAACAGATCAAAACTGATTTACAGCAGGTTACTTTCCTTTCTACAGATAACTTTCCTACACTTGAAAGTATCTTAACACTTATCCTCTCAAGGATCTTTACAACTTTCCTCACACTATTTCTATCTCTCTAGTGTTTGGATTTAACAAATGATTGTTTTTGAAAGATATTTGGTTTGATCAACAGTATCTCAACTCTTGTTTGAGTTTCTGTTTTGAGCAAATATATTTCTAAGCTTGATCCTTTATGATGACAGAGACAAAGAGCCTTGCTGAGTTTTTTACAAGCTTGATGAAATTCGAGAATGATGATCTTTTATGGAGAATAATTGCACTTGGATTTGATAATGTTCCCTTTGCCTTGGAGTTCTTTTTATAGGCATTTTAGAGGCCTTGCCAACTCATGTAGCCGTTGATGTACAGGCTGTAAAGACTGTGTACTTTTAGGCATGTGTCAGAGGAAAAGGAAGACAGTTCCAGTTGATCTCTAGATTGATCTTGGTTTCCAGTTTTCTTAGATTTCTTGTTTTGTTCTTTGTTGCATAATTTCTTGTGATGTAATTGATCTTCTGGATCAGTCTTGAGTTTTGTCATTCTTCTTGGAACAGATTCCCTCAATCATGAATGGATTTGATAGCTGATCATTCATTTGTATATACTCGTTTTAATTCTGATGAGTTCAAGATTGATCTTGAAACAGTCTTGTTTATTTTGATTTTGATCTATCCATTTCTGAAAGAATTGCTTGATACCTATCTTTTGATAACAACACTCAAGAAGATATGTTAAATTCTTTTTGTGGTTTTAGAATCGTAATTAATAAGATTAATTAGTTTGTTTTTGTTCATCATTAAAACACTTGAAAAGGGATTTTTTGTCTCAACAATCTCCCCCTTTTTGATGATGACAAAACATGTTAATTTTAATTTTTATTCTAATCTTTTTGGGATTTCTCCCCCTCAGAATTTTCTTGTTTAATTTTCTGAAATAATGATGTTAAAAAAATTAAACAGAATCATACTTATTTGGATCTTTCTCCCCCTCAAAATATGCTTCACATAATTTGTTTGAAATCTTTTTCCAGAAGCAGATTTTAACTAGATATATATATATGCTTGTCATGATAAATACAATTCTTTTAAAAACCTTTTTAGAAACAAAATATATCAGTACTTATAAACAGAAGCAGAAGCATAACCAGAAGCATGTATATAAGTATGGATGAATAGAAGCAGAACCAGAAGCATGTATATAAGTACGGATAAACAGAAGCAGAACCACAAGCATGTATATAAGTACAGATGAACAGAAACAGAACCAAAAGCATATATATAATCAGAAGCAGAAACAGTAACAGAGCCAGAAGCATAATCAGAAGCATAACCAGAAGCATAATCAGAAGCATAATTAGAAGCATAATCAGAAGCATAACCAGAAGCATAATGAGAAGCAGAAACAGAATCAGAACCAGAACCAGAAGTAAATATATAAGCAATTTGTAAACATAAGCAAATTGTTTAGTCAAACAGAAGCAGATTTTAACAAGCTGCCAGAAATAAGTTTGAGCAATATTACAAATAATACGGATAATCAAAATAAACTAAAATGAACTCTCCCCCTTTTGTCAAATCAAAAAATCAGGGGAGCCCTCAAATCTTCACATAGACAAGGATGGAGAGGAGCCTTCAGATGATGAGGATTGCTTAGGAAGATCCGGAAAGATTGGAGGTGTAAGGTTTTCAGGAGGTGCAAGGTCTAGTTTCGGTGCCATCTTAGTGGTAATCCAAGATCGAAGGAGAGCATTTTCTCTATCCTGATAAATTTGTCTGTTAGCAATGATTTGAAGTGCATCAAAAATCTTGTCAGTATTAGATGAGTGTTTAGCCTTATTGGTCTTTTTTGTTTGATGAGCTTCATCATGATTTGCAAAGGTGTGAGATGGATTTGGTGTAGTACAGAAGGTGGAGAGTGTTGCAAAGGAAGAGCTGATGTTTGGTAGGGTTCCTGCAGAAGCATGTTCTTGACCAACGGACATACCTGGAGTATCAGGTAAGTTTAAGAATTTACTTACACCAAATAGAGAGAAGTCTGTTTTCTGTGGTGAGAGGAAAACAGGTGACATTCTGGACAGATTTTGTGCTGGTGGATTGTCTGGACATGGAGAGTCAACTTGATCAGGAGTATCAAATGGAGGAGCAGAAGCAGATGCAAGAGCAGAAGCAGGAGCTGGAGCAGAAGCAGGAGCAGAAGGTATGTTATCGTTCAAGGGAGTGTGAGAGACTGTGAGTGAGGATCTTTTGTGTTTTTCCGAGATTGTTGGAAATGAAAATGGGATTGGAGCGGAATGTTCTTTTTTCATATGCGAAATGTTTTTAGTGGAGAATCTGGAGATTTTGATTTTAGATTCTTCTTTTTCAAGAGAGATGTTGAAGTGTCGAAATACTTTGGTTAACATCATTCCATAAGGAACAGTGTTCCTCTTGTAGTCTTTCTTGATAGCTGTAATCATGTGTTGGATAATGAGATAAGGAATATTGATTTTCTTTGCATGGAGGAGATGGTAGATGACTAGGGTGTCGCAGTCATAAATAGTTTCATGACTCCCACAATGAGGAAGGATTGTGTGTTGGCTGATATTATTAAAGATTTTTGGAAGGGGCTTTAGATTAGCAGCAACAAAATGAGTGGAACCAGGCTGAAAAAGTTCTTGTAGGACTTCAGTTCTAGTGATATTCAAGACAGAATACCATCTTTTTCCAAAAACAGAGATTCCTTCATATGGTATTTGAAGGATTTCAGCAAGCACGATTGGGTCAAGACGAATTTCTACTCCTTTGATATTTGATACAATCAAAGATTCATCAGTATATGCTTTTGCCTGGCAATAGAAAGCCCTAACTACTTCTGGATAGAAGCAATCATAGAGTTGCAAGAAGTTCGTCCAGCCCAGAGCATCAGAGTGATGCTTGATTGATATTCCTTCAAAAAGGAGGTTTTTGAGCATGAAGACACGCCCTATGCCTATAGGACGCTTTGCCCATTTTTCTTGATAGATGTCTTCAACATCTGATGGTATCAGGGGTGGAGTTTTTGGTTGATTTGGATTTTGGTTTTGAAGATCGTTGTTTTTTAGAACGATCTGGAGAGGTGTTTTTGGAGGAAGATTGTTCTTGAGAGGTTTTCTTTTTAAGGTTTTGCAGTTTCTTTTTAGCAATAAACTGAGATAAGGTGGGATAAGTTTTTGTGTTGAGTTTTAGTGAGGGTGAGGTTTTCTCATAGTTGTTTTTTGAGGGTGAGGAAGTGAAAAGCTTTTTGATGGTTTTAAGTGTTTCTTTGGTGGGAGAGTTGTGTGAATGAGTCTGTAGAGGTGGTTGGAGGGAGTCCGATTCATCATCATCGTCAGAGATTATATGCACATTATTATCATCATTTTTAGGTTTTGAAGATGTACCTATTCCAGCCATGATACGCATGGATTTTCGTTTGGCAGTCTTTGGTGGTGGTTGAAGAGGCGTTCTCCTAAGATGAGGAGCCATTTCAGATATGGTTGGAGGTGAACATTGATGGAGTGGAGGAAGCACGGTGGATATTGGAGCAGGAGCAATGGGGCTGGGAGAACGGTTACGAGATGGAGATGAAGAGTCAGAAAATGTTTTTTCAGAAGAAGTTTCAGGAGGAGTAGGTCGAGGCGGCGGTGATGGAGACCTCATTCTAAAGGGAAAAGACGGAGGTGATGGTGAAGGAGATGGTGTTTGCGGATTAGGGTTTCTTTTTGCGGATTTCTTTGTGCGCACCATTTTTGGATTTCTTTGTAGACAGGAAAAGTTGAGGTTTTAAAAATTTGTAGAGTTTACAAGTTTTTTGTTTTTGGAATGAAGAACGTGTTCTTCAAACCCCTTTTTAGAGTGGCAGTTGTGAGAAAAGAGGAGAAAAATGAAATGATGATTTTTGTGGGAAAAGATGAAACTAGGAAGATAAACAATTGCCTATAGTGAGGCGTGTTAGTCTTTCTGCACAAGAAAAGACTTGTGCATATAATGCATGAGAGAGAGAGAGAGAGAGAGAGAAAAGCTGAGATTGGTTGCTTTAAACCCAGAATGATTTATTCAAACCAAGACTGTTTGCTTTTAAACCAAGAACGTTCTTGATTTGATTTTTTATACAATTTTAAGCGTTTTCTACTGGATTTTTAACGATTCTTAATTTTTCTTTTAAAGAGTTAAAGTCTTCTTCAACTAAGGGTTTGGTAAATATGTCAGCAAGTCGATTTTTAGAATCAACAAAGATTAATTCAATGTCTTTCTTGTTGACATGATCTCTAATAAAATGGTGCTTTATCTCAATATGTTTAGATCTTGAATGTTGGATGGGATTTTTTGACAAATTGATAGCACTAGTGTTATCACAAAATATTGGAATAATGGAATAACTTACTGAGTAGTCTTCAAGCTGGTTTTTAATCCATAGAACTTGAGAACAACAATTGGCAGCTGATACATATTCAGCTTCTGTGGTTGACAAAGCAATTGTGTTCTGCTTTCTGCAAGACCAGCTAATCATAGAATCTCAAAGGAATTGGCATGCTCCACTAGTGCTTTTTCTTTCAATCTTGTCTCCGGCATAGTCAGCATCACAATAAGCTACAAGATTAAAGTGAGATCCTTTGCTATACCAAAGGCCAAGATTAGTAGTACCGACAAGATAACAAAATATTCTTTTAACTGCAGTTAAGTGGGACTCTTTTGGTGAAGATTGAGATCTTGCACATAGTCCTACTACAAAGACAACATCAGGTCTACTTGCAGTTAGGTACAGTAGAGATTCAATCATCCCTCTGTATTCCTTTTCAGAGATTGATTTACCATCTCCATCTTTGTCTAATGAGGAAGAAGGATGCATGGGAGTTGACATGATCTTGGCTTCATTCATTTTGTATTTTACCAAAAGATCTTTTGTATATTTTTCTTGGCATATAAAGATGCCATTTTTATGTTGCTTAATCTGTAGTCCAAGAAAATATCTCAATTCTCCCATCATACTCATTTCGAATTCACTTTGCATTAAATTCGAAAATTCTTCGCACATTGTTTCATTTGTGGAACCAAAAATGATGTCGTCCACATATACTTGTACAATTAACAAATTATCTCCTTTTAATTTTTTGAATAAGGTTGTATCAATCTTCCCTCTGGTAAAATTGTTTTTGATTAAAAAGGAGCTTAATCGTTCATACCAAGCTCTAGGAGCGTGTTTTAATCCGTATAGGGCTTTGGTTAGTTTAAAAACATAGTTTGGTTTAGATTGATTTTCAAACCCGGGAGGTTGACGAACATACACTTGTTCATTTAGAAATCCATTTAAAAATGCACTTTTAACATCCATTTGAAAAAGTTTAATATGATTATGAGAAGCATATGCAAGCAATATTCTGGTAGCCTCTAACCTTGCAATAGGAGCAAAAGTTTCATCATAATCTATGCCTTCCTGTTGATTATACCCTTGTGCTACCAATCTTGCTTTGTTTCTAATGACTTTGCCATCTTCATCAAGCTTGTTTCTAAATACCCATCGAGTTCCAATGATTGTTTGGTCTTGACGATCTGGTACTAAAGTCCAGACTTCGTTTTTCTCGAACTGTAGTAGTTCTTCTTTCATGGCATCTATCCAAGATTGATCTTCTATGGCTTCTTTAATAGATTTGGGTTCAATATGGGATATCATTGCCATGTTGTTGTCACTATCATTTTTTACTGTTCTTCTTGTTCTTATCCCACTTGAAATGTTTCCAATGATTTGATCTTGTGGATGATCTCCTACTGTTTTCCAATTCTTAGGAGGAGTGTGAAAGGGAGATTGTTTATCAATCTCGTTTTCCAGACTTGCTGCTGGCTGCTGCTGGACAATCTGCATTTCCTCTTCATCATCCTTTTTACTAAGATCAAGATCGTCAAATTCATCAAATAATACATGCATGCTAATTTCAACAGTTTTGGTTCTTAAATTAAATATGCGATAGCCTTTAGACTCAGTTGAATAACCCAGACAAATAGCTTTATCTGATTTTGCATCAAATTTTCCAACATTTTCTTTGTTATTAAGGATGTAACAATAACAACCAAAAATGTGAAAATATGAAATGTTTGGCTTTCTGTTTTTCCAGATTTCATATGGTGTTTTGTTGATGATTTTTCTTATTGTCACACGGTTTAAAATGTAGCATGAAGTGTTTATAGCTTCAGCCCAAAAGTATTTTTCAACATTTGATTCTTCCAAGATCGTTCTTGCCATTTCCTGCAACGTTCTGTTTTTGCGCTCAACAACCCCATTTTGTTGAGGAGTTCTAGCACATGACAGATTGTGGGAAATGCCAAGTTCATCAAAGAATGCTTTGAAGGAAGCGTTTATAAATTCTCCTCCTTGATCACTTCGTACAGAAATGATGTGAAGATCTTTTTCATTTTGAACTTTTTTGCAAAATGTTTTGAAAGCTTTGAAAGCATCATCCTTTTGTTTTAGAAAAAGTACCCATGTATATCTAGAGAGATCATCAACTATTACGAAGCCATATTTCATACCTCATAAACTGGTTGTTTTGATGGGTCCAAACAAATCGATGTGAAGTAATTTAAGAATTCTTTTTGTGGAAATGAAATCCTTGGCATGAAAACTACTTTTAGTTTGTTTTCCTTTTGCACATGCTTCACATATTTTGTCTTTTTCAAAATTGATTTTGGGTAGACCTCTAACAAGATCTAACTTGGAAATTTTGGAGATAGTTTTCATACTAATGTGACCAGTTCTTTTATGCCATATCCATTTGTCTTTTTCAATTGACATGAAGCATGATTCTACTGGTAATTCATCAAGGTACAACACATACAAATTTTTCTTTCTTGCTCCAGAAAAAAGAACTTCTCCAGAGTCAGATTTTTTAACTTCACATATATTGGGTTTAAAAATAACTTCAAAACCATTGTCACATAATTGACTAATGCTTAGGAGATTATGTTTTAATCCCTCAACATATTGAACATCTATTATTTTAGCAGAATTTTCCTTACCAATTGTTCCTTTACCTTTAATCTTTGCTTGGTTGTTATTTCCAAATGTTACCGAGCCTCCATCTTCTTGATAAATGACACAAAGCAGTTTTTATCTCCTCTCATATGTCTTGAACAGCCACTGTCCAAGAACCATGGCTTTTTCTTGGTATTTCGAGAACCATCCTGCATTAGATGTTACATTGCTTTTAGGTACCCATGTGATCTTGGGTCCTTGAGAGTTAGTTGGTTGTGACTTATATTTGAAGAAGCAAATTGATTCTTTGTGACCATATTTAGAGCAATGAGAACATTTTAGTGTTTGAGATTTTAAAAATATAGGTTTGATAGGAGTTGGTAAAATCCCAGAATGTTCTCCCTTTAAAATTTTTGGAGAATATTTCTGTCCAGAACGTTCTCCTTTTTCCAGGTTGCCTGGGGAACGTTCCCCCTTTTTCTGGTTTTGAAAACTGTTAGTTTTTATTTCAGATGGTTTTAGATTTGTAAAATTTCTTTTGTTTTTGATTTTATAATCTCTCTTTTTGAAATAACATGCAAATTCTAGATGTCCTATTTTATTACAATATGAACACTTTGTTTTACATTTATTTTCTTTACATTCCGGAACAAAGAAATTTTCATATAATTTCATTTTTTGTGTTTTATCAAAACCAAGTCCTGCTTTATCAAAGATACCTACTTGAGATCCCATTATTTTTTGAAAGGTTTCATTAGCTTTGATGAACTGTAATAAATCATTTTTCATAATTTCAATTTCAGCTTTAAGGAGAACGTTATCCTTTTGTGTTACAGAATATTCTGGTTTTTCAAGATTTTCAGTTCTGTAACTTTCAAGCTGAGATTGTTTCAGATCTTGAATAATCTTTTTAAGTTCATTATTCATAGTCTGAGCTTTCTCTTTCTCTTCTTTTTCTTTATAAAATTGTTCTTTCAAGGAGCTACATTTTTGAATAAGAAGATTTGAATCATTAAGTAGGTTATCAAACTCATTTCCCATTTGTTCACAAAGTAGACAAGGTTCAGAATTTGTTACCTCATCTTCTTCTGTGTTTGCCATTAAGCAGATGTTAGCTTCCTCGCTTTCTTCTACTTCTGAATCATCAGAGTCATCCCAAGTTACCATCATAGATTTCTTCTTGAATGGAAACTTCTTTGGAACTTTTTTGTTTAAAGGACATTCTGCCTTGTAATGTCCTAACTTATTGCATCCAAAACAAGTTATTTGGCTTTTGTCTACTTCAGTTTCAGTTCCTTCTCTTTTATTTGGGAGATTCCTTTTCATCAATCTCTGAATTTTTCTGGTAAGAAGAACAATCTCCTCATCGGTTTCTTCTTGGCTCTCTTCAGATTCACTCTTTTCATTGATCTGGATAGATGCACTTTGAGATGCCTTTAATGCAGTTATTTTGTTCTTTTTGGCTGGTTTATCTTCCTGTAGCAGAACCTCATGAGCTCGAAGAGTTCCAATGAGTTCTTCCAATCCAAATGTCTCGAGATTTTTGGCTTGGCTTATAGCTGTCGCCATTGGTCTCCACATTATTGGAAGACACCTCATGATCTTCCTTACTATGTCTTGTGTTGAATATGCTTTCCCAAGAGATCGCATTTCGTTTACAATGGTTGTAAATCTTGAGTACATTTCATCGATTGTCTCACCTTCGCCCATTTCGAACAGCTCAAACTTTCGTATGCCAATGTCGATTTTGGTTTCTTTGACATGGCTCGTTCCTTCATGATGAGTCTGTAAAGTGTCCCATACTTTCTTTGCAGTGTCGCATTCATCCACTCTTTCGCTTTCTTCCCTGCTTAATGCACAAGATAGAAATAGTTGAGCTTTAGAGTTAAGAAGTACCTTTGCTTTGTCCTCAGCTGTCCAATCTGCCTCCTTCTTTTCAGCAGACGCTGGATCTTCTTGATCAACTCTTGGAACAAAATTTCCATCTGTTATTATACGCCACATTCCTGCGTCTTGAGATTTTAAAAACAGTTGCATTTTGCTTTTCCAGAAATAATAATCTGTTCCATCGAAGTATGGTGGTTTGTTTGAAGATCCCCCTTCAACGATGTACTTAGCTTTTGACATTGTCTTTTAGATCTTTTTCTCTAGCACTTTTTAGGTGTTGATTTTTAGAGACTGGTGCTCTGATGCCAATTGAAGTGACAATGTTGGTCACAAGAAAGGGGGGTTTGAATTGTGACTCTTTTTTGAAATTTCTGCTTTGTAAAAATAAACTCAAGATTGATCTTGGTTTGACAAATAAGAATGCATATTGATGTTTTGGTTAGAAGCAAGTAAAACGTTAAAATGCAATGAATAATGTGTGCGTAGTAATCAAAGTAAAGATAAGAGATAAGAGAATAACACAGTGATGTATCCTGGTTCACCCAACCGTGGGCTACGTCCAGCATCACAATCTTGTGAGATTTTCCACTAACTTGGTAAAAACAAGATTGATCCTGTTTTTACCTTAACAGATCAAAACTGATTTACAGCAGGTTACTTTCCTTTCTACAGATAACTTTCCTACACTTGAAAGTATCTTAACACTTATCCTCTCAAGGATCTTTACAACTTTCCTCACACTATTTCTATCTCTCTAGTGTTTGGATTTAACAAATGATTGTTTTTGAAAGATATTTGGTTTGATCAACAGTATCTCAACTCTTGTTTGAGTTTCTGTTTTGAGCAAATATATTTCTAAGCTTGATCCTTTATGATGACAGAGACAAAGAGCCTTGCTGAGTTTTTTACAAGCTTGATGAAATTCGAGAATGATGATCTTTTATGGAGAATAATTGCACTCGGATTTGATAATGTTCCCTTTGCCTTGGAGTTCTTTTTATAGGCATTTTAGAGGCCTTGCCAGCTCATGTAGCCGTTGATATACAAGCTGTAAAGACTGTGTACTTTTAGGCATGTGTCAGAGGAAAAGGAAGACAGTTCCAGTTGATCTCTAGATTGATCTTGGTTTCCAGTTTTCTTAGATTTCTTGTTTTGTTCTTTGTTGCATAATTTCTTGTGATGTAATTGATCTTCTGGATCAGTCTTGAGTTTTGTCATTCTTCTTGGAACAGATTCCCTCAATCATGAATGGATTTGACGGCTGATCATTCATTTGTATATACTCGTTTTAATTATGATGAGTTCAAGATTGATCTTGAAACAGTCTTGTTTATTTTGCTTTTGATCTATCCATTTCTGAAAGAATTGCTTGATACTTATCTTTTGATAACAACACTCAAGAAGATATGTTAAATTCTTTTTGTGGTTTTAGAATCATAATTAATAAGTTTAATTAGTTTGTTTTTGTTCATCATTAAAACACTTGAAAAATGGATTTTTGTCTCAACACTAGCATATGTTCAATCAGGGGTCAATGAACTCCTTCCCCACCTACCCTGACCTTAAAAAAAGTGGATTCTTATATATTTTTTATTTACATCAAAGATATTTGTCTCGTAAATACAATTCGTATAGTAGAATATTGTGAAAACATTTGATAAGTTGGGTACGAGTTTAAATCTACAATACTCTATTTTTCCACCTTTAATATGTAAGTTTCGTCAATACACTTTTTAAAACAAAATAAAATATGAAAGAGGATTAAAAGTAAGATTTTTTTATGAAAGTTTTACCTCATACCTCTACAATTATACCTATACCCCACAAATTTTTTAAAATGTCAAAATTACCCTTCATTTTTTTTATTATTTTATCAAATTAAAATTTACTTTTTTTTTTACCTTCTACCGGAAACTTGAAAAAAGTTTTCCAGAAAAGAAGCAACATTTCACACTACCGAAAAACTTTTTGGCACATTTTCCGGTAGTTACCAGAAAACTTGGGAGGAAGTTTTCCGAAAAAGGCGTAAATTAAACACTACCGGAAAACTTGCCAAAAAATTTTCCGGTAATTTTTTTTTTCAATTTTTTTTAATTATTTTTTAAAAAAACAAAGCTACCGGAAAACTTTTTGCCAAGTTTTCCGGTAGTGTTAATTGGTACGCCTTTTCCAGAAAACTTCCTCCCAAATTTTCTGGTAACTACCGAAAAACTTCATGGCAAGTTTTCCGGTAGTGTTAAATGGTGCGCCTTTTCCGGAAAACTTCCTCCCAAGTTTTTCCGGTAACTACCGGAAAACTTGCCAAAAAGTTTTCCTTAAATATTCGCGTCTTTTCCGGAAAACTTTTTTCAAGTTTTCCGATAGAAGGTAAAAAAAAATTATTTTGATAAAATAGTAAAAAGAAGTGAAGGATAATTTTGACATTTTAAAAATTTTGTGGAGGTACAGGTATAATTGTAGGGATATAAGATAAAACTTTCTTTTTTTATTGACAAGTGTTAGTATATTAGTTATATTAGTTACGTTAATATTTTTCTCTTTCACCAAAATTTGAACTCCAATGTTTTCACACTTAACTCTTTCAATTCTTAACTCAAATCAATTGAACTATCAATTTAAAATTAAATTTTTATTTAGAATTATCTTTTGAAATTGTAATACGTGTGAGTTTCGTCGTTAGACTCTTTAAAATAAAATAAAATATAAAATATAATTAAAAGTAAAATCTTTTTATTGGCAAGCGTTAGTATATTAGACATGTCAACATTTTTGTGTTTAACTAAGGTTTGAACTATGATGTTTTTACCCTTAACTTTTTCAATTATTAACTCAAATAAATTGAGCTACCAATTTAAAATCAATTTTTTATTTAGAATTATCGTAATCTTTGGAGATTGTATTCCTTTCATTTTTCTCTTCTCATATTCTTTAGGAACGAGATCCTCTCACGTGACAGGAGGATCCGATTAAATCTCCACCTTCCGTAAAAAATCAAATAGTTTACAATTAAATAAAGGAGGGATGGGAGATTTAAAGCGAGATATTTGGAAACAGAGGACATGGCGAGGAAGAAATTGAATGAATGCCCTCTCATATTGTTACTGTTCCGTCTAGGATATTGTGCATAGTAAATTTGTTACTACTAGAGTGTAGTTCGTGCTTGTGGGATAAATTATTCAATTAATTAAAACGATAAATTATAATTAGATAAATAAAAAATTGTATATTATAATATAAATAAAATATATAATATTATGTATAATAAAAATAAAAAATTGTGTTTAAATTATAATTTAAAATGAATGTTATAAATAAAGTTATGTTGTTTGGTATAGTTGATTAGAAAAACTTCACGATAAACTACGTTAACAGTCTCGTCACATATTTGACTGTGTTCATTTAGAATAAACAACTTCAGATCTTTTCTAGATTTGACTCTAGATACAATCACATATAACTGTCCATGTGTGAAAACTGGTTTATGAAGATATATGTCAACCTGAGAAAGTGATTGACCTTGACTCTTATTAATTGTCATTGCGAAACAAAGAATCAACAGAAATTGTCTCCTGATAAACTTAAATGGTAAATCGGGTCACTCGGAACCATATTCATTCTTGGAATTATAATTTTATCACCCGCACTTTTTCCTATGATGACAGTTGCCCCTAATAAATTCTTGTTTAAGTGAATGATTGTAATTTTTGTTCCGTTACACAGCCCAGCAGCTTGATCAATATTCCTTATTAACATTGCAAGACAATCTACTTTAAGTGTTAACTTGTGATTTGGAATACCTGAGCACTTAATATCGTTGACGAATTAAGTAATGAACCATTGATTGTAGATCATTAGAGTTAGATTTACATATTGAATCTAAACTCAAATATCCCATTTCTCCACCTGGAATCAATCACAAAAGGGTATTGTTGACGTGCTCAACAGCATCCAAAGTTGGAGTAAGGATCCCTCGTTCCTAAAAAAATGCAACATCATGCATGTTGTTTAAAATTTCAGGATAAGTGAAATCTATAAGGGCACGTAAGAGATCAATTGAGTCATGTATAAGTAAATCATATGGAATTTTGACCCGTATCTCGCCATTCTCTTCGGTAGAATCGTCTCTATCCCCTATTGAAAGAATCCAATCAGCAAAGTTCTTGATATCACGTTGTTCATCGGGTATGGCTGAAGAACGTAGCCGCATATTGGTCGTCAACCTCAAAACTTTAGAATACTTCCATAAGATCGAAGTGAAAAAGAATAAGATCTACATTTTTTATGAAGACAAAAGACTATGTGTAATGATCAAAAAGCAAACTCAAAGGAAAATCATCTTCCAAGTCATATTAGGTAACTTAGGCCTTAAGGTACTTGATAATAATTCAAATTACATTTCAAATACAATATTATGAGAACCTTATATATTTAGCATATGCATTAAAAGTATTTTCTAAGTATTTAAATGCATAAACAAATATTTAAAATAAAGTTTTTGACAAAAAAACAAAGATGTATTCGACTACAGTTTCTCGTAGCCGAATACAAACATTAAGTCAGTAGAAAAAACTGAAGATCTGTATTCGAATACGAAGTGTCGTAGCCGAATACAGATAGCAAGTTAGTAGCTAAAACTAAATATTTGTATTCAAATGTGAAGTGTCGTAGTCGAATACAGATGTCAAATTAGTAGCTAAAATTGAACATTTGTATTCGACTACAGCTTCGCGTATTCGAATACAACTCAAGTTAGTGGCAAAAATCATATACTTGTATTCGACTACGATGTATCGTATTCGAATACGAAGTTCAAATTTTGAATAAAAACTGAACGTTACAGAAGTGTATTTCAATACACTAAAGCTGCATTCGAATACAACTTCGAAACAATGCAATTTTTCAGTTCTGGATCATTGCATAAGTTCATCAAAACTTATGGGAACAATTGTCACTTATCTGAAGTGTTATCTATGGAATATAAATACCTCATAGCTTCAGTTCTTACTGACATCATCTACCTACAAATCTTAGAACTAGTTTCTGAAATATCAAAACACTTTTAAAGCTTCATTTTCATATTTTCAAGTACATATTTTTCAATTTCATATCATTAAGAAAGGTTCTCAGTTGTACTTGAAAGTATGCTTGATTAGTATCATTATACTTAGTGTTATATTCTTGTTCTTAGTTAAGAACATAATTACAAAATCATCTGAAGTTATTGTATCATTTGAAGAACTTAGTGTAGATTCTTCAAGTATTATTGACTAAGATAGTGGTGTACTATCTTAGACAAAGTGTTAAGAATTTGTAACTAAAGTCTTAGTGTTAGACTTGTAACTTATTCAAACAAATAGTGAAAAATCTCTTGTGGTGTGCAAGAGGACTGGATGTACCCTTAGTTGTAACGGGAACCAGGATAAATTTCTGTGTGATTTACTTATAGTCTTTTACAAAGCTTTCATACACTTAACACAACCAGCAAAATAACTCACAAAATTCTAAAAACCAAGAAAAGTTTTTAAACACCTAATTCACCTCCTCTTAGGTGCGCCTCTGTACTTACACGAAGCATTGACGAAAGCAGCAAGTATGTCTGGTCTCAAACTACAGGCAATATCTGTCTAAAATCACCACCTAATACAACTGGAATTCCACCAAATGGTTTTTGTTTGTTGTCTACCCCATCAAACGATATTATGTCGCACATTGATCTATCAAATGCCTTAAAGCAATATATGTTCATCATTGGTGGTTCATCCCATATAATCAATTTGGAATGTCTAAATAGTTTAGCCTTGTCATCTCTTTTATTAACACCACATATAGAATCTTCGTTAATCTCCAATGGAATATTTAATGTAGAGTGGGTTGTACGACCGCCTGGTAGTAACAATTATGCAATGCCACTTGAGGCCACCTTAAGGACTATGAATCTTTTTGAACGCAGATCTGCAGACAAAGTTTTCCAGATAAAAGTTTTCCCTATTCCTCCATAACCGTATAAGAAGAAAAATCCACCATATCTAGACTCCACATAACCAATAATTTGATCATATACACCTCTTTGTTCAGTGGTAAACATGTTTATAAGTTCATAATGATACCTGGTCAACTCATCCCTATCATAATGGAGTTGGTATGCAATAAATTTATTTCCTAAATCATTTCCGACTGACATATCTGGTACTGACATGGATTTGAAATTCTTAAGAGACCTTTGATTTCTATACATCAGTTTCTCTATTTCAACTAAACACAGGTTCTTCAACTGTTCCTCGTGAATTTGGAAATCTGTAAAAAGTTGTAGATAATTAGTGTTATGATATAGATGTATGAAAATAAATTAAATTAATTTTACTAAAAAATTAACTGGATTATTTAAACTTTTCCTCATGCTATATAAAATACCATCAGCTAACAAACGCCATGTTGACTTCCAAACATCACCTGGATTTGTCATTGTGCTCATTACCAATAGAGTAACAAACAATCTACGCAATTGAAGACCATAACTTAATTCGCTTGCTTCAGTTATTGCATCAATGAACTCGTTGTCATCAGCTAACAATCCAAGTGCATCACACGCTTCTTGAAAAGTATTATATGTTTTGCCATTAATAGTCTTTAAATAGGTGTATCCCATGCAACCTCGTTGAATAGTTAATTGTAATCTCATATAGTACAATGGGCCAACTCCGGGTGGAGTGTATTCAAGCCTTCCTATTTGCTCACCTCTTTGACGTGGAAATCATTTTCTTTTATCTTTCAAGTACACAAACTTGGTGGGAAATTCTGCATATGTTAGATGTCGACCTTCAGGATATATACAACTAGCCTGGAACCATGCGATAAACATGGTGTTAATATTCTCACCCCTATTCACAACAATGTTTATATCTTCATTATCCTTGTATAACATCGATTGTTCATTGCCGAGATGAAAGGTTAATTTCAAGACATGAGGCCATTTTTGGTGAATTTCAAAAGCAAAGATTCTCCATGCAGCCTCACAAGGAGAAACATACCTACAACCATAATATTGTTTTATCTCATCAACATGCTTATTTTGTTCACCAGTGTTGTTGTTTGTTGAAATCCCAATTGTTGCCTTATCAGGTCCCTTGTGGACATATTTGAACAAATACTTTATAGAGTTTGATTTGTTGCAATACTCAACATTCACATGGCCTCCGTATTACATTAGCAAATGTGGATTATATGGGACTACATAACGATTATCTAATTTTTTTCAAACGATACTCCCAAGTCAGACCTTTTATATTTCAGATAACCATCTTCATCAATTGTGGTAGTTGTTTGGAAGCTTTTTGGGTAAAATTTTGAGCATTTACCGTCTTTCATGCAATGGGAACGACGATTAATGTGTCCACACAGTCCATGGATTATGAATGATGTGAATGCTTTAGACAAACGTGGGTACAACCTATGATCAGGAAGTTCAGCTGAGATGATCTTGTCAATATCATGTTTAGTTTTAATTTTATTCTCTAAACTCAACCAAATTAAAATATGAGCTTGAGGTAGCCCCCTTTTCTAAAATTCAACGGTGTACATACATGTAAACAATAAAAAATAATAATTATCAAATATTACAGTGACAGGGGCATTGATAGTAATAGAAAGTGTTATAAAATATGTAGCACACCTGCATGAATTTTCCCGAATAGTTCATCTTTCTTTAAGTCATCCATCAACTGATCCACTTCATTTTAAAGACACTGCAAATAATATCAGGTCTATCGAAAGTCTTCAAGTCGCTTTGTTTAATGAAGTCTTGAATTTCCCTCCAATTTGAATTACATGTTATCGTTATGAACAAATCATGATATCCAAATCTCTTGCAAATAGCCATTACTTCTTGACAATTATTGAACATATATCTCATGCCCCATGTAAATGATGCTGGAAGTACAATCTTACGCCCGATATCACTTGCATCAGTTTCACCGTTGGTGACAGCCTCCTGCAATCCATTCAGAATGTCACATTTTATGGTTTGTTGATGAGTCCTAATATAAGTAAGACGTTAAGTTTCCAACATGGTATAACAGTCTACAACAAATTGTTGGAACAATATCCTTGAGTGAACAATGTTACCGTACTCAATCGATATGTCTTGAATCCTATAGGATATAAACTCTCTCATTGCAACTCTTTTCCTTTTGCGCTCAATATTTCCGTGATCCTCTAATCTAATTTTAATTTCAACATGAAATTCATCTTATCCATAAGGAAGCAATAGTGGATATTGAAGAGGTTGGAATGACACATAGGTTTCATATAACATTTAATATTCACCATGGGAATTTTTCACAATCACGTCTCTACCCTTTTCAATTGAATTGTTGTCACCAATAATTAAAGTTGCAACCTCGTCGCAAGTTGGTAGATTGTGCATTTGAGCATCCTTCGAACAATTTCCATACAATCTAATATAAAAATTTGTTGAGCCATCTTGTTCCACATAGTCTCTAGCTTGATTAAACTTCTTAGCCAATGGATTGTATTCATCGATCATTTGTTTCAAACTATCAACCAACAAAAGGTCAGGGCCTTTTCCACCAACATTAGTGTTGAAGAATTAAATATATGAATAATTAGTATTACAGTAACTTTGGTTAAATAAGTTTTTAACCCCAATAAAATTTAAAATCTTTATTTATTTTCTCTATAAAAAATGTTGAAAGCAATTGATATTCACTTTTAGTATCCATTTTTTAAACATCTTGAAAACAATGGTTTTTTTAATCCCTAAAAAAAGTTTTTGCATGGACAAAAATTTGGAAAGTCATAATATTTTTATGAACTAAAAATATATTTAGTCGAACAAAATAAATTGATTTAGGGTTAGATATGACATAAATTAACCCAATTACCTAAAATGTTTCATCCTGTTTGTACCCTCGTTTTGTGTGTCATATATATACAACTTGTAAAATTAGGCATAGCATCAACTTCCGGCATCAAACTACTCGTACGATGAAAATTTTGTTGGAACCAAGTTGGTTTTACATTTAGAGTTCTAATGTTAACAAAAGTATTTTATGAGAACAATATATTTGACTTCAAAGAGTATGAAAGAAGATTTTTGTTTTTGAAGAAAATATAAAATAAGATTTGATTCAAATTTATAATTGAAGAAAATATTTGACCAAGTTGAAAAGAAAATATGGTCAAGATTTGAAGAAGATTTAATTATAATTTGAAGAAAATTTGATCAAAATTTGAAGAAGATTTAATTAAGATTTGAAGAATATTTAATTAAGATTTGAAGAACATTTGATCAATATTTGAAGAAGATTTAATTAAAATTTGAAGAATATTTGATTATGATTTGAAGAAGATTTGATCAAAATTTAAATAAGATTTGATCAAGATTTGTTGAAAATTTGATCAAGATTTATCTACAACAAAATATGAACAGAATCAATCTGAACAAAATACAAACAGAATCAATTTGAATAATTTACAAACTTGATATAAATAAGATACAATTCAAAATTAAACAAAAGCCTAATTTTTTACTATAAATAGATACTTTGGGTTGAAGAAGAAGAGCATCGAAAATTAGAAGAGTGTAGAAGAACTCAAGCTCAAATTCCAAATTCATCTTAGAGTTCAAAGACATAAACACTTGTTCGAAGGAGAAATATTTTTTAACTGTTCTTTTCTTAGAGTGTGGGAGTTATTATTATTATTAGCTTTGTTAGAAGCAACTACTCAAGTTCCAATCTTTTGTATCCAACCTGATAGTGGTTTAGTTCCTTCTTCAATCTGGGGTTGTCAGATTGTTATGAGAAGACTTGGCTTGTAGGGTCAAGGTGGTGTTGTTCCTCAAAAGTCTGGGGTTGTCAGACTGTTTAGGAAGATTGGATTGGAGGGTCAAGTGATTTGTAATTAAAGGTATTTGAATTAGTGGATGAAAGCCTTCTGAATGAAAGGACTAGATGTAGTCAAGTTAGTTGTGAACCAGGATAAATCTATCTGTCCAGATATTTATGCTTTCATTATTTGCTGCCTCTGAATTAAATTGCTTCTTATCCAAGTAATTCCAAAAAACCAACCAGCCTTCATCAAATCAGCAAAAAGTTTTCAACTTTGGCAAACACAATTCAACCCCCCTTCTTGTGTTTGCATCTTCAAATTTTGCCCACTAAGAATGAATTGTTGTGGTCCACCACCATCATTGACGGTTCTTTCAATCTTACCTCCAAGTGAAGTAAAGGAAAACTTCCTATTATACGCACGTATGTTTTCCAAATAGTGACTACTTTTTGGGTGAACACCATTCATAAGGTTGTACATTAGTTCATAAGGTCTTTCGAGAAATAGAAGTTTGACCTTCCCCTTCATACAACATAATGAGAACTCAGCATTTGATTCGTTTTTCCATTCGTTGGCACGTTCTTCAAACCACAACCATGCGTTACAAAAACTACACAACATATCCGGATCACCAACATCGAACATTACTGAAAATATATAAATTAGATTTTGTTAAACAAAAAACTTATTAGTTAATTCCATATTCTAGACCAAAATCATTATTTGTCTAAATACACATGCTACCCATCGCTATATATTAAAAATGTACATTGACATTCAACCATGTCGTGCATCAATGACTTGGTGGTGGAGTGTAAATCATTTGCAAAAAATAGACATCTATAAGACTATGAATATTACTATCAAACAGGTTGAAACAAATAAAGTTACACATAAGTAGGTATACAAACTATTAATAACCATTGGGCTCTGGCATTTCATCGTCAAACATATTATCAAAGTCAAGTTTGGTACCACCGAATGCAAAAGTTTCAATGGAAGTGTGCGGCAACCAATTGTGTGCTACATTACCACTTTCAATGTTCAACACTTCATATACTGGTGGGAAAAATGTTGCAATAACTGAGAAACAATGTACACAATAACAAAGTAATCAAACTATTTAGTACAATCAATTGTCATATATTACTTGTGTATGGTAGAAAATAACTTAAATGACTTGATAATGTTATTCTCCAATAAAATTGTAACATAAATTCGTTTGAATAAGCTAATGTAATTTAACAATATAGATTAAAATTACTTGTCAATGTATTATCTTGCGGCGTAGCAGAGGTAGATGACGACTGACTCTGCTCCTATTTCTTTTCCGACGAAACGTCAACGAATTTTCTTTAATTAAATACCTAATATCAGTTGAAACTGGTGTACTTCCGTTGTCTTTATTTTTTTTGAACAATTTATAAAATTAAGTATGTTAATACGGTTGGAATACATGACATTGAAAATAACGTGTATGATTCGAATATGACAACTTTCTTAACTAATTAGGTTGATTATTTGAATCAATTTGATATAAAAATTTATGTGTGGATAGAAAAATTGTTGTTAAAAAAAATATTGTTATGGAAGATTGGTATTCTAAAAGGTAGTAATGTTGGATTGTGATTGATTAAATTAATTAATTAATTAAAATGATTAAATGAATTAACTGTAATAATTAATAGTTTGGATCCATTACGAATTAAAAAAAAAATCAACTATCTTTATTTGATTATGATTATTAATTTATTAGTAGTAGTAGCAGCAACATATTAAATGTAATTGACTAAACCATTTTGTTTCTCTTTTTATACTCAACAGCATATTCATTTCTCAAATATTCTAATGCGGGATTTTCATGAGAGAAATAATTGCAATAAAATAATTAAATATAGTGACCAATTTATGGTATACATATTTAAAATTGAACAGAAGAAAGAAAGAGTATATGTTGCGTTTGAAAACTATTTGAGAGCTATACAAAGTTGAGAATGACATATTCAATATTAGTAAATAGTATCGGTATTAATTCAAAATTTAAGTTATAAATTAATAATAGTTAACTTTATTTTGGTTTATTTAAATGAATTAATCAATGAAAAAAATAAAACATTTTTTGTACGTAGCTGGTCTTTCAAATGACATATTAATTTTACAACTATTTATATTATATATTTTAATTAATGTTAAAAGAATAATTGTTTAAAATTTAAATTTCAGATTCATTGTCAATATTATTATTAAAAGTCTTCCAAAAATAAAACAATTTTTCAATGGTGACAGATGTGAAAATCATTTAAAACAATAGAGGCAATTACAAATTTGAATTCTGAAATTCAGGTACACATAGATGATAGTGGAAAAATTGACAACATTAAGTGAATCCAAAGTTTGAATATTACTTTTACACAATTAATTTTGGAAAAAATTCAAAAAAAAATTATATAAAATAGGCTAAATAGCACTCATGGTCCCTTAACTTAATTTCAATTAACGTTTTAGTCTTTTATCTTCTTTTTTTTTCCTGATTTGGTCCTTTATTTTAATTTTAAGTGACAATTTGATCTTTTATATTTTAAAATGTCAACAATATTATCTTTTTTTTTTACAAAAGTTCAAAAAAGTCATCAAAATTAATTTTCATCCAAAATCCATAAAATTAATTATATTCTTTAATATAATACAAATTTCATCAAATTCGTAACTCAAATCTTCAAATAAACTCATATTTTCAATCTTTATTTGATGTTGTTAGAGATGGAAATATGAGTTTATTTGAATATTTGAGTGTCGAATTTGATGAAATTTGTATTATATTGAAGAATATAATTAATTTTATGGGTTTTGGTTGAAAATTTTGATGAATTTTTGTAAAAAAAATGGATAACTTTGTTGACATTTTAAAACATAAAAGATCAAATTATTACTTAAAATTAAAATAAATGACCAAATCGGGGAAAAAAAAGATAAATGACTAAAACGTTAACTGAAATTAAGTTAAAGGACCACGAATGCTATTTAGCCTATAAAATAATACATATACAAATATTTAACCCAAATAATAGGGTTATTTTTTCATTGCAAAACAATTAATACATGATTTCTTTTTTAAAAAAGTTCACTTTAATTTAAATCTATAATTAATATTTCAACAAAAAGAATATTGACAAACAATATATATAATAATAAATATATTAAACTATTTAGCACAATCAATTGTCATATATTACTTGTGTATAGTAGAACAAAAATTAAATGACTTGATAATATTATTCTCCAATAACATATTAACATAAATTTGTTTGAATAATTTAATAATATATATTAAAATTAACCTTTCAATATATTATCTTGTGGTGTGGTGAAGGTAGATGACGACCGGCTCCAGCTCCTATTTCTTTTACGATGGAATGTAGTTTGTCATCATCTTTAAAAGCTTCGTGTCATTTGAAGTTATTTTTTTTGTATTTGTTATCGTCGAAGTGCATGAACAACAAACACTCTTATTACATACATGCTTTAACAATGGAATGTTTTTTGTAGACATGCATATTACAATTGTAGTTGGTTAGAAAAGTTTAAAATTATATACTATGTTTTGTTAATCAGTTAATATTTTCAAAAAAAAGATAAAATATAACTTGATGTGAAAATATAATAAATGTGTGTAAAAATAAATAACATAGTAAAAGATCATGTCATAAAAGTAGTGAAAGACATGAATATAGTGAGATAAAACTGATAAATGTGTTTTGTTGATGACGGAGATTGATAGACTCATATTTAATATTTTACTTTGAGGGGTTCTTAGTTATCATCTGCATAAATAAAATAAAAATAAAACATATAAACTGTCTAATTCATTTTTTAACTAATGACTACACAAAAGTTATTCAACAAATAAAACTAGATACTTGTTAAAAACTTGAATACTTGACCGCATGTTGATAAGAGTACGACGCTTTTGTTGTAAAATGCACTTTCTATAAGTTACAAATTTGATGTTATATTGGTGGATGATTAACAACAAAATATCGATGATAAGTTACAAATTTGATTGTTATATAAACATTTTATTTTTATATGGATAGGAAGATTGTTGTAAAAAAGATATAGCATTATCGAACATGTTATAGCATTGTCAAAAGATAATGCCATTTGTATTATTTACTATTTTATGAGACATTTGTTTATAACCTAGATTTCTTAGGTCGGAACTTAAAACTTATGAGTTAAATAGTGATATTTAGTGTATTTTTTAAGAGTAAAAATTCAATATGTATTAATGACAAAATAACAATATATCACTATTAGGAATTCATGTAGAAAAATAAAGTTTATTTTAAAAAGTGGAGATTTAAAAACACAACAACAATAATTTTAAGAAATCTGATCTCTATCCTCTGGTGTTTCAAAATATCTACCTTTAAATCTCATCTATTTCTTTATCCATCTTAAACTATTTATCTCTATAAAATATGGAGATTTAATTAAACCCTAGTTTATAATTCTAATTTTTAAAATTAAAATTAACTAAATGATTTACATTTGAATTTAACTTATTTGAATGTGATAACTATGAATAATTAATTTTGACTAAAATTGTATTTGAATATATGTTTGAAACCAGAACCAAATGATTTTCCAAACAAGTTTTAAAATGGTAAAATTGTAGTTTCAATTTTTTATTTTACAAAATGGAAACATTGTCTTTAAAATTTGTAAATTTGATTTTACTACAACAACAAATACAAATTTTATTTCTAATTTTATAGAATTAAATTAATTACACTTTTGATCCATCTAATTCTTTTTAAGTAAATAATTAAAGTGCAAAAGAATCATATGATTGTCAAGAGATCCAAACTAGGGATGGCAATGGGTAATAAGTAGGGTACTATAGTACATATTCTCATACCCACACTTTAAAAAAATACTTGTATCTGTGCTGGTACCCTCTTGGATATCAACTTTAATACTCGTACATTTGTTCTTTTGGTACCTAAGTGTTCGTACTCATACACATTAGTACATTACTCACACTTTAATTAACATAGATCGATAAATAAATGATATTGTTGTGATTAAATTTAAAAATTATCCAAATATCTTAAATCCAATTATAAGATATTTAAACCAAAATATTTTTTAACTCAAAACATTTCAAATGAACACACGTTACAATACACATTCAAATATCCATAATAATATTTTATGAAGTTGCAAGTCCTACGGCGGTATTATTTGAAATCTGTACAAAAAATTGATAGAAAGTTGTAATTATAATGATAAAGTCACGATTAATAAAACATAACTCTTAATTATAAAGTCACAATTATTTACCTATTCATCATAATTAAATTCTTAAAAAGTTTACAAACGTTTATCTTTCGATTATAAATATTGTAGTGGTCTAATGGTATCAATAGATGGTAAAACATAAAAGAAAAAAATTAATTAAACTGAACACTAATATAATATAATATAATATAATATAATATAATATAATATAATATAATATAATATAATATAATATAATATAATATAATATAATATAATATAATATAATATAATATAATATAATATAATATAATATAATATAATATAATATAATATAATATAATATAATATAATATAATAAATAAATAATATAGTTATATATATAAGTGCGGGCGCAAGTACTATAGTACCTGTACCTGCACTCATATTCATTTAATTTTGTAGGTAATTACTCGTCTCCGTGTACATATCCATTATGCGGGTTTTTACCCTATCAAATGTGAGTTTTTTTGCGGGTACCCACTAAGTCTGAATCTAATTATCATCCATAATCTAAACTATGTTGGTACTTCAAGACAGTCACATATTCTTTGTAGCACCATAAAAATTTATCCAATAAACAAAATGAAAAGATATAAGGAGAAATTGGGGAACAAGGTTAAAATCCAACGTAAACAACCAAAAATATAAATAACATATGTCTCATTAAAAACATTATCAGAAAAATTCAAAGGGTAACTTGGCGAGAAAAAAAAGTAGAGAGCAAACAAAAGTTTAAACCCTTGAAAAACATCAGCAAAAACGATAATGAGAGAATCATAATCTATTACGTTAATATCCCACCAAACAGAATTATTATGTTGAAGATTTAGAGAAACAATTTTATCTGTACAACTGTTACCTTATTTAAAAATATGATAAATAAAAAGCGCATATTTAAATTATATATGATTTTAGTTCTTCGCTAATATATTGAAGAATATTAGTTCATCAAATAAAAAAAAAGTAAATATAGTCTCACCATTAGTTTTATTTATATTTTTAGGTGGTTAATTTTATTTCATTGACATCCTTAAAATCTTATTTCATTAAAATATTTTGTGTTTACAATAATAAAATGAAATTGAAATTTATATAAAAAAATGAAGTTGAAATTTCAAATAAAATTTTAAAGACCCGCACATGCATCCATAGCATCAAAGCAAATAATTGTCACACTCATTGTAGAAAATTTTGCAATATATAGTTGGATGATGTATCTATAATTAGTCATTGCCGACCCTAATGTTCACCAATATTTGCAGCCCCATGCTTAATTACGTACCCATATGTTTTAAATGCATTTCGCTTGTGCTTATATTTAATACGTGCTAGTTAGTAGGAGTTGGAGGATACAGTTCACCCAAAAAAACTAGCCATTAACAAAATATAGGGCCTATGCTACCCCTAATAAAAAAACTTTAAACACTTCAGTGGCAATTAGGAAAATGTCGCATTTTTTCTTTAATTAATTGACAGAACTCTGCATCCTTGCTTTTGACTATTTGACCTTTTTTTTTTGACTATTTGACCTTTTTTTACACTAATAAATTGACTCGATTTGACTTTTGTTTTAGTAAGACTCTTTGCATTGAAATATGAATATAATTAAAAACATTAGGCATGTATCTAATCAATCTTATGAAAGATATAGATAGTTCACTACAATAATTGAAATGCATGTGTCAAAAATAAATAATTGAAATGCAAATCAGAAACCGCGGCAATTAAATACGACTAATGTGGAAAAAGTTTTCCCTTAAAGACACATGTAAGACACGCCCATGTCATTTTAGCTTTTGAGTAAATTTGCTTCAATTTATAAGTTATAATGTTAAAATGAGTTTGTCTTCACTTGTGAAACCTTTACGAATTTATGAACATTCACGGACAAGTTAACTAAGAGAACCTTTAAAAATTGAAATACATTAATTATTTAAAATTAGTTAATTTTAACTTTTTTTTTATCAACAAATATTAATAAATTAATAATTATGTTAGTTTTTTAAATTTGAATATATAATCACTTTCTTAAATATCTTTTAGAGTGTTTCTTTAGTTATTTCATCAACTAAACTACATATGATAATTTCTTTTTAATAAACAGATATTAATAAATTGTGGTACATTTGAAAATGAAATGTGAAGAATATTGTGTGGTGGCTTTGTCTTTCTCGTGTCCAAGGACAGGAAAATCATTATAATTATCATGATCTAGATCTGTAAAATTTCTAAATTTTCTCTTGTGAAATTAATAAAGAATCAGTGAAGTTGACTATTATTACATGTCAACCTTGATGAAAAGCTCAAAATTGATATAATTCTGTTGAGTAAAATTTAATGATTCATTAATGTGAAAAATTGAAAAGTAGAAACATTGCTATACCATTCCATTTTTTGTCAAAAAAATGTATATTTCAGTGATAGTACAATGTTAAAAGCATTTATTAGTACCATAAGTAGGTAGAGACAGATGTCAAAATGATATAGTATAGTTAGTTGTGAAGTTGAAAACTATAATGCATTCAATGAAAGCCAGTGTGATTTGTTAATAGTATAGTTGGTGAAGGAGTGCTGGTTAATGTCTTTTTCTTAGTAGATGATTATGGCCCTCTTGCACCATGTGAAGTTCTTAATTTCTACGTCGGTGAGTTTTGGAGATAATATCCAAGATTGTTTATATATTAGCCTATTAGACAATTCAAATAGTATATACTCGCATTTCATGATCAAACCAAAGAAGCTTAATAGCTTCTCTTGAGTTCTAATAAGTCTGTTTTGCAATTGCAGTTCCCTATGCAGATTTTCACTCTGCGCCAAAGAGCACTTGTGTGCTTTTGGCCTTTTGTTCTTTTTGTTTTACTAGGATTTTGTTATGGAGAACAACAAAGGACAATTGAGGTAGTTGGGCTTGGTGAATGTGCAGATTGCATAGAGAACAATATTAAGACTAGCCAGGCTTTCTCAGGTACTTTGTCTCACATGCACATAGTGTAAAATTTTACTTTATCTATCAATGTCATAAAAAACATCTCTAAAATATTAGCAACATATTTTTAACATATTATAATTCTTTACATTGTCAACACCATCTAAGTCTCTAGTGACTTTGAATTCAAAAATAAAAATAAAAAATGTTTGTTTTAGTATATGACCAATATGTCTAACCAACATTCTTGTGCATAACTTTTATGCAGGGCTACGTGTAACAATAGACTGCAAAGCCTCAAGTGGACATTTCCAAACAAGAGGGACCAGTGAACTTGATGAAAATGGAAATTTCAAAGTATCACTTCCTGAAGACATAGTAAAAGAAGGTGAATTGAAAGAAGAATGTTATGCTCAGTTACACAGTGCATCGGCTGCGCCATGTCCTGCTCATGATGACATTCAAAACACAAAAATTGTCATCAAGTCAAAATCTAATGACAAACATACCCTCAGTACTGCTAATGCTGGCAAACTCAAATTCTCATCAGCTACATGTATCTCAGCATTTTTTTGGCCTTTATTCAAACATCCTCTTTTTCCTAAGCTTCCTCATCCTCAATTACCTCACTTCCCACCTAAAGTTTTTCCACCATTTCCACCAAAAGTTTTCCATAAACACCCTATCTTCCCTCATATTCCTATCTACAAGAAACCTCTTCCTCCTCCGGTGCCTATCTATAAACCACCCGTATATGTGAAACCTCTTCCCCCTCCTGTACCTATCTATAAACCCCCTGTATACGTGAAACCTCACCCTCCTCCTGTACCTGTCTATAAACCCCCTGTATACGTGAAACCTCACCCTCCTCCTGTGCCTGTTTATAAGCCACCTGTATATGTGAAACCTCACCCTCCTCCTGTGCCTGTCTATAAGCCACCTGTATATGTGAAACCTCACCCTCCTCCTGTGCCTGTCTATAAGCCCCCTGTATACGTGAAACCTCTCCCTCCTCCTGTACCTATCTATAAGCCTCCTATTGTTCCAGTTATCAAGCCGCTTCCACCGCCGGTTCCATTCAAGAAACCATGTCCCCCTAAGATTGAGCATCCAATTCTACCACCTGTTCCAATATATAAACCTCCAATAGTTCCAAAGCCACCTGTGGTTCCGATCGTCAAGCCACTTCCTCCTCCCGTTCCAATTTACAAACCACCAGTTGTCACTAAACCTTTTCCTCCATTCAAGAAACCACCATGTCCACCTCTTCCCAAACTCCCTCCAAAGCCATTTTTCCATCACCCCAAGTTTGGAAAATGGCCACCAATCTATCCAAAGAACTTATTCCATCACCCAAAGTTTGGAAATTGGCCTCCAAAAAGCTTCTTCCATCACCCCAAGTTTGGGAAATGGCCACCATTAACTCCTCATAACTAGTCTCTTTGTTGGGTATACAAAATATTCATGTTTTTTGTCTTCTTTGTTTCTTTAATTACTACCATCAATCAATTTGCAAATAAAGCCTTCAAGTCAAAGATAGAGCATATGAACAGAAGAGCATCAAGCCATGATGGAGAAAACCAAAAATAGCATGGTGTTGTTGGAAGAAGTTTGATGAAGCTGCTGAATGTATTCAATTGTTGTTCTTGAGTGAATATCCCCGGAATTATTATTCTTTAAAATTACTTTCATGTGTATATAAATGTGGTATGTTTTAGTATTTGTGATGATATTGCATATTCCACTTTCTATCTTGAGTTATTAATAAAATTTCTACTTTATGTCCAAGTATAAATCCATTAGTATCATTAATCATTCCCACCGTGTTTTTACTTTTTATTTTTTTTATTTATTTATAATAATGACCATGTTTTTTACTTATACAAAATGTGCATATATTAACACAATCAACTTATTTCATTTAAAATAAGATAGTATAAGGTGGGAACAAATAAAAAATATGGTGGACAGCATAAAAACTTGATGCTCTTGCAGAGTTATGAGAAATAAAGTTGACTCACCTCCTAATAAAATTCACACTAAAGGTTCGATAACGAGCAATATGTGATATATAAAGATAGTAAGTTAGTGTAGTGTCTCTCAAATGACTACTATATAAGTGAAATATTTTTATTAAAAAAAACAATGCATAAATTAAAATAGTTATAATTCCAAATTTGAAAAATATATTTTTCTCAATTCAATATGTAACTAGAAATTGAGTTAAAAAAGTTGTATAACTAGAAAATTTAGGAATTACATTTTTTGTAGTCGGACTTTCACACATTGACGCACTTAAATAACGATAATTGTTTAATTAAAATAAAATTATTTAAATTTAAACTGAATATTTTTAAAATATAAAATTAAGTATATATTTTTTGAATTGTTTGATTAAAATGAACGACTACTAATATCTTTAACCGGAACAAAAATATTGATAACAGAAATATAATTTCAAATTTGAAGTCGTGTATATTTTTGGTGTAATTACTGTGTGTGTGAATCCGTTTAGTTAATGACAGCACAAAATCCAAATACGTGCAAGGATACGATCAGAGTCACACGGTGTGAGAAAGCGCGAAAAAGAGAAGAATCAAATAAAAAATATTAAAAACTAAACACTTCAATTTTCTGGGTTTTTGCAGTGCTAGGGTTTTACCTCGACCACTCTTCTCGTTCTCTCCTCCAACAATGTCAGATACTAGCTCCGTAGACGCCTCTCTCTGGTGGGACTCATTCACTCTCCTCTTCACCGACCTCGAAAATTCCTCTCTCTCATCAGATCTCCCACTGAATTTGGTACACTTCCACTCGTTTCTCTGTGTCTTCACTTGCTTCTCAATTTGTGCATTTAAACGAATTGTTTTGCTCTTTTTAGGTGAATAAGTTGAAGGACAATCATGCCTGGTTCGTGGATACACTTTCGCGCTTCAAATTGCCCAATCATAAATCCAACGAAGCTTTGAATTCAAAGAAACTCAAAATTGGATCTCAACAGCTTACTATTCAACCTCACTTCAAAGATAAAGCTCTGCAAATTAGCTCATGCTTGGTTAGTTGCTTCTTCCTTTGTTTTTGCGGACATTGTAGCCCTTAATGATCATTACTGTATTATCAATTTTGTCGTTATTATTAGTTTGGGGTTCGGCAGGTTATGGTGGAGCTAAAGATTTCAATAGCCGAAAGAAAGTTCAAATTATGTTTTGACATTGAAATCTGAAAAATTATCCCACAATTGGAATTTGGAAGTGATGTTATCAATATTGAATAGATAGTGTTGTTTTTAATATTCTTTATTATGGGTTGGGGAATATACCTGTTAATGTCAATTTGTCGAGGGATTTCTGCTGTTGGATTAATGGAGGTTTTTAATTGATATTCATGTTTATTTCAGCTACTAGATGAGGTTCAATCATATATACTTGTTGAACGGTCCGTTGAACTTAACAGTGCAGCTGCCGATTCCACGGCTTCAGAGTTTCTTCACATTGTTAGTTGTTCAATCCCTCTAGCCATTCTTTTATATAACATCTGTGTCCTGCTTTATAGTTTATACAAATGGTCATATGTCGTGCTATTCTGTTTCAAAGGATTTAGCTGATCTGACATTTTTTTACAGACATATTTTTAAGTAAAATGACTGAAATGAATTATGTGAAGTTATTGTTTGATGGATACCCAAAACTTATTTGTACATTTTTCATGAAATGTTTATTGTTTGAGACTTTAGAGTAGTGGTTGGGAGTTCATAGATTTGACATAATATTTGGAATGATTTATAATTGTTCACACTATGTTACATATTTGGACTTTGGTAGAAGGTGCCATGTGTGTTCACACTATGTTTCCTTTTAATCTCACCAAAAGGCATCTC
Organism: Cicer cuneatum; assembly: GCA_037974295.1. Lineage (NCBI taxonomy): Eukaryota > Viridiplantae > Streptophyta > Magnoliopsida > Fabales > Fabaceae > Cicer > Cicer cuneatum. The sequence continues at coordinate 24,267,752 of JBBPBO010000005.1, forward strand.
TCTGCGCACACACACATGTAGAGCTTGCCCTGTCTCCATGTTCTTTCAAATTGAAACCTTTCTGGCTTTTCCTCTTCATGCCTTTTATCTTTAATGTGTTTAAGCTATTAATCGGTGTTGTCAAATAGCGGCAATAGTGCTATAACATAGCGGATTTTGATGAATCTGCTATGAAAACCGCGACGCTATCCTAGTTTTACTATCAGGGCAACATAAATCGCCTTTACAGTTTCTACTAGCTGATATAGCAGTTTTAGCGGTAAAAAGAGAATTTAGAGTTTTTAAAAATAATAAAACTACAGAATCTGCATGTGTGCCAAACATGACCTATTTTATAATAGAAAAAACTAAAGAGTGGGTGGGTATTACTCCTTAATTCGCCATAACATGTAAAACTCTCAATATATAAGCTATGCTATGCCTCCATTCCCTTTTTCATTTGTACACAGCATGCCTTTTTTATATGTATTTGACTTATTTCAACTGCTATGTGGCTTCCGCTGTTTGCCTACAATGCTATCTGCTATTTAACATAGAGGATTTTTGGTTTTCCGCTATGTTCCTTAATCCGCTATTGACAACATTGCTATTGACATTAATTATGTTTTAGTTTTCTATATTGACTTTATTGCATGGGAGAGTTCATAATACTCCCTCCGTCGCACAATGAGTGACCCAATTGACCATTTCACATAGATTAAGAAAAATGTATAAATTGAATTGAAGAGAGAGAATGATACTTTTACTAAAATATCCTTATCAAGTATTGGTGCATTCACCATTACCATAAAAGCAAAGTGAAAAATATTTATTGAAAGTGGTGCCTGTAGTAATAGTTAGTGTACAGTTGGAAAAAAGTAATTAATGTTACATTGTAAATTGAAAAATGTCATTCATTTTGGGACAAATTATTTTTACAAATGGATCATTCATTGTGGGACAGAGGAGTATATTTGATATTTTAGCTGCTTCCAAACCATGTAAAGTCTTGTTTGAGAGATATTTCATTTAGGAAAATTGTTTGCTAAAAAAGTGGGGCAGAATTGCTTACAGTGTTACTTGTGTCATACTTGCTTTAGTATCCTGTTTATGACTTTTTTTGTCTATCTTATTATGAAGATATTAATTCAATATTACAAGGAGCGGCAGTGTTTGTTGAAGTGCGTCAGGTGGATTATCATGCATGCTAGTAAGTGTTATGTTGTTTTTATGTCCACCTGGTACTTGCCCTGTCAATTCTTTGTATGCAAGAGATACCTACTTACATGTCCACCTTCTCTTAGTTGAATTTTCTTGCTCGTATTACTTAGACCCGAACATTTCATGCAGTATATATTGGTCCTGTGTCTGAAAACAATTCTGTGAAGGAGAAGGCAAAAAAGGTATTTCTTGATGGACTGGAAAGCAAATTAGTATCTTCCTTGGAGGGTCTTTTATCTTGCAGTTACCCCGAGAAAATGGTATTTTCTGTTTCCATGCACCATCCTTCTTTAGTTTTGCATGACCCTATAAGACAGGTAGTTAACTTGTGCTCAACATGTGACCCTATAAGACAGGTAGTTAACTTGTGCTCAACATGTGATCCTCAGTCGTCACATAGCTTAGATGTAGCCTTCTCTATCTATGAATGTGCTGTAATATTAATAGCCAAGTCTTATTGTATAGCATTGTCTTGCCACTCTTTTACATGCTCTTGATTGGAGTGTTATTTGTCTCCAAGCTCTAGGTGTTGTACCAGTAGGTTACCTTGTGGAACATGTGAAACATTTAAAATTGGAATTTTACTTTGTTTTCAATTGGTATGTTCATGTTATGAATTGTAACTGATTTTTTTTGCTCGATGACTCAAATTATTGAATTGGAATGCTTGAAGGATGTTGATCTTTTTACTCTATGGGCTGAGGAGACTCTAATTGAAGACAACTTGGTTTTAGACATTCTTTTCCTGGCCTATTATGACTCATTTTGTACGTGTGGTAGTGAGATATGGAAGAAGTTTGGTTCTATTTACAAGGTATACTAATATTCGTCTTCTTATACTTGATTTATTTTGTGATATTTTCATAAATCAAATCCCTGCTCAAGATTATCCTTTGATTCAGGGGATCTTAGCTGGTGAATATAACTTGGGAAAGCTGGAAATTACTACAGAAGCAGAACAATTGTCTTATCATGTCAAAGTTCAGCTGCTGCTTATTTTAATAGAAACCCTAAACTTGGAGAATCTTCTTCAAATGGTTCATGATGAAACACCTTACAGGTTAGACTAGACTCTGTTTACATCATAAACATTAGACAGTACATATGAGGAAAGCACATTGTGGAATGGACAGTTTGGGTAAAACAATGAAATACTGAGTCACACTACCATTATCTGAAATAATGCTTATTTGAATGTGGTGTGCCATATTTTGTCCTTAACCTACAATAAATTCTACTTTATATAAAGTAGAAATTCCACTTTGTTTTCTAGTTGAGGCAATCACGGGGCATATGTTCCGTCCTTTGATTCTTGCCTAATTATGTCATTTCATTCATTTTCCAAGTAGAAATTTCAATCGGGAACTTGGGAAGAAATTGCATACCTTGTCCTGTTTCTGTTCTTCACTGTAATATATCTAACCCTCTCCTAGATGGCTCATACTTTTACAACTTTTTGGGGATGTAAATTATATCTCCTAAGTCATTGCCAGAGTTCTTTGATTTTAAATATAATTCAATACATCAATTTTGGTTATTTTCATTTGCCAGCCTTTGATATTCGTTGGCTGAAACTGTGGGTTTTAAGACTAATTCTTCATTCCCAGTGATGTTTCTGTGGTCTTCTTATTATAGTAGTTCTATAGGCTGGCATAAATTAACTGTTTTGTATTTTAAGTCTATTTTTGTAAATAATATTTTTGTTGCAAAATATGTTTGGATTTCCAAGGAATGGTGCATCTACTTTCTCCTTTACTGATATCCAAGAGATGGATGCACTAGTTTCTACTTTCAGTGCTTTTGAAATGAATGAAGCTGGTCCTCTAGTTCTAGCATGGGCTGTATTTCTTTATCTACTATCGACATTACCAGGAAAAGATGGGAACAACAAGCTCATGGTATGTGGTTAAGTTATATTTGAAATTTTTATTTACTACTCAAGCATATATGCGTATTTCAAATTTGACCTATTTTCTTTTCTCTGCATCCAGGAGATTGATCACATTGGTTATGTTCGTCAAGCCTTTGAGGCTGGATCATTACATTATTGTCTTGAAATTCTTCAGTGCGATATTTTGAAGGATTATGATGTGCGTCATTCTTTCCTGGGTAGCATAAATTGTTATAATAAATGAGTTTTTGTTAAACTTTGTTTGGGACCTCTCTTTTCTGTTATTAAGCATTAGACTTTATACTATACTAAATTGTGTTTACTGCTTCATGCTTTTCCCTTTTCCTTCAGGGCCCAGTGTCAGGTTATCGAAGTGTTTTGAGGACATTCATATCTGCATTTATTGCATCTTACGAGATCAACCTTCAGGTATGGTTGTAAAATTTGTAGTTAGCTTTAATGAATTTATTTACTTCTTTCTGATTTGGTCTGCTTCAACAAATGTACAGCCAGAGGACAGTAACTCCACTTTGATACTGGATATTATTTGCAAGATTTACCGTGGAGAGGTTTGGATGTTTACTCATACCCTTCAGTTCACTCGTTGCTCAAGTATCACAATATCTGATGGTGATCATTTTATTGATTAAAGGACTCTGCTCATTTACTTTCAGGAATCTCTGTGTATTCAGTTTTGGGACAAGGAAAGTTTTATTGATGGTCCAATTCGGTCTCTTCTTTGCAACCTAGAGAGTGAGTTCCCTTTCAGGACAGTAGAACTTGTTAGACTCCTTTCATCCCTTTGTGAAGGAACTTGGCCTGCAGAGTGTGTGTAAGTACATGAGTATAATTCATGTTTTTCTGTTATCTCATATATTGGAATGAGTATGACACTGCAAATGGTCTCTCAAACACAAAGGAGCATTTTTTCTTCTTCTTCAATTGTTGGTAGTCTTTCTTATGGGTGCAGTTTTTCAACAGGTATACCTTTCTAGATAGGTCTGTTGGTATATCATCCTTGTTCGAGATCAGTAGTGATTTGCCAGCTGACGATGGCCACCACATTCTTGAGACACGACAGGCAGTGCAGGTTCCTGGAATTGAAGGTTTGTTTGTTCCATCTGGAACTCGTGGGCGTGTCTTGAAAGTTGTTGGAGAGAAAACTGCCCTTGTACGATGGGAGGTGAATTGTCCAAATATTGTGACTATGCTTTAATTTATTTTTGAGTGCCTTCTGTAACCATATGGATGGTCTATAATCATAAATTTCTTTCACAACCAATTTTTGGTGGTCTGGAAATAGATGACTTAAGGCATGTCTGAAACACTTAGGGTTTGTTTGATTCTACTCTCAAAAACTCTATTTTAGTTTTTTAAAATTTAAAAACTAAAAAACTTGTTTGGATTACTTGTTTTTAAAAACTGTTTTGTAAAACTATTTTTAATATTATACTTTTTAAAACTAAAAAAGCAAAACAGATAAATGATGTTTTACTTCTCAATTTTCAGTTTTTTAAATTCTCTAATAAAAAACTATTTTAAAAATTTAGATTACCAAATAAGTTTTTTCTTTTTCTCATCTCTAAAACTATTTTTAAAACAAGTATCTCAAACAAGTTTTTTCTTTAATTCTATTCTTTTAAACAATTTTTAAAATCAAATTTATAAAACAATTTTTAAAAACTAAAATGCAAAAGTATTTCAAACAGGCCCTTATATTTTTGTTTTTAAACATTATTTTATAAATTTGAGTTATAAAACTATTTTAAAGAATAGAATTAAGAAAAAAACTTGTTTGAGAGACTTGTAATCTAATTTTTTAAACAGTTTTTGACTAGAGAATTAAAAAAACTGAAAAATGATTTATCTGTTTTGTTTTTTTGTTTTAAAAAGTATAATATTAAAAATAGATTTACAAACAATTTTTAAAAACAAGTAATCAAAACAAATTTTTTAGTTTTTAAAAAATTAAAATAAAGTTCTTGGGATGAGAATCAAACAAGCCCTTAGATTTTTTGAAACTTCAAATGTTTTTGCTTATCCTTGTATTACTTTGCCGCCTTTTTCCTTGGGATTGGTTTGGAATAATCATTAACCTGTAATCCTGCCCATCACATCTAGCGAGGCTGGTTCTGAAAGTTCCTAATAGAAAGAGATAATTTTTATTGAGTATTGTATTGTTCTAAAATCAATTTATCTTTTTTTGGCATTTGTTTTATTTTTTTTTGAAAAGGTGGCATTTGTTTTATTTACATTTGGTTTCAACTAAATTACTTGCTTGCCAATTCCAAATTAGCAAAATATTACTATCTCTGTCCCTGTCTACAAGACCCTGTAGAGATTTTACTTTGTCCTTTTTTATAAGACCCTTTCAAATTTTAAACTGCATTAATTATTTGCTTACTAACATACCCTTACTTATGTTACATCTTTTCCTGTACAATAAATACTATAATATAAACATAAATTATTTCTCTCTCCTAAAGGGTAAACTTGTAAATCAACTCAAATTGTCAACAAATTTAATATTATAATAATCAACTTTCTTAATACCCATTATTTGTCAAGGGGGTCCTATATATAGGGACGGAGTTAGTAAAAAAATTCACTGTAAAATCTTTGGTGATGGGTTTGCAATAAGAAATATTATTCTTTAGTGATGATAAAATAAATGCCAGCGGTTGTGTTTTCCTTCCATTCTTCTAGATCTTTTTAGCTGGCGATTGTAAATGTTGTTTTATGTTTTATACTCCTTTTAAATATAATCTCAATTGCACAATTCCATACTGACAAAATCTTCATTTTTCTAGCATTCCTCATCTGGAGTATTTGTGTTGCTCCTACATTTGGCCCAAGATATGTATTTGAATAAGAAGGAGGAAGTTTTTTTCACTCTTGACCTGCTCAGTAGATTGGTGTCCTTTAACACTGTAAGTTGGTTATTTTCATTGGCTATTTATTTCCACTTTGATTCTAAAAAAGAATACAGCCAGTGCTTAAAATTTTCACCTTCTTTCATGCCTGATTTATGGATGCGTAATGAACACTTAAAAACAGTCCAGTATAATCGTGTGATGAGATTAAATGTGTTGAATAGTTTTTTCAATGATAAGATTTGTGCAACAATTGTCTTGGTGGAGTAATTTTTTGTCTACCTAATAAATTTGGTCCTTGATTTCTTATTTTGACTTAATTGGACCTATGTTCGTATTCTTTGTTGGATCAGCTTTAGTTACCATCTTGCTTCTAGACTTTTAGTGCAGCTGGTTTCGTTCCCTCTCAGCTTTTTCGTAAATTTATCAAATATTCAGAGAAAACTAGATTGCTAATAATCCACGTATTATTAGAGAAGTGACACAACGTTTTCGGTTCATGGTTAAGTCTTTCTTTTGAGTATCATGATGCTCTCAATATTTATCAAGAGTTTGCTTTTATTATTGTCTATTTTTGCATGCAAACTATGGTTCAGCTTCACTCTTCGGATATTCTGTTTTTCTAATCCCTGATGTATGATCCTGTTATAGCCTTTTGTCATTACCAGCCTAACTGAATCAAGTATGGACTCTGTTGAAACTTTAAGTTGCTTAGACTCAAAGGAGTTTTCAAGGAATGTGGCCCAAGCTTTAAAAAATTCTTGTATTTTTCTGTATCATTACTTTGCCCCTGTTTTTTTTTTCTTTTCTCACAGATTTACTTCATATCTGCAGGCTGTTTGTTTTGCATTGACGGACATTAGCAACTCTCTGCAATTTCATGCTATTGGCTTGACGAATGAGCAGGTTGAAAAGAATGTCTGGTAATTTTTTTATCTTGAATTATTGTCCTTGATTCGTTTTATTTTTATATCTTACATACTTTTTCTCTTCACTTGTTTAGTAGATATTAGATTTATGGTTTACTTTCCCTGTCTTACAGGGTGGTTCAGATAATTTGCAATCTAGTAAAAAACCTGCCTCTGAATTCCTATGGAGCTGCACTTATGTCAATGGGCATTAAGATTTTGGGTATCATGTCGATTTGGTAATTGAACTTATTCTTTTATAGGACGTGAACAATTTGTGCTAATCAAGTATTTGATCTGTATTTGTTCTCTTGAAGCTCAAGAGTAAAAAACTTATATTTGGAAGGATTATTGTAGGCTATCTCCTTGTTGAATCTTTATTTGTTTTGGAATTAATTATGTTGTCAGGAAAAGTTTTACTAATTTTTTCCTTTTCCTATCTAGTTCTCCATCTATTGTTACAGGAGTCGCTCTAAATGCGAATTTATTTGATATCACTTTGCAGACAGCTGTGTTCAGTGTAAGCAGTAATGGCTTGTCAAGGTAAACCCTACTTTTAAAATAGCATGCATATACAAATAGTCACCATATCATCGTCACGAAATTGACTCTGAATTGTTGCTTATATAAAAAGAAATGGATGGTTATTGAATCGAGATTCAAATCGTTTATTAAAATGCATATTTTCCGAATTGTGAATCACATCTTATTATGAGCCATAAGATACACATCAATAAAATAATGACATTTTGTAAGTATAAACAAGTGACATGCAAAAACCATAAGACTCAAAGTTCATGCTACAATTTTGTCCACAATAATTCGTATCGATTGAGTTTAGTTTTGTTTCGAATTGAGATACGGTTGAAAATTCCGCCTTCATTGCGGACTGCTCCTAGTCGCCTAATTGCGGCATTTGGGTTGCCCTCATCGAAGCCTGCAACACCTTCATTGTGTTGGGTGTGAAGGGGTGGATTTAACCCCACATTGTCTGGAGATATGGCCTGTGTAGTGTTTATAATCCTTGGGCAGCTCTCACTTTGCAAGTCTGTTTTGTGGGGTTGTGTTAGGCCCAACTCAAATTCTAAGAGATACTATTGACCATGGTTATTTTAATCCTTTTGTCATCTATTTTTTGACTTCACATTTGCTTATGTGTTTTTCCTGATGTTCATGTACTCTCACAATTGCTTGTAGATACTTGTGTATTTTATAGAATAGAATATAAAGTTACATCTCCTTGTCATTCTGTCTGTTTTCAGTGGGTCATGGATGCTTTCTGGCAGACTGGCCAGAATGCTTTTAATTGACTGTGAGCAAAACAGTAACGACTACCCCTTGGCAATATCAGGTGTGTGGCTAACATGATCTCTCATGAATTGTATTGTGCCAATGGTATTTATTTGTTTCTGATTGTTTGTGTCTCTTGCATTCTTTAGTTTATCTTTGAATGTTTTCCCCCCAATTTATTGTGTTGATTTTGTTCTATTATTGTTGTTATTATTATTATTATTATTAGATATAAAAGTTAGAATGGGATAATAAATACCCACTTGTTAAATGCTGTAAGATAAAACAACCTCAGTTCTAACTAACTTAGCTTCTAGAAGGTTCTGTTAGGATTAGTTAGTTCAAGTCAGTTAGGCATTGTTAGATTCTGTTACGTTGATCTCTAACTATAAATAGAGATCACCATCTTGTAAACAATAACTTCTCAATCAATGAATATTCCGTTACAGATTTTCTCTCAACCTTTCTTTCACTTCTCTCAATATGAATCTTAACATGGTATCTTAAAGTTTTTTTTTCTTCCGAACATGTGCTTATCAATGGCTTCCCCAAATCCTTTTCTTGGTTCCTCAGGAGGAACCTTCCCTGCTTCCATGTCAAATTTTCTCATCTAATCTCTGTAAAACTTGATGACAAGAACTTCAAACAATGGAAACAAGAGATTGATTGTGATTGATGTGATGGTGTTATTTGTGGCCACATGCTTCAGAAATTCATCACAAAACCTGTAGCTTTTCTACGTTTCCTCACGGAAACAGATCGCACAGCAAATCGTATCAACCTGTCTACCTTGAATGGGAACAGCAAGATACTCTTGCACATGGATTCTCTCAACAATCTCTGATTCGCTTATGACGAAGCTTGTTGATTGTCACTAGGGATGTACATGGGTGTGGGTCGACCCGTCAACTTGATTTTTACCCGGTCACTTTTGGGTTCGACCCAACTCAATCAGTTGAAACCCGCTTATATTTGATTCGGGTAATGGGTTCAACAATTTGAACTCGTCGACCCGATCCGATAACTAGTTATATTTTTTTTAATATTTTTGTTTGACAATCCAGCATCCCAATAGGGTTTCATTACTGCTTATTTTGTTTAACATTCGTGACTATGTAATTTGTTGAAGAGTGGCCATGTACTTTGTTAAAGAGGTAGTTTAGCGTTTAATTTGTTTTGATATTTGTAATCTCGTATATGCCTACTCATAAAATTGGTATCTAATTTTTAAACTGTTTCTTTTAAAAGAGTAATTTAATTTTTGAGTTAAATACTATTTATTTAAATGTGAAGGTACGAAATGAAAGTTTATGTTTATGATGAATTTAATTTAAATTTTTTACATTTGGTAAATACAAAATTTTTGAGTTAAATACTATTTATGAGCAAAAATGATGCTCATGCAAAAGCTTATGCTTATTATGAATTTAGTTTAAATTTTTTACATTTAAAAGGAATAATTATTAACTGTGACAACGTTGTGAAAACCAAATTATATAAGTCTATAGGATAATTATGATTTGTTTACTTTGATATATACTAATTGGATTGTGATGAATTTTGATTAAACCTGACATGATATATGTTAATAGATATGCTAATTAATATGCATATTGTGGTGTATGTTTTTGTAGTTTTAGGTTCTATGATCGGTGTATTTTATGAGTTGAATTATTTTTATGAGTTGAATTGTGATTGTTGGGTTATTATTGTCGAAATGTATGTTTGAGTATAATATGTGAAGGTGACATGCTATCTATTCATATTTTCTTGTTAAATAAATTAATGTGACCAAATGATATGTATCATATAGATTAGTGCGTATAGATCTTCGTTAAATTGGTATGTGTATATGGACTAAAATTTATTTTATTAATTTTTTTTAATTATTAAAATTGCACTTTTTTTATTAGGTTCAATTTTTAAGATTAAAATAAAGACTCCAAAATCTTTAAGACGACCTTGAACCAAATACATCAATTTTTGTAGACTAAATTATAATCTAGATGTCTATTATTAAAAAATTAGAGGGAATAATTTATAAATAAAATTAGAAAAACTACTACTATACTTATAAAATAAAATAAAATTTTCAACCTAAATTCCAACTAATTTTTAATTATTAAAAATGTCAACAAAAATTTGATTTACTACACCTCTTCAATATATTTTTGTAAATTTAAATCTTAAAATTCTTATATACAATATAATATTATATTTTTTATTTATCTATTAAAATTTTAAAAATTTGGTGACTCCAATGTTTTGTTCAAGATCTGGCACTGAGCTTAATAAACTAAAATGATTGGTGGATTGTGTGTAATGATGAAAGTAATGTATTTGAAGATTGTTGAATTTACGGTTGGCTTTACCTATGTATTTGAAACTTGTTGAATTTATTTATGTATTTGAAGATTGTTGCATTTATTTTTTTGTGTCAGAGATTGTTGGCTTTTTTAAAGAATTGAATAATGTGATTGAAATTTTATAATTTTTGAGACATTCAAGTATTTAATATATTTTCATTCAATTAAATTGTTATTGTTGTTACTTATGTTTCTCCCATAAAATAAAAAACAGGTTACTAATTATGTATAACCGACCAACCCAACCAGTTCTTGATCGGATCGGTACAGTTCGAGTTAAATGAAAAACATACGGATTATAGCACTCAACTCAACTCACAGATAATCGATCAGTTCGGGTATCGAGTTTTATCAAAATTGGCCCAACCCAACCTGCATATACACCTAATTGTCACTATTCTTGGCAGGTTTGGAAAGAGATCCATCATCACTTTCATACCTTACTCACCACCAAAGCACGTCAACTTCACTCTGAGTTGCGAATGCTCACCAAAGGAGATCGCAAGATTGACGAGTTTATTCTCTGTGTTCACACTATCGACAAGTCCCTGATCTCAAATGGAGATCCAGTTACGCATCGCAACCTCATCGAAATCATTCTCGAAGCTTTACCTGAGGACTATGACTCCGTTGTCGCCGCCATCACAAGCAAAGAAGAGCCATGCTCCCTGGACAAACCAGAGTCGTTCTTGCTCGGGCATGAAATGCGAATTGGGAAGAACAAGAAACCTTCAGAAGGTGCGACCAATAGTCTCACTCAAGCTCCCCCTCAAGCGTCCTCTGTGAACTCCACCACAAATGCGCCGTCGCAACAACCACGAAACCCTAACTTTCTGCCTGGAACAATTCACGTACATGCAAACGCTTCAGATTATCAAAGTTATGGATCTCGCGGTGATCGTAACAGCCGTGGTGGTGGCCAATTTGGTCGTGGCGGCCGTGTCCAATGCCAGATTTGTCACAAAACAGGGCACACGATGCATCCATCTGTTACTATCGTCATTCTGGTTCTGATCACACAAACTACAATCCTTGGGGAACTCCTCTGTTCAACCTTATGTTGGATACTCTAACCCTAGACCTCCTCCTCCTCGTCCAGTGCATCCTTAGGCACTACCCACAGGGGCTGATTCCAGTTTCAACAACCAATGGTGGTATCCAAATTCAGGTGCTTCTCACCATGTCACACTTGATGCCTCAAATCTGGGAGATCCAGTCTCCTTGCTAGGATCTGATCATGTTCTAATAGGAAATGGTCAAGGTTTGTCTATAAACTCCAGTAGGAAATATGTGTTTTCCTTCTTCCTTGCTTCCCACAACGAATCTTACCCTCAAGAATCTTTTACTTGGTCCATCTATCACCAAAAATCTTATTAGCGTGAGTAAATTTGCACAAGATAATCAAGTGTTCTTTGAGTTTCATCTGACTTTTTGTGTTGTGAATTCACATGCTTCTTCTGAAGTCTTGCTAAGAGGAATTGTTGGAGCAGATGGACTCTACATTTGAATTGTTTGAGCATCCTCTTTACTTAGCTTCCAATTTACATTTGAATAAAGCTGAAACTAATATGGCTTATTGTATTAGGGTTTCCCTGTCAATGTCAATGATATAAATAATACTAGAAATTTGAATTCTGTTACTATTCCTATTTCACGTTCTGCTTATCAACTATGCATACACGTTTGGGGCATCCTCATCATGAATTTTAAAAGCAGCACTGAGACTGTGTAACATTCCTGTGCCATCAAGAGTCCCTACTGATTTTTTCTCACTCTGTTGTTTGGGGAAGGCACATCGCCTTCCAGCCCCTCACTCCGCCACTATTTAAACAATCCATTTGAATTAGTGGTGTGTGATCTATGGGGCCCTGCACCAGTGAAGTCCTCTGGTGGTTATATGTATTTTCTCACTTGTGTAGATGCTCACTTTAGGTTTGTATGGGTCTATCCTTTAAAGCTGAAAATTGAACCTCCAATTCACACAATTCAAAGCCATGGTAGAATTCCAATTCAGTTGTAAAATTAAAGCTGTGCAAAGTGATGGAGGTGGTGAGTTTCGTCCTTTCACCAGATACCTTGCTGATCGAGGGATTTTGCACAAGTTCACTTGTTCACACACCCATCATCAGAATGGGCTTGTTGAACGAAAACACAGACACATAATAGACACTGGTTTAACACTGTTGGCACAGGCAGGTATACCACTTAAATTCTGGGACCATGCCTTCATTACTGCTGCATTCCTTATTAATCATCTACCAACACCTATTCTCAACAATGTCTCCCCTTATTATCTTATTTTCCATAAACAACCCAACTATAAAGATCTAAAAAGTGTTTGGGTGTGCATGTTTTCCATCCTTTAAGAGCATACAACTACAACAAGCTTGCGTTTAGATCACAAGAATGTGTCTTCATGGGTTACTTAACAGCCTGCAAGGGATACTGTCAAAATCTGTTTCTGTTTTATATCCCTCAAGTATAAGAATTCGGTTGTATAGGAATACTGATAGAGATTTAGTTATACATGAGTTCTAATAGGATTTGGTTGTTTAGTAATCTAGTGTGTGTGTATATATATATATATCTGATGTATTGCCAACATATTTCAATTCATAAATATATTTTACCCTAATTCTTGAGATGTTTTCAATAGATCACAAGAATGTGTCTTCATGGGTTACTCAACAGCCTGCAAGGGATACAAATGTTTCAGTCCTGATGGTAGAGTTTATATATCCAAGGATGTGTTATTCAATGAGGGTAGGTTTCCATAATCTGAAATGTTTCCCACAAATTCTTCATCAACAGTAACGCCCACACCACCAACATGTTTACCTTTACAAACTAGCCAATACCTCCCTCCGGCCCGTGAATCCCGCTATCATTGTGACCCGCTATACCACCCATCCTGCTATCGGACCCGCTCTAGGGCTTTTTCAAAAACACAAGTTTTATTTTATTTTTTCATTCTTCATTAAGGGTATCTAGGTCATTTTGCACCCACTTAAGCCCTGATTTTTTATTATTATAAACCCACAAAGGGGTTGGTTCATCATTGTGAAAATAAAAGCCATTTTCGTTCTTGCTCTGACGTTTTTGTTCTTTTCTTGCTCCGTTCAGCATTGTTCTGTTCCATTCTTGCTCCGTTCAGAATCGTTATGTTCTTGCTCTATTGTTTTCGTTATTTTTGTGACTCTGTTTTGTCTGCTCTGTTCTCTATTTTGTGGATTACGATTACTATTAGAACTTGATTTTGATGTTGGATTTTGGTTATTAAGTATGATTACCCCTTTAATTTTGTGTATTTTGCTATTTTTTGGTATTTTGTTTATTGCTTGTATTTTATGTTTAGTTAATATATTGTTTTTTGGCCTTCGCAATAGCAGTCATGCTACTATCAGCTATCCCATTTTTAGGTTTGGCGCTCCGCGCCGTTATCTGAGACTGACAACATAGCAATATACTGTTATTTGGTTCGCTTTTGGGAAATTCTGTGTTATTTTATATCCAGTTTTTCCTTGGTCTTGTCTTCTGATCTGAATCTTGCAGTGCTGGACTTCACCATACGGCTTGTGGAAACAGGAGTAGAGAATGATGTACTCCTGGCATTGATCATTTTCTCTTTTCAATATGTACTGGTTAATCATGAGTATTGGAAATACAGGATAAAGCATATTAGATTTAAAATAACCTTGAAGGTGTCCTGCTTCTCTTTTGAAGTTACTTAATTTATATTGTTTTGATTAACTCAGCCGACTCTACTTCATTGTAGGTTTTATCCAATTATTCTATTCTGATTATTTCAATCTTTTGGGATACTGCTGCAGGTTCTTGAGTTGATGAAAAAATGCATTATATCAATGCCTTATTGTGGAAAATTGGGTGAGACCATACAAAATGTGTTGTTCTCTGATTCTTCCATCCACAACACACTTCTCCGAATTGCTTGCACTACTGCACATGATTTGGAGGTGACATAAGTTGAAGTCTTTTTTTTTTTTTTTTGTTTAATTTTAATTTGTAATTTTGTTGGAGAATTCGTTATTATTTTCTATTTTAATTGTGCAGATTTTCTGTTTTATTATATGATATGATATGTTTTTTTATTTCCCTAAAACCTCTTAATTCAAGGAAGAGAATTTCTTGTATTATCTCTATTTAAATCAGCTGAGACTGAAGACTAAAGCATAATAGCATTCCACTGCTTTTCTCTAATTTTTTCTATGGTTGTATTTTCTTATTGCTCCATCTAATTAACAAAATGATTTCTTTTTAACAGAAATTGCATGTTAGCCGCTTCTTTGATCCAATGGAAATTGAGGGGTTGCAGCTTGCTATAGGTTCTGCTTTAAATATTCTTTCAGACATGACCACCAAACTTTCTAAGGTACAAAGGAAAACCACCAATGTTTTATCCAGAATGATCATTATTAGTTTGAATGGTTTTCAGTCACATTTGAAGGTGCAAACACGAGAAGGGGGGGTTGAATTGTGTTTGACTTAACTTGAATACTTTTCCTGTTTTAATACTTTCAAAACAAAACTTGATGTATAATTAAAACAGAGTTAGCAGCGGATAAAAATAAAAATAAAAATAAAAACTCACAGATTTTATACTGATTCACCGTTAACGAGACTACGTCCAGTCCCTTCGCCTTGAAGGATTTCACTAATTCAAACTTGAATTACAACCTTGCTACTGACCCTCCAAGTCAGTCTTCTCAATAGTCTAACAATCCTAGACTTCTTGAGGAAAACACCTGTCTTCAGCCAATCTGACAACCCCAGATTGTAGAAGAAACCACACCACTATGAATCTAATTGCTAAGTACTTGCTACCCCTACTGACTCCCTCAGCTTGTAGACTTTACTTCAACAACTTAGAGTTGACACAGTGGAACGAAAACAACAAGAGTACTTGCTTTAAAAATTGAGACTCAACAATTGACTTATATGAAAATTTGAGAGTGTTTGCTTTTGAAGTGTATGACCCTTTTGTGATTTTCGATTATGAGTAATTTGCCTTGAGCCTCCTTTTATAGATGTTGATTAGGGTCTCTTCCAATGCTTAAATTCGAACTAAATCTTGCTGGATTATCTGTAAAAATATCTTGACCAATTGGGCTTTATTTAAATAAAAATCATATCTTTTTAAGCTTTAGATTTGTTTCATATCTTAACTGGCCAATCAAATCTGTGCATTGCTTCCCGCCACAGCTCCTGACTTCAATGCTACTCCAATTTAATTTATAACAAATCTTTTATAATATTTTGATAAAAACATCATGAGATCTTCACCATTAATTCCCATGATCAAATCTGCACAATTGGATCTTCATGCGATAGTCCACAGCTGGACCAGCTTGATTGCTATGCTATTGTCCTCTGAATTCGGCCATTCCTGGACCATACTTCCTAACCCTCTGATCTTCTGATTTCGGCCTTCCCTGGACACGCACTTGATATGCTAAAATCCTCTGAATTCGGCCTTTGTTGGACTGCACATCCTGTCCCTCTGATTTCGGCCATTGCTGGGTCATGGTCTGATTTTTTGATCTTTATCATCACTGTACCAAATAATTATTTCTGAACCATTGATCTGAAAGTTTTTACTCTGATCTGGACGGATTCTGGAATTTGGTTTGGAACAAATTGAAATTAACTTGAACAAAAAATATTTCAGTCTGGACATTTTACCTTTGATTTTGGATCAGGTCTGGGTCGATTCTGGAATTCATTTCTTTTGATCTGGACTTAGTTCCATGCCCTGAATCATGCTATATTATGGTCTGGGCCAATTCTGAATTGATCCTCTTGTTCTGGACTCATAAACATACCTTCTGGTCAAGTCTGGAACAATTCTGGGCAGTTCAATTTTTCACTGCCAGGCCATCTTCTGGTCAGAATAACTTCTGGAATAAAATTGATATTTGATTCCTGTTTGTCTGGAACAACTCTCCTTCTGGCAGACTTTTCAATGGTATGATCCATGTTTCATTCTGATTTTATTCTTTCTGATCTGAGCCATCAAAGATATCTTCTGGTCATCTTTTGACATTCCTGGAGTATCTTCTGGTCATTCCAGAATTCATTTTTCTGTAATCCTTTGATCACTGCTTCTGATTCCTTCAATTTCTGGGGCATTTAACTTAATAATTCAAAGTACAAAATAAGTTTACATAGAGTACATTTGTAAGCATAAAAATCCTAAGTACTTAGAACCAACTTGGTTCGAACAACATTGAATTACAGAATTATATGTGATGGCAACGAATTGAAGAAATGTCATACTTATTCTTTTGTTAAGCATTTTGGAAGTTTCAAGCATTGTTACTTTTTACTTTTGTACTAAAAATCAATAATTTAATTTGTTTTCTATTATTATTAATTTCCTGTGTCTGAAAATACTGAAAATCATTCTGTGTTGTCCAGGATACATCATCCAGCATTCCTGTTTTTCTCCAAGCAGTGTTCTCATGCACAACCAAACCAGTTCCTGTTGTCACTTCTGCTATGTCGTTGATTTCATACTTCCGAGATCCTGTATGACCTCCAACTATTCTCAAAATTAAGTATCATTACATCTTTTCTGAATCTTTTCAAATGATTCTTTTTATATAGCTACTTGCTCTTAACAACATTCTTGCAGTGGTGGTAAACGAGTTTTTATTCAACAATACTGAACATCTTCCTTTTGTTCGCTTTCTTTTTTCCCATCAATTCGTGGTTTATGAACACTTCAGTGGACAATACTTCATTAAATCTGTGTTAGATATTGATATTAATGGAATTAGCTGCATAATGAAATTACATTAACCATATTGGTCACATTTTCCAGATTTTTTCTAGATTGTATAGTTACACTTGGATTGTCAACTTGTCATCTCTCTTTTTCATGTTGTATTGCCTTACTTTTTTCATGCTTGCTTACAGATTTCCTTCATCACGTATACATAATTTTGTGCATTTGATGTCATAATATAGTGGGCTCTACTTTTTTCTTTTTTGGTAGATTGCTTGTTACTTACTACACCTCCCTTTCAGCAAGTGTATACTTGATAATACCTGATTTTTCATTGCATTGTTTGACAACAGATGTGTTTCTTATGCAGATCATCCAATTTGGTGCTGTCAGGTTTATGTCAACATTATTTGCCACAATAGATTGCGTCCAACCATTTTCATCTGAAACCACATACTTTGCTCCAGATAATCAGGAGGTCTGGGGTGTTGGTTTCAATTTCTTCAACTTCATATTTCTTTTGGTTTACTAACTAGATTTAACTGATGGTTTTTCTAATTGGTTTTAGATCATAAATTTGAGGCACTCTATGAGCTACATCCTGCAGGAGAAATCAAAATCTAATGAAGATCTCTTTGTTGCAACCGTTAATCTTCTTACTTCTGCAGCACATTACCAGGTTGAAATCATATATAGTGAATTTATGATTTGTGTGGAAGTTAGAAGTTTACTTGCAGAGATACCATTTTTGGTTGTCTGGTATTGCCGATAATTTTTTTGTAAACGCTAATATCTGTCACTTAGACTTTTAGTAGCACAAAATTCTCAAATTTCTTTTACCTTAGGATTTGTGTGGTAGTTGGGATTTGGGAATGGGAGGGGAGGGAGGGGAAGGAAAGGAAGGGAGGATAGAGGATAGACTCTATTCTTTTTTGAAAGTCAGAAACCTAACAATTTGGGGGAACTTATAGAATTTCCCAATGCCTTTCCTACTTTTTATTAAAACTCTCAAACAAAGGAGAGGCTAACAATAAGTCTCGCCCTTCTCTATCTTCCCCACCAAAACCCTTCGCAAACTAAGGCTTAGGCATAAAGTGTGGAGACTGAACTAAAAGGATTTAGATAGGGGAGGTGGAAAAAAGAGAATAGAGATTGAGTATTCTCTTGTGTATAATAAGTTGGTAACACGATGAATGTCTTATGATGCATGTAATACAAAAGACAAAGCAATGATCCCTAAATTCTTTTACTAAATTGTTTCCTGATTAGAAAGAGAAACAAGTCTTGTAAATATGGCAATGATCCCTTTTTCTCTGTGCTCAGATATGTTAAATTATCAGTTTCTTATTTAACATTCGTTTTTGCAGCCTTCTTTTATTATTGCTATCTTGGCTCTAGGAGAGAACAATGAGAACCACTCAAGTATTGGTGATGCAAAGCTGCAAAGAAATGAAACTTCTGTGGTACCACTAGTTTCTAGAGGCTCAAGTCTAGTAGATGCACTTATAAGCTATATTGAATGCGCAGATGATCTGATCAAAAGGTACAGTACGGAGGGTTTTGGTGTTGGGGGAAGGGGGGTTGTTCGTTTGTTTTTTTGCTTCAATTTCTATCCTTATTGCTTATTCTTTTTGTGATCAGCTTGCTTTTTATACATTTCTTTTGAATAAGTCTCCATACTGTATTTTTCTCTTTATCTCCAGTAAGCCGCGCCTACTTCTTTGTGTGCTTAACTTCATGACTGCCTTATGGCAAGGGGCACCACAGTATGCAAATCTCCTGGAATCTATAAGAAGCCGTGAAAATTTCTGGAAGATCTTGGCCAATACAATCACGAATGCTGCTAGCAGTGAAACTCCTCTACTTGAGAGTCTGAAAGAAAAAGATGCACTTAATCTCGCATTCAGTTTCCGTTGTCAATCAACCATACTAGGAATTATGGCATATGAATTATTCTTGCAGAAAAAGTTGTTGCATGCAGAGTCACTGGGGAAGAATACAGCTGAGTCTAAGGACAAGGAGCAAAATGCCACAAAAACTGAAAAATCTAAAGCTACAGATTTTCACGATCTTAAGGGAATTTGGTCATCATGGTTTAAAGACTCTGTTTTAGAGAAGCTAATAAAAACATATGCATCTTGTGGACATAATAATGATGTATATGATGGTGCAAAGGTTAGCTTGATATAATTTTCATTGTTTATTTACCAGTTGTAGTAGTCTTTTGCTATGATAGGGTTAATTTCATAGCAATTCTATTTCATTTTCAATTCTTGCACGGTACTGCATCATAGTTTTGTTATATAGTTCAATAAATATTCCATTGTCGACTTCTATAATCTTATTGTTGAGTACTTACTTGTGTGAGAATTAAGATAAAGAATGGTTTTTCCAAATATGCTTGAGTGAATTAACGCCCAACAGAATGTTTAATTTATATACCCAGATTACAAAGAGTAATAATACAATTTACAAGTCCAGATGGGTGATTAAAATATCTCTACTTCCTAAAATGTGTCGAATCTATTCTTCTTGCTGTACAGAATCTAACGTACTTGAAAGTGGATGGTTAACATTGTTCTATTTCTCCAACATCGCCTTTTGTATAATACAGATCAAAAGATTATTATTATTTTTTTAATTTGTGTTTATTATATGTGACTCAATTATAGATTTGCATTATGAATTTGTAATGTTTATTTTAATGTTAAGTGCATGAAAATTTTCAGGTTGCCACCAGTTTATTCTGTGTTCGTGTTATGTTAAAATTAGCAGTTAACGACTCTGGAAGTTTGTCTGTGTCATTGCTTCAGAAGATTCAAGGAATTTTTACGAAGGTCCAACGTCTATTCTATTTTCATCAATGAATGTAATTTATTCTAGTTTAGTTTGGTAACATGATAAATGGTATTAATCTTAATATCATACAAATATTTATTAATTTGTTAGGCTTCAAAACAGTTTCAAACTTTTGACTATTTTGTCAACATTTTCTAACACAATGTTTCTTGTTTGCAGCTGACAATTCATCCTGCTTTCTCTGAATTGCTATCTCAGTATTCACAACGTGGCTACAGGTTACTAGACTTTTTGGGTTCTAGCTTTTATATAGAGGTTTTCTATATGAATTACATGTTATCTGTGACTGTTGTGAAGTCAATTAACAATTCATTTCGCTGCATATAATCATGCATGCCTTTTTCTTGGATATTCCATTAACTTTAGAACACCCTTTTGGCTAAGATTTTGCTATGATTGTATCTTAAAGAATTGGATTACTGAGAATCTAGTAAATTAATTTTTTATGAAATTCTTGGGGGTTTTGAACTTTGGAGTAAAAAATCGCGCCCTTTTCCACTTGATGATTCATGTATTGAATTTATGTTATCACTAAAACAGATTTATATTTTCTATTATTTTGTATATCAATCATAATATGGTTGTTATTCTAATTTTGTACAGTGAGGGGAAGCAACTAAATAAATTGATCCTTAATGACCTTTATTATCACTTACAAGGAGAGCTTGAAGGGAGAAAAATTGGTATCGGACCCTTCAAAGAATTATCTCAGTATCTTGTTGAATCAAATTTTTTGGGATCCTATCAACGCCACTTCAATGAAGATTTTTTTGCAAAGAATGTGTACTTGTTTGACCTTACACAGTTGCGAGCAGATTTGAATTTAGATGCTTGGGGTTGTTCTGAGTGGAGAACATCCAAGGAGATTGCAGAAACCATGTTGTGTATCCTGCAGGATGCAAACGCAGTTATGTTGCTATCAAGTTCAAAGCTTTCTGCATTAAAAGAATTGATAGCTGTGATGGCTGTCTATCATGATGATGTGAGAATCTAAAATCTTGATTTCCTTATTGCATTTTCCAAACTGAACAATAGAACTAGAAAGGTATAAATGTTGAATTGTCTGTGTGCTATCTAGGGCTGAGCATAAATGTTTCACCCACCCGAAACCTGTGCAGTCCGGGTTTAACGGGTGAATGGATTGTCTTTTTCAGTTTCATATGGACATTAATGGGCGGGTGCGGGTGGTCAAAATTCAACCCATCTAGACCCAAGCTCCAAATAAGTGACAATTAGTATTATTAGTGTTATTATAGCAACTTATGAAAAAGGCAAACCTACTAAACTTAAACATACTTAGCTACATGTCTTCGTGTCAATGAATCAATCATTCATTATGACCCACAAAAGCAACTTTATCCATTAAAACACTACCACTCACAGACCTAGTATTAATTCTAAGAAGACACGTCAAGTGCAACTTCCAATAAATCTCAGTACTATCATATGCCAACTAATTTTTTATTATATTTAGTAATTAAAAAACAACCCCTCGTGGCATCACTTTACATCTTCTTTGTGAGTCTTGCAGAGGCTTAGATCTCCTCTCGTTTCCTTCTGCAAAAACTCCTCCAAAATATTCCCGACATTTTTATTGAAGCACCAAAAGATCTATCTTATCAGACTAAATCCTGCCCGAGCTATCCATCACCCGAACTATCCACAACCCAACTAAACCGCACAAGTAAGCGGTCATAGATGGGTGGTTTGTTACCTTCATCTGTTATGGTCGGTTTTGACTTTTTTGGTCCAAAACCGACCAATGCTCAGGCCTAGTGCTAGCTCAACTGTCCGATACTATTTCCACATGGTCATAAATTTGAGCCCTGCAGCAGTGCAGTTGGTTTCTGCTTGATTCTTAAATGTGGAAAGTGGATGCTGCTTTACCATGAACCATTAGTTAAGGATTCTAAACTATTTTTTTGTATCTTACTATGATTGAAAAATGTCAAGGGTAATTTCTATCTTAAAGTATTGAGTGAAAATTGAAAAGGTGTTTAAACATTGATATTCCAGTTTTATTGTACTTTCATTGGTTTCTTAAATAACTGAAATTGTCTTGTTTAGTTTGATTATTCTTGATAACTTTCTTCTTCCTGCCCTTTGGTGGTAGCTTATATCTGTTCAATATTCATTTTGCACATAATCTTGCAGTCAAAAGGGAGGGCTGCTACTGGAGAGAGAATCCCAAATGAACTCATATTCACTTGTATAGATAATATATGCCAATCTTTCCTTGCTACCATTGAGATGTTATCACCAGTTCTAGATGTTTCCGAGGATATGCTCAATATTCTTGCATGCCAAGTAGAATTACTCCTCCTGTTGACCAGAACTATTTGCAAATGCTTATCCGTACACATATCGCTTCTTGTGATGAAATGTGCAAGCTCAGGTCTAAAACTGTTGAGTGAACTCAAGCTGTTACCTTCCAAAGCCAATTTGATCATGAAATTATTACTCACATTGCTGCTTTTAGTACTTCAGTCCAACTCCCTCAATTTGCATTTTAATGAGGCAGCAGATGAAGGTTCTGGCAAGGATTTCTCAAAGGTTTCTAATGCAACCCTTGGCCTGCTACCTATTCTTTGCAACTGCACTGTGACTTCTGAGCATGGCATGCTCTCCCTGTCGGTCATGGACCTGATACTTGGAAGCTTCTTGATGCCGAGGACGTGGTTACCTGTTCTGCAGAATCATCTCCAAATGCAGTTTGTTATGCTAAAACTCCAAGATAAAAATTATTCTTCCATTCCAATTATAATGAAGTTCTTTTTGACCATTGCCCGGACTAGAGAAGGCGCTGAGATGCTTTATTGTGCTGGCTTCTTGTCATCTTTGAGGGTGTTGTTTGCTCAGTTTGGTGAGGCTTTCTCAAGAATTAGTAGTGAGAATCTGAGCAGCACGTGTGAAAATTTGCAAATACCTCAAGACATTTGGGGACTTGGACTAGCTGTGGTTACTGCTATGGTTCAGTCCTTGGGAGATAGTTCTTCTGGTACTGCAATAGTGGAAAGCATGATGCCTTACCTTTTCTCAGAGAAAGCTCATCTTATTCTCAATTCTCTAGATGCCCCAGACTTCCCTTTCGAGGATCGTGACAAGAAAAGACCTCGGGCACAGAGGCCATGGGTTTCTTTTGCTATTCTTAAAGAAACAGAACATACTTTGATGCTCATGTGTGAGTTAGCAAAACACTGGAGTTCATGGATTAAAGCAATAAATAACGTGGATAAGCAGCTTAGAGAGAAGTGCATTCATCTTTTAGCCTTCATTAGCCGGGGAACACAACGCATTGGAGAGTCTTCAATTAGGAGTCCTCCTCTTCTGTGCCCACCTACTGTTAAAGAGGATTTTGAATTTTGCTCAAAGCCATCATATATCAATAGCAGAAATGGTTGGTTTGCACTTTCACCACCTGGGTGTGTGCCAAAACCAAAGATCTCTTCCTTCTCAACTGCATTATCTATCTATGGTCAAGCAGCTGAGACTACTGGTTCTGTTCCTAAAACATGCTTCTCCGACACTGTTGCTGTACAGATATATAGAATTACATTTCTTCTTTTAAAGTTTCTTTGTTTGCAAGCTGAGGGTGCTGCTAAAAAGGCTGAGGAGGTTGGTTTTGTTGATCTTGCACATTTTCCTGAGCTTCCAATGCCAGAAATTCTGCATGGACTGCAGGTAAAGTGAGCTTCACAAATCACATGCATATGCTGTTTTGATTTTTGTAATATGCTTTAATATAGAGAATTGCAATATTTTGTTAATGGTTGGATTGTTCAAGTGTGCTTGAGCCTTGCTTTACACAATTAAGCATTAACGGTCAGCTGAATCCGAAAAGCAAATGATTGGATGTATATCTGAGTGTAATTATTTTTTTGGTGCAGGATCAAGCAATTGTCATTATTGCGGAGCTCTGTCAAGCCAACAAACTGACAGAATCTCTGGAAATAAAGAATGTTTGCAACTTATTGTTGCAAATACTTGAAATGGCTTTGCACTTGGAACTTTGTGTCCTACAAATTTGTGCCATAAAACCTGTATTAGGGCGTGTTGAGGACTTTTCAAAGGAAGCCAAATCTTTATTTAGTGGTAATATTATTCTTCGTCCTTGTTTAACACCTGTGTTTGATTTTATTGCCTTCTTGTTTTTTATAATTATTTTAATATTCTGTCCTTTGAGGTAGTTTTGAATATTTATTTGATTCATTGTACAGCCTTGGAGGGTCATGCTTTTCTGAAAGCATCTAGCAAGTCTTTAAAACAGATGATATCATGTATCTATCCTGGATTGTTGCAAGCTGAGAGTTTGATATGAGATTTGCCGTGGATGAAAGAGAAGATTGTTTATTAATTGTACAGAATTTCATAGGGTCACTTAGTGAGCTTTCTTCTTACACTCTTTATAGCTAGATATTCCAAGTTGATATATAAATGTAGCTTTGGTAGTAAAGGGCTTTCATGCAATCGTAGTTTACTTGCCAGGTTGCAAATCACACCTGAAGTTGTATTTATATATAATGTAACGTAATATATTATATAAACTAAATATTTTGTTTTTCTCCTCTAAAGTCATTATCGACGGACCGGAGTTATGAATTATCTAAAAGAACTATAATTCTGCATTTTTTTTATTAATAAGAATAGCTTAAAATACTTTATAATATACACACGTTTCTCAAAATTGGGTTGACAAATTTCGTCGTTACTTAGGAGTTTAGCGACGGTGATTAATGATTATGACAAAATTCGTTCATTAGTCATTACTAGGCATACAACGTTCATTTGGCACAACTCTCCTTCAATCTTAGCCATATTTTTAATAATCAATGTAGGGACATAATCCTTTGCTTTAATTTTCTTTTGATAATCTTTTGCTTTTCCTTATCTATTTCTTAGTAGTGGTTTTTTTCTCTCTGATATACGATATGTCTCGTTCGTGCATTTTTGAAGTTATAAAAATATAATTTATAATTAAATTAAAAAATATAAGTTCCCTCCTCCTCGCCAGGTTCCCGACCTGACATACCACTTTTGAAGAATCGACACCGTTGAGTGTTGTCCAATCAAGATGGTCCCTCAATTTAATTGTTGTCCGCATTCACTTGGCACCATATGCACTTCCAACTTTATCACATCGAGTAATTCTCACGCAAGATAAATATGTGGCGAGGGCTAGCCTAGACCGACACAAGATGTGAATCTACGACTATCAGGTATATGTACGGGTATTTGATAAAATATTTAAAAAAATAAAATTATATGTACGTAAAAAATCAAAATATATTGTACGTGTATGAATTTTTATATAATTAATTTATAATATAAAAAAATTTCAAAGACCATAAATTATATTTACAACAATAAATAAATTCAAATGTACAAATAAAAATAATATATTAATGAAAAGAGTATTCACTAGTACGGTGTGAATACTGTACTAAGTAAGTGTCTTATACAAGTATTTCGCTATTTTAGAAATACTTATGTTTCAAATATTTATGATTTGCTATGATTAATTGCACAAAAAGTACTCAAGATTTTAACAATGATTTGTTACGCTCCTATAAAGTATAAGTTCATGATTCTCATTTTTCATATAGTTGAGACAGTAATTTAATTGATGTCGGTTCAAAAAATTCAATTCGAAAAGACACATTTATTTTTTCTTTTTATAAGTCAAATCACATTCTTAATCCGAAAAATGAAAATGACTATGAATTTCTACTTTCATTTGACGACATTTATCGTCTTTAGAATTTTGAACAATTTTCGAGTACCATTGATCAAATCATGTGATTTTTTCAAGTGATCGTGTGTTATTTAAATAGCTTTTAATCATAAGCATTAATGCAAAGTTGTATGGTCTAAATTTAGTCATCTCACTCTCTCATGTTAAAATTCATCTCAGTTGATACATCCCAATATGTCAAATGACAGGATGTGTTATAATGAGGTATGAAATAAATGAATCTTTAACGATTGATCAAATTGTGAAAAGTTGAGATTAAAACCAAAAATCATCTGACTTTTTTAAGTAGTAGTGTGTTACTGAAATTACTTTCAATCATGGAGATTCATGCAAAATTATATAGTCCATATTAAATTCTCTTATCTCTTTATAATATATAACGCATGGATTTTTTTTTGAATGGTGAAAGATGACACTTTATCTTCTCATGAGAAAATTGATTTTCATGTAAATTTTTGTCTCTTAAACTTTTTTGAGATATTTAATTTCTACAAAATTTCAATTCTTACAATTAAATTTCTATTTTCTTTTAATTTACTTAAAATATTATATTAATAAATTGCTTTACATTATTTACTTCAAATTCAATAATTAAAATATCAAATTTAACTTACATTAAAAAAGCTTAAGTTTTCTTTTCTTGAAACTCTGATTTAAACTCCTATAAAATTCTTTGATTTTATATTAAACTGATCTTGTAACTAAAAATATTTTAATAAAAAAATATTAGTAAAAGAAAATTGACAGTAAAATCGTATTTCAAAGAAGATAATGTAAAATAGCTAAAAAGAAAAGTGTAGAACAAAATTGCACATTATTCAAATTAGAGAGCTTACAACAACAACAAAAAAAAAATCTAATGTCCAATTTTTTAATTTTTTTTAAGCACGAAGCGGCGTCGTTTGTTTGGGCCTGAAAAAAGTATACACCCATGAGACGAAATAAAGCATATCCCATCCGTGTACTTGGATCCGCCCATTAACCCTAGTCAAATCCAAACTCAACCATAGTTACATCTCTTCCCTCAAAACTCGCCACGTGTCAAGATCCAACGGTCATTTCCGAAGTTACTCAGAACCACGCGCTATTATAAATATCTATGCTTGTCTTTCACTAACCCCCAACCCAAACCCTAATCCCTCTTCCAATTGTTCAATTAGATACAATCGTTTATAATAACTGTAACCATGCCAAACCCTAGAGTTTTCTTCGACATGACCGTCGGTGGCACAGCCGCTGGACGCATCGTCTTTGAGCTCTTCGCCGATGTCACTCCAAGAACAGCCGAGAATTTCCGCGCTCTCTGCACCGGTGAGAAAGGTGTCGGACGTAGCGGCAAGCCACTTCACTTCAAGGGATCCTCCTTCCACCGTGTGATCCCCAACTTCATGTGTCAGGGAGGTGACTTCACTGCCGGAAACGGTACCGGAGGAGAATCGATCTACGGAGCCAAATTCGCCGATGAGAACTTCATCAAGAAGCATACCGGTCCCGGTATCTTATCTATGGCTAACGCTGGTCCTGGAACCAACGGATCTCAGTTCTTCGTCTGCACTGCAAAGACTGAATGGCTCGACGGTAAACACGTTGTGTTTGGTCAGGTTGTTGAAGGACTTGATGTTGTGAAGGAGATCGAGAAGGTTGGATCTAGCAGCGGGAAGACCTCTAAGCCTGTGAAGATCGCTGACTGTGGTCAACTCTCTTAGATGATGTTGACCCTTTTGGTGGCTCTGAATTTAAATTTGTTCCAAAACCCCAGTGTTTTCCTATTCGGTGTCGTGTTTAGTCCTTTTTTTTAATCGTATTCTGCGTTAGGGATTGTGGTGGTGCTATTTGTTACATCTGGATCCTATTGAACCCCCTTCCTTTTATTGCTATCATTATGCATTTGATAGTGTGAGTGGAGTCTTGTTGTGGTAAAACATAAAAATGATGAGCTACCTTTAATAAATTAGGATTATTACTCTATATGTTTTCTCTGATTTATGTTTCTATTTATGATTGTCGTTTTGGTTTATTACAGTGCTTAGATTTTGATCGTGACTAGTGATACTTAAGCAGCAAATTGAGTATTACTGGAATTTAAAATATTTCGACTGTTCTTGAAACTTGATTTGTTTTTATGATTTTCCTAATATTAGAAATTAACAAATCTAGTCACATAAAATAAGGATTAACTATTTTCGTTTTTCTTAACTAATCAACCTTTTTTGTCATGTTTTTACTTCTAATTCTCTAGTATTTGAAGTACTATGAAGATGAACTATTTTCATTTTCTTTATTATAATTTGTTCTTTTTGGCTTTTGAACAACTACCAATTCTTTTGGAAGAAGTTTTTTGCAACTATAATGTTTTAATTTTAGTGTGATAAATCTTTAATGGTCTTGCTATCTTTTGCATAACACGTGATTGGTAATATCGTTGGGGATGACACAATCTATTGTGTGGTTTTGGGATCGGATTCCCTGCGGTGAGGGAAAGGGGTCTGTGCACCAGTGTTTTACTAGTGGATGATTTACAGATTTACTGGTTTCGTAGTCGTGTCTAAATTTTGCGATTCAAAAGCGAAGGCAGTTGAAAATATGACTACGGTTGACATCATCGATAATCAAACTACTCAAGAATGCGGAGAACTACCACCGCCATTTTCTGGCACAAGTTTTTTGTGGTTATTATTTTACTTTATCTTACTGTTTGTTGATTATTATTATTGATTATCGGGTCAATTTATTTAAAAAATGATTTTAATTTTATATTTTTCAAAATAATTTTCATGGAAACTTAGTTGATTTAGACTTATTTGTTTTACTTATTAAAAAAATAATTTTAACATTTAATAATTAAAATATTTATCATCAAAGATTTTAACATGCTAAAAATTATATTTTTTAAATTATATTTTTGAAACATTATTTTTACTTGTGTATCATGTTATTTTAGACTAAATTAGACAGTTTTAAAAATGTACTTGTGTATCATGTTATTTTAGATTAAATTAGACAGTTTTATATATAAAAAAAAATTAATAAAATTATAATTAAATTTAATATGATATATTATTAAAATAGTCTAATTGATAGGTTTTAAAATAAAAAATAATAATATTAATAAAACCCATTAATAAAAAATAATATATATAT
>JBBPBO010000005.1:24297277-24400308 GCA_037974295.1 Cicer cuneatum
TTAGATAGTTTTAAATATAAAATTATTTCGTTACTTATTTAATTTTTTTAGTATTTTTTTGTTAATTTGTAATATTTAAAATATAATTTGTTAATTTAAAAAAACAAATTTGTAATTGTTCACAAATATAATTTTTTTATTTAAATATAATATATATTATATCATTTCATGATGAAATATGTACCAAATATATGATAAAATAAAATATTATTCTCTTGGTTATTATTTGTGTATTATATTCTTATCTAACTTTATATTTTATTATATTTCTATTTTATCATGTGCATCAAACGCACAGTAAGTGTTGATAATTAATAATTTAATCTAAATACATTAACTTTTCAACTATTAAAAATATGTTTTATTCTAGAGTTAGTATATTTTTACCACTTTAAGTGTCCATAGTTGAGAACAATCAAACATAAATTCCGTTTAATGCCTATCCCTCAAGTATTAGTAGAATCTCCCTAAGATTATTATGACTGATTGTTTAAGATTTTTTTTTAAACTGATTTTTTATAGAATTTTATTTTTATAATATTTTTTAAAAAATAATTTTAAAAATAAAATATTAACAAAAAATTGGTAAAATATTTTAATTTAAAATATAATTGTAAATATCTTATCTATTTGCTACAATTTATTTTGAATAACGAAATTTTAAAAAATAATTAAAATGAAAAGCTATCTTGAGAAACTCTTAATAAATTTTTTTTTTAAATATATTATTTAAAAAATATATAATTTTTATCATATTAAAATCTCTAATAATAAACACTAAGATATAGAATGCCAAAATTATTATTTTTAATTAATAACAAATGAATTTAAAATAAAAATTTAATAAAAATAATTTTTTAAAGTCAAAAAATCACTTTTTAAAATTTTTAAACACCTGATAACCAATTATCTTACTCTATTTGAAGAGATTATTTAATTATGCATACTCTGTTAATGTTCTTCGGCCAAGTCAAAGCAAGGGACTATGCAATAGCTCATTGAAAGGCGCAAATCTTATCTCTTGAAGAGGATACTAGTAAAATAGTTGTGATTCCGCATGAGTACAGCGTTGTTATTTTACTTTTTTTTTCTTCATATAATAATTAAAGAAAATTAGTATCTTATTTATGCTATACATAAATAATTTAATTTATTATAATTAATAATGATCAAATAAAATTATATTTGATAGTGAATGATAAATATTTCATAACGACCTAATTATATCTCGTATTTTTGGATGTCTAAATGAAAAATATTTTTATTTAATTTTTTTAATATGTATCAATGATAAATATTTATTCTATATTTTTTAATATTTATCAATAATAAATATTTATCTCGTAAGTTTTATGTATCAATAACAAATATTTGTCTCAATTTTTTATATTTATAAGTCATAAATATATGTCTTGTATTTTTTATGCATTGATTATAAATATTTATCTAAGGTTTTTTCATTATTTGTCAATGACAGAGATTTGTGCGTACATTTTTTAATATTAATCAGTTATAAATATTTGCCACTTGTTTTTTTTTTATGTATCAATAGAAATTTTTTGTCACATGATCTTTTATATTTATCACTAACAAATATCTATTCCAATTTTTTCTTCATGTATCAATGAAAAATATTTGTCATGTGATATTTTATATTTATTAGTGATAAATATGTCTCTTGTGTTTTTTATGTATCAGTTATAAATATTTATATCATATTTTTTAATATTTATCAATAAAAAAAATTTGTATTCATTTTTTTTATGTATTAATAGTAAATATTTATCTCATGATTTTTTACATTTATCATTCACAAAAATGTTCCCGTGTTTTTTATGCATCTCAATTATAAATGTTTATCCAATTTTTTTATTTATTTATCAAAGACAAAGATTTGTTCCGTTATTTATATATTTATCAGTAACAAATATTCGTCTCGTTTTTTATGTATTAAAAACAAATATTTGTTCTATGATTCTTTATATTTATCACTAAAAAATATTTGTCTCATGTTTTTTTTATGTATCAATAGAAAATATTTATCTTGTGATTTTTATATTTATCAGTGATAAAATATTTGTCACATGTTTTTCATGCATCAGTTATAAATATTTATCATGCATTTTTTTAATATTTATCAATAAAAACAATTGTCTTGTGGTCTTTTATGTATTGGTGATAAATATTTGTCTAGTGATTTTATTTATTTATTTATCATTGACGAATATTTGTCTTGTATTTTTTTATTTATTTATTAGTAGTAAACATTTGTCCTATGATATTATATATTTATCGGTGACAAAAATGTGTTCCACTTTTTCTTATGTATTTGAGACAAACTTTTGTTCCATAATTTTTTATATTTATCAACAACATATTTGTTTCGTGTTTTATCTAGTATTTTTTTTTAATATTTAATAATGACAAAGATTTGTCTTGTGTTTTTTTAATATTTATCAGTGTCAAATATTTGTCTAGTTTTTTTTTATATGTATCAATAGCAAAAATTTGTCATGTGATTTTTATATTTATTGCTAACAAATATTTGTTCCGTATTTTTTTATATATCAATATAAATATTTATCAATGCAAATATTTTCTCATGTTCTTTTATCTCTCAATTACAAGTATATGTCTTGTGATATTTTATAGGCTAAACAGCACCCGTGGTCCCTTAACTTAATTTCAATTAACGTTTTAGTTCTTTATCTTTTTTTTTCGATTTGGTCATTTATTTTAATTTTAAGTGACAATTTGATCTTTTATGTTTTAAAATGTCAACAATATTATCTTTTTTTTTTTTTACAAAAATTCAAAAAACTCATCAAAATTTTCAACCAAAACCCATAAAATTAATTATATTCTTTAATATAATACAAATTTCATCAAATTCGTAACTCAAATCTTCAAATAAACTTATACAAAAATTTCATCAAATTGTATTCTTTATTTGATGTTGTTAAAAATGGAAATATGAGAAGGATATCATGAACAAGGCTCATAGTGCTTTAATCTTGAGTCTTGGAGACAAATTTCTAAGGGAAGTGTCAAAGGAAACCTCGGCAGCAGGTATTTGGCTTAAATTGGAATCTTTATACATGACTAAATCACTCGCGAACCTTTTATACTTAAAACAAATGTTATATACTTTCAAGATGCAACCTGGGAGGTCAATTGAAGATCATATGGATGAGTTTAATAAGATTGTGTTAAATCTTGAAAATATTGATGTAAAATTGGATGATGAAGATCAGGCCCTGTTGTTGATAAATTCATTACCAAGCTGTCTTGAAAATCTGTGTGATACACTTCTTTATGGTAGAGATTCTTTGTCATTAGAAGAAGTACAAGCTGCACTAATATCAAAAGAATTAAAGAGGAAGTCAGATGGGAAAGAAGAAGGCAGTGGTGAGGGGCTGTTTGTCAAGGCTAAAACAAGGAAGAAGAATCAAAAACAGAAGAATAAATTCAAGAATAAAGAAAAGGACAAGTCTAAAATGAGGTGTTTCATATGCAATAAAGAGAGACATTTCAAGAAAGAATGCCCAGATTGGAAAGGAAAGAAAGGATCAAATAGCGATGGTGATTATAGAAATGCTTCAGTAGCCTCTAAAGGATATGAAAGCACATAAGTTCTTATGAAAAATTCAACTGAAATCATGGAGGATGATTGGGTTCTTGACTCTGAAGTAGCAAAATTGATTTACAAGGAAGGGGGGTTTCAATTGTAAATCTCCCTTTTTAAAATTTCCTGAAAAACTTCAGATTTGAACTCAAGAAAGTTCTTGGTTAAGGAAGTAGAAAAACGGAGAACGTTCTTGGTTTATCAGAAAACCGAGAACGCTCAGATTAGTTTGTAACACAGAAAAACAGTTTTGTATTTTTAATCTTGAAAAGCAATCAAACTGAATAAAGAGATAAAGGATAAGAAATACCACACACAGATGTATCCTGGTTCACCCAACTTGGGCTACGTCCAGTCCTCACAATTTTGAGATTTTCCACTAAGTGTTTAAAACAAGAACCTTCTTGGTTTTACAGCACCTAGCCTAGATCAACCTTGATCTTTGTTTACAGAACTTAATCTAATTCCACCCAGAAAGAGATTAATCAAATTACCTACCAACCTTGATAGGACTTTTTACAATCTACCCCAAACTATACTTAACTCTTATAGTTTGAGTTTTACAATAATGAAGAGATTGTTTTACTAGAATATGAGATGTCTCAACTCTTGTTTGAGATTCGATTCTTACAAAGAACTCAGTATAAATGTATCAGAGTAAAACGAATTTAACGAAACTGATTCTTGTAAGTGATTTGGAGAATTTCAAGTATGTAAATGTGAATGATTTTGAGAGACTTGTTAGCACTTGAACTTCTGCGTTTTCCTTGAGCTGTGGCCTTCCTTTTATAGGCTTGAGAGCATTAAATGGAGGTCAATAGAGTTGTTGGTAGTGCTCTTGTTAGGCTTGACTAGAGGCATTATTTCTGAATAAAAATAATCCAACTTTTGACTATTTTTATTTTCTGTTCAGACTGGGCTGTGTGTTGCGTTTTGGATAAAATTTTCTTGAGTAATTAATGATCCTTTAATGCTTCTGATAAGTGATAATATTGCTGGCTTGAATTGGAGCTTTGGATCATTTAAAACAGATTGAAAACGATCACAGAACGTTGCTGTAGAAAACTGTAGTGTAATTGCTGGAGATTGATGATCAATCTGGAGCTTTAGCTTTTGGGTTTCCTGGAGATTGATAATCAATCTGGACTGATTTCTGAACATACTGGAAGCTGTCTTGATGCATTGTACATTGTCAAGATTGTTTATCAGTCTTGACAGCAGAACTGGAGAATGTTCAGTTTCTGCTTGAGCAGCTTGATTCATAGCCTTTTTTCTTTGTGATTCGAATGGTTTCTTTTGATTATAATTGATCACATCTGTTCCTTATCATGTACTCTTAATACTGATGTAAATTCCAGAGGCAATAACTTCAATTAAGTGATGGAGAAAGATTGGTCTTTATGCTGTTACGGCTTGGCGAACATTCTCCGTTTTCCAGAATATGTCAAGAATGTTCTATGCCTTTGTTTATCCTGTTTTCTTTGATTCTTTTGAAACCTATCTTTGAATTAATACACTCAAAAGCACAGGTTAAATTAACAATACATTTAGAATCATAATTAACAATCTTTAATTAACCTTTGTTTATTTTCATCAAAACATTAAAAATGAGAGTTTGTCTTAACAATCTCCCCCTTTTTGATGATGACAAACATGTTAATTTAGATTTTAATTTTGATTCTAATTTTGAAAGAGCTTGAAAGCTCCCCCTCAATTTGTGCAGTGATTTAATTTTGACAGAAGATAAATCATGTAAATTCAAGAGATAAATCAATTCATATTCATAAAAAAGACTTTTCATTAGATGATATCAATTGATAATTATACAGTGAGATTAAGTTAGAAGAAATACAGAAGTACCATATACAAAAAGACTTCTATCTAATTTAAAAAGCTTAAACTTAATCTAAAATCTTCAAATTAATTCTCCCCCTTTGTCATAAGAAAAAGATCATAAGATGCCAACGATGGTGAAGATCCTTCTGAAGAAGAGGACTTGGCAGGATCAGTAGGGATGGGAATAGGCTAGGCCGTCCGACAGGGGCCTATGACCTGGCCTGGCCTGTTTAATAAGAAGGCCAGGTTCAGGCTATTTTTAAAGCCTATTTTTTTAAATAGGTCAGGTTCAGGCTTATATAAAAGCCTATTAGGCCTGATAGGCTGGCCTATATATATATATTATTTATTAATGTTATTTTTTATTATTATTTATTAATATTATAGTTTCCTATTTTAAAGTATATGTATATATATATATATCTTATTATTTATTAATGTTATTTATTAATATTATTGTTTCCTATTTTAAAGCCTATCAATTAGGCTATTTTAATATTATTTTATTATATTAGATTTGATTATAGTTTTATTAGTTTTCCTTATATAAAACTTTCTAATTTAGCCTATTTAAAAAAATGTAAAATATAACATTTAAATATTTTAATGTGAATCAGGCTTTTAAATAGGCTTTCAGGCCAGGCCATATTTTTAAAAAGGCCAGGCCAGGCCGAAAAAAAAGCCTATGATATGCCGTAGGCCAGGCATAGGCCTAAAAAGTTAATCGTAGGCCAGACTCAGGCCTTTCAAAGCCTGGCCTGGCCTGGCCTATTCCCACCCCTAAGGATCAGTAACAGGTTGAGGAGAAGGAAAAGGATGAACAGGAGGAGGAACAAGTCCAAGCTTTGGAGCAAGTTGTTCTGTCATCCATGTGCGCAGGAGAGTGGACTCTAAATCTTGCTGAGTCTGACGTGCCATAATGGTTTGAAGGGCAGCCATGATCTCAGAATTTGTAGGTTCTTTTGGTGGAGGAGGAGGCATAGCAAAAGCAGGATAAGTGGAAGTTGGAGGAGTGGAGGCAGAAGGTGAGGGATTGGAGATGGATTTGTGGTTAATGGAGGGTCCAGGTGTATCAGAAAAAGTCAAGAATTGACTTATCCCAAAGAATGAGGGACTGATTTTCTGGGGGGAAATGAAGAGTGGTGACATGGAGGAGACGTGCTGATTTGGAAGGAGGGTGCACATGTCATCAATGGGTGATGAAAGTAATGGAGAAAGTCTGTAGAGGACAAGGTTGAAGGTTGGGGGAAAACGGAGAAAGTGTGGGGATGGTTTGGTTGGGCAAGTGAACTTTCTTAGTTTTCAGCTGAACATTCTTGAGCATTTTTTGCTGCTTCAGGAAGTTCTTGTGAGGGATGTGGTGAGGTTGAGGTTGGAGCTGGAGCAGTAGCTCTTCTCCTTGAGGAGCGCTTCCTTTTCAATGAAGGTGGAAAGAAGGATGAAGGAGCACTTGTCTCAGAAGAAGTTTTCTTCATATGAGAAATATTCTTTGAAGAAAACTTGGAGATTTTGATCAAACTCTTCTCATTACTGAGAGGGATTTGAAAGTGCCTGAAGATTCTGGTTAGAATCATCCCATAAGGTACACTATTTTTCCTGCAATCCTTATTTGCTGCAGCTATCATGTGATGGATGATGATGTGGGGAAGGTTGAGACGCTTGCAGTTTAGGAGATGATGGATTATGAGGGCATCATTGTCTAATACATACTCATGACTTCCACAGTGGGGAAGTATGGTATGGTGGCTGATGCTGTTAAAGATTTTTGGAAGGGGTTTGAGGAAGGTTGAGAGCTGACGCGTAGACCCTTCTTGGAAAAGATCAGAGAGCACCTCTGTCTTGTTCAAATTTAAAGCTCCATACCATTTATCTCCATAAACAGCAGAGCCTTCAGTAGGAAGGTTCAGAATAGAGGCCAGGGATTCTGGAGTTAGGCTTATTTCTATCCCCTTGACCTTGGAGATGATCAGGGACTTATCAGAGAAAGTCCTTGCTTGATAGTAGAAAGCTCTGATGACATCTGGGTAGTAACATTTTGATATCTGGAGAAAGGAGGTCCAACCTAAAACATTAGTGTGATGTTTTACAGCATTTCCATCAACAATCAGGTTGTCAAACATGACAACTCTTCCCACTCCAATAGAGCGTTGATTCCATTTCTCTTTGAATAGCTTAGATGCAGAGGAGGGAATCAGAGGAATGTTGTTGGTGTTGTGGATAGGAGAGTTTTGAGGGGCAGAAGGAGATGGTTCACAGAATGGAGAGCGTTCAGGTATTGGTGAACGTTCTTGAGAACGTTCTTGAGTGTTTTCAACATAAGGAGAAGACTTATGTCTGGTCTGTTTTGGAGCCCTTGATTTGCTTCTCTGAGGGTTTTTTAATTTCTTTTTAGCAAGAAATTGAGAGAGGGTTATGGTGGATTTCTTCCTCATGGTTTTTGAAGGGAGTTGAGATGGTTTTGATGGAGAGAAGATTTCATTTATATTCTTCCTCTTCTGGTTAGGAGGAGTTGTAAATGAAGGTTCATAAGACATAGTTTGCTTCTGTGTTGGGGGTGTCTGAGTTGTTTGCTGAGAGGTTTCTAGAGGGGCATTGGATGGAGGAACATCAATTTCTTCCTCATCAGAGTAAGAGATTATGAACATGGGAGAATCATTATTTTTAGGTTTTGATGTCCCTATTCCAGCAAGAATTCTCATAGACCTTCGTTTTGTGGGTCTTGTTGTATTTCTCAAGTGTGGTGGAACTTGAGCAGTGTTTGGTACAGATTGAGAGTGAGAAGGAGGGAAAACAGTTGCGAGTGGTCTAAGAGGGAGAGGGATAAGAGTTGATTCCCTTGATGATGAAGATGAAGATTCTGATGATGAGAATGGCATTTTAATGGGAGAAGGTTTGGGTGGTGGAGAAGGTGAACGATTGTGGAATGGAGAAAAAGGTGGCGGTGATGGTGATTCAACATATGCATTTTTACGAGCACTGGATTTTGTTCTTGCCATTGGAATTTTTTCAGAGAGGAAGAAGGGTTTAGAGGAAGATAAAGAGAAGGATTTGAAGGGTTTGTGAGAAACTTCAGAGGCAGTATTGCTTATTTAGAAAGGAATAAGTAATGATGAGTGAAAACTAGGGAAGGATGATTGAGAAGATGCAACGCCTCACTTTGATAGTGTGTCAGGGCGTTTTTTTGGAGGCATGGGACAAGAGCATTAAA
The DNA here is from genome assembly GCA_037974295.1 of Cicer cuneatum. Taxonomy (NCBI): domain Eukaryota; kingdom Viridiplantae; phylum Streptophyta; class Magnoliopsida; order Fabales; family Fabaceae; genus Cicer; species Cicer cuneatum. The sequence goes on from JBBPBO010000005.1 coordinate 24,305,947, forward strand.
TGCCAAGACTCCCCTTTTCCTTTTGCCTGCGCAGAGAAGAAGTGACACGCATAGGAGAAAATTGTTTCTCAAACGGAGAAAGTTGACTAAAAATCGGAGATTGATAAACGTTCTCCGTTTTCTGCAGAAGCAGAATTTTAATGAGATTTCTCTGGATTTCTCATGATTTTCAGTCTTTTCTTAATTGAATTAAAACTTTCCTCAACTAAAGGCTTTGTAAATATATCAGCAAGCTGATTTTGGGTATCAACAAAGATTAATTCAATGTTTTTCTTGCTTACATGATCACGAATTAAATGATGTTTTATTTCAATGTGTTTTGATCGTGAGTGCTGAATGAGATTTTTAGATAAATTGATAGCACTAGTATTATCACAATAAATTGGAATACTTGAGTAACTTACACAGAAGTCTTCAAGTTGATTTTTAATCCAAATTACTTGTGAGCAGCAGTTTGATGCTATATTCAGCTTCGGTGGTTGATAATGCTATTGTGTTTTGTTTCCTGCAAGACCAGCTTATCAATGCTTCACCCAGGTACTGACATGCTCCACTCGTGCTTTTACGTTCAATTCTATACCAAAGGCCAAGATCAGTAGTACCAACAAGATATCTAAAGATGCGTTTTACTGCTGTTAAGTGTGATTCTTTAGGTGCAGATTGAAATCTAGCACATAATTCTACTGTGAATACAATATCAGGCCTACTTGCAGTTAGATATAACAAAGAACCTATCATTCCTCTATACTCTTTTTCAGAGACAGATTTTCCATTTTCATCTTTGTCCAATGAAGAAGATGGATGCATGGGAGTAGTCATGATTTTGGCTTCATTCATTTTATATTTTGTTAAAAGGTCTTTTGTATACTTTTCTTGACAAATAAAAATGCCATCATCATGCTGCTGGATTTGTAAACCAAGAAAGTATCTCAACTCCCCCATCATGCTCATTTCAAATTCACTTTGCATAAGTTTTGAAAAGGCATCACACATTTTTTCATTGGTTGAACCAAAGATTATATCATCAACATACACTTGAACTATGAGTAAATCATTTTTATCATTTTTCTTGAAAAGTGTAGGGTCAATGCTTCCTCTGGAAAATCCGTTTTTGATTAAGAATGAACTTAATCTTTCATACCAAGCTCTTGGTGCTTGTTTCAGACCATAGAAAACTTTGGTAAGTTTAAAGACATGGTTTGGTTTTGATTGATCCTCAAAGCCAGGAGGTTGTTTTCCATAAACTTGTTCATTTAAAAAGCCATTTATAAATGAACTTTTAACATCAATTTGAAATAATTTAACACGCTTATGAGATGCATATGCAAGAAGTATACGAATAGCTTCTAACCTTGCAACAGGGGCAAACGTTTCATCGTAATCAATACCTTCCTGTTGATTATATCCTTGCGCGACCAACCTTGCTTTGTTGCGAATAACCTTGCCTTCTTCATTGAGTTTGTTTTTTAAAACTCATCTTGTACCAATGACAGTTTGATCTTTTAGATCAAGGACCAAAGTCCAAACTTCATTTTTCTCAAACTGAAGCAATTCTTCTTTCATGGCTTCTACCAAGATTGATCTATTATTGCTTCTTTAATGAATTTGGGTTCAATCTGGGATATCATTGCCATGCTTCATTCGTCATTCTTGAATGATCTTCTTGTTCGAATTCCATCAGCAGTTTCTCCAATTATTTGGGTTTGAGGATGTCCTTCAATTGTTCTCCAGTTTTTTGGTGGAGAATGAAACGGAGATTGTTTATCAATCTCGGTTTCATGCACAACATTTTGTTGCTGCACACTAGTTTGAATCTCCTCTTCCTCATCCTTTTTACTTAGATCCAAATCATCAAACTCAGCAATTGCATTATGATGTTCCATTTATTATGATATTCCACATGCCCGTGTCCTGTGATTTGAGAAACAATTGCATTTTGCTTTTCCAAAAGTAGTAATCAGTACCATCAAAGAATGGTGGTCTTTTTGAGGATCCTCCCTCAACAATGTATTTTGCTTTAGACATTTTTCTGGATCTTTTTCTCTAACACTTGTAGGTGTTCTTTTTAGAGACCTTGCTCTGATGCCAATTGAAGTAGCAAAATTGATTTACAAGGAAGGGGGTTTGAATTGTAAATATCCCTTTTTAAAATTTCCTGAAAAACTTCAGATTTGAACACAAGAAAGTTCTTGGTTAAGGAAGCAGAAAAATAGAGAACGTTCTTGGTTTATCAGAAAACGGAGAACGTTCAGATTAGTTTGTAACACAGAAAAACAGTTTTGTATTTTTAATCTTGAAAAGCAATCAAACTGAATAAAGAGATAAAGGATAAGAAATACCACACACAGATGTATCCTGGTTCACCCAACTTGGGCTACGTCCAGTCCTCATAATTGTGATATTTTCCACTAAGTGTTTAAAACAAGAACCTTCTTGGTTTTACAGAACCTAGCCTAGATCAACCTTGATCTTTGTTTACAGAACTTAATCTAATTCCACCTAGAAAGAGATTAATCAAATCACCTACCAACCTTGATAGGATTTCTTACAATCTACCCCAAACTATACTTAACTCTTATAGTTTGAGTTTTACAATAATGAAGAGATTGTTTTGTTAGAATATGAGATATCTCAACTCTTGTTTGAGATTCGATTCTTTACAAAGAATTCAGTAGAAATGTATCAGAGTAAAACGAATTTAACCAAACTGATTCTTGTAAGTGATTTGGAGAATTTCAAGTATGTAAATGTGAATGATTTTGAGAGACTTGTTAGCACTTGAACTTCTGCTTTTTCCTTGAGTTGTGGCCTTCCTTTTTTAGGCTTGAGAGCATTAAATGGTGGTCAATAGAGCTGTTGGTAGTGCTCTTGTCAGGCTTGACCAAAGGCATTATTTCTGAATAAAAATAATCCAACTTTTGACTATTTTTATTTTCTGTTCAGACTGGGCTATGTGTTGCGTTTTTGATCAAATTTTCTTGAGTAATTAATGATCCTTTAATGCTTTTGATAAGTGATAATATTGCTGGCTTGAACTGGAGCTTTGGATCATTTAAAACAGATTGAAAACGATCACATAACGTTGTTGCAGAAAACTGTAGTGTAGTTACTGGAGATTGATGATCAATCTGGAGCTTTAACTTTTGGGTTTCCTGGAGATTGATAATCAATCTGGACTGATTTCTGAACATACTGGAAGCTGTCTTGATGCATTGTACATTGTCAAGATTTTTTATCAGTCTTGACAACAGAACTGGAGAATGTTCAGTTTCTGCTTGAGCAGCTTGATTCATGACCTTTTTTCTTTGTGATTCGAATGATTTCTTTTTATTGTAATTGATCACATCTGTTCCTTGTCATGTACTTTTAATATTGATGAAAATTCTAGAGGCAATAACTTCAATTAAGTGATGGAGAAAGATTGGTCTTTATGCTGTCACGGCCTGGCGAACATTCTCCATTTTTCCAGAATATGTTAAGAATGTTCTCTGCCTTTGTTTATGTTGTTTTCTTTGATTCTTTTGAAACCTATCTTTGAATTAACACACTCGAAAGCACAGGTTAAATTAACAATACATTTAGATTCATAATTAACAATCTTTAATTAACCTTTGTTTATTTTCATCAAAACTTTAAAAATGAGAGTTTGTCTTAACAGACTGAGGGTGTTCATTTCACATGACTTCAAACAGAGATTGGTTCATTGACTACAAAGAAACTGATGGAGGCAAGGTTATCATGGATAACAAATCAGTTTGCAAGGTAGTTGGGATTGGCTCAATCAAGCTGAAGATGGAACTATGTAGATTTTCTCAAAAGTCAAGGATGTTCTAGAGCTGAAAAGGAACTTAATATCTCTGGGAGTGCTGGAAGAAGCTGGTTGTTCATACAAAGCAGAGAAAGGCACTCTAAAAGTCATAAATGGATCATTGATAATCATGAAGGGAAAAAGAGATCATGGAATCTATCTTCTCAGTGTCAAGCAGTGACAAGAACGACAACAGTGGCAGTTCAAACATCAAGCAAAGCTAGTTTGTGGCATCAAAGGTTGGGACATGTAAGTCTAAGGGGAATGCAAATTTTGGACAGACATGGCATGCTAGGTGGGGACAAGATTGGTGATCTTGAATTTTGTGAGCATTGTGTGTATGGAAAGATGCATAAGGTCAAGTTCTCTATAGGGAAACATTGCTCAAAAGAAATTATGGAATATGTTCACAGTGATCTATGGGGCCCTGCAAATATTGCTTAACATAGAGGTAACAAGTATTTCATTACATTTCTTGATGATTATAGTAGGAAGGTATGGATTTATTTGTTAAAAATTAAGGATGAAGCATTCAAAACCTTTAAAGATTGGAAATCTATGGTTGAAAACAAAACTGATAGGAGGATTAAGACCTTAAGGATAGACAATGGTCTTGAATTCTGTAGTGAGGAATTCAGTAGTTTTTGCAAAGCTAATGGTGTAAACAAACATAGGACTGTGAGACACACACCTCAGCAAAATGGACTAGCTGAAAGGATGAATAAAACCTTCCTCGAGAGAATGAGATGCATTTTGTCCAATGCAGGAATGCCTGCACAATTTTGGGGTGAAGCTGTTCATACATCTTGTTATTTGGTAAATCTGAGTCCTTCAACTACAATTGAACTAAAAACCCCTCCACATGCAGCAAAGTACAATCCTCTAAAGGTATTTGGATGTGCTACATATTACCATGTAAATGAAGGGAAGTTAGTTCCTAGAGCAAAGAAAGGGTATTTTGTAGGATATCCAAGTGGTGTGAAAGGTTATAGAATATGGTGTCCTGAAAGTAGGAAATGTATCATCAGTAGAGATGTTAAATTTCATGAAGTTGATCTATATAAGTCCTTAATCAAGGCTGGAAATGAAAGTACACATCAAGCTGGAGATGGGGGAGGTTTGATCTTGAGGTGGAGCAATTTACAAAAACAGAGAAAGATCATCAGAAACCCAAAACGTTCTCCGTTTCAGAACAGCAAAAACCCAAAACATTCTCTGTTTCATAACAACAACAACCAAGACAAGACTGATACAAACCCAGCAGAATATGATATGTTTCCCGAACAAGAATTAGATTATTATAACCTTATCAGGGACAGAGAAATGAGGACATTAAAACCCACTCAACGATACGGTTATGCAGATATGATCAGCTATGCATTACATGCTGCTGAAGAAATCAACCAAGAAGATCCCAGGAACTACAATGAAGCTGTCAGGTCTCAAGACAAGGACAAATGGATGGTAGCTATGACTGAGGAGCTGGAATCACTTGAGAAGAACAACACTTGGGAACTCATACCTAAGCCTGCCAACTCCAGGATTGTAGGCAGCAAGTGGATTTTCAAGAGGAATAAGGGAATTCCAGGAGTTCAACCACCCAGGTTCAAAGCAAGGCTAGTAGTAAAGGGATTCACTCAAAGGGAAGGTGTAGACTACAATGAAATCTTTTCTCCTGTAGTCAAGCATGCATCTATAAGAATAATTCTAGCCATGGTAGAACACTTTGACATGGAGTTAGAGCAAATGGATGTCAAAACATCATTTCTCCAAGGTGATCTGAATGAAATAATTTTAAAGGAACAACCAGATGGTTTTAGGACTCAAGGGAAGGAAGACTGGGTCTGCCTACTAAAGAGGTCACTGTTGGAACCAAGTTGGTTCTAAGTACATAGGATTTTGATGTTTACAAAAGCACTCCTTGTAATCTTATTTTGTACCTTGAATTGTTACATTAAATGCCACCAGAAGATAAAGTTTCCAGAGGCAGAAGATGAAGACACTAGAGGCAGAAGATGAGTTACCAGAGGATAAACACAGACCAGAGGATACACCTCCAGAAGACACCAGATAATGCATCCAGAAGGTACCAGAGGATGCATCTTGAAATTACCAGAGGATACACCAGGATGTCAAAACACTACAAGAGGATATCTTTACTGGCCCGGATCAGAAGAAAGCAGAGTCCAGAAGGAGACATGGACCATACCAGAAGGAAGCCTGCCAGAGAGAGACTTGTTCCAGACCTGAAGATATCATAAGTCAGACTTAGTCCAGAATTTATTCTGACCAGAAGATAGCCTGACAGTGAAATGATAAACAATCCAGACTTGATCCAGACTTAATCAGAGGATAAATTAATGGGTCCAAAACAAGAGATTTAATCCAGATTTGGCCCAGACCAGAAGATAACATGGTTTAGAGTATGAAACTAAGTCCAGACCAGAAGAAATGATGTCCAGATTCAATCCACAACTGATCCAGATCAGAAGGTAAATGTCCAGACTTAAATATCCTATGTCCAGATTTAATTTTAATTTCAATTCAATCCAGACCCAATGCAGAATTGGTCCAGATCAGAGGGAAGATATTCAGATCAATGGTCCAGATTTAAGCATCATGGCCCAGTGTTGGCAGAGATCAGAAGATCAGAACATGTGGTCCAGTGTTGGCCGAAATCAAAGGATCACAACAGATCAGATTGCAAGTCCAGAGTGGTCGAGATCAGAGGATCACAACAGATTAGATTGCAGTTGTAACACCTTGAGTTTAAAACACAGCGCGAGTGTATTTTTTTTTTTTAAAATAAATAAATAAATAATTTTCAGAATTAATTCAAGGGAATTAAAATAAGATTTTCATCAGTTCATTTCAAAAGGGAACACCCGGCTTGTGGCCACCAAATAGTATCAGAGTGCGGAAAATCATACATTAATTCTCAAAATAAATTACATTTCCCAAAACTCAAGACCCTATACAAAAGTCTAGTCTGATCATGCACTAAGCTACAGTAGCACGGTTTCCACCGTATCCTCTATAAGTCTCGTCTTCAGCCAACCGTCCGTCCCTCTGTATTGTCCACGTAGACTCCGTATGTAAAGATCAGGGGAAACTAACGGCGTTTCCGTCGTTAGTGTATCCGTCGGTAGGACGGTTTCGGGTAACGTCTGAGGGCAAAGCCCAATTTCCACAATATAATAGCAAGGGTCACCGACCGAAATTAACAAATAATCACATAGCATATATTTCACAGCAACAAATATACACATGGCATATCATAAAATCAATGATGATAAATAAAGATGCTCATTTTGAAATTTCATGACATGTATTTTTCAAAACAGCAACCAATTAAGATGGAAAATAAGTTGTAAGTACAGCCAACACTTCAGCATTCACAATCATTCATCAGAAATTCAGATTTCATAAAGTACTCACACACATCACTTTCCAATCATCATCACATAACCCAATCGTGACCCACCGGTCAATCACCCCGATGCAATATATATATGCTCATGTATACAATTTCTTGGAATCACCAAGGTGCAGTCGCTCAACAGACCAACACAATTTATATGTATGATAGACTTTAACGGCCCTCAAGACCAAGGTGCAATCGCTCAACAGATCAGCACCCAATGCAGTCCCTCAATAGACCAGCACTCGTGCAGTCGCTCAACAGACCAGCACTCGTGCAGTCGTTCAACAGACCAGCACTCGTGTAGTCGCTCAACAGACCAGCACGTTTGACATATACCAAGGTACAATCGCTCAACAGATCAGTACCTAGTGCAGTCGCTCAACAGACCAGCACTCATGCAATCGCTCAACAGATCAGCACGTGGTTGCGCATATTTGAATGGACCACCACGAACACGCGGCCATTCCGTAGCCCGGATAGAATGGACACCACGAACACGCGGCCACTCTGAAACTGGATAGAATGGACCACCACGAACACGCAGCCATTCTACAACCCATCACGGTTACTACATTCACGTGTATTAGCCTCTCACAGGCCAAATACACAGAAGTTAAATCCTCGTACGGATAGAATGGACCACCACGAACACGCGGCCATTTCGTAGCCCGAGTCGAATAGACCGTCTAATACACGCGGAACTACTCTGACCCCGGATAGAACAGACCGTCTAATACACGCAGAACTATTCTATAACCCATGGTTACTACTTAACTTCGCGGCCCATCACGGTCACCGCATCAACTCTGTGGCCCATCGCGGTCACCACCTAACTATGCAATGCATGAATATGCAGTGTTTTCTCTTCACATAAAACAGTATGCAAAATCAGAAAATTCATGTCTTTCCATCATATTTCAAAACATCTCAACATAAGCAATATCATCATCAACACGTCAATGATTAAACAGTCAAGCATTCATTAACAATTCACATTATCTCACAAATTCCATACTTAATCATCTCAAGTCTTTCCATTGTTCTCCAAACTCTTAAAATTCACAAAACAGTGTTCAAAACTGAGTTTTCTGGGAAATACGAATCTGTATTCGAATACAGCCTCTTTGTATTCGAATACAGGAGCCAAAACAGTGCAGAATTGACACTCTATTCGACTACAGCCCCCTGGTAGTCGAATACAGAGGCAGTCTCAGTGCACAAATCAACATTTTTCACTACATCTGTAAAGTCTCAAAAACTTCATCGCCACGCCCTCAAAATATCACTAAAAGTTCCATTTTAATTCACCACAACATTCCCAATATCCCCCAAACACTCAGGGTTTACAAAACACTCTTAAAACTTGCAATTTCTGAAAACTCGAATCTGTATTCGAATACAGACCCCTTGTATTCGAATACAGAAGCATGAAACTGCAATTTTAACATTTTGTATTCGAATACAGCATGCCTGTAGTCGAATACAGAAGAAAAAACCAGAATGATCAACATCAGAAGCAGAACCAGAATGATCAACATCATATCATCAAAAAACAGAACCAGAATCAGAATGATTAACATCAGAACATCAGGAACAGAACTAGAATCAGAATGATTAACATCAGAACATCAGGAACAGAACTAGAATCAGAATCATCAACACCAGAACATCAGAAACAGAACCGGAATTAGAATGATTAACATCCGAACATCAGGAACAGAACCAGAATCAGAATCATCAACACCAGAACATCGGAACCAGAATCAGAATCATCAACACCAGAATCATCAGAAGCAAAACAGAAAGATTCACACCAGAATCATCAGAAGCAAAACAGAATGATTCACACCAAATTTCATCAGAAGCAAAACAGAATGATTCACACCATAATCATAAGAAGCAAAACATAATGATTCACACCAGAATCATCAGAAGCAAAACAAAATGACTCACACCAGAATCATCAGAAGCAAAACAAAATGATTCACACCAGAATCATCAAAAGCAAAACAGAATGACTCACACCAGAATCATCGGATGCAAAAAAGAATGACTCACACTAGAATCATCATAAGCAAAACAGAATGATTCACACCAGAATCATCAGAAACAAAACAGAATGATTCACTCAAGAATCATGAGAGGCAAAACAGAATGATTTACACCAGATTCATCAGAAGCAAAACAGAATGACTCACACCAGAATCATCAAAAGCAGAAACAGAATGATTAACATCAGAATCATCAGAAGCAGAAATAGGATGATTAACATCAAAACCATCAGAAGCAGAAATAGGATGATTAACATCAGAATCATCAGAAGTAGAAACAGGATGATTAACATCAGAATCATCAGAAGCAGAAACAGAATGATTAACATCAAAATCATCAGAAGCAAAAATAGGATGATTAACATCAGAATCATCAGAAGCAGAAACAGGATGATTAACATCATAATTATCATAAGCAAAATAGAATGATTCACACCAGAATCATCAGAAGCAAAACAGAATGATTCACACCAGAATCATCAGTAGCAAAACAGAATGATTCACACCAGAATCATTAGAAGCAGAAATAGGATGATTAACATCAAAATCATCATAAGCAGAAATAGGATGATTAACATTAGAATCATCAGAAGCAGAAACAGGATGATTAACATCAGAATCATCAGAAGCAGAAACAGGATGATTATCAGAATCATCGGAAGCAGAAACAGGATGATTAACATCAAAATCATCAGAAGCAAAATAGAATGATTCACACCAGAATCATCAGAAGCAAAACAGATTGATTCACACCAGAATCATCAGAAGCAAAACAGAATGATTCACACCAGAATCATCAGAAGCAAAACAGAATGATAAACATCAAAATCATCAGAAGCAGAAATAGGATGATTAACATCAGAATCATCAGAAGCAGAAACAGGATGATTAACATCAGAATCATCAGAAGTAGAAACAGGATGATTATCAGAATCATCAGAAGCAGAAACAGAATTATTAACATCAGAAGTAGAAATAGGATGATTAACATCAGAATCATCAGAAGTAGAAACAGGATGATTATCAAAATCATCAGAAGCAGAAATAGAATGATTAACATCAGAATCATCAGACGCAGAAACAGGATGATTATCAGAATCATCAATACCAGAACATCAGAAACAAAACCAGAATCAGAATGATTAACATCAGAACATCAGGAACAGAACCAGAATCAGAATCATCAACACCAGAACATCAGAAACAGAACCAGAATCAGAATCATCAACACCAGAATCATCAGAAGCAAAACAGAAAGATTCACACCAGAATCATCAGAAGCAAAACAGAATGATTCACACCAGAATCATCAGAAGCAAAACAAAATAATTCACACCAGAATCATAAGAAGCAAAACAGAATGATTCACACCAGAATCATCAGAAGCAAAATAGAATGACTCACACCAGAATCATCATAACCAAAACAAAATGATTCACACCAGAATCATCAGAAGCAAAACAGAATGACTCACACCAGAATCATCAGATGCAAAACAGAATGACTCACACTAGAATCATCAGAAGCAAAACATAATGATTCACACCAGAATCATCAGAAGCAAAACATAATGATTCACTCCAGAATCATTAGAGGCAAAACAGAATGATTTACACCAGAATCATCAGAAGCAAAACAGAATGACTCACACCAGAATCATCAGAAGCAGAAACAGAATGATTAACATCAGAATCATCAGAAGTAGAAACAGAATGATTAACATCAGAATCATCAGAAGCAGAAACATGATGATTAACATCAAAACCATCAGAAGCAGAAATAGGATGATTAACATCAGAATCATCAGAAGCAGAAACAGGATGATTAACATCAAAATCATCAGAAGTAGAAACAGAATGATTAACATCAAAATCATCAGAAGCAGAAATAGGATGATTAACATCAGAATCATCAGAAGTAGAAACAGGATGATTAACATCAGAATCATCAGAAGCAGAAACAGGATGATTATCAGAATCATCAGAAGCAGAAACAGAATTATTAACATCAAAATCATCAGAAGCAGAAATAGCATGATTAACATCAGAATCATCAGAAGTAGAAACATGATGATTATCATAATCATCAGAAGTAGAAACAGAATGATTAACATCAGAATCATCAGACGCAGAAACAGGATGATTATCAGAATCATCAGAAGCAGAAATAGAATGATTAACATTAGAATCATCAGACGCAGAAACAGAATGATTTACATCAGAATCATCATAAGCAAAAATCCTTCCTCTGTATTCGAATACAGGGGCTCGTATTAGAATACATGTTTGAAAATTTAAGTAACACAGAAGCTTGACAGGTTGTATTCGAATACACACATGTTGTATTCGAATACACCTTCGAGATCAGTGAAATTTCTCTGAGACTTCAACACATTTCAAAACTGTTTCTTTTGAAAAATATGCACAACTCCAAAACAGTTTTATCACTCTTTTAAACCACAAAACTCAGATTTTTTTACTTCAAACCAGATTTTCCAGAAGAAACACTTTCATCATTTTAAACCTTTTTTATTTTGAAATCATCAGCAACACCAGATTTTCAAACCATCAAAACTTCATGCAAGCATTTCAGTTTTCTCAAACATCAGAACAACATGCAAAGCATTTCAGCTTTCTCAAACATCAGAACAACATGCAAAGTATTTCAGCTTTCTCAAACATCAGAACAACATGCAAGCATTTCAGTTTTCTCAAACATCAGAACAACATACAAGCATTTCAGCTTTCTCAAACATCAAAACAATATTAACACATTCAGTCAAACAGCAAGCATCACATAGCAGCAAAATACCAACATAATGCATTTTTGCAATATTCAAAACAGTTTTATGAATATGCTTTTTACTCCTCTTCAAAATATCATGCAATGCATTTTTTCGCTTTCCCCATAACAAAACAGTATTGGAATAATCACCCCAAAACAGCATGTTGCAGATTTTTAAAACCTCAATAGAGTGCATTTTCTCATTCTTCAAAATGACATGCAAAACAGTTTTTCTTCAAAAACAGAAATGGAACAACGTGCATGTCATAACAATATGCATTTACAGCCCTAATGCAACTAGAAAGTGGAAGGTGCCCTTACCCTTGCTGCGTGTCTGCTACTTCTCACGTTTCTGTTTTCGTTCCCATTTACGCGCCAAAATTCGGTGAAACTGCTGCTTCAGTTTGCTGCTACGAAACTAGGTTCTCTAGCTCTATAATGATGTGGGGAACAACTTTAGTACTGGAGGTTTTCTGGTTTGGTGTTTTATTTCCAATTGATGGCACTTTTGAGGAACTCCCTCTTTTGTATTTTGAAATCGTGAACTGGAAACAGATTTCAGAATGGGAATGGAGGGTACTGTTACATGCAGTATGGGCAGTGAGGAAGGAGGGATGGTGTTTTGATTTCACCATCCTTCTCACTCCTATTTATAGGCTTTTGTGGTGCCACCTCACCCGACACTTGTCTGATTTTCAGCACTTAACCAATCCCGTCGCAATTAGCCGCTAATCCTTAATTAACGGTTCGATTAATTTAATTACTCGAAATTAAATTAATTTAATCTTCATCCAATAATTTTAGTTCATCTTCCAAAATAAATATTTATATATATATATATATATATATTCACTCAAAACATACATATATTAAATATTTTACAAATATCCCCAAAATACCCTTAATATTAATTCCATAAATTAATATTAATTTTTAAGGGTCTTACAGCAGTCTAGAGTGGTCGAGATCAGAAGATCAAAAAGTATGGTCCAGTGTTGGCCGAGATCAGAGGATCACAACAGATCAGATTGTATGGTCCAGATGTGGACAAGAGCAGAAGGTCAAACGGTCCAGATTTAATCATGATGATAATCAGTGGAGACTTGATTACATTTGATCTAAGTATTAAAAGGATTGATTACATTTGATCTAAGTATTAAAAGGATTTGTTACAAAAATAAATTGAAGTCGTATGGGAGTTCAGAAGCTATTGGCGGGAAGAAAGATTTGTTCCATAATTAATTAAAGACATGATTGGCCCAAGTTATTTTCAAAAGCAAATATGGAGCTAAAAAGATATGTTTTTTATTTAAATGAAACCCGATTGGTCAAAGTATTTTTACAAGAGAATCCAGCAAGATACAGCTCAAATTTAAGCTTGGAAGAGACCCAAATTCACATCTATAAAAGAAGACTCAAGGCAGAAGACTCAGCATCGAAAATCACAAAAGAGTCATACACTTCCAAAAGCAAACACTCGAGTTTTCAGTGAGGTTAATTGTGAGTTTCAGCTTTCCAGAAGCAAGCACTCGTGTTTTTCTTTCCCTTGTGTTAAATATAAGTTGTTGAAGTAGAGTCTACAATCTGAGGGAGTCAGAAGGGGTAGCAGATTACTTAGAAATTAGATTCAAGGCGTTGTAATTCCTTCTACAATCTGGGGTTGTTAGATTGGTAGGAGAAGACTTGACTTGAGAACTCAAGGTGCTGTATTCCTCAAAAGTCTAGGATTGTTAGACTGTTTGAGAAGACTAACTTGGAGGGTCAGTGGTATTGTTATAATTCAAGGTTTTAAATTAGTGAAATCCTTCAAAGTGAAGAGACTGGAAGTAGCCTCGTTAACGGTGAACGAGTATAAAATTTTGTGTTTTATTTTTACTTTATATCCGCTGCTAACTCTGTTTGATTCATACATCAACTTTTGTTATAAAACTGCAAAAACATAAAAAGTATTCAAGTTAGTCAAACACAATTCAACCCCCCTTCTCGTGTTTGCACCTTCAGTCACTCTATGGGCTAAAGCAATCACCAAGACAATGGTATTTGAGTATGAAATAAATAGGAAAGTTGAAAGGCCAGCTGAAGAAAGAATTCGAGATGAAGAATTTGGGGCCAGCCAAGAGGATACTAGGAATAGAAATCATCAGAATCAGAGAACAATGAAAACTGATAATTTCCCAATAGAGCTACATTGGGAAGGTTTTAAATAGATTCAATATGAGTGAATCAAAGGCATTTAGCTCTCCACTAGCAGCTCACTTCAAGCTTTCTTCAGCCATGTCACCAAACACAAATCTGGAAGCCGAAGACATGAAGACTATTCCTTACGCAAGTGCTATAGGAAGCATCATGTATGCTATGGTCTGCTCAAGACCAGACATTTCTCATGCTGTAAGTATCACCAACAGCTTTATGGGAAATCCAGCAATGAATATTTGGCAAGGTGTTAAATGGATTCTAAGGTACTTAAAAGAACTCAAAGCTTGTGTTTGGAATACAACAAAAGTTCAGAACCATCAAAACCAGTCCAAGGATTTGTAGACTCTGATTTTGCTGGAGATTTAGATAGAAGAAGATCTTGTTAAGACAAAATCTCATTTTTAAAGTTTTGATGAAAATAAACAAAGGTTAATTAAAGATTGTTAATTATGATTCAAAATGTATTGTTAATTTAACCTGTGCTTTTGAGTGTATTAATTCAAAGATAGGTTTCAAAAGAATCAAAGAAAACAACATAAACAAAGGCAGAGAACATTCTTGACATATTCTGGAAAACGGAGAATGTTCGCCAGGCCGTGACAGCATAAAAACCAATCTTTCTCCATCACTTAATTGAAGTTATTGCCTCTGGAATTTACATCACTATTAAGAGTACATGACAAGGAACATATGTGATCAATTACAATCAAAAGAAACCATTCGAATCCCAAAGAAAAAAGGCCATGAATCAAGCTACCGAAGCAGAAACTAAACATTCTCCAGTTCTGTTGTCAAGACTGATAAACAATCTTGACAATGTACAATGCATCAAGACAGCTTTTAGTATGTTCAGAAATCAGTCCAGATTGATTATCAATCTCCAGGAAACCCAAAAGCTAAAGCTCCAGATTGATCATCAATCTCCAGCAACTACACTACAGTTTTCTCCAACAACATTCTGTGATCGTTTTCTGTTTTCTGTTTTCTGTTTTAAAGACAACTGTTTTCTGTTTTAGAAACTAATCTGAACGTTCTCCGTTTTTCTGATAAACCAAGAACATTTTCCTTTTTTCTGCTTTCTTAAACCAAGAACATTCTTTAGTTCAAATCTTAAGTTTTTCAGGAAATTTTAAAAAGGGAGATTTACAACTCAAACCCCCCTTCCTTGTAAATCAATTTTTCTACTTCAGATCTCTCACAGGGTATGTGTTCACAGTGTTCAACAACACAATTAGTTCGAAAGCTAATCTTCAACACATAGTGGTGTTATCAACAACAGAAGCATAATATGTTGCTCTTGCTGAAGCTGTGAAAGAAGGAATTTGGCTAAGAGGATTGATCACTGAACTTGGTGTCAAACAAGAGTCGGTTTGCATAAATTGTGATAGCCAAAGTGTCATTCATTTGAGTAAAAATCAAATGTATCATGAAAGAACCAAGCATATAAACATCAGACTGCATTTCATAAGGGATGTCATTGAAAGAGGTGAGATAAATGTGGCAAAGGTGCACACAAGTGACAATCCAGCTGACATGTTCACAAAACTTGTCACACTTAGCAAATTCAAACACTATTTGGATATGCTGCAGATCAAGTCCAGAAACTGAGATCAAGGACTAAGAGGATCTGATTTGAAGAATCACAGGTTGAAGCTTCTCATTTGGTACCAAGGTGGAGAATTGTTGAAAGTGGTACTCAATTAAGAAGACTTAAGATGGTTACTTACAAGCCAATCTAACTTGGGGCTGTTAGTTTTCAGTTAATAAGTTGCAACTACTTTTTGTAACAAACTTGTATATAAGTAGTTGGGCAGCAACTAGAAAAGAGAGTGAATTTTCAGTTTTGCACAAACAAAAAAGCAGAAAACAGAAAGAAAACAGAGCATTTTGTACATTGTAATCATTTCATCTCGTATAGTAATAATTCGAAGTCGGATCCAGTCCCCCAAACGTAAGACTTTTATCTCTGAACTGGTTTAACAATTGTGTGTGTTCATTTTAGCAAGATTCAATTCTGTTTAGATTAAAAGAAACAAAACCAGAAAATAGAGAATGATAAACAATCTCCGTTTTTAAAACTGATCAATCTCCGTTTTTAATTCAATCAATATCTGCTGCGAAATTCATTGATCTTTGGTTTTTTACAACAGAAAGAAAAGTAAAAAAAAAAATTAGAATGTCTTCTTAGAATAAATAAATGAAAGAAAAAAGATAAGTATTAAGAAGTAGAAGATAAATTGAGAGTGAGTAGTGTGATGAAAAATAAGCTAAGATGAAGATCGAGGAAAATAGATGGTTTGTGGTGAGTTCGAAAATGAACAAGAAAAAGAAAGAAAAAATTAGATTGTGTGTTAGATTTTGGAATCGAGAGAGAAAGATAAAGTAAAAAGAGCAAGTGTATTAAATAATAAAGACTTTTGACTTTAAAGTAGATTTTGTGGGTGATAAAAAATTACAATTGAGGACATAATTTTTTATCATTTGTTAAAATTGAAGATGGTAATTTGGATTTTTAGCTACATGTTAGAATATCGTCGTATCGTATTATTTATCATGCATACAAAATTTTAAATAAAATAAACATTATTTGCCAAGTATTGTAAAAGTTGATATTTATTTATATTTTAAAAAAGTATTATACATCCATTTGAAAATATCGTATATTTTTAAAATTTTATAAAAACTCTACGAATTTATCTTCTTAACAAATAAATTTAACTTAATGGTTGAATTGTAAAAAAAAAATTTTGATGCACAAATTAGTAAATTTTAATATACTTTGTTAAGAAAAGTAACTTTATTTAGAGTAATTTTTATATTTTATTTAGAGTTAAATAAAGTTTTTTTTCTTATAAATATATCTATTATTTATTTAACTTAACAAATTTTAAAGAGACTAAATATCATATTTATTGTAATTTTAATCCTAATCTATAATCACTACTCGAAACTTATAATTTTTAACCTTAAAAATAATGACTTTAAGCCTAACGTAAGTATTTTCTTTTCAAATTTTCAATTGGAACCATAAATCAACTACTTTTAGAGTTAAGAAACCATTTTAAGATAAAAAATTTAGAACGGACCAAAATAAAAAACCATAATTGTGATAATTGAATGACAAAAAGTTTAATTTCAATATAGTAAAACTATTTTTGTGAGTATAGTAAAATTTAATTTTTTTTTTATAAAAAAAAGAAGAAAAAAAATATTTTTTTTTACTGGGCAGAGTTATGTTTATGAGCATATTCCATTTCGTCCGGTGAGCGTTGTTTCTCAATTTCCGAACCCTAAATTTCCAAGACCAATCAATCGTTGAAATGGAATTGTCATGGTTGAGTGCCATTTTGGTCGGCGCTGGTTATCTTGCTTTCGGTTACTTCATCGGTTCTCGTTATCCCCCTCGTTTCCTTAGATTTTCATTCTCTAAATACAAAGATACATCGCTTTTCAATGATAATAACAACAACAGTAGTAAGCAGAAGAAGAGTTCTAAGTCCAAACTCAAAGACCCACTTGAGGTTGAAAAGCTCGCTGACATTCTCGATGATTTTAAGATGGTAATTCCACTAAATGTTTTTACAACCCACTACTCTATTTTATTGTGTTGCTTCAAAAATTGTTCCTTTTTATGCAGATACTTGTTGTTAGAAATGATCTTAAAATGGGTAAAGGAAAGATTGCTGCTCAATGCAGGTATGTAACCTTTGTTTATTATGCTTAGAGTGTAACACATTAGGCTAACTAAAATTATATAGGGCTTGTTTGAATTGATTTATTTTAGCTTATCTATTCTATAAGCAATTGTGAGACATTTTGGGTGAGTTTATGGAAACGAATAGTTTATTCCATTAGCTGTTTTTAGCTTATTTCCGTAAGTTCTTGAAGATAGCTTATGAAATCGACTTGACTTTATTTTATCTTTTATTTTAGAAATAGGTTATACATGAGCACTTAAAAGTTATATGATCAGTGTGAATTCTATAAGCGCTTAATTAAACTATTCATGCAAAGAGGACCTTATTCCACTAATTTGTTGAAGCACTCTAACATAGAGATCTCTCATCCATGTGAAGGGTGAACTTATTTATTGCTCCTATTTATTTTTCATTTGTTTATATTTTCATTCAGAAAAAAAACTTAATTAATGGTTGAAGCTCAGTTTTCTATTTCTCTTTCTTTTTGAAGTCATGCAACGTTGGGTCTCTACAAAAAGGTTCTTTATCGAGCTCCAAAGGCTTTGAATAGGTACTTATTGGTTGAGCTTGTATGTCATTTTGAGTTGTATAACTTCATTCTCAAGTTTGTCAATGTCAATGTGCAGGTGGGAGATGTCTGCTCAGCCTAAGGTTGTTGTCAAAATTGAAAGTGAAGAAGATATGCTGGCTTTGCAAGTATGTACTTTTTAATGCTTAGAGAAATTTTGCTCTGCATTAGCTAAATTCTCTTTGATTCTGTTTTAAGATCTTCATTGGATACTTTCTTGCTATACATTGTTCAGTTATTGGTTATGATTATGACAGCAAATGAACCCTATTAAAGTTTCTTTTGAATAAGGTTTTCAAAAAGAAATTTTAGTATATGAAATAAGGACCAAATCACCTGTTTTTGAAATTTCATGTTTTTTAAATCCATAACTATTATAAAAAAGTTATTTCTTTAAAACAATTCAACCAGGCCTTAAATTCAATTGTAAACTTATTTAGGGTGTGTTTGGATTGGCTTATGAACAACTTATTTGAACTTGTCTACTAGCATAAACACTTGTGTTAGTGTTTGGGAGATCTTATGGAAATAGCTTATAGCTTATAACATGTTCGTAACCTGGTTTTAGTCTATTTCAATGAGCTCTCCATGTTAGCTAATGAAAACAGATTACAACTTATATGCAAACAATTGAACCACATTTTATTTTTTATTATAAAAATAACTTATACATAAACGTTCATATATGATAAATGATTATTTTATATGCGCTTAATTGCGCTGTTTATATGAATTTACTTCTCTTTTACTTAATCTTGCAAAAGGTAGTAGGAAGTTTTGGATTTACACTCTTCTGTAACCCACAGTGTGATCATTATTTTACTTGTCGAAACTACTTAAAGCCTGTTAGTCAATTTATCATAAATTTTATTCTAATGCATGACTCTCCTATTCTAAAGATAGTTTTTATTTAGTAAAATTGTTGTTTGATGTGGTAGGAAAGGGCTAAATCTCTGAAGTTACCCACTCATATCACAATTGATGCTGGGAGAACACAGATTGCACCAAGTGAGTATTTGAAACTAGCCTTATTATGTTGTTAAATTATTGACTTATAGTGTTCACTATATGTTTGAAATTTCATCTTTCAGTATTATTAAAAGAAATTATTAACATCTCGCACTTGATGCAAATTATCAAGTACTACTTTATTTTGCTGGATATCAATTAAATTGTGCTTGCAGAACTGAAACTAAAATTAGTTTTGAAGCAATCCCCTAAAGTGAAATAGACACTGCATTATCCTTTTATTTAATGAAGTTTAATCCAAGCTTGGAAATGCTGTTTAATGCTTAACAAAGTTTATTTTTTTTCTTCTAGATTCCAGAACAGTGATGGCAATTCTTGGTAATACTCTCCTCTAATATAATGACCGTATATTTTTTTTCTTGTCAATTTACAATTTTCCTTTTGATTTTACAGCTCAAAATGGTTCTATTTAACATGATATTTATGTGCAGGACCTGTTGAAGTGGTAGATGAGGTAACAGGTGGACTGAAACTTCTATAGTTATCTTCTGTCCAGTGAAGTTGGTGGTTTATTATTTATCATGAAGTTGGGGTGTTCATGAAAGACAACACATTGAACGTTATCAACATTTTACTTCATTAGAGCCCTGGGAAGATTTTGCATGTTCTTTGCCCACACAAAAAGTGTAGTTAATCTTTAGTTGACAGTAATGATGATGATAATGATGAAAGCTTTTTGTTGGAGATCCTCACCATAAAAATTGGAATCATGAGACTAATAGTAAATATAGAATGGCGTAATTCATTTTATATGAAGTATTTTTTGTGTCTAAAATGTATTATGTTCTTAGTGATACCATGATTGGTTAAGGAAGGTATGTGACTTTTTTATTTTTTTTTATGTTTTTTATTTTTTGCATTAGAAAATATTGGGAAAATAAATTTAATCAAATCACTAGTCATGGATTAAACGTCATTGCTAGTTAACATATTGTTTCAAGATACTACTACTAATATGATTAGTACTTAGTAGATACCATAGCAAATTCCCGTGTTATAAACCCACTTAAAATCATCAACATTGGAGGAAGTCCAACGTTTGTAAGTTCCTTTTACAATTGTTATTATGCCAATTGGGTCATTTCTTCTCTAAGATACTTAGGTAAGCAAATTTTCCGGTTTATTCTGTATCTACTTTTAGTTTTTCTATCTGTGTTTAAATAAATATATATCAAAAATCTTTAGACGATTGCCTAAGTACTGTCTTCTCCTCCACCCCGTCTTAAAGTAATTATATTTAATAATTGATATGCTATTATTCTCTTTTCAAAGATAAAAAAAGGCATTGGCCAGGCCAGATAATAATTCAAGTTCAAATTCCAATTGGAACAATCTTTGGCCAAAATTCTGTAATATTAGATTCCTTCCCTTAAAAATGGAAGAGTTAAAATAAAAATAAATAAAGTAGCATGAGTGCAAGGGAGGCACAAAATTATTACTCGAGATGAGTTTCAGTTGCAAGAAATAAAAATATCTTATCTCATACAAACCTTATTACACGAAGAAGTATGGACATTTATATTAAATTTCACAACAATAGAGAGATCATGGTAGGGCTTACAATTGCATAACTGATAATCACCCAAAGGTTTACAAATCAGGCTTGCTTAGTTATCATATATACTTGTTCTTTTCTGTCAATCAACAAATCATATACATGAACTCTTGATCCTAAATAAATAAATTGTTCGCCATTATCCGAACAAGATTGGGGTATTAGTGACTGTTAGTAACCACGATGATACCGTGTCCCGTTGCACTCCCCGCAAGAGCTACAACTTGGAGCTTTGATTTCAACATGCATACATTAGCTACCCACCACGGTTCCAAGCATGCTAATAGTCAATATGCGCCCCACTGCACAAACGGACCCAAACATAACTCATCTGCAATAGCAAAAGACGAGTCATGACTACATATACCATAACTAAACAAGAATTGCCTACATAAAGTTAAGTCTTGAAACAAGTTTCAATCAAAATTTACAGTTTCATTGTAACTCATGAAGTGTCATTACGTGAACTTTGGTTTCGTGTATGTATACTCAATCATTTCTTTCTATTTTTTTTTTATGGGTTCCCTTTTTCAATTCTCCTTTTGGTAATGCTCTAATTTCACCTCTGCAGAAGAAAAAGATTTACATATTCCATAATATATTACAAGATTAAGGAACTCATTGTAGGACATGACCACTCTAGAGTGATGGATTCACTTTCAAAGTAGAAATGGAGTTAATAAAAACTGATGACAAAAAATCAATAGCGGATATAAACAAATTCTTAGTATGTTTGTCGTATATATTTTATCACAATCTCAGCAATTGATTTTGTTATCAATGATCATGACTTCTCGTTTCCCTTGATTAAAGGAGTGAAATCTTTAATTGTAAGTGATGCATATTCAGCAATTGTTACTAAAACTAATAGATCATTTTCTCCATTCTGCAAATACCAACCTTCTTTTACCAAGCTCTTCTGATTTGGATATGACACCACATCATACGCATCACAAATACAAACACTTCCCCATTTCCAGGCTGCATAAACCTCCTTCAACTTCAGGCATCAACGCCGTTTTCAGATCGTACAGCCACAAGAGATTCTACCCTGACATCACTGCTCTTCTTAACATGCCATTGTGCAGTTGAGTGTCATGGCAACCTCCACAGTAGCACAACAGCCGCGCTCTAGAAAGTTGCACACATCAAACTCAAGCTATAGTCTTTTCTTTAGAGTGTGTTATACCACAATTCAACTGCTACTCCTTCATTGCCCCTTCTGCAATTGTAAATTTTGTCTTGGCTTCACCCCTCTCCTCAGCATGTCATCTCGCAATTCAAATGCCTTGTCGAGCTCTCCATTAACACAACAGCCATATATTAGCAAGTTATATGCAACCGAATCGGCCTCGACACCTTTTTCTAACATGGTATCCCACAGTATAACTGCTGCTCCTACATTGCCACTTCTGCAGTACTCATAAATTAAAGTCGAATATGTAATACAGTCGGGGAAAATCCCATTTTCAGTCATTTCAGAAAGAACTTTGGTGGCTTCAATTAATCTACCCAATTTGCAGAAGCCACGGATAAGAATGTTGTATGATACCGTGTTTGCTAAAAGGCCCTTAAGCATTGCACGGTGAAGCTCTGTAGCTTCCTTCATATTTCCCTCCTTCGTAAGACGGTCAAGAAAACAAGCACATGCAATTGAATTAGGAGCGATATTTGCAGCCAGCATTTTTTCGAAAACGACACCTGCTCTATCCATTTCACCAGCTTTGCATAAACCATTCATGAAAGCGGTATAAGTCACAACGTTGGGAAAGCATTTCTCAGCAATCATTAAATCCCAACATTCAATGGCTTTTTTAAATGATCCTTCTTTGCTGTATGCGTCGATCATACTCGTATATATTACACTATCAGGTCTCAATCCTTGATCATACATCTGTTTTACGAGACCAAAGAACATTTTCGTGTCTAGCTGCTTCAGAGCACCGTCAATAAGAACAGCGTGGCAAACAAGGTCCATGTTGATTCCTCGTTGAATCATCTCATACGAAGCACTTAGTGCCTCAGTCAATCTTCCTTCCCCGCAATAACCATGTAGAAGTGCACTGTAGCACATCTCATTTAACTTGAGGTTCTGCTTGTGGAGATCATCAATCAAATCTTTAGCTTCAGAAACCCTACCAGTAGAACAAAGGCCACCGATCAGAGGTCTGTAGGTGTATGTATCTGGAACAAGGCCCTTTTGAAGCATGTCTTCCAGCAATTCAAAGCCTTTATCAATGTTACGAGCCCTACAATACCCTTCAATCATAACATTATACGTCACCTCAGTTGGCTTGATTTTTCTTTCCACCATTTCATCGAAAAGTTTGGACGCTTCAGCCATCTCATTTGTGCCGCAAAGCCCATAAATAAGTGCAGTGAAAGTATAAACATTGGGAGCAGTTTTTTTCTCATTCATCTCACTATATAACTGGAATGCTTTTTGTAGTTGTAGGTCTTTGCAATATCCACTAATCAATGTTGTAAAGGTAGTAGAAGTTGGCTCTAACCCTTTATTGATCATTTCTGTATACAGAGACTCGGCGGCACTCAAATCCCCAAACTTGCACTGACCATTTATCAAAGAGTTGTAAGGATATACAGTTTCTCTTATACCATCTTCTATCATTCTATCAAAATAAGACACTGCAACATCCAACCTCCCTCTTTTGCAAAAGGAATCAATCAGAATAGAGTAAGTAATTTCATTCGGTGGAAAGTTCATCGAATACATATTACTATAAAGCAACTCAGCTTTATCCAAATCTCCACCTTTGCACAAAGAGTTTATTAAAGCATTATATACGAACAAACTAGGAAGAAAGCCGAATCCCCCTAACTTAACAACCAAATCATAAGCACAATCAATTTTTCCCTTCTTTCTTAGCCCATCCACTAACCCCGATATAGCAGCCTCGGATGGAGCAAGCCCCAATTCAACCATTTCATTAATGAGGCAAATTCCATCCTCGAATTGTTGGATCCTACAAAATCCAAGTACCAGTGTACAATATGTAACAACATCTTCCTTCAAACCCTTTTCCCTCAATGATCTTTTAACCTCAACAGCTTCCGAAACCCGATGACCCTTGCACAGACCATGAATCAAGACATTGTAAGTCACAATACTCAAATCAAACCTATTATACTCCATCCACACAATCTTTTCCTTAGCTCTAAGAAAATCTTTCAATTCACACATACTCCTAATTACGGCGGAACAAGTATAAGGATCAGGTTTAACACCAGCATTCACAGACTCATCAAAAAGTTCCCAAACCATTATAAACTTTCTAATTCTCAAGAGTCCATTCAAGAGTGCACTCAATGTTCTAACCTCAGGCAACAATGCATTAACAAGCATGAGTTTCAGAACAACCACAGCATCTAAAACTGTTGTATTTTGCAAATAACTATGAACCAAAAAGTCAAACCCCAAAGTGGGAGAAAACTTACATTGCTTGTGAGATTCAAGAAACTTTGAAAAAACAAATTTTGGATCAGACCCACGAAGGAGAAGGGTATGCAAGAGAGAATTTGCAGGCCAAAAAAGTTTATTGTGAACTAGGGCATGAACCAAGATGGCAAATGAGGTTATGGAATGGTTCATGTTTTTGTGTAAACCGAGAAAGTTGAAGAATCTTAAAGCTAACTTGGAATCATCTAAGGTGTTGATTAAGACTCGTTCTACGTGATGGGGTTTCAATGTGGATGAAATTGAAGGGTCGTTGAATGCAACATTCCAACTTTGATTTCCTCGAACAATGTTGGAAATGAGAGAAATGAAACGAGTGTCGTTTTCGTGGTTGAATTTGGATGTGGAAAATTTTCTTTGAAGAAAAGGGGTGTTTGAGAGTTGACGTAGCTTCGTCATCGGAATGCATTCGCCACCGCCGCAACCCCTCACGCGGATGGAATTGGTTTTTGGGGACTTCTCTAAACAGAAAATTGCATTTATCAAACCAAACATAGTTTATGTTTTATTTTTATTTTGTTTTTACAGTTTTTATGTGTTGTGTGAAATCAACCTCTTTTTATATTATTGTATTTTTTATAAATTAAGTTGTTTTTTATCTTATAACTAAGAGTTTGGAGGATGATAATTGAAGGTTCAAAGAGTTTTTTTTTTTAGGAAGAAGAGTTTCTTTTTGTTCAAAAGGGAATGGTAGTAATTAGTATTTGGGGATTTTACAATGATACAGATATTTATATGTCACCCACTAAAGAGATTCTCACATTCACAAGAGAAGTTGAACTCGTGATCTTGTAAGGTTTGAGTTAACTCCTTACCAATTTAACCAACTTTTATTGACAATGCTAACATAGCAACATCAATCACAAGAAAATGAAGTTTGAATTATAATATCTTTTTAAAATTTAATTTATGTAGTTAACTTTAATTAACTAAAGAACAATCTTGATTGAAATACATTAATCTCCATAATATTTTGGATATGGTAGTTTAAATAAAACAGTTCAGTTTATAAACAAGTGCAATGTGATTAGTGAGTGGAAGATAAATATAGATAGGGGATAATAAGATAACACAAAGATGTGTATCCAAAGTGGACTACGTACAGTCCTCACAGTCTGTGATATTTTCCATTAATGTGTTCAGCACCAGAACATTCTACCTTGCACTATCTTTCTTGATAACTCATTGATCAATTATAATATTCACCTTTAAAACTTGAAAAGATTTTCTATAGTTACCTTTCAATACGTAGAGGATTTTACAAGTACCTTTCCAGTTAGAAAAGATTTTTACAACACACTCAATATAACTTCAGAAATAGACTTGAGTTACAATAATGATGTGTATGATAAAAGTGTTTGGGATCTAAACACTTATCAAATCTTGTTTGAGATTGATTAACAACAAGAACTCAATAGGAAGGTCCATGAATATAGTGAGAGAACTGGAGTTTTGCTTGAGATAAGAACTTTGCTACTTGAACTTAAATGATCAAGTGTAGATTGATTGATTTGGAAACTCACATTTGTCTTATGTTTTCTCTTCTATTTCTAGATGATGAAAGACTTATAAAACCAAATCAAGATGAATATAGTTGTTAGACACATTGGCCAACTGTCAAGTGTAGAGTTGTCACATGTTAGTTGGTATTGTTTGAACTCAGAAGCATGCAAAGCTTTTTGCAGAACAATGCAGACACATTGTACTTATGTCCTTGCTCACAGCTCATAAATTTGGAGACTATTTTCTTTGGGTTTGCATTTCGAGTTTTAGGCTTGGTCATTTATCTTAGCAGCATTTGATATTCTTAACATACAGTTTGGACTATCAATAATGGTTTGTCTTTGATTTTGTCTTAATAGAGGACAAACAAAATATTCTTCTAAACATTCTCCAAATAACCAAAATGTCCTACAATAATTCTTCCATCAATCTAATTTGACATTCCTTTGAGGAATTTTTTAAATCATTTTATACTTCAAAAATGAGTGTTCTTGTCTTGATGTATATATGAGTTGAGTCTAGATTTTGATGATGAAATCAATCTTGATTGCTTGAAAAGTGACCTTTGCATGAATATGCATGTTTATGTTTGATTTCCTATTTTTGAATTAATCACTAAAAAACACAAGTTTAATGATAATACGATAAGAATCATAATTAGTGATTTGATTAACTGTTTGATTATCTTCAAAACACTAATTAGAGATTTTGCTTCAACAAACACTTGAAGTTCTTTGTATCTTGATATACTAAATTTTAGAATGCAACAATAAAAAAACAGTAAATTAAAAAATGTGACAACCATCGACGTTGAAAAATGGATTCAATGAATAATGTGGTCAAACTGTTGGTCAATGATGTCACATCCGATTCAAATGCATGATTGGTGTAACAACCTGCCCGAACCAAACCTATGTTTGGTTCTTAGTCTAACAAGTTTGCAGGTTTTATAGGTAGAATCATATTGGGGAACTATGTCTTAAGTAGTATACCCATTTTTTCATGTTATTTCAATATATGCAAACTTGATCAAAGACGGGATTGTCTGGATTCACATGAGGTTCTTGTAAGGAGGCTTTCAAAGTTGATCAAAGGCGGTTTGGGTTAAATAGACAAATGTGTGCAACCCAAAAAAAATTGGGTTAGGTGTTTGAGATCTCATATTGTTTAATCTTAACCTACTAGCAAAATAGAGGTTATTGATTGGTCATATGACATTGTTGTTACATGTCTTGGTGGCTAAATATGGATCGAGCATAATGGGAGAGCTCTATCTGTCCCAACAAAGACTTATGTATCTAGTTTCGACTTGTGGAAACACATTATAGATTGAGTGTGACTGAGGAGTCTAACTCATATTGGTTCACTGATAGTGTGACTAAGGTGGTTGGGAGTGGCGAATCTACTTTTGTTTTGGCTTGATGTATGGGTGGGTGGAGGCTTCATTGAGTGGCATAGTTTGGATGTATGGAGGGCTTGATGTGGGTTTAGAATATCCAAGGGTGTCACTGTAACACCCCGAGTTTAAAACACAGCGCGGGTGCATTTTTTTTTTTCAATAAATAATTAAAATGAGTTTTCCAAAATTAATGGTTAAGGGAATTAAAATAAAATTCTCATCAGTTCATTTCAAAAGAGAACACCCGGCCTGTGGCCACTACAGTGGAAAAGTCATACATTAATTCCCAAAATAAAATTACATTTCCCAAAAACTCAAGACCCTATACAAAAGTCTAGTCTGATCATGCACTAAGCTACAGTAGCACGGTCTCCACCGTATCCTCTATAAGTCTTGTCTTCAGCCAACCGTCTGTCCCTCTGCGTTGTCCACGTGGACTCCGTACGTAAAGATCAGGGGAAACTAACGAAGTTTCCGTCGTTAGTGTATCCGTCGGTAGGACGGGTTCAGGTAACATCTGAGGGCAAAGCCCAAAGTCCACAATATAATAGCAAGGGGTCACCAACCGAAAATAACAAATATTCACATAGCATATATTATACAACAACGATTATAATCATGGTATAACGTATGATGATGAGGAAAATAATAATGCTCCTTTGAAAATTTATGACTTACATGCCTTTTCAAAACAGCAGTCAATGATTATGAAGTATGCGGTAAGTACAAACAACACGTCAACAAAACACAATCATTAATTCAGAATTTCATATTCTGGACAACACTCATACACATTAATTTCCAACATTCATCATATAAACAATCGTGACACACCGGTCAAATCCCTCAATGTAATGCATATATGCTCATGCATAATTTTCTTGGAATCACCAAGGTGCAGTCCCTCACAGACCAGCACAATTTAACGGCCCTCATGACCAGGGTGCAATCGCTCACAGATCAGCACCAGTGGAGTCGCTCACAGACCAGCACTCGTGCAGTCGCTCACAGACCAGCACGTTTGACATAAACCAAGGTACAATCGCTCACAGATCAATACCTAGTGCAGTCGCTCACAGACAAGCACTCGTGCAATCGCTCACAGATCAGCACGTGGTTGCGCATTTCAGGGTACAGACGCTCACAGTCCAGTACCAGTGCAGTCGCTCACAGACCAACACTTATATACCAAGGTACAATCGCTCATGGATCAGTACCTAGTGCAGTCGCTCACAGACCAGCACTCGTGCAATCACTCATAGATCAGCACGTGGTTGCGCATTTCAGGGTACAAACGCTCACAGTCCAGTACTAGTGCAGTCGCTCACAGACCAGCACTTATATACTAAGGTACAATCGCTCACGGATCAGTACCTAGTGCAGTCGCTCACAGACCAGCACTCGTGCAATCGCTCACAGATCAGCACGTGGTTGCACATTACTCTGTGGCCCATCGCGGGTACCACTTGACTATGCAATGCATGAATATGCAGTGTTTCACTTCTCTAGAAACAGAATGCAAACTCAGACAATTCATGTTCTTTATCATGTTTAAATATTTCAGCATAGTCATAAATAACAACATCACAATCATGATTAAACAGTCCATTAATCATTTACACTTTGAAAAGTTTTCCCAGACTCTTAGAATTCAATTATAGAGTTTAAAACTGAGGATTTCTGGAATTTTACGAATCTGTATTCGAATACAGCTCCTCTGTATTCGAATACAGAAGCCAAAAACAGTGCAGATTCACACCCTGTATTCGAATACAGCCCTCTAGTATTCGAATACAGGGGCAGTCTCAGTGCACAAAACAACATCTTTCGATACATCAGTAAAGTTTCAAAAACTTCATCACCACGACTTCAAAATATTACCAACACTTCCATTTGAATTCCCCACAACAATCCCAACATTCCCCAAACACTCAGGGTTTACAAAACACTCTTAAAACTTGGAAATTCTGGAAACTCGAATCTGTATTCGAATATAGACCCCCTGTATTCGAATACAGAAGCATGAACTGCAGTTTTAACATTCTGTATTCGAATACAGCATGTCTGTAGTCGAATACAAAAGACCAAACCTTGAAAAATTTCAGCATTTCTCCCATGTTCTTAAAGATTTTCAAAACATCATCCGTTCCCCTTTAAAACCATTTCACAGATTCCATTTTTAATCATTTAAACCTTCCCAGAGTTTTCTCAACATTTTAAAATCCACTTGACAGAGTTTAAAATTTGATTTTCTGGAAAACACGAATCTGTATTCGAATACAGCTTCCTTGTATTCGAATACATAAGCTAAAAACAGTGCTTCTAGAAAAAAAACACGAATCTGTATTCGAATACAGATTCCTTGTATTCGAATACATAAACTGAAACCAGTGAAAAACAGCATTCTGTATTCGAATACAGCATGCCTGTAGTCGAATACAGATGCGAATACAATGTTAAAATTTCACTTATGTATTCGAATACGACATGATCATAGTCGAATACAGATGCGAATACAGAAGCAAAAATATTTCCTCTGTATTCGAATACATGGGCTCGTATTCGAATACAGGTTTGAAAACTTTAAATAAAACAGAACCTGGAAGGTTGTATTCGAATACACACATGTTGTAGTCGAATACACTTTCGAAAAACCAGTGAAATACTTCCTGAAACATCTACACTTTTCAAACTATTTCAAAAAAAACAACAACCAAATATCAACACAAATTCTGCATTTTCCAGAAAACACTTCCCTCATTTAAAATCCCTTTTTCCTTTTACAATATCAACACCACCAGGATCACACCAAACGACCAGATTCAGAATCATCAACATCACCAAAACCACACAAAACAACCAGAATCAGCACCATTAACACCAGTTTATCCAAAACAAAGACAGATGATCAATCCAGACTTTTCCAACCATTAGAACATCATGCAACATTTCAGTGTTCTCACTCATCATAACAATCATGCATGCATTCAGTTTTCTCAAAACACCAGAGCGAACATGCATGCATTTAGTTTTCTCAAAACACAGCAGAATGACATGCAAACATCACAGAACAACTAAGCACCAATAGGATGCATTTCGCATTTTAATGCCATTTTCAAAACAATTTTATGACATGCGTTTTTAATCATAACTAAAATGACATGCAAACATTTTCTAGCCTTCACACAGAAGTAAAACAACATATTTTACCGGTAAAACAGCCAACAACAACTATCAGAAAAATCACTTATCAACAAAATGCATTTTCTTTCAAAATGTCATTTTCGAAAATAGCTTTTCTTTTAAAGATAGAACTGAAACAGCACAAATTTATGGCCCTAATGCAGCTAAAAGATGGAAGGTGCCCTTACTCTTGTAGCGTGCTCTGCTATTTCTCTTGTTCCTGTTGCGTTCCTTTTTCTGCATCTAAAAAATAGGCGAAGCTGTTCCCTGAGTTTGCTGCTGCAAAACTGGGTTCTTTATCTTCGTATTAAGGTGGGGATTAACTTTACTACTGGGGGTTTTCAGGTTTGAGGCTTGGATTCTCAGTTACTGGAGTCTTGAGGAATTCCCTCTCTTCAATTTGAATTCGGGAAACTGGGCAGAACAGAGACAGAATGAGAGGGGAAATGGGGTTGGTACATGCAATATGGGCAGTGAGGAGGAAGGAATGGTGTTCTGACTTCACCATCCTTCTCACTCCTATTTATAGGCTCTCATGGTGCCACCTCACTTGCCACTTGTCTGATTTCCAACTTTTAATTGTCTTGCAATTAGCCACTAATTCTTACTTAATGGTCTGATTAATTTAATTACTTGAAATTAAATTAATTTAATTCTACATCCAATAATTTTCATTCATACTTCAATTGACATTAATTCCAAGATTAATATTTAAAATTAAGGGCCTTACAGTCACAATTTATTTGTATGGTAAGATGGTATGGTGAGAGATACCTCCAAGCCAACGATTTTGCCACTACTTCACACGAGGTAGATGTTTGGTCTCAGTTGAGGCACACTACCCACATGTTCATGGAGAAATCAATATACTTATTCCTTTTATCACATATAGATCCTCATTATATCCTTCCTCAACAGGATCTTATAATCCTTAGGAACATGTGAAAGAATTACTCCCTCTTGAAGGTTATCATGTATGCTTGGCTACTCTTCATGGGCAGAACACCAATTAGAGAAAATTTTCGTCATAGGCATATAATATCAAACAATAGAGTCAAGGTTGGCTACTCCTCATGCGCATAACACCAAAGTGAGTCAGATAATGTGCTTTGTGGTGATACACTAGAGTCAAGGCTCACTTGTTCTCTTGACGTGAGTTTTCCTCTCTGATCTAATATGAGGTTTTTTGCTCGATGGGCTAGACACGTGCCATGCCCCCAACATGTTTCATTTTATTTTATAGGTTGTGTTCATTTGATGTAAGTGTCCAGCCAAAATGCTGACTTACATTGGTGTGTTATAGTTTTCTCTAATCTTTTTGAGAGGCGCGTAATGATCACATTTTCTCGGTTGTGGTGCCTGACATATACACGTTGGTACCAATGGTGGATCTTCTCAGGAGCGGGTAGAAGTCACGACATCCCCTATATTTTTTAAATTTCTTTTATAAATAATAATGATAGATTATTAAAATAATAGTGATAAATTACTAAAATATCCCCAAACCTTTAGGGTTTTGAGAAAACTGACACCGTCTTTCTTCTCTCCGTCTTTATCCATCTCTTCTCTCAGTTATCTGCTCAGATTGCTCTCCCTCTCAGTCACATCAGTCAGCCGCTAGCGTCGCTTATTGGTCTTGATCCTCATGTTATCTCAATCTACTTCTTATATTTTTCAGGTTCTTACTCTTTTCCTCTTCTACGTAAGTAATTTTTCTCTATAAATAGAGTAAAAAATAAATGTCAATGGTTCTTGTCAGCAATAATCTTCTTATTATATTTACCACAATGTAAAGAAGATTATTCAATTGTTCTTAAATCACAACCAAGTCACTGATATTATATTAGAAATTATGCAATTGATGAGATAAACGAGAAATGAGATAGACAATTATTAGAATTTATACTGATAAAATATAATAAAATTAATACAACGAGCTCCATATACATATAAACTACATAATATCGAATGATAAACTAACTAATATCGAACAAAAAACTCTAACACCATAATTAGCAACCCAACTACTGCCTATTGACAAACTATAACAATTTTTTACATGTTAACAGTTGATATATGATATTGTGTGATATTATTTGTTAATTATGAATTGTTTTAATTAATTTGTGTTTTTAGGAATGACACGATGTTTAAATATAAGAATATTTATGCATTTTTCAAGAAGAAAGTTTCCGACAAAGATTTAAAATTGCAACGCTTCAATTATAATATTTTAGCTAATAATAATATTTTATTTTAATTTATCACTCTTCCAATATTTTGTGCAAAATTTGCCACTTGTTTACTAGATAAAAGTACTATCTCATAAATGATTTGAGGGGAGATATGTGCTTATTTTATGATTGGTATATTGACCAAGTAGCTTGTATTCTTAAGTAACTTTTGCGTTTAAGATGGTTTTCACCTTTTCTTTGTACCTCTAACTTGGGTTCAAGTGCCTCTTATCCTTGGTTTTATCTATATTTATCTAAAAGTGGTTGTTTAAACAACATTAACTAATAGAAGTTATAACATTATCTTTCTAGTCTTCATCATGTCTTGGATTCTCATATCTAATTTTTTTGAATGAGTAATAAATAGATGAGTTTGTTTGAACTTAAATAAAAATAATTTTTAGTTTAGAAAATTTAGAGATTATTTTGTAGAGATTTGTTTAAAAATGATTTTTTTTTATTTCTGTTTGTTTACTATCATAAAAATGATTTAAAAAAAATGAATTTTAATCTGTTTGTATACAATTTTATAAAAGTTATTTTTTAAATTACAAAATTATCTATATCAGGGTCTCATGGAAGGAGAAAAAACATGTACAATTGAGTGCATGAAACTTATCCAGTATAGAAAAAACGCAAAGATTGATGGAGGGCAATTTTGGATTTTTGAAACAAGGTAAGGGTAATTACATCATTCTAATTCATTAATGAATTATGTTATGTATTTTTAAAACTTGTGGTATATTTTTCTCTCATCTATAGCAGTAAATATGTGAGAAACTACTATTTTTATCTTTTCATTTTTAGTCAAAAAATGATTTTTCAAAAATCTAAAATAAATAACGTTCAAACAATAAAAAATAAAAAATTATTTTTTATTTAAAAAATAGATTTTTTCATGAAAAAATCTAAAACAAACACACCAAATATGACGTAGTTTTATGCAATAATCAATTTTGTACACTTATTTAAGATTGCATAGTTGAAATTAAAAATTCATTAAATCATATTTAAACAATGAATAATTTGTTTCTATACATTTTCCACTTAATTATAGAAATATGAGGTCAGCTTGAAATGATAAATTAATAACTTAAATATATGTTTGTTAGAACTTTTATTTTTATTTTTGTTGCTGTAATTTTTCTGTTTTAAATTTAACTCTAAAACTTCAATATTGTTTTAAAATTGTATCTGTTTTGAGTGATTATTACAAAAAATTGATATGATAAACTGAGAAAAGACGAAAATAAAAAACGCAAACGTACTCTCGCAGCCTAAATTTCAAGTGTTATTTGAATTTAATGGAATCGCCACCAAAATTTATTTAAAATTGGAAAAACATTGGGAAACCCTTAAAAAAGAAAAATGATATTTTAAATTAAGTTTTGAGTTCGGGAGTCGATTATGTGTAGGGAATGTATTAAAACCCTACGACATCCATTAAATTACATTTACCTATAATTAGATGTGCGAAATTAATATTAACTTAAATATATTTATTTCTTCTTATTATTAAATATGAATATCAATTGTTTTTTAATGTGATTTTGAAATAAATATGTGTTTAAGAAAGAGAGGAAAAAAAGAAAAAATTTATTAATGTGTTGACAAAAGTGTGATTTTGCTCATACATAATGTAACGTATCTTCCGGAGTGATGGAGAAATCAAAGCTACATAGTTCTTGGATATAAAATGTGGATTTTGACGAAATAAAATGAGTTTGTTTGATTTAAATAATTATTTAAAAAAAAACGAGTTTTAAGATTATCAAGTTGTTCAACTTGTGTCTTAAAAAAAACTAAAAAACTAAAAATATGTCACGTCTAATTAACCCGTTTAAAAATAGTTTTATTATTTTGGTTATAAAAATGAGCTTTAAAATCCCAAGTTGTACAACTTGTGTTATAATCGTTCAAAGATTAAAACTATGTCACATCTAATTAATCATTTAAAAATAATTTTTTGTATAATTATTTAAAAAGAACGAGTTTTAAAATGATCAAGTTATCAAAATATATATAACGTATTTTGAAGCAATATTTTGTTGGTTTAATTTTTTTGAAAAAGAATATTAAATAAATAATGATTTAATAAACTAAAGTCATTTCAGAACAACCAATAGTACTCGTTTAGAATAGTACAACATGGCTACACGCTGTCTACTTATGCTTTTAGAACATCTTTCAGAATAGCATGGTCACGCATGCTTTCAGAACAGTATGCTATATTTAAAAACAGCTATGTATCCAAATAGCTGAGCATGGTTTCAAAATAGAAGACAAGTATATCCAAGTTTCAATAATCATAAACCAAGCTAAGGTCATTTCAAAAAAACTCAAAGTTTCAATAAATCAACCAAACCAAAATCTAATTTTCAATTCTAATATAATATAAGCTTGCAAACCAAATAAAGTGTTGTATAAAAGGATAGAGAACAAATCAACAAACAGGAGGGTGACGCTGATCGTATGCCGTGAGGAAGAAAGCGGTGGCGGTGCACAGTTCACGATGGTTGCCGGCGGTTACCGGTGGAAGTTGAAATGACGGTGATGTCATTTGTTTATCGTTTTCTATTTTTTCTTTTAATTTTGAAATATATGAATTTGAGAATAGAGTTGTGTTGTTATTTCTTCTCTGTTTAACTTTGTTTCAGAATCTCTTTTTTATAAACAAAAATTTCACAAAGAAAAAAAAACTATCTCTTTTCTATCTTCTGATTCTTTACTTCAAAAAAATAAAATGGTGAAAATATAACTTTATTGAGATAAAATTAAAAAAATAAAAAATTAAAATTATTAAGACGAAGGAAGGCGTAAACCTAAACATGATCTTGCAAAAGGAGTGCAATTAAAACATGATATTTTTTGTTATTATTATTATTATTATTATTATTATTTGTTAAATATAATATAATAGAAATTCATATAAATATCGACTCAAAATTTGGACTATTTATATAATGACGATTTTGTTTACTTAATAATAATAAGTGCAAAATGCTTATTAAACATAATATTATCATTTTTTTGAATTATTTTTAATTGATCGGACAAAATTAAAATACTACACTGACAAAAAAAAATCAAATGAAAGCATATATATTTAGTCCTTATAAGTTTGCTTTTTATTTATTTATTTATTTATTTATTTATTTATTTTTGTCTCTTCTATGTATGTGTTAGTTTTTTTAACCGTTACTTAAAATTTTAAAATAGAATTAAACTTACAAATTTAAATTTAAAAATAAAATAAAAGACACTCTAACTTACTCTAACTTGCAAGAACAAAATATATATTTAAGCATAAATTAATATATGGTTCTACACAACTTAGGAAACTGATTTTATAGTGCCATACCATGTTTTTGGAAAAAATTAAATAATTTTTTTGATAAAATATGATTTAAATTTTTTTAAAAAATATATTTAAAAAAGATTTGAGTAATCAAATATCTAGCCAAATTCAACCTAAAAATAGATGGTTTGACCTTATTCAATATTATAATTAACGGTTTATTTTCTGAACCCAAATAGAGATTTCCTACCTGATTGATACATAGTTTGGGTTTTGGTTTTGATCAAACTTGACCCGACTCATTTACAACCCTAATAACGGCCGCAACCTATAAATAAACCGAAAATAGATTAAAGATTTAAAAAAATTGAATAGAATGGAAGTGATTAACCAGAGCGAGGAGGATCCTCCGATGGCGGAAGAGGGCAGTGAAATTGCCATTGATGGCACATTGCATGGTGTGGAAGATGAGCAAAAAGAAGAATACACATCAGAGATTGAAGATCAGGAATGTGCGCGATTAAAAGCTTATTGTCAGGAACCTCTCGCTAAAAAAAAGCGTAAACCACTCAAACCATGCCAAAGGTAATACTTTTTTACCTTTCAAAATAGTTAACCTTGTTTAGCTGTACAGTTTAATCTATGCTTTTCAACTATACATTTAGTTCATCGGTAGTGAGTACTGTGTATGTGCAACTGTGAATGCCATAACCAACAATGTGTGTGTTCAATATTAGTAACCACCTATGTGTTTACAAAGTGATAAATTAGAAAAGTGAGACAATCAACCAATGGCTGATATAGTAGTAACCACCTATGATTGGCATGTGCCAGTGTTGTCAAATAGCGGCACTATAGCATAGCGGATTTTGATGAATCCGCTATGAAAACCGTGACGGGGTCCTAGTTTTTTTATTAGGATAATAGCGGCCGCTATTCCAATTTATGCTAGGCAAAATAGCGGCAATAGTGGAAAAAGTAGAATTTTAGGTTTTTTAAAAACAATAAACAGAAGATTTTGCATGAGTGTCAGACATGACCTATTTTTATAATAGAAAAACAAAAGAGTTAGTGAGTATTACTCCTGTATTCTCTATAATACGTATAACTTTCCATATATAAGCTATGCTATGGCTCCGTTCTCTTTTTTATTTGAATGCAACATGCCTCTTTTTTTTTTATATAATTTAGTTATTTTGATGTTTATGCGACCTCTGCTATTTAACTGCAACGCTATCCGCTATTTCACCTAGCAGATTTTTGGTATTTTGCTATTTTTTGTAATCTGCTATTGATAACACGGCATCTATCAACCATTGATTTACTAATCAAATGTTGATATTACTTACTTTATTCTCTAAAATGAGTTGCTCCTTTCAGAGTAGTCCAATCCAGATTCATCAATTTTTTAAATATTTTTTTGCTTATATTTCATTCTAGAGGGAGTAGCATTTATAATGAATAAGCTTCTTAGTGGTAAAATATTATTTGTTTTTTCTAATAGAAAATAAGCAAATTTAGAGAATAGAAGTTTAAGTAAAAGTGTAAAACTATGGCAGGTTAAGATTTCTACAAAACAATCCATATCCTACTGAGGAACGTGAAATAAAAGTTCAATGAGCTACTAAAGATGTGTCTTGATTTTGAGTTTACATGCTACAAGTGTTGAATGGAACGGTCATACATATTTTGCATGAATGAGAACCAATAACTTGCTGCTGCTATCACTAACTTATATATGTTTGACACATTTTGTATTGAATGTCTCTAAACACAGTGAAGGGACGTCTTCTAAGAAAGCAAGGCAGGATGATATTTCTGGGGTAAGCTCAGCTGAGATGATGGAATTAATAAATTTTGAGATGAGCGAGAGATAAAAAAAGGTGTGACATACACATGTTCAGTAACAATTGTGCAACATCTAATGGGCATCGGTGAATAATACATTTGATATTATGATTTTGGAATAAAATTATATATGTTCATACATGCCAATTACTTTTATCCACTCATAGCTTTTTCTAGGGAGTTTCCATTTTTCAATTCTAGATAACTTTGCTGCAACTTTTATGATTCCTTGTTTTCACTAATTTTATGTTTTATAGATGAGATATTTTTACTAGTAATTTAATTTTACCTCTTGGTTGTTCTATATTTTCTCATGAATAATTTACCCTTGAAAGGATTTAGATGAAACTGCAAAAATGTTGAGCACTCTAAATTACGTGTTATGTATTTACTTGATTATTTGATTTAGCGTAACTTACACGACACCTTTTCAATATTGTTTATATTCAGAAGGGGCATAGTGTTGAGAGTTGGGCGCAAATTCTAAGACATAGAGGAAAGGGTAGGCGAAAAGGATCAAGGAAGAAACTTGACGAAAAGCTGTCACGAATCTTGGATGATGCCTACCTTCACTACACAAATCGTCGTTATGAAATGGTACATTTTTCTTTAACGTAATGATTCATAGGCTTTGGCATTGGAGTTTGTTGTTCAGATAGTACTTACAATCGAAATTCGTCAAATTGATTACATATTCACACGAAGTCACTAACCCAGACATTATTACTATGTTAACTTTTTGGCAAATTATTTATGTATTATTATGTTGATTTTTTTTTTTTTGCAGGCTATAGCTATGTTAAAAGAAGTAGTCAGGCTGGAACCAAATTTACCTGACTTGTATCTCATCCTTGGACTTGTTCATAGTGCGATTGGGGATTATGAAAAAGAAATGGTTTTTTGCACTATGGCTGCTCTTATGACTAAATAGGATTCATCCCATTGGAAAATGCTCTTTGTGTGGTCCATGTAAGACAGTTACTTTTTTTGTTGCCATTGTAATTTCTTATAAGCTAATCTTCTGGAAGTATTCAGCTGCATCATTCTAATAATGAAAAAGGATAAAATTGCATTATGTAATGTTTCCTTCAAATAAATGACTTGTATGCAATTTGAACAGAAAATACCGCTCCACTATGTTTATTTTATCGTATGTTATCAACTATAAATTTAAGGATTTCGATTCAAATATGATTTAGATTTCCTCAAACAAATGAGTTACACGAAACGAATGTTGATTTCATCGTTGAATGTGGGTGCGCGGCAGAGTTGGTGTATCTTCATCAGAAGCTACCGCTGCAACACCTCACCCCGATGGAATTGGTTTTTGGAGACTTGTAAATAGATTTTGCTTCTATCAAACCAAACATATTTTTTGTTTTATCATTCTTTTTTTTATAGAATTTTTTTTTTAATAATTTTTTGTGTGAAATCAAACTCATTTTATATAATTGTATTTTGTAAATGAAGTTTTTTTCTTACAAAATAAGAGTTTGGGTGAATTAGATAAGAAAAGTTTCAACTTGTCAATTACGTCTTTATATCAATAGCGAAATTTGAATTCACATCCTTATCGACTATGAGGCTAATTTTACTCAAAACTTAATAACAGTTAAAGTTCTTCCTATCTTTTCAATGAAATCATACCCATTAAGTTTCACATTATGTTTCTAATGATAAACTCTGTATTAGAAAATGGTAAACTTGAAAATGTGACAACCATGGATGCAAGAAAATGATTAAATAACTAATGGATGCTAATCCCACAAGGGTTCTAGTTGCGAACCTATGTTGGATAAACTTCAGCGGAGATTGGTTTCTTGGTCTAATAGGTTTGGTGGTTTCAGAGGTAGAATCATAATGTTGAACTTTGTAACGATGCATTTTTTCATGTCATTTGTAAAGATGCAAGAAACCAGTTTGTAAAGATGGTTAGCCGTATTCGTAGGATGTTCTTGTGGGGAGGCTCTCAAAGTCGATTGAAGGTGGCTTCGGTAAAGTGGACAGATGTGTGCATACAGAAAAATGAAGGGGTCTAAGTGTCTCAGATCTCATGTTGGTTGATCATAGGGCATTGTGGCTACAGGTGTTGCAATGATGCAATTTTCTATGAGTTAAAATATATGCAATATTAAAAATAAGCCTCGAAACATCATGTTATATATGTTACATATCAACCAGTAATTAAAGCAATGTAAATAAAAATTCTACAATGAAGATGTAGAGTTTTCTTACCATGATAGAGACAAATTGGATAAGAATAGGAGGAATTGCAAAGCATATAAGCCACATAACAATCTCTGTGGCAGTCGCGACATATCAAAGTGCCAATGATACTCGAAGACATTGAACACTTTATCGAACCATTCAATCTCAACAAAGATTTCTTATAAAATTGTGTAAGATGTATGAAAGGAGTACAACGATGAGATGCCAATTCCTTTGGTTTGTTCTTTGGACCTCTAACTTTTAAGGACTTGTAAATCTGCATAGCCTCTGTACAAAGTTCTATGTATGGAATTATAGGAAATATTCTGATATTTGCATAGAGCTTAATAGTTGCAACCCCTGGTGGAAATCAATCACCAATTGCAAGGTTAACTACTTTTCCACAATTAAAATCTATATATCAATAAATAATCTATTCGAATATATAATAAATACTTGTCTCACGTGAATTCTGAAATACTGACCCCAAACATGAACTATGTGTATACAGGGATCTATGAAACATTGACGCAAACATTTGATCTAACACCGAACTAACAATTAGACAACGATAATAATTTAAAAAAATGAAAGTGATTGTATCAAATCACAATTGTAAGTGTCAAGACGGTGTTAGACACATATTTAATATAAAGTGTCAGTGACTTATAAACAAAGACTAACACACATACACATGTATCGAAAAATAGATATATAAATAGATAGATCATTGATATTAAATTCAGCATAGATCATTGATATTAAATTTAGCACGATATGCTCTAAGAAAGGTGATGACAAACTCTCCTGATTTTTTAATAGTCTTGCAAACTGTGACATTGTTTGTAACAAGATAATTGGAGGGAATATGTTTGTTTTATGTGCTGGGAGTTGGTAAAATTATTTGTTGATTATTGTTTTCAAAGGTTTGAAGATAATTAGTGACTTTACGACTCGCAATTTTACTCCTCAAGGTTGACCTAGAGGGACCAAATTGAGTTATTATGATTTTGTTAAGCCAATATGGATTTTCTAACGTTGCAGACCAAATTGATATGAAATTTATTGTTCATTGGTGTATAAGAATATACCTCATTGTGATAGTCTAGAACACACTTGAAATTGTTGTACGTGAACTCATGGTGACCAGTTTTCTTCACAGCTAGTGACACCACACTTAGCTATTGACACTACACTTGAGGATGTTGAATGCACTAGAGGTTGTCACAAATTTCGTTTCTCAATAGAAGTTTTTAACAGAGTTAGTATTATAGTTTTGGGATGATATTGAATAGATGAGATAAGATTGATTGATTGTTTTTCTTTTAAACTTTTCTTTCTTTTAGTTATTTCTTCAAACATACAAGTGAGTAACTCATCCTTCAATTTTGGTTAAAATATCACATTTTCTTGTATTTTACAATGTAATACCGCACATTCATTTTAACATTATCTATTCACTTAAAAAGACAAATTTCAAGATAAATACTTATTCTTAGACTAAAGTGTTTGAATTTATTTAACACCATAACTAAAGTATTGTGTTTATCTTGATGTTTCAAAAGACTATGGTTTACATTTATTTCGTTTAAATATCTACTAAAGAAATGTTATTTTTGTTGTAAAAAATCTAGTAATAAAGCTCATACACATTAGATGCAAATTACACATTAGATTTAGATGCAAATATATATATATATATATATATATCAGTAATATT
Source organism: Cicer cuneatum (assembly GCA_037974295.1). Lineage (NCBI taxonomy): Eukaryota > Viridiplantae > Streptophyta > Magnoliopsida > Fabales > Fabaceae > Cicer > Cicer cuneatum. Next base: position 24,347,928 of record JBBPBO010000005.1, read on the forward strand.
ATTTGCAACTTCCAATTTATACTCCAATATATAAATATCTCCGTAATATTTTATTTTATATAAATTCTAAACTACTAAAAAATATTAACGTTTGCTAACCACACTCTTATTTTTTTAGTTACATTTAAATAAATTATTTACATGAATTTAAGTTTAGTTAGGTGGTTATATGAAGTGAGGTGATATAGTGCATTTGAATTTGAACGTAATAGGATGGAAATATAGTCTAACCAACAAAAACTAATATTATTTAATTTAGTATGATATTATAGAATTTGGGTGATATAGTAAAATGTGGAATGAATCACGCGTAATCGTAACCCAGGTGGCTAAGTCACCACCCCCTTCACTTCACCTTCTTCTCATTCGTACGTAGAATCCTTCTTTCAATTATCAATTTCAATACCTCGCACACTCTTCCTTGTCAAATTTCAAAATACAAAACCCTATCAATCAATCAATCAATCAATCAACACAAACAGAGAAGATCATGGTTCCACCGGCGGTACAATCGCCGAACCCACAAGAAACCCAACAATTCCTAAGCTCCGTTCTCTCCCAACGCGGTCCATCAGCAGTACCCTATTCCGAAGACACTAAATGGCTCATCCGTCAACACTTACTCACTCTTATCACAACCTTCCCTTCTCTCGAACCCAAAACCGCTACTTTCACTCACAACGACGGTCGCACCGTCAATCTCCTCCAAGCCGACGGAACTATTCCGATGACCTACCAATCCGTCACTTACAACATCCCCGTCGTTATTTGGCTCATGGAATCTTACCCTCGTCACCCTCCTTGTGTTTATGTTAACCCTACTAGAGACATGATTATTAAACGCCCTCACCCTCATGTTAACCCTTCTGGTTTAGTTTCTGTTCCTTATTTGCATAATTGGATCTACCCTAGTTCCAATTTGGTTGATCTTGTTCTTTCTTTGAGTCTCATCTTTGGTCGTGACCCTCCTCTTTATTCCCAACGTAGACCTAACCCTAACCCTAACCCTAATCCCAATCCCAATCCCATTTCCAATCCTCATCATAGTCATATTCATAATCATAATCCTAATCAAAATCTCAATCCAAGTTCTAATTTTGCAGCTTCTAATCCATCTGGATATACTCACCCTCCTAGAAGTTACCCTCCTTCGCCTTATTCACCTTCTCCTCCTCCATCTCGGCCTTCTCATACGGAGGACCCAACTGAGGTTTTCAGGAGGAATGCTATTAACAAGCTTGTGGAGATGGTGCATAATGATGTTGCGTCGTTGAGGAAGACTACCGAGGTTGAAACGGAGGGTTTGTTTGGTGTGCAAGGGGTTTTGAAGCAGCGTGAGGAGGGTCTTAATAAAGGTGTGAAGGAAATGCAAGAGGAGATGGAGGGTTTGGAACAGCAACTTCAGATGGTTTTGATGAATACCGATGTTTTGGAGGGTTGGTTGAAGGATAATCAAGGGAAGAAGTTGGGTAGTTTGGAGAATGTTGAGGATGCTTTTGAGTGTGTGGATGTTCTTTCGAAGCAGATGCTTGATTGTACTGCTGCTGATTTGGCTATTGAAGATACTCTTTATGCTTTGGATAAGGGAGTTCAAGTCGGGGCTGTACCATTTGATCAGTACTTGAGGAGTGTGAGGGTGCTGTCGAGGGAGCAGTTCTTTCACCGAGCCACTGCTGCTAAAGTTAGAGCTGCTCAGTTGCAGGCTCAGGTTGCCAATATGGCTGCTCGGAATCATCATTATGGTGGTAGCTGAGGAGACATGGCTAGGTTTGTTTCTAAAGATGGTGGAATCCTTCATTTGTTGGTACTGTTTGGTACAGATTGCTATTTGTTTCTTGACTTTTAAGTCACTGCTTCTGGCCAATAGCATAAATTGGCAGTTCCTTATGCCTTGAACAACTTTGAGATTGTTATGGGCGTGAGTCTGTACTGTTGTTCGTTCTTATACAGATTTAATGATATGATTTTCTTGCAAATTTTTGTTCAAGGAGTTTTTTAGCTTCAGTTTTTTCATTGTTTAGAGGTATACTATATATACATGCTATGGATCACAGGTTTGTCCCACGTTGTATATTTTTTAAAACAATCATTGGGTATATTTTGATGGGTATATATATATATGTTTATTTTCTTGCTTTGATTGATGCCTTGATTGTTTGAAATAATATACACTAACTGATTATCATGACTTGTGTTTGTTTCCATGGTAAAAACTTTCTTGCATTTACTTTTGAAATTTATTACAGAGAAGTTTGCCTTTGATTTGTGTGTATGGCAAACCTTTAATTTGTGTGTATGGGAAAGTATCTATTTTGGTAATTGAGCATAATTAAAACATTGATGCTCCTAGATGACCATGGTCAATTGGTCTTTTACTGATGGTACTAGATTACCAATGGTAGCATAGAACTTTGCTGGTCTTGTACTTATTTGGATTGCATAAAAATGCATAGGTTTGGTCATAGGCATTTGGATTTAAGTTTTTCACAGCATGACTTTTTCAGATAGCTTAAGTTTTACATACTGCATTTTGGAGCAATGATCAATCCAAATTCACCCTTCTAATGCCTCATTGTCTGTATGGTCTAATAATTGTTTTATTATAAATTCATGAGGAATTGTGAAATGAGTATGGTGAAAGAAAGATATTAAGAATTGTTTTCTCATATAACAAGTCAGATGAAGATTATAAATATACATGAAATTAAATATCCTCTTGATAAGGAACAAAAACAAACCATCAGTAGTAGTACTAACAAGTGCTTCAATATGATAACCGTCTTTTTTCTTTATGCATTTGTCAAGGACTCCTCAAAGTTCTTCTTATGCACATATATATGTATTATGTATAAACGTGACTCTTGAATGTGACCATTATATTCGTATGATCCCTTGTTGAACTGCACTTACATGCCACTTTTGTTGTATGAAATTAGTGATAGATGACTTTTAGGTCATGGATTACTAAGTAGTTACTGGTAATGTAAAACAGTGAAACGAAGTGTAAAAATGAAGCTTCATATTTTGTAATTGTTATATGAAATGGGTCATTCTTATTGCTCTTTTATCATGTTATGAAAAGCGGAAACCACATGTTAAGTAGGCTTTAAGTTGACAATGGAAAGGGATTGTTTGGTTGTGACTGCTATTATGATTCAGAATAAGTGCTTATTTATTGCTTGTTCAGACTTTATGAATCAATCTCATCATATCTCTTAAACTGTCATCTCAGCTAGACACTCTTGCTGTCGTTCTACTAGTTAGGCACAGCCCAGCAATGCTTTTGTGTTTGCAGTTTTCCTTTCTGCTGTTTGTCTATTCTTTGTACCCAAAATGAAATAGGAAGGAAGGTGAAAGGAGAAAAATATGTTAATCATTCTGATCTTTTTCTAGTGATTATTTGCGTGATGGGATTGTTTGTACCTTAAGTAAATGTAATTCTTATTCATTGATTAACTCCTATGAAACTTCCGTTTTGCGTATGACATTGCTACTTCTTTGTGTGGATCCCACTAATTAGGAACATTGCTACTGCTTTTAAGATGCTGCTAATAAGTGTATATAACCAATGAATGGCAAGTGTTTTCTTTGTTTGTATCCTTTTAATCCAAAAATGGAAGAGGAGTCGACGCCCACTCAAAATCTTGTTAAAAATATTCTATTTTATTTTATGGTTAAATAAGTTTTTAGTCTCAATTGAATTTCTATAATTCACTTAAATAAAATTTCTGATTTTGGGATGTTAAGTTTTTATTGTTCTTTTTAATTTTTAATTTTGGGGGTTTATGTGTATTTCATTTGAACATCTAAAAGCTTAAAAGTTCTGAATCTGAAACGTAAATGGGTCACGTTTAAGAAGCACTCGAGAATCACGTCAAGAAGAAAGTCGAAAAAGCTTTACGCAACAAAATGAAGCAAAAGGCACTTTAAATAGTGTGACTAGTATACAAATAAATGTGCTTTGGGGAGAAACCTTTCAGTTGTTTGGCAATGTGGTCAACAAACTAAACTATTGAATAATTGTCTTCATCAATTCACAATGATGTTGTCTTGGAGGAAATGACGAAAAAATACATGCTAAAACAAGGTGGAAAGGGCACTGTTAGAATCTAAACTATTTGATTTCAACGACAACACAATTTATGAATATATACACTGATGCATCTGAAATTCAACTGTAGTTGTTTGAAATGAGATCATCAACTCTTCATCATTGTTGTGATGCTGCGGAGCTTCATTATAATTGCAACTTTTTTTCTTTTTTATGAATTTTGTATGGAATAATAGAAAAGTAATTTGTGATTTTTGTTACTTGAACTTAAAAAAAAAAAAAAAATCAATGTCCGGTCCTGTCATGACAACTCATTTAAAATAAACCAAATAGGAATTAGGGTGTACGATAACATGGATCTTACCCGGTCAAAAAAAATAAAGACAAGATAGAAAAATGATGTTTGTTCCACGAGGAATGTACCATGCACCCACACCTAAACCTCCCACCCCCCATTTTTTGTAAATGTCCTGATTGTCCTTTTTACTAATTATAAATTCATCTCCAAAAAATTACTATTCATTTTTTAACCTGTTCCATTCGAAACTTTCGGAATTCACCCCACAATTCGGAATATTCAAATCTTAGAAATAAAATAAGTAAGTAATCTAAATAATTTTCGAATATTTCAAATATTTGAAGTTATGTTTTCGTAAACTTTCGAAAGTTTTGAAGAAGTTGAAACCTTCGAAGTGAAACTTTCCAAAATTCATCAACACTTTTGAATGTTTCGTTTGAAGCTGGAAGTTTCGAAGACTTTCGGAAGCTTCATATGAACTTGAAAGTTTCAAACAATTTCGGAAATTTCATATGAAACTGAAAGTTTCGAAGAACTTCAGAAGTTTCATATGAGCCTGAAAGTTTCGAAACTTTTCGAAAGTTTCATTTCAACCTGAAAGTTTCGAAGGCAATATTGAAAAATAATTAATTTTATCTTTTAAATATTGTATTTATATTATTATTATTAATTAAATAGAGTAAACTTTTTGGAATCAGACACGAGTAGAGTTGAGGTTCCTGCTACAACGACAACTATAGATTCTACAGATAAATTTATCACTGATCAGGTATTTTTACCGATAATTAATTTTAGAAGTTTTAGTTTTAATGTATTAATGTTTTATTTGAAATATATGTTGTAGATATTTCCCTCTCGAGAAGCTGTATTTGAATGGGCAAAAAAAATTGGAATGCAAAAAGGAATTTTAATTGTTACCATTCGATCAGATAGAGCAACGGGAAAAAGAGGCAGAAAAGACAAATTAATTTTGGGATGCGAAAGAGGTGGAAGATATAAATCAAAATCAACAGTAACATGTTCTTACAAGAAAAACTGTCCGTTTAAACTCATATGTATACGATCGAGTTTGGGTGAAGGATGGAAAATTAGTGTTCGTTGTGGAACACACAATCACGATTTAGCCAATATTTTAGACAGTCATTCATATTTGGGGCGTTTAAATGAGGAGGAGAAAAAATTTGTCAATGACATGACAAAGTATAAGCTTGCACCAAGGTTCATTTTGAATGCTACGTAAGAGAAAAATAAAGATAATGTCACAATTTCCACTCAAATATATAAAGCAAGGAGTACTTATGGATCATCTTTGAGAGGTTCGTACAGAGAAGTGCAACATTTGTTGAAGTTAATACAAAATGAAAATTATGTGCATTGGACAAGAAGACGGGATAATTCATATGTTCTAAGAGACATATTTTGGACGCATCCTAATTGTATAAAGTTGTTGAACACGTTTCATTTTGTTTTGATATGTGATAGCACATACAAAACAAATAGATATCGGTTACCGTTGCTTGAAGTTGTCGGTGTAACATCTACTGGTTTGACATTTTCGGTTGCATTTGCCTATTTGGAACAAGAGCGACAAGATAACTTCATTTGGGCATTTCAAAAGCTAAGACAGTTGTTCGTATCTGAAAATTTAATTTCTAAAGTTATTGTGACGGATATAGATCTTGCCATGATGAATGCTATTGGTGTTGTATTTCCTACTTCAATTCATTTGATGTGTCGTTTTCATATTGAAAAAAATGTTGGGGCAAGATGCAAATAATATGTGAGTAAGGATAGACAAGATGAAGTAATGGATTTATGGAAAAAAATTGTATTTTCGGCTAGTGTGGAGGAGTATGATCATCACTTGCAACACTTTGAGCTAATGTGTGCCAATATTATTCCTTTTGTTGATTATGTTAAAGATTCATGGTTGACACCTTACAAAGAAAGATTTGTCATGGTTTGGACGAACAGAGTGATGCATTTAGGGAACACAACGACCAACAGGTACTTTGAAATAATGATTTGTATTGTTTTAGAAAAATGATTTAGTAATTTATGTGATTTGTTTTAATTTGTGTTATTTAATTTATTTGTAGAGCTGAGTCTGCTCATTGGAGATTGAAAAACATGTTACAGACTAGTAAGGGAGACTTGTGTAAAAGTTGGGATGCTGTGAATATGATGTTGAAGAACCAATTGTGTAGCCTCAAATCAACTTTTCTTAAATCTATTATCGATGTGGAGCATGGGTATAATTCACCATTCTATCAGATATTACATCATTGTGTATCAAGGAAATGTTTTGAAATGATTGACAAACAATTGAAGAGGGTGAAAATTATAGGTACTGACAAAACAAAATATGGTTACTCAATTAGAACAACACATGGATTACCATGTGCTTGTGAGTTGGCAAAATTGCAGATGTCTAGTAATGTTATTCCCTTAGATATCATTCACATTTTTTGGAGAAAATTAAGCATTGAGCAAGAATTAGAGGATGAAAAATCTTTATCATATTATGACTTTTCAGAAGAGTTGGAAGCAATGAAGGCATACATGAAGAAACAAGATATTGTTGGTCAAAAGATATTCAGGGCAAAGGTGCGTGAACTTGTATTTCCACAAACAACGACAATGGTTCCACCACCTGATAAAGTGAAAACCAAAAGAGGTACTAAAAAGAGAAAAAAATTTGATAGTCCTCGTTATCCATCATATTTGGAGTATGTCGATGCATATCATGGATCTCCAAATCAATCATCATAGTGTTCTGCAAGGCAATCATCACAGCGTTCTGCAAGTCAATCATCACAGCGTTCTGCAAGGCAATCATCACAGCGTTCTACAAGACAATTATCTAAGATACATTTTCCTACATTTATTCATCCGTGTATCGAGGACATAATAGATGTTGAGCCTGATGGAAATTATGAGTATCGCGCAGTTGGAGCTTTGTTAGGTTGGGCAGAAGAATCTTGGCCTTTAGTTCGAACATAATTGGAGAAAGAGATCAATTTACATAAAGACCTTTATTCCAAAGTTTTCGATGACAACATTGAAACCGTGCAGAAGTCGTTGATCATTTCTAGATTGGATGCTCAAGGAAAAGATAAGTGGATGACTATACCAGATTTGGGTTACGTGATTGCAACAAGATGTAATGTCATATTGGTATCGTTGTCTCGTAATATGAATATGACGTTCTTTCCGCTGAATAAAGGACCATCGAAAGACTATTCTCTTAATCATTTAATAGCAATTGGATTCGTCAACGAAAGTCATTGGGTACTGGTAAGTTTTATGATTGATAGTAATGTTTAATAATAATATTTTCTTGTTTAGATAAATTAATGTTTACTATTTTATTGTTCAGATCAAATTGAAGTGTGATTGTCCTTTGCCACCTACCTCACAAAAATGGAAAGACTTTTGTAGTGATTGTGCAAAGACATGGCAAATAGCTTATGTAGAACGTATTAAGCATTGGGAACACATTGATCCATCATTTGACAAATTATCTTGTATTTCATTAAGTCAATATTAGATTATATGTTTGAACTTTTAGACATTTAATTATTATAAAGTTGAATGTACTTATAATTTACTTATAGTTGTATGGTAACAAGTTGAACTTTAATCATTTACTTATACGAAATAGATATAAATAAAATAGATATTAATATTAAAATAGAAATTCATTATATAAAGCATTCATAATACAAAATATATTTATACAACTTAATCACAACACATAATTGAAGTAGCAAAATTGATTTACAAGGAAGGGGGTTTGAATTGTAAATCTCCCTTTTTAAAATTTCCTTAAAAACTTAAGATTTGAACTCAAGAATGTTCTTGGTTTAAGAAAGCAGAAAAACAGAGAACGTTCTTGGTTTATCAGAAAAATGGAGAACGTTCTGATTAGTTGTAAAACAAAAAACAGTTTTGTATTTTTAATCTTGAAAAGCAATCAAACTGAATAAAGAGATAAAAGATAAGAAATACCACACACAGATGTATTCAGGTTCAATCTGATCTAGATTGAGTTTTATGCTCTGGACCATGCTATCTTATGGTCTGGACCAAGTCATTTGTTCTGGACTAGTTATCTTCTGCTCTGGACCAAGTCTGGATTAAGTCTGGACTGATTCTTATTTCACGACCAGGCCATCTTCTGGTTAGGATTAATTCTGGACCAAGTATGACTTATGATTCCTTCTAGTCTGGACCAAGTCTCCCTCTGACAGGCTTCCTTCTGGTCTGGACCAAGTCTCCTTCTGGACTCTACTTCCTTCTGATCTGGGCCAAGGAAGATATCCTTTGATGATGTTTGCCTTTGATGACATCCTCTGATATCCTCTGGAAATGTATCCTATGGTGCCTTTTGGATGCATCCTCTGGTATCTTCTGGAGGTATATCCTCTGGTCTGATTTTATCCTCTGGTAACTCATCTTCTGGTGGCAATTATTCTAAGTAAAAAATAAGATTACATAAATTACTTTTGTTAACATCAAAACTAAGTATAGAACCATTTTGGTTCCAACACTCTTAAGGTTCCTATCAGTTCTTCCAAGGGAAGTGTTTCAAGATTATTGGCTTGGCTTATAGCTGTTACCATTGGTCTCCATACAACTGGAAGAGATCTCATGATCTTTCTCACCCTGTCTTGTATTCAATAAGCTTTGCCAAAGGAACGCATCTCATTCACTATTGTTGTGAATTGTAACACCCCGAGTTTAAAACACAACGCGAATGTATTTTTTATTTATTTATAAATAATCAAAATGTTTTTCCCAATTTATTTCTTCAAAAGAATTGAAATAAAATTTCCTTTAATTCGTTTCATAAAATGGTACGTCGTAATTTTATCGATGGACGTAATTAAATAACTTCATCAAAATATTACTAAGTACTTAACTTTGGAAATTAATAATAACATTAATACATTTCAAAATAAGAGTAGTGTCATCACATCTCAGAAGAAAATATCAGAGTGCGGAATGTGTTTAGCGGAAAAGTGGTTCAATAATTCCCAAATTAAAACAGATTACATTTTCCAGCTCAAAATCCTATACATCAAATCTAACTGATCATGCACTAAGCTACAGTAGCACGGTCTCCGCCGCATCCTCTACAAGTCTCGTCTTCAGCCAGCTGTCCATCCCTCTGCATTGTCCACAAAGACTCTGTATACGAATATCAAGGAAAATTAATGACGTCTCCGTCGTTAGTGTAACCGTCGGTGGGACGGGTTTGGGGTTCATTTGAGGGCAAAACCCAATTTCCACAATAATAGTAAAGGGTCACCGACCAAAATTAACAATTAAACACATAACATTTATATCACAGAACAAATACACCCATGGTATAACATATGACAATGATGAAAATTAAGGATGCTCATTTAAAATTTCATGACATAAGCTTTTTCAAACAGCAACCAATTAATATGGAAAACATATTGTAAGTACAACTACCATCTCAGCAATCACAAACAATCATCAGAAAATTCAGATTTTACCACGTACTTACACACATCACTTTCCAATCATTATCATATAACCAAATCGTGACCCACCGGTCAATCCCCCAATGCAATATGTATATGCTCATGTATACAATTTCTTGGAATTACCAAGGTGCAGTCGCTCAACAGACCAGCACAATTTGAATATGTTTGACTTTAACGGCCCTCAAGACCAGGTGCAATCGCTCAACAGATCAGCACCAGTGCAGTCGCTCAACAGACCAGCACAATTTAAATATGTTTGACTTTAACGGCCCTCAAGACCAGGTGCAATCGCTCAACAGATCAGCACCAGTGCAGTCGCTCAACAGACCAGCACGTTTTTCGTATTTGAATGGACCCCCACGAACACGCGGCCATTCCGTAGCCCGGATAGAATGGACCACCACGAACACACGACCACTCTACAACCCATCACGGTTACTACTTTCATGTGTATTAGCCTCTCACAGGCCAAATACACAGAAGTTAAATCCTCGTACGGATAGAATGGACACCACGAACACGCGGCCATTCCGTAGCCCACTACTGTGGTTACTACTTAACTTCGCGGACCATCACGGTTACCGTATTACTCTGTCGCCCATCGCGGTCACCACCTGACTATGAAATGCATGGACATGAAATGTTTTCTCCTCACTGAAAACAGTATGCAATATCAGAAAAACTCAGCTTTTCCAGCATTCCCCCAAAACATCTCAACACAAATAATTTCATTATCAACATCTCAATGGTTAAACATTCAAGCAATCATTATCACTTTACATTATCTCAAAAATTCCATTCTTAATTATCATAAGTCTTTCCCCCAACTCTTAAAATTCATAAAACAGTGTTTAAAACTGAGATTTCTGGAAAATACGAATCTGTATTCGAATACAGCTTCTCTGTATTCGAATACAGAAGCCAAAACAGTGCAGAATTAATACTCTGTATTTGAATACAGCTTCCTTGTATTCTAATACAGAGGCTGACACAGTGCAAAACCAGTATTTCTTTCACTACATCAGTAAAGTCTCAAAAACTTCATTACCACCACTTCAAACTATCACAAAAATTCCATTTTAATTTATCATAACCCTTCCCAATATATCCCAACACTTAGGGTTTATAAAACAATGTTTAAAACTCTGATTTTCTGAGAAACACGAATCTGTGTTCGAATACAGCTCTCTTGTATTCGAATACAGAAGCTGAAAACTGCAAATTTAACACTCTGTATTCGAATACAACATACTTGTATTCGAATACAGAAGACAAAAACAGTGTAACTCAGTATTTCCTCCAAAATCATTAAAGGTTTCCAGAATCTCATCATCTCCTCTTTAAAACTATTTCAAAAACTTTATTTTAAATCATTTCAAACCTTTCCAATGTTTTCCAACACTTTAAAGTTCCCATGGCAGTGTTTAAAACTTGATTTTTCTGAAAACACGAATCTGTATTCGAATACAGCTTCCTTGTATTCGAATACAGAAGCTAAAACTTGAGTTTCTGGAAAAACCTGAATCTGTATTCTAATACAGCTCCCTTGTATTCGAATACAAAAGCAAAAATTGTGAAAGTTAGCATCCTGTATTCGAATACGAGACTGGCGTAGTCGAATACAGATGCGAATACAGTGTTAAAATTTCATTATTGTATTCGAATACGACAGAGTCGTAGTCGAATACAGATGCTAAGTCAGAAGCAAAAATCCTTCCTCTGTATTTGAATACATGGGCCCGTATTCGAATACCAGTTTGAAAAACTTGAGTAAAACAGAAGCTTGGCAGGTTGTATTCAAATACATTCATGTTGTATTCGAATACACCTTCGAAATCAGTGAAATTTTTCTGAGATTTCAACACATTTTCAAACTGTTTCCTTTGAAAAATTAACAAAACACCAAAACAGATTCAACACTCTTTTGAACCACAAAACTCAGGCATTTTTCATTAATAACAACTTTTCCAGAAAAACACTTTCATCATTTAAAATCCCTTTTCTTTTGAAAACATCAGTAACACCAGCACTATCATCAACATGACTGAATACAGAATCACCAACACCAGATCATTCATCACAGTTTTGCTTTAAATGATGCAAGGTATTTCCAGCATTCTTACACAGCCAATCACAACATGCAAAGCATTTTCAGCTTCCTCACACAAGCAGAACAACATTAATACATTCAACCAAACAGCAACCATCACATAGCAGTAAGACACCAATAGAATGCATTTTTTTCGCATTTTATACAACCAGCACAACAGTTTTGAAAATATGCATTTTAATCATCTTCAAAATAACATGCAAGACATTTTTCAACTTTCCCACAGGAACAAAACAGCCTTGAAGCAACAACCAGAACAGCACATATCACAAATTATTAAAAACACCAACATAATGCATTTTCTTCATTTCTTTCAAAATGTCATTGCAAAACAGTTTTACTTCAAACAATGATGAAAACATCAATAATGTCATGACAGTTATGCATTTACAGCCCTAATGCAACTAGAAAGTGGAAGGTGCCCTTACCCTTGTTGCGTTTCTGCTACTTCTCACGTTTCTGTTTTCGTTCACGTTTACGCATCAAAAATCAGTGAAACTCCCGCTTGCGTTTGCTGCTACGAAAATAGGTTTTCTAGCTTCGGAATGATGAGGGGAACAACTTTTGTACTGGGGGTTTTCTGGTTTGGTGCTTAAATTTCCAAATAATGTCACTTTTGAGTAACTCCCTCTTTTTTTTTTTTTTGAAATCGTGAACAGAATTCAGAATGGGAAGGAAAGGGAGAATGTGATACTGTTACATGCAGTATGGGCAGTAAGGAAGGAGGAATGGTGTTCTGATTTCACCCATCCTTCTCACTCCTATATATAGGCTTGTGTGGGTGCCACCTCACCCGACACTTGTCTGATCCTCAGCACTTAACCAGTCTCGTCGCAATTAGCCGATAATCCTTTAATTAACTGTCCGTTAATTTAATTACTCGTAATTAAATTAATTTATTCTTCATCCAATAATCTTAATTCATCTTCGAAAATAAATATTTATATATATATATATATTTACTCAAAACATACATATATTAAATATTTTACTAATATCCCCAAAATACACTTAATATTAATTCCATAATTTTAATTTAAAAATTGAGGGTCTTACATGAATCTTGCGTACATCTCATCAATAGTTTCTCCTTCTTGCATCTCAAATAATTCAAATTTTTTTATACCAATGTCTATTCTTGTTTCTTTGACATAGCTTGTTCCTTCATGGTGAGTTTGCAATGAGTCCCATACTTCTTTAGCAATTTCACATTCGTCTACTCTTTCACTTTCTTCCCTGCTCAAAGCACACAATAAGAATAAATGAGCTTTAGAATTTAGGAGTACCATAGCTTTATCATCAGTAGTTCAGTCTGCTTCTTTCTTCTCTGCTAAAGTTGAATCTTCATGAATCATTCTTGGAATATGATTTCCATTGATTATGATGTTCCACATGCCTGTGTCTTGTGATTTGAGAAACAGTTGCATTTTTCTTTTCCAAAAATAGTAATCAGTACCATCAAAGAATGGTGGTATGTTTGAGGATCCTCCCTTAACAATGTATTTTGCTTTTGAGATTTTTCTGGATCTTTTTCTCTAACACTTGTTAGGTGTTCTTTTTAGAGATCATGCTCTGGTGCCAATTGAAGTAGCAAAATCGATTTACAAGGAAGGGGGTTTGAATTGTAAATCTCCCTTTTTAAAATTTCCTGAAAAACTTAAGATTTGAACTCAAAAATGTTCTTGGTTTAAGAAAGCAGAAAAACGGAGAACGTTCTTGGTTTATCAGAAAAACGGAGAACGTTCTGATTAGTTGTAAAACAGAAAACAGTTTTCTATTTTTAATCTTGAAAAGCAATCAAACTGAATAAAGAGATCAAGGATAAGAAATACCACACACACATGTATCCAAGTTCACCCAACTTGGGCTACGTCCAATCCTCACAATTGTGAGATTTTCCACTAAGTGTTTAAAACAAGAACCTTCTTGGTTTTACAGCACCTAGCCTAGATCAACCTTGATCTTTGTTACAAAACTTAATCTAATTCCACCTAGAAAGAGATTAATCAAATCACCTACCAACCTTGATAGGATTTCTTACAATCTACCCCAAACTATACTTAACTCTTATAGTTTGAGTTTTACAATAATGATGAGATTGTTTTGTTAGCATCTGAGATGTCTCAACTCTTGTTTGAGATTCGATTCTTTACAAAGAATTCAGTACAAATGTATCAGAGTAAAATAAGAATTTAATCAAATTGATTCTTATAAGTGATTGGAGAATTTCAAGTATGTAAATGTGAATGATTTTGATAGACTTGTTAGCATTTGAACTTCTGCGTTTTCCTTGAGCTGTGGCCTTCCTTTTATAGGCTTGAGAGCATTAAATGGAGGTCAATAGAGCTATTGGTAGTGCCCTTGTAAGGCTTGACCAGAGGCAATGTTTCTGAATAAAAATAATCCAACTTTTGACTATTTTTATTTTCTGTTTTGAGTGGGCTGTGTGTTGCGTTTTAGATCAGATTTTCTTGAGTAATTAATGGTCCTTTAATGCTTCTGATAAGTGATAATATTGCTGGCTTGAACTGGAGCTTTGGATTAATTAAAACAGATTGAAAACGATCATGAAAACTTGATGTAGGAAGCTTGTACTGAAGTTGCTAAAACTGACTGGAGATTAATGATCATTTTGGACTTTTGAACTTTAAGTATTCTGGAGACTGATAATCAATCTGGACATTTTTTTTGGCCATACTGGAAACTGACTTGACTTCAAGATTGTTTAACAGTCTTGACAGTTATTTCCAGAATTGTCTGGATAGGCTTGTTTGAGAGTCTTTTTCTTTTGCAATTTGAATGTCCTCTTTGATTTGAATAGATCCTATGTGTTCTCTGCCATGTAGTGATCATATCCATGTAACTTCCAGAGTCAATAACTTCAATTAAGTGATGGAGAAATATTGGTTTTTATGTTGTCACGGTCTGACAAGCATTCGTCGTTTTCCAGAATATGTCAAGAATGTTCTCTGCCTTTGTTTATGCTGTTTTCTTTGATTCTTTTGAAATCTATCTTTGAATTAACACACTCAAAAGCACAAGTTAAATTAATAATACATTTAGAATCATAATTAACAATCTTTAATTAACCTTTTGTTTATTTTCATCAAAACTTTAAAAATGAGAGTTTGTCTTAACAACAATCACTAATTGTCTCCTGGGAAGAGTTTGCTTAACTCAGTGAATTTGTCATGAACTTCACCAAACGGAGTTATAATCTATAATCACCTACGTATAAGCTTAGATGCTATACGATCTCGTTCCGATGATGGACCAACATGTGCAGAAGATGATGGAATATGGGGATCATGTGCAGTAGTAGGTGACATGGAAGGTGGAGCAACAATAGGTGTATTGGAATAGGGAGCATCAGTAGGTGGAGGGAGGATTAGAGGATGTGAAATATTTACGTACCATGCAAAATAGTCTGCAGTGACTTCTCCAGGAAACGTCGCCAGAGGAGATAGACTTCGGAATGTAGCTATACATGATCTAACATTATTCTGCCTATTCTATACTCTTATGCACCTGAGGAACGTCACGCGAAATGCACTAAATACGACCAAATTGTCGAAGACATTGCTCTGGCAGATATGAAACTGAAACTCCTCCCCATAGAAGGTATCTGGAGAACATCAAAGATGATACAAAAGGATGATTAGCTCGATCATCATCGTATGGTGTAAACAATACATCCTCGAGCAACATAGAATCAAGTCTTTGTCGGTATGTCATCAGTCCTCCTTCAACTGCGTGTTTTGCAGTCCACCTACATGCTCTTGGAATATACGCAGGAATCGTTCCACTATCACCCCGCTTACAGATCCTAGGAAAGTGCTCGTAAATCCAGCACCAATTAATAAAAGACGAATTAATAAATAAATAAATAACACAATAAAATAAATAAATAAATAAATAAATAAATAACACAACTTTATGATAGATATTTATAAATAAATAAATAAATAAAACAACTAAATAATTAAATAAATAAACTTAATATAAATAAATAAATTGGAATATCTGTAATAGGGTCATGTAACCCCCAGCTGTCTAGTGTGATGAATGGCTCCATCTCTCAGGTTGTCGTATAGCACAACAAGTGCAGCGGCACCCCATGCATAATCCCGACAACGATCTAAATCAGCAAACAAACTAACATATTTTGCTTCCACACGAGTGTGTGTTTTGTCGCAAAAATGGTGCTGCCAACTAAATGCAATAGATATGTTTTGGCAGCACACTCATACATGTTAGATTGAATTAAACACTGATATAACTCGTGCAACCACTGCAACCTATACTGTGCACACTTGTTGTAGTTAACCTCAGCAGCAACTTCCTCCCAAGTCGCTCCCAGTAACTCATGTGCAGCATCATAGCATTATTAGTATTCATGTTAACTAGTGCATCATAGCATTACCGTGTTGTTTTATGTGAAGGAGAGTGGCGACGTCGTCTAACGTGATGGTCATCTCTCCGAATGGCAAATGAAACGAGCTGGTCTCTCTATGCCACCTTTCCACAAAGGCAGATATCATACTAGCATCAGTCATAGTCAAGTAAACGGAAGACAAATGTAACAACCTAGATTCTCGAATCCAATGCTGTACAGCTTCTGGTACAGGAACTTCCGCAAACCTTTTCAGCTTCAAACCATGAGTAATCACCTTTAACAAGCCACGATCCTACAAGTAATTAAATAAAGAACATATCAATAAATATTTATTCTTAATTAATGAAATAATTTACCAGATATAAAAAATAATTATACTTAGTTAAAAAATTAATTAAAATTCACCTCTCCTTCCCATATCTTACGAGTCACGTGGTGTTCATACTGTGTCAGCACAGATGTCACCAGTGGTCTTCTAGGGAATCCAGACTGCTGATCCTGCTCTTCCTGGATGAATGCCAAACTTTCGAAGTTTAAAATCTGGAAAAACTCATAACTGCACCAAACCTTCAAAAGTTTGGATGAATACCAAAGTTTCGAAAGTTTGAATGAACGCCAAACTTTCGAGGTTTAAAATCTGGAAAATCTCATAACTTCAGCAAACCTTCGAAAGTTTGGATGAATGCCAAAGTTTCGAAGGTTTAAAATCTGGAAAATACTACTTCGAAAGTTTACAAAGTTTCGAGAAATCTGATAAGTTTCGAAGATACTTACTTTTCTGGGTTTCAAATGAATGAAATCTTCAAATGCTGTTGTTTCTGAGTTTCGAACCTTTGAAATCTTCGAATGAATCAGAGTAATATGAAAGTTTCGAATAAAGCGGGTGAAAAAGTGATTGTTAATTTTTTTAGATGGGTTTTTAGTTGGTAAAAAGGGCAATTAGGTCATTTTACAAAGAATAGGGAGGTGAGAGGTTTAAGTAGGGGGTGTGTGGTACATTCCTCCTGTTCTGCAAACCCTTCTTAGCCCTAAAGTAATAGGATGGATCTTAACCGATCCAAAAAAAAAATAATAAGGGCAAGACAAAAAATAAATAGAAAAAAAACTACGTTTGAATTAAGGGACTAATCAAAGTCAATCTAACTCGATTTTTATACACCTCTAATAATAATGACAGGTGACAAACTATTAGTCTACTTGAATTAAAATAAATTCAATTGAAAAGTCTGTGTTGCTCAAACTGATTTTTCAAATTCAACTAAAAAAATAATAATTTAAAATTTAATTATAGAAATGTAGTATTTTGATATTTAATTTTTGTAGTGGTACTGAAAAAACAACTGGTTTTAGTAGAATTAATCTTCTAGTTTTTTAACATGTATTGTAGAATTTTTTATTTATAATAAACTACTATGAACTTTAAGATGAAATAATATTTTGTATTGCGTAAAAAAAAGAAATAATATTTTTTCAAAAATATTGATAATAAAGATAAAGAAAATAATTTAAAGATACTATTATGAAAAAAAAAAGATAAGACAATAAAAAATTCATAATTTTAGAGTGATGAAACACTTGTATATACAGTAATTGAAATTAAAACTAAAAATAAAGTTTTGTTTCTTTTTGTTTTCAATCTTGTAATTTGTAATTTTTTTTATCTCTATAATTATGTTTTTTGTTTTTATTTTTATCTTTCAATGGTACAGGACGCCAAAATCCTATAGACATACCACGTCATTAGATTTTGTATATCTCAGCCCATTTCAAGTGACATGAAAAAATGAGAGCATAAAACTAATAAAACATGATATTGTAGGGTGAAATCTTGAAAATAAAAATTCAAGGATTAAAACAAAAATTGAGTCAAATGTCAGAACCAAAATCACATATAACAAAAAAAAAAAAAACTGATACTATTTGCAGAGTGAGACGAAGGCAAGAACTTAGGTGCAGAGTGGAGAGGTTGCATCAAAATGCTGAGAAGAATTGTTCACCAATCTCGCACATTTCATCGCTCCATCGCAGCCGCATCATGCTATTCATCTTCTACAATCTCCATCGACCGTTCTTCTCTTTGTAACCCACCTGGTTTGTACTCCTACCACTCTACTCTCTTCTTTTCTTTCTTTCTTCCTTCTTTAACTTCTCTTTCTTCTTCCTTCTCGCAGACCATTCTCACAATCCCACTTCGGATTCCGAACTCGTCAAACACCTCAAAGGAATCATCAAGGTAGCTACTCCTCACTTCATTTATATTCTATTATGTAATTCAACTTCCTTAGCTACAACAACAACACCCTAATTTTATTTCAGCATCTACAAAATTGGCTCTTTTCCCCTTTTTTCCACTTGGGTCTTCAAATTTTTTTTTTTTTTAATTCTCAGTTTCGTGGAGGTCCGATCACATTAGGTGAATACATGTCAGAAGTTTTAACAAATCCTAAAGCTGGATATTACATCAATCGAGATGTTTTTGGAGCTGAAGGTGATTTTATCACTTCTCCTGAAGTTAGCCAGATGTTTGGTGAGGTTAGCTCAATTCAATTATCCACTAAATTTTCAGTTTCATTAATAAATAACCTTTTCTATGTGAACTGTGTTTGCAAGTTTCATGAAGGATTCTAATTTGTTGTTTGTGTAAACTTTTAGATGGTTGGTGTATGGGTGATGTGTTTGTGGGAGCAAATGGGCCAACCCAAAAGAGTAAATTTAATTGAGCTGGGTCCCGGACGAGGAACTCTTATGGCTGATCTTCTCCGTGTATGGAACCACAATATCAATATGATTCTGTACTCAGAATTTCAATTTCAATGTTTTTACCTTTTGTTTAGATTGTCTATTAAACATCAGAAAGGCTGCATATATAGTATTATGATTAAAAATATGCTTTTAACTTGTTATAGGGTGCTTCAAAATTTAAAAACTTCACTGAGTCTTTGCATATACACTTGGTGGAGTGTAGCCCTGCACTACAAAAGCTTCAGCACAAGAATTTGAAATGTGTTGATGAAGAGAATGCAGATGAAGACACTGATAAGAGAACTTTTAGCTCTTTGGTTGGCACCCACACTCCTGTGTCGTGGCATGCTACATTGGAGCAGGTTCCTTCAGGATGTATGTATTGTTTTTCCAATGAACATAGGATTTTGAACATAAAATAGAATGTTTGACTTGTTATTACATGAAAATATTAAGTTTGTTTTCTGTCATTCATTAACATAAAATTTCTTACTGCACTATATTTGAATAATTCCCTAACCAAGTTATTCCTTTTGCTGTGCTCCAGCGCCGACAATTATCATTGCACACGAGTTCTTTGATGCTCTACCAGTCCATCAATTTCAGGTGATAGAATGCTTGTGCTATTAAGCTCAACTAAAACTATGGTATATATAAAGCAGCAAAATTAAGATCTGAAATTCTGCAAGATTTTTGCTTTCACTGTCTTCCATGGTGCCTCAACCGTTTTTTTATTTTTGTATGCTTTCATCCTCTCCTGTTCTTTTCTGTTTTTGCTGGTAACCGATATGTAACTTTATCTTCTGTCTTCATTTGCATCAGTCCACCTAGGACGTTCCACTAGACCAGTGCATTACAATGCTGGTCTAGCAGCATTTTTAATATTATTGACATTAAATGTCAATAATATTATGTTTATCTCACTTCTGTGGTTTCCTATTGTTATAGGCATGTGCCTGTGAAATATGATTTAATTTTTTTGGGTCTACAGAAAGCATCCCATGGCTGGTCTGAGAAAATGGTTGATGTGGCCGAAGATTCATCGTAAGTATGGTAATATATTCTACTTGAGATTGGTTTTCTGCTGGATTCAGTGTACTGATACTTACATATATCTGATAGGTTACATTTTGTTCTATCTCCACATCCTACACCTGCGACTTTGTATCTGTTGAAGAGAGTCAAGTGGGCTGCAACTGAGGAGATTGCAAAACTCAATCAAATTGAAATTTGCCCCAAAGCTATGGATTTGACCCAGACCATTGTTGAAAGGATAAGTTCTGATGGTGGTGGAGCTCTAATAATTGATTATGGCCTGGATGAAGTAGTCTCGGATAGTCTCCAGGTCTAGCATCTCCCCCTTCTTATGCTTAATCATACCACTTTCTAGTTTTTTCGCTGCCACTAGGAATCTATTGTATTGTGCCATGGGGAACCATTAGATGTGTTGCTGTAAATAATTGTCATTCCAAAAATAAAATTGCAATTTCTTTTCATTTGTTGATGAGGTTATATTTAGATTATCCTTTTTCCTTATGCTGTCTTTAACGGTTTTTGAATTAAGCAGGCAATCCGGAAACACAAGTTTGTCCATCTTCTAGATAACCCTGGATCTGCTGATCTCAGTGCATATGTTGATTTTGCTTCTATCAGACATTCTGCAGAGGAAGCTTCAGGTGCCTTTCCACATTCTGATAGTTCCGATGCAGTTTTATGATTAGAATTTGACATCAGAATTATACATACATGCTCAAAAACTAAAGATATGTTTCCATCTGATTTAAATATGTATGCAGGAGAAGTGTCGGTCCATGGGCCAATTACTCAATCTCAATTTCTCGGCGCCCTTGGAATAAACTTTCGTGCTGAATCCCTCCTTCAAAACTGCACAGAAGAGCAGGCTGAATGTTTGAGGACAGGATACTGGCGTCTCGTAGGTGACGGTGAAGCTCCGTTTTGGGAAGGAGGTGATGATAGTGCTCCAATTGGTATGGGTACTCGCTATAAGGCAATGGCTATAGTGAACAAGAATCAAGGTGTTCCAGTTCCTTTTTAGTAAAAGCCTAATCAATGCTAACTGAACTCTCCCAATACCAGAGTTGGTTTTTGGTGCATGTAACATTATACATTACTTTTTTTTTTCTCTTATTATTTTATCCAATCTCAATTTCTCGGCGCCCTTGGAATAAACTTTCGTGCTGAATCCCTCCTTCAAAACTGCACAGAAGAGCAGGCTGAATGTTTGAGGACAGGATACTGGCGTCTCGTAGGTGACGGTGAAGCTCCGTTTTGGGAAGGAGGTGATGATAGTGCTCCAATTGGTATGGGTACTCGCTATAAGGCAATGGCTATAGTGAACAAGAATCAAGGTGTTCCAGTTCCTTTTTAGTAAAAGCCTAATCAATGCTAACTGAACTCTCCCAATACCAGAGTTGGTTTTTGGTGCATGTAACATTATACATTACTTTTTTTTTTCTCTTATTATTTTATCATTTTTTTTGAAATGTTTGTTTATTAGCTTCTTGGCATGCTTCGTATTGTAAGAGTTGCAAGAGGTAACGTTAATAATTTCAATATTTCATTGTATTTATTAATCATAATAAGGAAATACTTGTAGGCCTCTTTTCCCTACAATAGATTCATTTGAATACAATAGAAGAATGAAGTACACTACAAATCACATGTAGTGTATGTTTAACATTCATATGTTACAAGTGATGGCTATCATCCCTAAACCATTCTCAAAGAAAATTATAACAACAAAAAAGTGCATGATTGGTGGTTGAGAGAATTAGTAGCGGTATTTGGGAGAGATGACAAGACTGCGTCATGTCCTAGCACCACGGTAGGCAGTTTTAACGATATCAATGAACTCTTATTTGTCTTTGAGACCCCAATTAATCTTATTGTTGTTACCTGTTCCAAGGTCTATCATTATGTGTTTGTTCCTAAAGAAGAACGTAACTGTGCAAGGGTCGGCATCTCTGACCATCAGTTTATTCTTTGAAAGTCAGTTATCATATTGGTAATGGACTCGGCAAAACACTAAAGTTAGTCGTCGAATTATCAAAATATCAATTAGTTTAACCATGACGATATAACGATAATGAATGTATCTTTCAAAATCTTTTATAATAGTATGTTATCTGATTTCTCTATTTTATTTTTCACAATTTGGTAATTTATTTTTAAATTTACAAATTTAATCTATGTTTTTAGAATTGACCGACTTCATCTCCGCCTATATATAATTCATCTTTTGTCAATAAATTATTTGCAAACCAGCAGTGACTTTTTTTAGCTTCTCATAAGTTTACAGCATCAATCTATCTACACGGCCGGGTTAGATCTCCACAATGTTATGACTCCTGCAAGATCGTATAGAAGAACGAAAGAAAGATGAGTTCGAGTCTCCTTTTAACTATTTTGATCTTAGCTTTTTGAAACTGCAAACTCTATAGCTATAAGCTACAGCTTGCCACCACAATTTTTCTGAAATATATCTTCTTGCGTCAGTAGTACATTCCTCTGAATGTATTAGCTCATCCAGGACATTTAATTCAAATAAAGATTAATCATGAGGAAACTCTTTGAAATAAACGAATTGAACAGCTGTATATATTGGTTAAGGCTCGTATGTCAGCCCAGTTCTCAGTGACTGGAGTTGCAAAATACCAGCTCAAACTTGTGTTTTATTATCAGTTCTTTTAACCTACAAGTGGATTGAAATGGCTAAGGACTTCACAAACATTTAATATGTTTTGCCATTTGCCACTAGACTTATTTTTTTTCTATTTTTGAAGTTTTATAATTATAAAAATCCGTGAAACTCTAATCTATTTGCAGACTACTATAATCCTCACACTCTCCCCAACCGGCCATTGCCACCCTGTTAAATTCCACCACACTGGCACACCCAACTAACTCCCTGTTCTCAGTTTCTCACCCACACAACGACAAGCCGTCCCTCAAAGTTTCTCAGCAGTTCTCATTCACACTCATGACTCATCATACCTTCGCAGTTCTCCACTGTTATCGCAGTCTATTCTCATTTCTCTAAATGGCAAAACACAGCAAAAAGGGGTCCCCCAAAGTGTAAGAACAAAAATTCCCTCTCAATCTTATTGTCTTCCCCGACCAACTGCAACCAACCAGGCATACAAGTGCACCGCCATTTTCAAGTTCCCTAGCTTAGCTTCTCTTTGAAAACACTTATTGCTCCCTTTTTGTTGTATTTTTTAGTGTCTCACTAGAAATAGTGAGTCAGGTTAGAATAGTTCACTTTCTGACCAAACTCAGTGAGTAGTAGGATTGGCTCACTTTGACAGACCTCAGTGAGTAGGATTGGCTCAATTGGACAGTTCTACACAAAATGTAATATAACTTTGTTTTGTTAACTCAAACACACCCTTGTCATAGTTGATACACATTCACTCAGTATATCACCGTAAATTTCTCTCACACGAAACATGGATAAATTAAATTGTCCAAACAACAACCATAAACCTTCATACAAGTTAACAAGTAAGGTGCTCAAACAAATCTATGCTCATGGAATCATGTAAAAATTATCTCTTATTTTATAGTCAATTTATTAAATGATGAAACAAAATAAACATTTGATTCACATTCACAGAAACAGACCCTTCCAGTTCAAATGTACCCCTTTTTGCAGCAGGAACCTGCCAAGAAATCGATACACATGTTATTATCATACTTATGCAAATTTTGCACCGTACAAATATTCTAATTGACATTTCTCTGTTTACAGCCCCAACTGGTCCCTCTTCTACAAATGTTGTCAAAGACTAAGTTATAGTATATCAAATACAGCATATGTCCTTTACTAAATAGTAAAGAATTAACAGCACTCTTTTGTAAATGTAAAAATGAAGAGGGATAAAAGTTAATTGTTCTTGCTTCATCAAAAGGTACCCCAAATGAAAATAGCAGAAAGTGAACGATCTTATTTCTAATCAGAAAAAAAATAGTTTTCGTAAAAGTTTAGTATGACCTGTTGGTGATAAATCATAATTAACTAATTGTATCAATTCTTGAGAGCAAAACACTTACTAAAAAAACAATCACCCAACATATTACTGGAAGGCAAAGTCAACAAATCCTAAAATTCAAAGTACTGACTAGGCTTAGCAACGGTTAATAACTTATAGGGTCTGATTTAAATCAGGTCTATCTGAAGAATGTCCAGCATCATCATGTGGAATTCTGTCAGGTACAATAACCTAAATTTGAATTGTGACAGGTTTCATCTTCCAAACCCTCCTGGATGCATTAGGTGTATAAATGAAGATATTCAATTAGCCAAAAATGAGAAAGAAACCACATTTTACGAGTTCAAGTTCAAGTCGCCAACACCAACTATCACAAAATTAGTGGCTTAATGAATGTAAACTGCGTATTGTTTAGCAGTAGAACTAGAACGAATAAATAAGCTAAATGAACATAAATTAACAGCACTAACTTATTCCACAGTTAAACTCAAATATTAAAGCAATTGCATATAATAAATAACAATTTAAAAACCAATGATGATGAGATGGTACCTAAGAATTTTAATGACCGCTTCCATGATCATCATGACCCTCCCAGGGATGCCTCCAACCCTAAGGTAAAACAAAAAAAAGAAAGAAAGTATGAAACAATGTTACATACAATTATTCACAATAAAACGTGACTGAAATTTCATGTGTTACCAATACTACAGGACCATCTTGTTTCGCCCTGTACATCACCCAAAACCTACCAAAAACAATTCAATCAAATTAAAATATGAATATCGAGAAATCGATGAAAGAAATTTTCAAAAAATTAGGGTAAGGAATGTAAAGAGATGATGAAATGGAAATGAACGGACCACATGACAGCACACAAGCCTTTTCCGGTGACAGTGTGCCAGCGCTTAGGATGATGAATTGTTACGCCTTTGTAGGTTGTGCCTCCGCCATGACCATGTCCTCCTCCACCCATCTTCTTTCTCGATTTCACTTCTGCAGTAGCGACACCAGATCTCACCCTTCATATCAACTTGCCCATAAATAAATACATGAATATATTTATTATGTGAAACTCCATTTTTACCCTTTATGCTTGTCAAGGTAAATTCATGGTATAAGAAAACAATTTAATTTTAATTAGGTTAAATATATCAAATTTTAATTCTAATAAAAAAATTATTCAACAAAAGTTGATTTTTTTATCTGAATATCCTCTTTTTTTCTTTTTAACACCAAAATGCCCCACTTTCAAATTAATATACGGGATTGCCCTACTTTTTAGAATTAGAGGAAGGTTTCTTCCCCAAGGAGCGTTGAAGAAAAAGTTTTTTTGCCCTAGTGAGAGGTCTCTTACCCAGGAAGAGACCTGCTGAAGGATGTTTTCGTATTTTTTGTACGTTTTACAAATTTCGAAAATACCAATTATACCCTTCTGTATTTCCCAAACTGATTCATGACTATCATCTTCATTCATAAGTAATTAACATATTTTTTGTAAATTGATGTTGTTGTTGTTGAGTTTTAAGATTCTGCCTCTGATTTATGCGTATGATTTCTCCCTCTAATTCTTCCTCTGATTTTTGCGTGTGATTTCTTCCTCTGATTTCAGAAATCTGATGGTATCCTCTGATTTCTGTGATTTCTGCGTCTGATGGTATCCTCTTATTTCTGCCTTAGATTATATGGTCTAGAGTTGGTCGAGATCAGAAGATCACACAGTCCAGAATTTAAAACATCATACGATCTTCTGATCTCGATCACCTCTGGACCACATAATCTGATATGTACCAATTTTGTGATCATCTGATCTCGACCAACTATCGACCATGTGATTTGATATGTACCATTATGTGATCCTCTGATCTCGTCCAATTATGGACCATGTAATTTGATCTGTACCAATTCTGTGATCCTCTGATCTCGACCAAGTCTGGACCATGTGATCTGATCTGTACCATTTTGTGATCCTCTCATCTCGACCGATTCTGGGCCATGTGATATGATTTGTGCCATTCTGCGTGTGATTTCTTCCTCAGATTTCTGTGTGGTTTCTACCTCTGATGATATCCTATGATTTTTGCCTCTGATGGTATCCTCAGAGGAAGAAATCACACGCAAAAATCAGAGGCAGAAATCAGAAGATACCATCAGAACATATCATCACAGGATACTAGAGACAGAATCAGAGGAAGAAATCACACGCAGAAATTAGATGATATAATCAGAGGCAGAAAATCACACATAAATCAGAGGCAGAAATCAGAGACACAAATCAGAGGATAACATCAGAACATATCATCACATGATACCATTAGAGGCAGAAATCACATGCAAAAATCAGATGATATAATCACACGCAGAAATCAGAGGCACAAATCAGAGGATACCATCAGAACATATCATCACAGGATACTAGACGCAGAATCAAAGGATACTATCAGAGGTTGAAATCAGAGTCAGAAATAACACGTAGACAGCAGAGGAAAGAATTTAAACAAAAAAATCAAAGGGACAAATTAGAGGCACAAATCAAAGGATAACATTAGAACATATCACACAGGATACCATCAGAGGCAGAAATCACATGCAGAAATCAGACGATATAATCACACGCAGAAATCAGATGCACAAATCAGATGATACCATCAGAACATATCATCACAGGATACCAGAGGCAGAATCAGATGATACCATCAAAGGCAAAAATCAGAGTCAGAAATAACACGCAGACAGCAGAGGATAGAATTAACACGCAAAAATCAGAGGGACAAATCAGAGGATGACATCAGAACATATCAGAAATCACAGGATACCAGAGGCAGAAATTACAAGCAAAAATCATAGGGATAAATCAGAGGATAACATCAGAACTTATCATCACAGGATACCATCAGAGGCAGAAATCACACGTAGAAATCAGAGGATATCATCAAAAGCAGAAATAACATGCAGGAATCAGAGGATACCATCATAGGGCAGAAATCAGAGGAAGAAATCACAGGCAGAAATCATATGATATTTCAGAGGCAGAAATCAGAGCAAGAAATCACAGACACAAATCAGAAACAGAAATTACATGCAGGAATCAGAGGATATTGTAACACCCCGAGTTTAAAACACAGCGCGGGTGCATTTTTTTTTAAATTACTAATTAAAATGAGTTTTCCCAAAATTATTTCAAAAGAATTAAAATAAAGTTCTACGTAAAATAGTACGTTATAGATTAATCGATGAATGTAAACCAAATACTTCATCAGGATTATCACTAAGTACTTATCTTGGAAATTAGTTTTTTTTAAACATTAATACATCCCAAAATATCATTGTCATAATACATCAACAGCAAATATCAGAGTACATGGTTCAGCGGAAAATAGTACAGAATTTCCAAAATAAGACAAATTACAATTTCAATCCAAAACCTAATATATTAAGTCTAACTGATCATGCGCTGAAGCTGCAGTAGCACGGATTCCCTCCGCATCCCACGAAAGTCTCTTCTGACTCTGCAGCTCGCTTCGACGTAACCTCCTCCTCCTCGTGCAGAGAGGGGTCAGTCTCCTCAGAAGTCAAATCAATACACACTTGTGGCCGCTTTGGTGGTGCCGAAATCTCGTAGCAATCATCGGAGATCCTAGATGGACCCGGAATCTCAATCGCTACTGGTCTCAGCTCTTCACGCTTCTCTACCGCATCAGACTCATGTATCTCTCTTCCAATCACAGGGTTGGGAGTCACCACCCCTACAGTGGCCTCCGTCTCAACCCTTTCAGCAGACTCCTCAGCGTCGTTGAAAACTCTGTGCGCCTCTAGCACCAGGCGGGAAGGCACGGGAAACTCTATGCTCACATGAGTGCGCTCTACGAAGTCTTCCACGCCGTCAGTCCTACTTGTTCGCTCCAGCCACCCCGTATAAGTCGCTCTGCTTTAGAGGGGGTCAAATGCCCAAGCAGTACGCGAGTAGCGATCAAAGAAATTCAACGACGTTTCCGTCGTTCGGGTACCCACGGGCGGCGTGGGTTTGGGAGGCATCTGAGGGCAAAGCCCAAAGTCCACAATATAAAAGCAAGGGGTCACCAACCGAAAATAACAAATATTCACATAGCATATATTACACAGCAACGATTTTAATCATGGCATAACGTATGATGATGAGGAAATAATAATGCTTATTTGAAAATTTATGACTTACATGCCTTTTCAAAACAGCAGTCAATGATTATGAAGTATGCGGTAAGTACAAACAACACGTCAACAAAACACAATCATTAATTCAGAATTTCAGATTCTGGACAACACTCACACACATTAATTTCCAACATTCATCATGTAAACAAACGTGACACACCGGTCAAATCCCTCAATGTAAATGCATATATGCTCATGCATAATCTTCTTGGAATCACCAAGGTGCAGTCGCTCACAGATCAGCACAATTTAACGGCCCTCATGACCAGGGTGCAATCGCTCAACAGATCAGCACCAGTGCAGACGCTCAACAGTCCAGCACATCGTGCAGTCGCTCAACAGACCAACACGTTTGACATAACCCGAGGTACAATCGCTCAACAGATCAGTACCTAGTGCAGACGCTCAACAGTCCAGCACTCGTGCAATCGCTCAACAGATCAGCACGGGGTTGCGCATTTCAGGGTACAGACGCTCAACAGTCCAGTACCAGTGCAGACGCTCAACAGTCCAACACTTATATACCAAAGTACAATCGCTCAACAGATCAGTACTTAGTGCAGACGCTCAACAGTCCAGCACTCGTGCAATCGCTCAACAGATCAGCACGTGGTTGCGCATTACTCTGTGGCCCATCGCGGGTACCACTTGACTATGCAATGCATGAATATACAGTGTTTCACTTCTCTAGAAACAGAATGCAAAATCAGACAATTCATGCTCTTCATCATGTTTAAATATTTCAGCACAGTCATAAATAACAACATCACAATCATGATTAAACAGTCCATTAATCATTAACACTTTGAAAAGTTTTCCCAGACTCTTAAAATTCAATTACAGAGTTTAAAACTGAGGATTTCTGGAATTTTATGAATCTGTATTCGAATACAGCTCCTCTGTATTCGAATACATAAGCCAAAAACAGTGCAGATTCACACCCTGTATTCGAATACAGCCTTCTGGTATTCGAATACATGGGCAGTCTCAGTGCACAAAACAACATCTTTCATTACATCAGTAAAGTTTCAAAAACTTCATCACCACAACTTCAAAATATCACCAAAAGTTCTATTTGAATTCCCCACAACAATTCCAACATTCCCCAAACACTCAGGGTTTACAAAACACTCTTAAAACTTGGAAATTCTGGAAACTCGAATCTGTATTCGAATACAGACATTCTGTATTCGAATACAGCATGTCTGTAGTCGAATACAGAAGACCAAACCTTGAAAAAATTCAGCATTCCTCCCATGTTCTTAAAGGTTTTCAAAACATCATCCCTTCCCCTTTAGAACCATTTCACATATTCCATTTTTAATCATTTAAACCTTCCCAGAGTTTTCTCAACATTTTAAAATCCACTTGACAGAGTTTAAAATTTGATTTTCTGGAAAACACGAATCTGTATTCGAATACAGCTTCCTTGTATTCGAATACAGAAGCTAAAAACAGTGCTTCTAGAAAAACACGAATCTGTATTCGAATACAGATTCCTTGTATTCGAATACAGAAACTGAAACCAGTGAAAAACAACATTCTGTATTCGAATACAACATGCCTGTAGTCGAATACAGATGCGAGTACAGTGTTAAAATTTCACTTATGTATTCGAATATGACATGATCGTAGTCGAATACAGATGCGAATACAGAAGCAAAAATCTTTCCTCTGTATTCGAATACAGGGGCTCGTATTCGAATACATGTTTGAAAAACTTTAAATAAAACAGAAACCTGGAAGGTTGTATTCGAAAACACACATGTTGTAGTTGAATACACCTTCGAAAACCAGTGAAAGTTCAACCATTTTCAAACTGTTTTCTTTAAAAAAAATGACAACCAAATATCAAACAGATTCTGCACTTTTTCAAAAAAACTTTTCCTCATTTAAAATCCCTTTTTCCTTTAAAATCATCAACACCACCAGAATCACACAAAACAACCAGAATCAGAATCATCAACATCACCAGAACCACACAAAACAACCAGAATTAGAGTCATTTTCATCACCAGAATCCCACAACATAAAACAGAATCAGAACCATTAACACCAGTTTATCCAAAACAAAGGCAGATGATCAATCATCAGAACATCAGGCAACATTTCAGTGTTCTCACTCATCAGAACAAACATGCATGCATTCAGTTTTCACAAAACACCAGAGCAAACATGCATGCATTCAGTTTTCTCAAAACACAACAGAATGACATGCAAACATCACAGAACAACTAAACACCAACATGATGCATTTTGCATTTTAATGTCATTTTCAAGACAGTTTTATAACATGCGTTTTTAATCATAACTAAAATGGCATGCAAACATTTTCCAGCCTTCACAAAGAAGTAAAACAACATATTTTACCAGTAAAACAGCCAACAACAACTATCAGAATAATCACTTATCAACAAAATGCATTTTCTTTCAAAATGTCATTTTCGAAAATAGCTTTTCTTTTAAAGACAGAACTAAAACAACACAAATTTATGGCCCTAATGCAGCTAAAAGATGGGAGGTGCCCTTACACTTGTAGCGTGCTCTGCTATTCCTCTTGTTCCTGCTGCGTTCCCTTTTCTGCGTCTAAAAACGGCGAAGCTGTTCCCTGAGTTTGCTGCTGCAAAACTGGGTTCTTTATCTTCGTATTGTGATGGGGATTAACTTTACTACTGGGGGTTTTCAGGTTTGAGGCTTGGATTCTCAGTTACTGGAGTCTTGGGGAATTCCCTCTCTTCAAATTGAATTCGGGAAATTGGGCAGAACAGAGACAGAATGAGAGGGGAAATGGGGTTGGTACATGCAATATGGGCAGTGGGGAGGAAGGAATGGTGTTCTGACTTCACCATCCTTCTCACTCCTATTTATAGGCTCTCATGGTGCCACCTCACTTGCCACTTGTATGATTTCCAGCATTTAATTGTCTTGCAATTAGCCATTAATCCTTACTTAATGGTCTGATTAATTTAATTACTTGAAATTAAATTAATTTAATTCTACATCCAATAATTTTAATTCATACTTCAAAATAAATATTTATATATATATATTCACTTAAAACATACATATATTAAATATTTTACAAAATTTCCAAAATACCCTTGACCAAAAATTCCAAAATTTAACATTACAAATTAAGGGTCTTACAGATACCATCAGAGGGCTGAAATCACAGGTAGAAATCACACAGAAAGCAGAGGATATATTCACACGCAGAAATCAAATGCATAAATCACACGCAAAAATTAGATGAAGAAATCACACTCAGAAATCAGAGGATACCATCAGAACATATCATCACAGGATACCAGAAGCAGAATCAGATGATACCATCAGAGGCAGAAATCACACGCAGAAATCAGAGGGAGAAATCACACATAAATCAGAGGATATCATCACACGCAGAAATTACAGAAATCAGAGGATACCATCAGATTTCTGAAAACAGAGGAAGAAATCACACGCAAAAATCAGAGGGAGAAATCACATGCAGAAATCAGAGGGAGATATCACTTGCAGAAATTAGAGAAAGAATCAGAGGGAGAAATCACACGCATAAATCAGAGGCAGAATCTTAAAACCCAACAACAACAACAGCAGTTTACAAAAAACATGTTAATTACTTGTGAATGAAGATGATAGTCATGAATCAATTTGGGAAATACAGAAGGGTATAGTTGGTATTTTCAAAAATTTGTAAAACGTGCAAAAAATACAAAAACATCCTTCAGCAGGTCTCTTCTTAGGGAAGAGACCTCTCACTAGGGCAAAAAAACTTTTTATTCAGCAGGTCACTCCCTAGGGTAAAGACCTCCCTCTGGTTCTAAAAAGTAGGACAATCCCGTATATTAATTTGAAAGTGGGGCATTTTGGTGTTAAAAAAAAAGAAGAGGATATTCAGATAAAAAATTCACAAAAGTCTTCCGATAATTCCGTCTGTACTTTTTGTCTTATAAAATTAAAATAAGTCGAAATTCTACCAAAATTTGTAGATACGCATTTAGTCCTTATAAAATTAATATATAACTTTTTTTTTAATCTCTAAAGATAGATTTAGAAGAAAAATAGGTTACACTAAATGTGTGTATTGTTTTTATTAATGTTATAGATTATTGAAATATGTGCAAAAAATAAGTTTGAAAAATGATTTTTAGGTCAATATTTCTGTTTTTTTTTTATTTCTTGAGAATTTTTGCTAAAAAATGTATATTCAATTCATCATTTGTTAAAAAAATTTAAATTTTGGGGGTTTAATATTTATCGTATTTTAAACATACTAACTAAAATTAATTATGAATTCTAATAGAACACTTGAGTTGATTTCATATCAAGTGTGGGGTGGGAATTAAGCATAGATACGGATAAACAAACATGTGAACCCGGTCACCCAATCCAATCCAACTCGCATTTTGACTCAACTCATTCAAGTTCGGGTCTAACCTGAACCAATTAATTGAAACTTAATTATGTTCGGTTTGGGTATCGGGTTTAACTTTTTGAACCCATGAACATGTGAACTTAATACATTGACATGACATATATATTTTTATTTATTTTTTTACTATTAATGTATAGTTAAAATTTAATTATTGGACTATGATTGAAATTTTTTTGCTAATTTAATTTATTTATTTGTGTGCTTGTGGATGTATTTTAAGTATTAAATGATATGTGATATAATTTTATTATTTGTTAGATGTTCAAGTATTTAAATTCAATAACATTTTTTTAAATAATTTTTTTTATTACTCGTGAACCCAACTCAATCCACTCATAATCAAGTTGGTTTGGTTCAGGTTTGATGGAATAATCATGGGTTGAGAGGTCAACCCAACCCAAATAAAATTGACCTGTTCGGGTATCGGTTTTAGCAAAAAAACGACCCAACTCATGTACACCCCTAGAAATCTTTTAACAAAAATGTTAAAATGAAATAGGCTTTTAAATAGACTAACAGACATCGCATTAAAATATCAATGTTTTTTATGTGCTTTTATTTGATCATTAACAACTATACAAGTGAGTTGGACACTATATTTTAACTCAAAACCTTAAGACATTGACTTTATGGGTCCTCTCACTTATATGTTGCTCAACCTTCACTTTTCTAAGCAATGTGGGACTTCTAACTCACATGTTACACAACAATCATCTCTAATAGAGAATTAACACATTAACAAACAATACACAATGGATATAAAATTCACTCAACTTGAAAGAATCCCTGAGGAGCAACAGCAGATATAAGGTAGCAAATTGATCAAATAAAAACACGTAAAGAACATTGATATTTTAATATGGAAAACCCCTCAATGCAAGGGTAAAAACCATTATCGTCCAGATCAAATAAATAGCTCCACTATAATTAATAAGAATACAAGAGAGTCTCAAAATGTTGCACAAATTGTGCCAACAACCAGCCAAGATAACAAAGCACAAAAGCTAACAAATGAGAACAAAATATGACCACAATACCTAAAAACTGCAACAGCAATGCGAACACAATAACTCTCTTCTCATACCTCATTTCATCAATCTGATCGTTGAAAACTAAGAATTGTATGTTGCAAACTTGATGTCCAAAACTTAGTTCAATCCAATAGTAAACGAATGTGCAATGGACATTTTACCTAGACTACGGTGAGAAAATTGAGAATTATTTTTCTTTTTTCTTTCTCTCTTTTTGGTGGTTGTATTTTCTCAACAATACTATCTCAATCAACCCTAGTAAAACCCATTTCCACTTGAATAAGTGAGACATCATGAGTTACAATATTTAGACATTTCTCCACATAAGAGTGGAGCTCAATCTCAACAGTAGTTGGTACTCAGTTGTCCCAAGGATTGATGAAGTATGGCTTTTAGGAGTGTGAGGATGATCATAGTTTGTTTACATACTCACGTGGTTCATTTTTTATAGTTGTATTGATTTATGAAAATGATGTGAAATCATGTGCAAAATTCAAACAATATATCACATTAAGTGTTTTCACATGAAGGAGTTAGGAGAGTTGAAATACTTTCTTGGTCTACAATATGCTTGTGGCTCATTTGGATTGTTTGCGTGTCAAATAAAGTATGTTTTGGACATTCTAAATGAATGTGGGATGTTAGATTGCAAACCTTCATCAATCCTACTTGAACCAAACCATAAATTGGCATTGAATTCAAGTCCTTTATATGAGAATCCTTCACAATATCGTAGGTTGGTGGGACGACTCATTTATCTCACAATCACTATAACAGAATTAACATTTTATGTAGGAACCACACTAAGAGCTTTGGGATGTAACCATGTTGATTTTGTGGTACTTAAAGTCATCATTGGGGTGGAAAATTATCATCCCAAGAGATAATGATCTAAGACTAGTTGTATATTATGATTTAAATTATGTGTCAAGATCAGTATCAGGCTATCTAATGAAGTTGGGAGCAACTTCCATATTATTGGTTGACTTGAGCTGTTAGTTTTAGCATTCATTATTCCAAACTGTAGAATCATTTAGAATTAATTTGCAATTCCTTATGTCAATGCCTTAGATGATTTTCTGCCTAACATAGAGTTATTGGTTGTCTCTTTGTATAGCTATAAAATGGTTGTATATGAGCACAAAAATCAATTGAATAGAAACATTATAAAATTTCTGTCATATCTGTATAACCCATTTTCGTTATTGAATTTTGTTTTCCCAATCTATTGATAATTATATTTTATTCATTAGTACATAAAATTTAATTTAAAAAATGCATTTTTTTTCAATTTATTGATAAAAAAATAATTAAATTCAAACTCAAGTCGTATTATAATTAGTAAGTGGTTCAAATAATACAATTCACACTTGAATGAGAGTTTGAGTGAGTAATAAAAACAAACAATCAGGTTAATTTTAACCCAAAAAGAATAAAAAAGACATCCAACCTATACGTGCAACAAATTAACATAAAAATGATAATCTAATATAAAAGTAATTATATAGGATGTTGTGGTAATTTCTTATTGACTAAGAAGTGTCGAACTAGCTGAAGAGCTTGCTTGGGAGTAAAGGTAGGAACTTGATGTCCAGCTCCTCTTATGGTCACAAAAGTTAGCCCATCGTATACAATGTTCCATCCTCCTACCTGTAATTTCATACAAATTCAGGTTAAAAAGAAAACTAAAATTTTGAGGAAGTTTTATATGGGTAGGTATTATTGGTGTTTGACAAGAACAAGAATAGAAGTTGAAATTAAG
The DNA here is from genome assembly GCA_037974295.1 of Cicer cuneatum. Taxonomy (NCBI): domain Eukaryota; kingdom Viridiplantae; phylum Streptophyta; class Magnoliopsida; order Fabales; family Fabaceae; genus Cicer; species Cicer cuneatum. The sequence goes on from JBBPBO010000005.1 coordinate 24,383,478, forward strand.
GGGAACCAAATCCTCAAGCATTGGTGGTAAAGTAATGCATTGTTTAAATTCAAATGATTAATAAACTTCAATTAAAGAATACTCAAGCATAATTTAATTCCTTGAAAAGCATATACTAGTATTAAAAATTATAACACAGGCTTACCTGTCGGCTGGTATACCAAGGAGTCCAATCTTGAACTATAGGGAGCCCCAATTTTCTTAATGTGTATCTTGTTGCAGTTACTGGAATTCTTCCATCAGTATCTCCACTATATTTAAATGAAGAAATAAAGTTAGTTAGCAAAAGAAAAGTAAAAATAAAATTGAAATATATTTGAAAAATAAATAAACAGAGAAATAAAAATGTTGCAAGTTATTTACCTGTAAACCCATATGCGAATACCACCGGCAATAAGCTTCTTGAGGACAGGAAGCATGGATGCTGGTGCGTCATTCCAAAATGTTATATTATCACTATTTAAGCACAAAACACAAGATGACATCAATGTTAATTTCAATAGATTTGGTTATATATGTAAATTTTTCAATATTAAAATGAAGTTAGTAAATCACATACCTACAGTGAGTCCATGGATAAGGAATTTTTGTGACATTAGCATGCAATGCCTTTTGTACCTCTGGCCTATTTAGGTATACTTCAGTATAATCTGATGCACATGGATCATATCCTGCTAGCCTTTTATGCCACCCATTCTGTTCAAATCCAACTTCATATCATCAACCTATTTGAAAATATTAGATTGAATAATTTACATAGTTAAGTTAATGGAAACTCACAAATTTGGAAAAAGAATGAGAGGATGAGCCTTTGATGATAGAGGCTTCCCTTCTGGTGTTGCTGTTATTGCTGAAACACATGGGAGTGTACAAACTATACATGTCTATAATCTTATACACATCAAAGTACTTGTTAAGTTCTGTATTGCATTCATTTGTTTGACTTTGAATTGAAATACTAAAATTGCATATGGTTGTGATGTTATGATATACACCGTCAGATATCACAGCATGGTCCCATGCATAATCTATCATACCCTTTTGATCTGTTTCATCGTCCAATAGTGCATTTCCAATCTGGTCAACACATTTCATTGTGTCAAATTAACATCGATTTATATTTATTTCTTTAGGACTTTTATTATTGATTTTCAATTTAATTATATACCATGATCCCTTTGAAGTTAATGTAGTCTTCCTTGTAAGGATTATGATTATTATCTAAAATAAGCTCAGAAAGCTGTGGAACATAGTGTCCTGAAATTTCAACACAAAATATGAAATTATTTTAAAGTGATCAGATTATGAAATTATCAAATTATGAAAAATAGTGTTTAATTAAAAATTAACTTATAAGTTAAATATATACCTGCATAGCTTTCACCAGCAATGTAGAAGTCATGAGATTTGAATTGAGGAAATCTTTTAAACCAATTGATGAGAAATGTCTGTGAATCCTTAGCTGGTGAATGAAATTAAGTATCCATGATTTAATAAATCACATTAAGTGAAAGTACTAATAAAAAAGTGTATCAATTATTAGTTGATAGAATTATTATTACCAGTGATGGTGTCACCAAGCTCACTTATATCACTGGTGGTGTTTGTGTAAGAAAATCCCACTCCAGCAGGGGATTCAAGAAACAAAAGATTTGCAGCTGTAGAAATCATAATGGTAAGGGATTATTATTATTTTCTTTAGCATATATTTTATTTATTTATTTATTTTAAATAAAATAAATACATTATTTCTATATTATGAAACTATATAACAAAATTAAAAAATGTACTTCCATCCCATGTTGATAATTGGAAAATTATATCTAATCAGGTATCAACGTGACATGTTAGAACTTCATTATTACATTATTATTTTTTGTGTGTAAATTATTACATTATTTAAAGTCTATATACATGTGAAATTAGTTGTGCAAGATTTACAAGTTTATCTCAAATTCACCCACCTTTGTTCCAAGAATAAGGATTCAACTTGAGCTTTGGTTGGGTGCTATTCTGGGGAAAGAAGGGTCCAAGCTCCTCTGCTTCTCCATAACCAATTGAAGAACAACCTGGGCCTGTAACATTCATACATTAATCTTTCACATCAATCATATACTAAAATAAAATCGGTTCTATTTAAAATTAAATTCATAATGCTTGTTATTCAATAAGAGAAGGGGTATTGTATTGTTATTAATATATTTACTTAATTGTATTGTTATTTATTTATAAGTAATCACTATATTTATTTTTGTATTTTTCCAAACAATAGATTTTACTATATAAAATTATTTTTTGGAAGAAATTCGTTATGAGTGGTTACGGGTAATAATTAGTTCAAACTTGAATGATATCACTTTGCTGAAAATTTGCTACTTTTGGATTGCTTAGACTTATATAAAGCTGAATATATTTTTATTGTCAGAAAATTAAAGCTAGTATTTTATTTTTATGTGGGGCAAGTATATTGGAGCACTTCATGTGGTCCAACTCATGATTTTATTTGGAGAATGACTTTGTGGCTTATGTGTTTCAATTCAAAGCATTTTTAATGAAATAGTCGACTTAAGAAATGGCCAGCGATTGTTTAGTAATCAATCAATATCAATGATTTAATTTGAAGATTAATATGTCTAATTTAATTAATCATTTGTTTGATTGTAATTTTGTCTTTCTCACTTTTGTTCGAACTATCATTATAAATTAGTCCAATTTAAATAAATATATACACAATTAAACACAAACCAAAAACTAAAACCAACTAACTTTGAAAGTGACAAAAGGTTTGTACTTCAAAATGGGAAATTTTGAGAATAAAAGTTACTCCTTATCTGACTTTATTTATAATCGGTTTGATTTATATTTTAAACTAAATAAATTACTCATTTTTATTTTTACTTATAAATAAGGTCGAAAAAATACTTGCATTTTAATGTTAAAAAAATTAAGACAATATTAACTTTAATATAAGACTGGTAATATAGATGGAATGAATGAATTTGGATAGAATGGATCAAAGCAAACTATTTACAATCCACTAAAATTTAAAAATAAAATCCAATCTGATCAATAAAAATAAAAATCATTCAATCTATTCATTATCACATTTTCAGTAGTTGGATGAATCACTCCATCTAATTATTTTCTTTTAGCGTTTTAATAAATTAATTTAATATTTTATAAAATATATTTTTTTAAAGGAAAAATTCTGTTTTGTATTTTTATGTAAAAAATTGTTTTTGGATATTATTTTAAAGTAATTTATTTTTACTATTTTAAAAATTAGTAATTTCTAAAAAAAAATTATTGTTGTATTAAAAACTTTTTTTTAAATACTATTTTTTATTATTTAAAAAAAATTAAATTAGTTTAAAAATGTGTTTTTTTATTATCATTTTGAAAATAATTTTTATTTTTTATTTTAAAAAACCATTTTTTCTACAGTAAAAATAAGGTTTTTTGCAAAACAAAACAGTATGTTTTAAAGGAAAAAAATTTATAATATTTTTTAAAATAAATTTAATAATTTAAAATTATTTATTTATAATTAATATAGAAAGGGTTTCATAGTTCCGGCCGTGGTCGACGGCAGAGTTCTGACAAATTTTCTAGAGCCTCAACGGCTGGCCGCCTCCGACCACCGTCAATTATTTTTCAACCACCATCAATATTATTAAATAAATTTTTATTTTAAAAACCAATTACTTATTTTTAAATTAATAACAAAAATGTTTTTTAAAATACTAAAAAACTTCCAGTTTTGTATCCAAAAAATTGTAGTAAATAAATAAAAATCAGTTTTTAAAAATAATAAATAAAAGTATTTTAAAAAATTAATTATTTTTAAAAATTATAAAAAAAATATCATTTTCTGTAAAAAAAAACTGTTTTCTAATTAGTAAAAATATTTATAAAAAAATCATATTAACATTTTTTAAAACAATTATAATAATATTTATTAAAGTTGTCTATTTTATAATAAATAAATGTAATTTATTTGAAAATTAATTGAAACATAAATAAGTGATCCATTGAATTTTTAAAAATGGTTGGATGAATTGGATCCATCTATATCATTAAATGGATAAATTGAATTGAATCTGTTAACTAATTTTTAGTTTTTTGAATGGATGATAGCTTAATGGATGGAATTGTCACCCTACCCACCATTATGGAATTGCTAAAGTGTTAAATTTTCATATAGACTAAATGGAATAACACTCACACATCATTGTTGAGTTTTCAACAACCTTTCTCAAGATACGGAGGTTGCACAATTGCACCTATCTATTCTATAATCGTTATAGTTGTCAATATTTATTTTATATCAATTTTATAGAAAAGTAAAAGAAAGTTAAGCAACCAAGAAAGTCAGATAGCATCTCAACCTTATAAGAAGGAGAACACAAATTAGAGACATATTTAATTATAATCAATCAAAGACAATAATGTTAGTTTCCTTAAAAACCTTCAAAAATATTTAGTATTATGTTAAAAGTGATGATTGAATCATTAACTTCTACGTGATTTTATTTAATTCAGCTATCAAATCAATCTTATATATTTAACTTACTTGATTCAATTAGATCAAAGATTAATCGGAATTCAAGATTTGTTATTTAAATATTTATGGACATATTTTTGTTTTATATAATATAGTGTCCCTTTTATTCTGGCGTCACTGATGATCTAAAGTTTTTTCTCACCTTTATGTTGCTATCAGCAGCTAAAAGAAATGGGTTTATGACTTGGGTTTAAAGCAATATTTATGACTTGTATCGACTTTCATCATGGCTGTTTGTGCTGCAAGTTGAAGCCACTCACTAAAAATTTGGTCAAATTCCCAACACCCGCATGCTTGCTTCACCATACTATTAATTCCACTAGTATGTAGTACAAGTAGAATATACAAAATGAAATTATTCATCCAATCCATCTACTAGTATATATTTTTAATTTTGTATAAAAATGTCACCCTAAATTTAGTTCTATAAAAAAAGTTGCATGAAAAATTGAAAGACTACTTTAGTAGTATTTTGGAACAAATTATTTTAATAATATAGTCATTTATAGTAGAATAAAGGAGTAACAAATATGAATTAGAATTTGTCAAAAAACAAATATGAATTAGAATTTGTCAAAAAACAAATATGAATTAGAACTGTTAAATGGATTCAGCAAAGTTAATTGGCATTTGGTTGCATATTTTTAAATAGGAAAGTCCCTTTGCTTCATTACAATGCTTCCAACAAATCCAAGATTTAATATAACTTTTAAAACCAATTTAGGAATTTGTGAGTTGTCAGTTGTGGCTCGTAGCTTCAATATGATAAGTTTGGACAACATGGTCCATGCCATGTGGATGTTTGGATGGGGATATAAAAAGTGGTAGTTCCAATCCATGAAGTAACCTTAGGAATTAGGAGTTTGTGTGTGTTACTATACGATGCTATATATACGACTATATCAACATATATAGCTTCTATACACTAATATGAGTTTTTTTTAGGATTTTATATAAAGTTGATTTTGTTAATATATTTAGTTTAAAATTTGGATTAAATATATCTAATTTTATTAATTTATTTTCTCTTATATTTAAAATAATAGAAAAACTATAATTTGATTTATATACACTTACTCATATTTTTATTTAATATGAAATTTTTGCAATTTTGAGTTTATTAATTGTTATAATTAGCTTTGATATTTGATAATTGACTTCAGATTTAATTATAATTAACTCTTGTTATAAATCTTGAAATTCTACAGTGTGATACTACAATGTTAAAAAACCCAAAAACATCTTTTTTAGTGGCCCACATTTCCTTCATAATTATTTTTTGTAGGTTTTTTTTAAGTAATTAAACATATGGCAATTGTTGTCTAATTGAAGGCAACATTGTCACAGTCATTCATAAATTGGTAGATTAAGGTTCATTCAATTTATAGAGGAGGACACGCACAAATATATTAATGAATGAAAGACATCACAGTCTCTTTAAGATTTCTCATTTGTTAGAGATAGTTTACTAGAATTTGACTAAGTAGAATGTAAAGTGAGAATTTTTTTAAATTATTTCAACAAATTCATAATTTGTGTGGATAATATTTATCTTTAATTTATTATTATACCATAAAACAAGTTGCTTAGTTTATAGGAATAATTTTTGTGTAGTCACAACCACAAATTAAAATGATTTAGACACACACAAAATATACTTTATTTAATTTTTCTAATAATAATAATAATAATAAATTATACTCTCATTTACGTTGTTTGTGACCATGCAAGTGTTGTTTACTTTGGAGAGATTGTATCAATTTATTTTGCTAATATTGTATCAATTTATTTTGCTAATATTGTAATTATATAGAAGTCCAAATTTAAATATAAATATCAATTTTAAACTGCATAACAATATCACTTGAGCAAATGCATGGATATCTTGATAGTTAAGATAAGACACTAACACAAATGTTATAAATCATAAGAAGAGAACAAAAGAAAATCTATCTATTTAAGAAAAAAAAAAACTCTAATTATGACATGTGACAAAATTTCACAGCTTTCTGTACTTTTTTCTTTCTCACATCTCCATAGTCATACAATCTTATATGGAATCTTTATTGGTTAAATGAATAAAAATCATAATTGGCACGTATAAGTTATATATATATATAGGCTTAAAATGAAGAGACTGAAATAGTGAACTAAAAATACCTCCATTGAGCCAAAGAAGAAGAGGTTTTTGTTGAGGTTGATCAATGGCTTCAAAAAACCAATAAAACAGTGCTCTTCCATGAGTTTCATTGACAGTGACATAACCCGCATATTGTTTGAAATTCACATGAGGTTGTCCGGGTAGTATATACACTCTGTCCTCTTCTTGTTGTGTCACACCTAAAGCTTGTTTACTCCAACAAAGAAGCACGACAACAACAATATTCAAATTTATAAATGAACACAAACCCATCTTATCTTATAGATTGATCCCTTTTAATTTCTTTCCCTCACAAATTAAAGCACTCTCTTGTCTTTGGTTTAAATATATATATATAATGATCAGAGAGACTTAAGAAAACAGGCAAGGGTCATGTGTTTACTCTACTGTTGCTTTACCTCTCAATTTTATTTTTTTATAAAAAAAATCTTATTCTAGAAAAATAAAATGCTTGACATGCCTGATTTTGAAAGCATGCTTTTGAGAAAGTGTATATATAAAAAGAATAATAGGAAAAAAAACAAAGAGTCAACATCGCGATTCATTAATTTTTTTATTATTTTTTTATTATACACATTTCATTAATTTTGATCAATTAGACTATACACCTTGAAATTAGCTGTTTACAATTGCTTTGACTATACATAAATAATGTACATGTACATGCATATATACATACATACATAGAGTACTACATTTGGATTTTTCCAAAGCTCCATTTATGTTTGAGGTTGAGTGGAAGTTTGTAATATGTGATATTTTGATTATTAATATTTTGTTTTCATATATCCAAAGGAGTTGAAGGGCCACGATTTGCGGAGTGGTCAATTGCTTTCGGTTGAAATGTTTGAAGATTCTTCCAACGATATTATTATCCATATAGTATACTTTTATGCTTCTAGAGGTCTAGTTACTATCTTTTCAATTAATCATCACTTTGATATAATTATAAGGAGACTACAAATTTACAATGTTAGAATTTTGTATTTGGATTTTCCGCCGGCCTCGTTTTATTATTTAAGTAAAATTACTACTAAGCTCTAAATTAAGCCGGCCTGAAACGGCAAGGTAAAATTAACGAGGGAAAATTATCATAAATTCAAGAATTATCATTTACCTAATCTTTAACAATACAAAAGTGATGTGCTTTTATCGTAAATAAATGCATAAAAAAGAGGTGTAATTAGGCCAATTGACCAATCAGATAAGGCTAAAATGACCCGGTTGTTTTTGGGCCTGCAATTACAAAGTCCAACCAATCTTAATTACATGCCATTATATTGGCAAAATTGATAGTTTGACCTGCCACATCATCAAAATTCAACGGCAAATATATAGTCAAACATGAGTTTAATATTTTAAAATTTGTACGGTCAATATTTCTCAAAAAGTAATTTATGGGGTCAATACGAGGGTTGTGATTTACAATCCAAAAAGTAAATATTATAATACTTAGTCGATTTGTAAGGCATTGATATCCTACTAAGGTGACTCACTGAATTGTTAGACTTTACGATTCCACAAATTTAATGATACACCATTTGTATCAAATCTTATACTCTACTATTCGTCGACCATCTAATAGAACCCCAAAATTACGATAAATAAAAATTGTGTATAGTGGAGTATTACCTACAAAACAAATAGGAACAAAAGAAGAATTTATCATTTTAAAAAGTATAAATGTTAATTTAGAATTGAATGATAATATTAATTTAGAGTTTAATAGATATGCGTTGTTTGTGTAAGCAATTTTACATTGGCAGTCAAACACGAATTGTCAATTATGTAGTTATTTTACAATAACAATAACAATTGATGGAGAGATAGTAAATCAATAAATTTTTCTTTTGATGGAAATAGAGTTAACTTATTAACTAGACGAAGACGAGGGACTTAACCCTTACATAGTAAACCTCTTTCAAAAAAGGTTGGAGATCTGGCAATATAAATGACACACCTCTAGCTATGTTACTCTGAGGTTTAAAATTGCTTTCAAATATGACATTTTTTAAGCACATGTTTTGAACCACCCTAACACTATGAAGAAGAACATTGACAAAAAAGAACATTTTTAGCACTTAGGCTGTCATAGTAACTAGTATTATAATTTTCATTTGAATCACAAATGAGTCCACCAAATGAGGATGTCCATATAATAGGTGGGAATGCACCATTAACATTCACCTTACAATACTAAGATAATGATGTTTTCCAAATAATCTCAAGATAATGATGAATTCGAAAACACTAGTTTGTATATATCTTCCCAAAATCTCCAAATAATGACTATAAAACAAATAGACTATAATCAAGAAACACAAAAATCAATAATTTTTATTAATGGTCAGTCTAAAAAGCACCTTCATTTTTCTAAAATTATAAAAGAAACAAAATAGACCATAATTATATTCAACAAGTGTGTATTTTATTTAATTTTCCCGCCATTTCCCGCGCAAGTAAGAAGCTGCGAAAACGTAAATCTTAACCCCCAATTTGTATCGACAGAGATAGAGTGCATACGCTGTGTGTGTGAGTAGCATAGAGAAATGGAAGGATCAGGAAAAGGAAAAGCAACAGCAACAGCAACAGGGTGTTACAAATGTGGCAAACCAGGTCACTGGTCACGTGACTGTCCTTTCTCCGCCCCCAATTCAAACCCTAACACTAACACCAACACCGCCGATCCTCCTCATCCTCCCACCTCTTCTTTCAAGCCTAGATCCGCCATCGAGAAGCCCAAAAAGCTCCCACGTACCCGCCCCAAACTCACACCCGATCTTCTTCTTTCCGACGACGGCCTCGGTTACGTTCTTCGCTATTTCCCTCGCAATTTCAAATACCACGGTCGCGGCCATGAGGTCATTATCTTAATCTTAATTACAATTACCTTTTCTTATTACCGATTTTAATTACGTTTCTTGTATTAGGTTCGTGATTTGGGTAACCTGATTGATTTATACTCTGATTGGCACTCTCGTTTGCTCCCTTATTATCCCTTCAATCAATTTGTTCACAAAGTGGAAAAAGTTGCTGCTACAAAGCGTGTTAAGGTACTCTTTTAGTTGGATGGTGATTGTTTTCCGTTGTTTCAAATTCGAAGGTTTCCTATATGTTCATTTTGAAGGTATATTTATGGAATTGAAAGAATTTCTGATTATTATTAAATTTTATGTGCATGCTTGACGATGATACTCTCAGTTCAGAGGTGGATTTTAGTATAATATTCGTGTAGGCAATCTTCTACTACACTTTTAACAATTTTTAGTATAATCTAGTAGGTTTCAGTTACAATACAAGTATACAAATGTTGCATTTTGTCTGCCCCATTTCCACATTTATAAATGTTGTTTTTTGAATTTCGAAAACTGTTTGAAAATCAATTTATGTCACCGAAGATATTACGGAGTTTTCATCACTATATAAAGATTTTTCCAACGTGGGGACTTTAACAATTTTTAAATTCACACACTATGTTTCAACAATATAGATTACAGACACACATATAGTTCTCTGCATATGTCACAATAATTTTGTATTTTGTTGAATTCTTGCATGAATGCTGCTGATGCATGCAAGTCTTTCACCCTCTTCAAAAATAGATTCTCACTTGTTCTAACTGTGTTTAAATTTTTTATTTTTATGTCATTTAACCAGACTTGTCTAAGAGAATTGAGAGAAAGAGTTGCAAATGGTGGGGATCCGACAAAATTGCGTGAACCACCAGTCGTGCAGGACATTCCAGATGATGAACAAGGTATGTATTCTGCACTTTGGAAGTAATAGTTGTTTTCTTAGACCTGTCTTTATTATCTTAGAGATCAACATCCAATAGTAAATTTAATATATTGCATATTATTTTCACATCCAGTTAGAAACAATTATTAACTCAACAAGTTAATGATGACGAGTACCGTTTGTTGACCTAATCCCCTCTTATCAAGTTCAGAAATATCGGTACCCAGAACACTTTCCTCTTAACTTTCCTTTTTTCAAGTTTTTTTCTTTTTTTAATAAAATTATATTGCCCAAGAGATAAGATGCAACAATCGACAATTTGATCATAGAATCTCATTGCCCAATTATAGGTAGCCACAACGAAGGCAAACATAGATTTTGGCAAACTTCCATGAGATTCATATTTCCAACAGGCTAGCTAACTGTTTCAATATTGTTCAGTGTACATTTCTATGAAGTCCGATCAGAAGAATTAATTAGGTTTTATTTATTTTCTTGATGTTTTTAAGTATATTTCCCAATCTCTATATTGGTTTTTGGTTGTATCTGTAGGAAATGGGGAAGCAAGTCATCAAGAGAATGAGGTGTTTGCAGAACCTGAAAATGTTAATGACATTCATGAAGACATGTTCAATGAAATATTTAATAAAGCTACTGAAGTGAGTTTAATTTCTTTTAAATTTATAGTTCTCTCATTATCACATAAGAATCTCTATTTGTTTGTTAAAAACACATTTTTTAGGAAATGTCTTCCTTTGTGAAAGCAACTCTTTTCATATTTATGTAAATCAATACGATACCATTCTCACAAATTTGTGAGTAATCTGAAATGTTTAGGAAATGTTAAAGTCAGATTTAGTTTTTATTCTTAGCCAAAAGTGTGGTATTACTAATGCAAGGGTAACATTACCCTCTTCAGACTCTTGTATGCTTTCATTAGAGGCTGCTTGAACGTCTGATTTATATTCATTAATCTTTCCTTCTCCTTAAGTCACTGGTTTCTTTATAATTATTCCTTTGTTAAGAAGTCTACTTGTAAGATGCCATTATCACTTATATTTAGGGAATCAATAGTTGCAGATAACTAGTTATGCATAACTTTTCAGTTAAACCAAGTCGTAAACAAAGAACTGTTGCCAAAGTTTTTAACGGCAGTACCTTCTCTTTTATTACAGGAACCCTCTGAGCCCATGCAAAATGTGATTAGTGCAAGTACAGATCCCATAAGTAGCGCAATTAAAAAGACATCAAATGAAGTCCCAAATGGTGGAGCCAGTCTGTCCAGCAAATCTGAGATAACAGAAGAACAGAGAGCCCGAATGGAAGCAAATAGGTTGAAGGCACTAGAAAGGCGTGCAGCTCGAGCCAACATATCACAGTCTTCCTAGCTTTGACATTAAATGTAAATGAATATATTATCATCGTCAGTCTCTCACTACTGGTTTAAAAATAAAAAATTAAAAACAGGTTTTGGTGTGGGAAAATGGTTTTATGGAGTTAAGTGTGAGGTATGTAACTACTCACTAGAGGTCGCGTTTTGGACGAAGTATGATTGTAACACCTTAAAATTGAATTGTGTTGTTTTCAAATTTCAAGTCCAAACTCTATTGATCCATTGTCTACTTATATTATTTTAATAGATAAATGTTAGCTAGTAGTATATATTATTCTTTACAATATTTTTATTATTGTTTATAATATTTATCATACACATCTAAAAATTGTGTGCTCAAGCGCAAGCACAAGTGTTAGGAATTCAAATTGGATCCATGAAAAAGTTTTGGTGGGAGAGTGGTTGGGAAGTGTATAACGGGGTATTAGAGGTGAGTTTTTAGATGGAATATATAAATTCTTTTGTATTGGACACTTTCAATAAGAAAAGTAAATCACCTAATATTATTGTAAGAATAATGTTATTATATTGTATGTGTTTTTTACTTTCTTAAAAGTGTCTAGAAAATAGAGAAAATTTAGATTTATTTTGGAGGGACATCATTAGTATTGTTAGTATGAGTGTAATATTTTAAAATTGAAATAGATTTTGGTACGGAAGAAAGGTTTATAGAGTACGTGGGAGGTGTATGACTAGTCACTAAAAATCGTGTTTTGAGACAAGCATCAATATCATGATTGTAACACCTTGAAATTGAATTGTCCTTTACAAATTTCAAAGTCAATCTCTATTCAATTGTCTATTTATATTTTTTTCCAAAAAGAAATATTAGTTGTTAGTATATATTGTCATTTATAAATTCAATTTTACACCTCGGAAAAAATTATGTACTCAAACACAAGGAGATGAGTTTTATAGGCGAAAATGTTTGTGGAAGATGAGTTTTATAGAGTGGGAGTTGTGTGACTATTGAGCACTAGAGGTAGAGTTTTTGACGGCATACATAGACTCTTCTCTATTTATAGGACAATTTTTTTTTTATCATATTTATAAGAATTTCTAGTAGTAAGAGAAACAAAAACACATTAAATATTATACGCGTCTTCCTCTCTCTTCCTCGTTGTATTTAATAAACGAAGAGAATTCAAATCAGTTCTAGACATATGTGACTAGAATAATTATATAAAACTTTGAAATTGAAGAGTGTTACTTTTAAAATTTCGAAAATATTGTTTGCTTCTATTACCTTTATAGATTTGTTTTCTCTAAAGTGAGTAATATAAATAATTGATGATCAAATAAATTATTGATATTATATGCACATGTGTGACCAATCATAGGTGATTATAATATCAATCATTGATGTATTCACTTTACCAACTTTTTAGTTTAAATGAGCCTAATTATGTTTTCATATATATTATTCTTCGTCTTCTTCATAAGTACCAACAAGATCATAACATGACAAAAAATTTGATGTAATCTTACATGCAATCATCACCAAAACTTTACCTCATTATCTATTACATCTAAGGTTGTTACAAAATCAAACTCACCCAAACTTTCCCCAAAAACCGTGAAACTTCATCCCATCATTTCTTCAACATGGATGCACGAAAAAGAGGTTTAAGGACGAAGGTTGCTGCAATGGGTCCTTCAAAGAGGAGAAGAAATGATAATGTGGCAGACCTATCCCGATTACTTCACTCACCGAAAGATATTGACAGGTCCCGAATCTACTTCTTGAACAAAAAGTTGATTACTCCTAAAATTGGTACTCTTGATTCCTTCTCTGCTTTTAAATTTCCTGAGTTGCTTAAAGCCCAAAAATTAGAAGCTTTCATTGGTTATAATGGTCATATCTATCCCGATTTAGTTAGGGTATTTTTCTGCAACATTCAGAAAGACGGTTCAAAACTGATGTATAAGGTTAAGGGTAAAAATATTGAATTAGACACTAAAACCATAGGAGAGATTCTACAAATACCTTATGAGGGTAAAAAACTTTGCCCTGCAAATTTATGTGAATGAGAAAATACTATCAAGTATGATGTTTATATTTCACTATGTCGGTTTGATAAAACCACTATGGAACGAAAAAGAGCACAAGCTGGTTCAGAATTTGCTAGGCAGAGATATGGTGTTGGAAACCTAACCATTGACAACAGATTGTTGCATTATTTCCTAAGCTACATTCTAGTACCAAAAGCAGGCAATTATTCCCAAATATCTGAATTTGAGCTTCAAATCATGGTTTTTATGCTTGAAGGGGCTGATCTCAACTGGACTTACTTTGTCCGCTCTGTTCTGTTTGCCTCCAAAAATGCTATCGGATTGCCTTATGCAAAAGAAGTCACCAGAATTTTGGACCACTTTAAGGTAGATTTTTTAGGAGAAGTTCTGTACAAACCTTCCAAGGATAATATGTTGGACTTAAATGTTCTACCAAAGCATACATGGTTGGTTTGTGTTATATGTGATATACTAAATTCAATTCCTAATCAATATGTTATGAAAATACTAATTTATATTAGATATGAATCTTAGAGTTTAATATGGATGAGGCTTAGTTACATAATGACAATATTTTTTGTCTAATATGAATTTTATCATAAAATTTTTAAAAGTTAGAAATTATTGAAACTAAATGTGAAATAGTGGAATGACAAATTGATCAATATGGTTTCCCTCTCAGATATAGTCTCGAAAACTTTTTATGTCCTTCTTTGTGAAGAGGTCACTCGTGTTTGTAAAGTTTTAATTATTTAATTAAAAACAAATAACATATACTGATGAATGATCTCACGATAAACCGAATAAGAATGGCAACTCGTTGCTTATTTTGAAGTTGAAGATTTCACAAAGGTAAAAGTTTTCCTCTTGATGGCTTGCACATTGCTTACCTTTAAGACTTGAGTTGCAGCGTAGAGGTATTATTTGTCATGCTACTTGTGTCAATTGTAATAGTGAAATAGAAAAATTGTGGCACCTACTTATTATGTGTTCTCTTATTGAATAGTATGGGCATAAATTAGGCTTTCATTGTATTCATCTCCCTATTTATACAGTTGAGTATTTTAAATATTTTTGTTTTACCCTTCCTAAAACATAATTAATAAATTAGATATTATAGTTCATTTTGCCTTAACTCTTTAGAGTACTTAGTATTTTGTGTGCTTATTAAATTACAGAGAAGATAACATAATGTCTTTTGTGATTGGATCGAGATAGAGAAATAAGTTGATGATGTATAATTTAAAACTAGTTGACAATTACCTCCTTCTATTAGTTTTTAAAAATGCAACGCTGATTTCTTTCAAAAGTTAGGTAAAACTTGTTTTAGTAATTTATATTACTAATAATTGATTCATTTAAAAAAATTGTCTCAAAATTATTAATTTTTTTAATTATTAATTCACTTTTTCTCATTTACATTTTAATTAATACTATTTGTATCATTTTCAATATAATATCTTTGACCGTACATTTATGATACTAATAATACATTAATAGTTAATAAAATTAATTTAGTAAAAAATAATATTTTCTCTATTTTTTTTAATAATCTTTTTAATATATATCAAAAAATAAAATAATTTAATTATTTTAGAATGATGGAGTAATAATTACATAGTATGAAAATTAATATGACATCACATGCAGCAACATGGAAAATACTAAAATCAAGGTGGAAGTGGAAAGAAAATAAGATCTCAGTAACATGAACTTTGGATATAACATTTGTGTGGACGCGTGTGTTTCCAAACCATTTTGCAACATTGTTCATATCTGTTGTTGTATTAGGTGAGCAACATTCCCTGCGCGTCACCTACATTCCTTTCCCACGTCGATTTTAATTCCTAGAAAAGTACAAACAATTGGAAAAAACTTTACTTTAACTTATCATATACAACCCAGCGTTGAACTATGTTATGACATAATTATAACTTTCGCATAATATAATATTATATCTGACCTCTATTATAAAAAGATGGAAAAAAATCTTAAATTTTAGATATTATTATAAATAAAATATAATTAATTTTGACTTTATTATATCCAATATACTCTTTATTTATTTTAAAAAATTGAATGATAACAATAATTGAGTGTTTGACTTTAACAAATTATAATTTAAAAATTTTAACTTGTGTTTTATATAAAATTAAATGCATTCAACTATATTTCTTAATATCCACAAATTTTATTTTATTTTTTTCTTTTCAATAAAGACCGGTGAGTATATAAGATGACTCTTTTACTTTATGTGTGATTGGTTGGTTGTAGACTTGTAGTTTAGAAGAAATTTCATACATTTATTTGTTTGAGTCCCATGTTTAAATTGGTTCGCTGGATTTACTTTTGTTGCTAGATATTCGTGCCATTTTTCTAACATGGCTTTAGCTCGTGTTCAAAAAATTTGTGGATTAGACGTGTTTGATATAAAAAATGTAAAATGTTAAATTTTGTGGGTTAGGTGTACTTGAGTTATTTGGAAAACGAATAATCACATCGTTTATCGGTAAGATAAATATAAATATAAAGGAAAGGTTTTTGTGTTAGGCATGGTCGGATGTTAGGTGGTCATGTAGTGTTGTGTTTTCGTTTTGTAAAGTTGTAGGCTTATTTGTCAATTTTTTGTATTTTGTTCAGTTCTTAACACGTCTTGTGTTTGGATTTACCTTGATTTAATATATTTTTGGTTTGAGTGTTTAAAAAATAACTTTTTTTACTCGGTTTAAAAAATAACTTAGGCATTGCATAATTATTTAGAACAATTTATGGAAAATATTTATACTATTTTTATAAATTGTTTTCCACTCAAGTAGATTTACTTTTATTTCATTATTTTTTACAAATTTTATTTCATTTTTTTTGTTGTAGAAGTTTTAGTTTTTTTTTTTTATAGATAAGATGATATAACTATCACTCTAAATTTATACACAAATGTGAGATATGGAGTTCAAACCTAAAA